>CM047394.1:36369125-37569125 GCA_026123125.1 Chironomus striatipennis
TTCACTTTTTGTATATTTTTCTGTGTTTTCAACTCAGTTGATAGTTTGTAAATACTGAAAATGAGGACGATGATGTGGGTTTTTATATGATTTGGAAAATATTTCACACATTTTAATGGAATTAACATAAACAATTAATGTTCTTAGTAAGATTAGCACTTATTAAAGAAGATGAAGCTACAGAGAATTCTATTTTGGTTTAAAATTCTTTGAAATTTGATTTTCAGCTATTTGAATATGAATTTCCAAGAATTTTCATGTAATCAAAAATTAATAACAAAATAAATAAAAAATTCAATTTAGTAGAATTTTCATTATTTTGAAATTCCTAACTTATTCAAGAAAAAATCATAAATTCAAAAATGCCTCTATAAAAATATTTAAATTCTTTTCACAATCCATATCATCCGTACGGTCTACACCATCAAAAAGTGATAAAAAGTGATAATTTCATTATTTCAGTGTAAACAAACTAATGTTTACGTGCTTTAACATTTTTATTTACTTATTTTATTGTTTTCAGATTTTCTACAACACCAACATCGATAATTTTTTTCAATAAGCAATAATTACTACATAAATCAGAATCTGTAAATAATTATTGATGTAAAATTGTAGACATTTTTGTACTTTAAATCATTAATCATAAAATCACGTGAAATTTAATAATTTTATTTTTTAATAATTCTTTACTTGATAGTCTGCCCAGGGGCGGAGAAAGGAATTTTTTGAGGGGGGTGGGGTTGCTACTTTTCGACGTTTTTTGGTTCGAATCTGAAAAAGTTCAATAATATCTAGTTTAAACCTCGCGAAAATAGGAGGACGAAACCCCCCCCCCCTCTTCCCTGAGTCTGCCGTAGTCTGAAAATGTAATTAAGACTAATTGATATAAAAAAAATAAAAAAATTTCGACACTTTTTGACATTATGTTCACTTAGTATGTTTCGCAAAAAAACGACTTTTTAGACCACCCTCCCCCCCCCCCTCCCCTTGTTACGTTTTTTGTATGAAAATTTTCTTCTTTTGTTTGACCTGTTACAAAATCCTAGACCACCTCTCCCGTACTAAATAAAAGCAAACGTACTAAGTGAACGGTGTCTGTGAAGTTGGCTGGAACAGGTTCTCCAAATGAGCTGAAACTTTGCCAGAATTACGTCCATATTACGTCCATTTTCGTCCCATAATTAAATATTTTCGTACCCTCAACTGGAACTGGATATAGCGTATTCAAAATTTGGGTATCTTTCCGGCCAACTTCACTTTTTGCATCTGGAAAGTTTTGAGGAACTAAGTTTTATGAACAAGTTATATATCAAATTTAATCTACTAATTACGTCCAATTTCGTCCCGTAAAAATTTTTGGAAACAGAAGTGACCATCAAAAGTTATGTGCTGTAGAATTTTTGGACCATACCAAGATTTTTTTCATCAAAAAATAAAATTAATATAGCATGTAATATATCTAATCATATCAATTTTTCACAAGCAGTTCAAATCTAGGAAAAGGTTTAAGTACAAACCAAAAGTTTTGGACATATGGCAGTTCCAATTCTACCTGACTATTCAGTACAAAGTTTCAAAAATTTGGTCAAATGCATGTTATACATCAAATTACATCTATTTTTCCTCAGTAATTCGAATCTCTGCAAATTATTTATCTTACGATGGACATTTTAGACTTAAGGAACTTCCAATTTAGGAACCGTACCTCAATATCAATGAGATTTTTTTTTGGTATAAATTTTTAATTTCTGAACATTTTTACAAAAATTAGGATTCTGAAATCATATTTAAGTTTTGTTAAATTCTTTTTTTTAATAATTAATTTAAATTAATTTACTTCTGAATCAACTAGCGTTACATATTTTTCGTTTTTAAAAAATTTAAAATATGTAACATGTGTAATATGTGTAATATGTGTAATAAAATATGAATTTTAAATTTGTGTTTTTTCTTACCTGAATATTTAAAAATCTTAAAAACGAGAAACTTTTTGATAAGTTAAAGTACTTGCATACCTTATTACAGGTAGAAGAAAATGCTTATCATAAAAATGCAATTGTTAAAAAAAAAGAATTTAACAAAACTTAAATATGATTTCAGAATCCAAATTTTTGTAAAAATGTTCAGAAATTAAAAATTTATACCAAAAAAAATCTCATTGATATTGAGGTACGGTTCCTAAATTGGAAGTTCCGTAAGTCCAAGATGTCCATCGTAAGATAAATAATTTGCAGAGATTCGAATTACTGAGGAAAAATAGATGTAATTTGATGTATAACATGCATTTGACCAAATTTTTGAAACTTTGTACTGAATAGTCAGGTAGAATTGGAACTGCCATATGTCCAAAACTTTTGGTTTGTACTTAAACCTTTTCCTAGATTTGAACTGCTTGTGAAAAATTGATATGATTAGATATATTACATGCTATATTAATTTTATTTTTTGATGAAAAAAATCTTGGTATGGTCCAAAAATTCTACAGCACATAACTTTTGATGGTCACTTCTGTTTCCAAAAATTTTTACGGGACGAAATTGGACGTAATTAGTAGATCAATTTTGATATATAACTTGTTCATAAAACTTAGTTCCTCAAAACTTTCCAGATGCAAAAAGTGAAGTTGGCCGGAAAGATACCCAAATTTTGAATACGCTATATCCAGTTCCAGTTGAGGGTACGAAATTATTTAATTATGGGACGAAAATGGACGTAATATGGACGTAATTCTGGCAAAGATTCAGCTCATTTGGAGAACCCGTTCCAGCCAACTTCACAGACACAGTGAACGGCCCCATATGTAAAAATTTAAAATTAAAAAAAAATCTGATTTGATAAAGAGTCTGCAAAAATTTTTTTTTAAAAGAAATCAAATTTTTATTCATCGATTACAAAAGAATCCAAAACAAATCAATGGTCCACCCCCATAATGATCAGGTCTTCCTTCATAGTATTCAGGTCTACCACCATAATAACTCGGCCTTGAATTATAGTAATAACTTTGTGGTCTTTTATTTTTCTCTGCTTCTTTTCTCTTTTTCTGTCTTTCTCTGTAAAGTGTCAAATATGCTCCAATATTAGCGGCAATGCCACCTCCACCTTGACTGTGACAACTATCGATTGTGAAGATAATGAAAACTAGTAATATAAACATCGCAATCGGCTTCATTTTATATGCTTGTGTGGTTACAGATGGACTGTGAAAGAAATATTTGTGATGTTAAATCCAATCATATTTTATGAATGAAAGTGTTTGAAATGAATGAAAAATTTTCTTTTGCTATAAGAAAAACAATTTAATTTATGAGATTAACATGTGAAAAATATTTACTTTTAAAGACTGGTTCGTGTGTTAGAGATTTACAAAGTTAGTCATGGAGTTTATCAACATCAGCACACGTGTCTGAAATTTGTGTGTGATTATTATTCCTATGGGGTGCAAAGTAATTAAGGACTTAGTCGTGATGTTTTCTTATCGCTTTAACTGTTCAGTTGTATAATTAAGAATTAAAGAAAACCCAAATATTTTGTATGGAATAAGTCGCAAAAAAAAACTAAAATCCATGACCTAAGATTGTTTATTTCTGATTCTAACATGCATCAATGGAACACGCGTAAATTTGTTTCACATATTTCAGTCAACAAATAATTATCACAAATTAATTCAATTAATTTTTAAATATTTTATTTCATTCTATTTTTCAATTAAAAACTTTCAATTTCTTGATTGTCACATGAGATTGCGTTCATAAAGTTTCTGTTTCCATAAAGAAAACTTTTAATTAAACAATGATGAAAATTTTTATTTTTTCCTTAATTTGAAGCAAGCAAACTAATTTAATCACAAATTCTTTATGAGAATATTGTTCTTCACCTGATATGAAATAAATATTGGATAAAAGATAAACTTATGTCACTTACTTAACAACTTTTCTCAGACTGAAAAAAAAAATCATCTTTTATTCCATCTGATAATAATAAAAAGTATATATTTCTGGCGTTAATCAAATTGATTATCAGCTCATGTTAACTAAATTAAATGAGTGTGTGAAGCTCTAAATTGAAGCTTCTTAGATTAAAAGTTTCATTAAAGGCAAAAGTATGAGTGTAATTAGCGTTTAACAAAGTCTTTTAGAAGAAGAAAATCTGATATGTGCTGTGGCTTGAAATGAATTTGATGTGTAATCATGAGATCATCTTATTTAGATTTTTAGATGTAAATGAATCAGACCAAATTGTGTTAATTTTAAGACTTTTATTAGTCATACATAAATTTCATAAATATTTCATCATCAAATATGATTTTTAAATAATTTAATTTTTTTTTAAAGAAATAGCAAAAAAATTTCTAAATCTTAAAGTTCTAATTTTTTTCGACTCTTAACTTAGCAAAATCCAATAAATCCTCCAAAATTACAAGGCCGATACTTAAAAACTGCTACTTTATTTCCTTTGTTGTCAATTTTATCTACGGCTTGTTGATTTTGATCATTAACAGAGCTTATTAAAGGTGTTGTATGCATTTTTTCAACTTGCAGTCCTTGGGAGTTACATTGGTTTGATGCTATTGTCAGTAACGTTAGGATGAGGATGCATTGATATGATTTCATTGTAACACTATAATTATGATATTTTTGGTATAATTTTGTAAGTCTCTTGATTGCGCCCTTTTGTGTTTTATTTTTCAAAAATTATGTGAACACACGAGTTTTCCATTAATAGATTCTAACTTCTTTAAATTCAATTCCACTTTGAATTTTTAAATTTTTTAATTTTTTTTTTTTTAATTTTTCAAATTTTCTTTAATAAATTTTTAATTCCAAGTGCTTCATCTTTAATTTTTATTCCCAATTCTTAATTTTTCTTCATCCGGGTCGTATTTTTGATAACTTTGTGCTAATAGAGTTGAAAACACTTTGATAGACAACTACGCAGCTACATTTTTTTTAATGTCTGAAACTTCGAGTCATATGTTAATGAAAATTGTCAACACAAATTCGTGAAATTGTTTTTAATTCCATTAATCGGAAATAATGCGTGTCAATTAAATAGTTTGTGGATGTAACAAAATATGAATAACACTTTGTTATTCCGGAGTTTTTTGTTTTGTTTTGATTCATTAAGTGATTCCAAACAATTCCAAGAAGTGAGTTGCACTGCACTAAAAATATATGGAGTAATAAAATTCATTAGTCACGTTAGATTTTTTTTTTTTTTATAAAAGTTTTATGAAATTTTACAAAATTAATTCGCATACCTAATGACATTTTGCTTTAATAAATCCTATAAATCCTCCCATGGGTGCTATTTTTGGATGTTTTACTTTACTATTTTTACAATCATCCTTTGATTTTTTTGCTACTGGCATTGCTAAAAGCACATCAAATGCCATCAAAATGACCAGGATCACAAAAAATAATTTTGAAAATTTCATTTCGAATTTTTTTCTTAAATTTTTTTCACAAGATTTTAAATTAGTTTAGACGATTTTTATCTTTTAAAGAATTTTTTGTCACTGATTTGGTTTTCATTCATAAACACTTCTTTTTATACAATTCATAAGAACTTCTTATGTGCAGAAATTAATCTAGCGGGATCAATTTTAATAAATGTGCTAATTTAATTTAATTAAGTAAACCTTCAAGTTTTAAATGATGTGTGTCTTCTTTTTGGCATGAATGAATTTGATTCTCTGTGTTATATGATCAATTTTTGATTTTACTGACTATTCGTTTGTTAATCCTTAATTGAATTGTTTACATTAATTTATGTCAAGATTTCATCAAATTTAATTAATTTGATAATTTTTTTTTATCAAAAACTTAAATTTTCTTTATTATATCAATTTTGGAATTGCCAACCTAATTTTCTGCCTTTAAATAAAAACTTTAACATAACATTCTGTAACGACTTCAAAAATACTCTTTAATCGTAATATGTTTCTCGGAATGCTCCATTTAGGCAGCAATTAAGCTACCACGTGTTTATGTAAAGCTTTTATAAACTTTACAATATTTCGAAAATGTAAATAATTAGAACCAATTGGAACTTCTGAAATATTCAAATTAAGCAAATATTATTTTGCAAAAAAAAAAAAATAAGAGATTAGCCATTTAGATTAATTATTATTTATTTAGACAACAAATTAAAGATTTATATAAATACAAATAAATATTTAAGGTATCACAATTAGTAGCACCGTCCATATCCAAATCCATAAGGTGGATAAACGTATGTGCCATAGCCATAATAGCCTGAAAGTGGATCTTCGCAATACACAAGACGATACTGTCTATATCCATAGCCGCCATATCCACCGCCAACAAAAACAGGAACTATCCCAATTCCTCCATAATAGCCTCCTCCTAAGAGAATTAAAATAAGGATTTATATTGTTTAATTGATGTCATTAATGAATTGAAATTTTGTATGAAATTAAAGCTTAAAACATAACAAGCATGATATGTACTTCTGTTTCCTCCTCCACCGTAGTAATTATTTACTACAGGTCTAACAACTGGTCTTGCGTATCCTCCTCCAGAAATTCCATGATATCCACTGCCTATAATATTTATGAGACTACTTGAAAATGAACATTTAATGGTATGAAAGGAAAATGATTTTTATGCTCATTGTAGGTACTTCTTACCTTATGTAAAACAATCAATGCATAATATAACTTTTGATAGTAAGAAATGAACATAAATTTTAATTAATGCTAATAAGTTTTGCATTATTATTTTTTAATGGATGTCATGGGTCATATTGAATGCATTATTAATTATAAAACTTATAATGATTAATGAATTGTTAAAACAAAAAGAAATTAATTCTCAGTTTTAAAAATTTTTCAAATAAAAATATAATATTTAAAAAATTATGACAATTTTTAAATAAAAGAAATCTTCTAAAGTCAATGACCTTAACAGTTATTGACAAGTTTACCAACGTAAATAAGACAAAATAAAAAAAAAACAACAACAAAACAAAAAAAAATCCCACATGACTCATTTTGATTCTAGAATGACAACTTTTAATGTTTGAGCTTACCACGACCGCCATAACCTAAAATATATATGAAAAAAATATGACATAAAAATTAGATTTAATTAAACCAATATTATTACCTCGTCCGCCTCCATATCCTAAATTGTAACAAATTACCAAAATTAGATTAGAAATTAGATTAATAAATTATTTATTACCTATTCGTCCCCCACCGTAGCCTTCAATTATAAAAAGGAAATTTTAAAATTATTCAAAATTAATTAAATTTTCAAAATTATCATTTTACCTCCTCTACTTCCTCCATAGCCTGAAAATAATTAAAGATTTATTTATTATTAATTCTAAAATTGATTTTTTTAAAAATACCTCCTCTGCTTCCACCAAATCCGCCACCACGACTTCCTCCAAAGCCTGAAAATTAAAAATAAATTTAATTTAAAGAATAAGAAGAAAAATAATTGATCAATATTTTTTTTAATTACCGCCCCCACGACCCCCTCCTCCATGACCACCCCCGCCTCCCCCTCTAGCATTAATTTCAGAAACATTTAATAAAATAATTGCTAAAAATACAAAAGCTAGGTTATGAATTTTCATGATTAATTTTTATTTTAAAAAAATAAAATTAAAGCGCAAATTTTATTTTCTTGGCGATATTTTCTGTACAACTGGAGAACAGTTACTAGTAAAGAACTTTATTAGCTACAAAGATCGATCTTAGATACATATACAGCAATATCAACACATGAAGAATAAGAGATATATCAATGTGTGAGGAAAATGGAAGGTCAGTGATTAGATGAGGGGATAAGACGCATTTTATAGTCAGTTTTGTAATCATTAGTAATAAATTTTAATGCTTAATTTCTTATTAATCAGAAACTACGTTTTTCATCAATTTATTTAAAAAATTAGAAAAATTCAAAATACTCCTTAAATTTATGGAAAATAGTCTACTTGAATGTAAGATTTGAACTCAGGATCTCAAAAAATCTAAATTCATCAACAACTTCCCAACTGAGTTATCAAAGTACCCTAAACTTTAAAATTAATCTGCATACCTAGAAAATATAGCAATTAGAAATATAAAATATCAAAATCAAATTTAAAAACAACCAAACTGTACTCCATACCTCAAAACTTTATCAGATATTACGGTAAATATACTTCGTGCTCACTTTATTTTCCTTCAATCTGTTTGGAGTAAACGATGAGAAAAAAAAACTTTTTTGATATTTTACACAAATTAGAATAATTAGCAGCAATTTGTCATATCTCATATTTATTTGTGTTCAAGATTTACATTTTTATGGGATGTCATGACAAACTTTTCTATCAAAAATATTAAATGAATTAGGTAAGTAAATTATGTACACAATTTGAATATAAGTGAGTAAAATTTATGCAAAATGATGGAAACGAGAAGGAAAGGCAAGAGTTTGTCGAGTCAACATCTGCCATCGACATAATATAATTAATTTACGTTTTATTTGTGCTTTTCCAGCTTTTTGTTATTCTTTGCTGTCATTAAATCTCTCTGCCATCTGTGCTCATTTTATTGTAGTTTTTTATGATTTTACTAGTTTCAAGTGCTTTTTTGGTGGAAGAACCTTTAAAAATGGAAGAAATTATATGAAAGTGATTACAAATTTTGAGAGCTTTAATTAAATTTAATGTGAAATTCAATCTTTTGTAAATTAATTTTTAACTTTATAAAGGTTATTTGAACTTTAAATTGACTCCAAAATTATTTCCTGGATTTGCATAAGGGACCGTTCACTTATGACGTTCATCAAAAACTTGGATTTTTTGACCCCCTCCTTCCTCTATCACAAAATCTTCAAACAAGAAGATCTATTGTTTAAAACTGTCACACAATCTCAGACCCCCCTCTCCTCCTTAAAAATTGGACGTAATTAGTGAACGATTTCTAAGGATATTATTTCCAAATAGCCCCTAATTAAAATATTACAATGCACATAATAAATCCTTTTTCACGGTCAAATTAAGCATTAACTTTCCAAAACTTGTATACTTAATTTTTCCGCGAATCACTTGACCCATCCATTTACCTTGCATTCGGAAATACTCTGAATATTTCATAATCATCTTATAATCACGGAAGTAAAAGGCATGATACAGCATATTTTCAATTTAAAGGTAAGAGATGATTCAGAGAAAATTTGTTTGGGGAAGTTCGTTGCTGTGAAGTTGTTAATTCAATTAATTCCACTGTGTGAAATTATTGTAACTGAATTTATTGATTTTTCGAGGAATTCATCTAAGAATAATCGCGAATGAATTTATTTGGAGTAAAATTCCAATCAACAAAGTGTTGTCATTTGTGCCAATTTGCAATTATTTTAGGAACATAATGGAAATCGGCAGATGTAGAAGGTCAGGCAGATGTTCTGGGATATAAATTTTATTTTATTTTTTTTTTTTTTTGTATCTATGGAATTAAATATTTCATACAACTCTATTTTAGGGGCTTAAATATTTTATTTTGAGTGAATTTTCAAGAAATGTCGAAAAAATTTAATCTTTGATCAAAACCTTCACCATATATCCTCATAAGTCTCAACTTACCGTAAATGTCAAGTGTGGTGCAGCATGCAATACTTTGGATTGCAAATTAATAAAAATAATAGCCACGATCAATAACAAATTCCTTAAGGGTCGTTCACTTATGATGTCTAAGTTTTAGGGGGAAGGGAGGTCTGAGACTGTGTGACAGTTTTGAACAAACAAATTTTTTGTTTGGAGATTTTGTGAAAGAGGAGGGATGGGGGAAGGGTTTTAAAAATCCCTATTTAACAACTTTATCTTATTCAATGTCTCACTTTAATGTATTATCGATATTTGATTGCATTTCATAATACTAAGCCACATTTTATAGGCAAATATATGATACTTTCACTTTCAAATCTTATGAGGATTTTGCAGCTCAAATACTCTAGACAAATTTTATTACTGTTTAGTTGTGGTTTTTGGTTAGTTGTACATAGTTAAGCAGATGTAAAATCGTGTAAAACTTTACCACAATTTGCATATAAATTTTATAATTTACAATCAATTACTGTTCAACATAAAATTTCTGTTGACATAAATTTTTGGTTCAACTTTAAAAATTTAATGTTTTAAGTTACTTCCAACTCTCTTGTGTTCTTTAATTCTTGTGTCGATATTTGAAAAAGAATTCAATTTCAAGCATGACAGGACAGCACATGTACTCAACTGGATTACTTTGCAATTTATTTAAATCTACATAACTACTCATGAAGCTTATTGTTCTCATGTATGTACATTTCCCTATAATAATGTAAACAAAATTTAATATTTTTTTCTGAAACTTTTACAATCACTTCCACTGTATATAGTATGCAAATAAATTCATCCTTTCATGCACATAATAAATCCTTTTTTATTGAATATTCAGTTCCCATTTAAATATATAAAAAATAAAAAAATAAATAAATTCAATAACGAAAAATAAAACTTTTTCAGCACAACAAAAAGCTTATTTTTTAAAACTTTCATAATAAGGTTCAACAGGATAATAGGGTGGATTATAAACTGCTACATTTTCGAAGCAGCACGTTCGTTTCGGTACCAGAGATGAAATAAATTTTTTCTTTAACCAAATTATTGCGTCCAGCGAGTCGAAAAATGCTAAAATATAAAGTTTCACAAAATTAGTAAGTGCAGATAGTGCTTAGCCAAATAAATTAAACTCACCATCATTTCGATCCCTCCAAGGAATTGGATTGCGTTTTGTTGTCACTGTGAATGGAAATTGTGGCATTGGAGTTGGCTTAGCATCAACATTGTTAAAAAGGCTAACAAAAATCGTGAGAATAGCAATCAGAAGCACTTGCACCGAATTCATACTAATTGTCTACAACAGCAGCTACAAACTTTCAACATCAAATAACTAACTGGAAATGAAACTTTTTTTTCGGAAAAAGGAAAGCTTTCAGCCATAAATATTTGTTTCAACGTGTTTGTGTGAAAAATTGTGTCCACAATTGAAAGACCTTCAAATATTATCACATTTTTATTGTTATCTTTTTCCAACATACATGTGTATTTGGACGTTAATCATTTTTTCGTCGCTTTCCATTTCCATCTCTGTTTGTGATCACAAATATTATTTATCTCTTCATGATTATGATCTATAATGATACTTGTGGTATTTTTTTAGATTTGTTACAATTTTATTTATTGATGAATGTGATAATGAAATTGAGATTTGAGAATGAAAATTTTGAAGCAGAATCAAAACAGTTAGACAATTCAGAATAAGCTTAAAAATATGATGCATTTCTCTTAGGAAGATAATTTATTGACTCAATTTCTGTAAACAGACAATTTTTTACAAGCAGGATAAACTTTTTATTGATAAATCAGGAGCACAAAATAAATACAAAACTCAACTTTTCCAACTTTTTATTTGAACACTGGAGACTGTATATCAGCCATAGAGTTATCTCAGTCAATTATTGAAATGCAAAATCATCAATTTTTATTTACTATCATAAGTCGTAAAAACAATTCATTTTTCGCAGCATAAAGCTATTAAAAATGGAAAATTTATCGCATTTGATTCGACTATCTGGTGCTTTTTGCGCAACAATAAAATTCTTTTCAGATGAAATTCTTGTTTTATTTTTGCGAAGAAGCTTTAATGTGAGAAAATATAATTCAAACAGTTACAACAGAAAGTCTATTTTGAGAATATGAGAAATTCTAATATTTTTCGGAAGGTTTATTTTTGGGCGTTATTTACTTTCAGATTGATGTTTACTTTACGTGTGGATACACTTGTGTCGTCTTAAGAAATTTTTGACGATTTGTGAACTTCTGATATGAATTATTTAATGAACTATTCATATGATTCTCTGAGTAAAAATGTGCTGGAATTTTTAAAATTTTGTTTGACTGCAAAAAATTCTTAATCATTGCTAATTAAAAGCATTTGATTTTTTTTTATCAACCTACATATTTTAATTTTCTTAAACCTTTAGCTTGTTTTTTTTTTTTGATTTTTTTTAAACAATTTTTGACATTTTTTTTAACATTATGCTTATTTCATTCATTCTTTTTAATTTAATGTTTAAAAATTTTAATGCATAATTTGACCAAAATTATCACAAAACCAATTTCAATATTATTCGTATTTTAAAAAAAAAATTGGTCTTAATATAAGACATAACAAATATCTACAAACTATTTTTTTTAACATTTTTTGATTTTATAAATATTAAATTTAACTAAATTCAACTCAACTCTCTTCACTTAATAATAATTATTATTTTCATATCACAAAACCATATTTTGGCATCTTGAAGGATCTGAATCTGATTTTTGAAGTTTCAAATTTGAACATCATTCAATTCCTTTGGTTGATTTTGGTCGATCGATTTTTTTTTTCAAAATAAAAAGTTAAACTTTATGTTCATGATCATGTGGTTGAATGTAGCTATGCTTCTTGTCAATAAGTAAACTTTTGTACATCATGAAGCTCAAGTAGTCTAATCGTGCTGTATTTTCAAAAAAGAAAAAATTAAGATCAATTTAGTTTAGTATTCAAAAAAAATAATAAAATATAATTCCTAGGATCGAATTTATTAAAGTTAAATTTTTCAAGTTTTTTTTTTTTTAAGGTTATAAAAATTCTTACCAGGTCCCTTTCTTCCAGCAATTTTTCTATGTCCATGCCCTGGCTTTGGCAGTACCGTAAATGGAAATGCAGGACTCGGTGTAGGCGCACTTTCTACAATACAAATGTAGCACATGGCAATTGACAGTAAAATTATCGTCGTTGATATTCTCATCTTTACTTGTTGTGTATAATTTTTGTTTCCGTAATGCTTGGTAGTTGAAATGTTATTGAGTACATTCAGTGATATATCGCCAGTATTTATAGCAAATGTACCGAAATTCTGATTAGCATCTCAACTCTTTGTTGAATTTGAATAGGATTGTAAGAAAATTTTCCTGGATTAGAGGTGGATGCCGCGTATTTGATAGATGATTTGGGAAATAAAAAAAATGACGGCATATTTGAGTGATTTGGTCCTTCATGAATTTTTTAGTGTGAAATTTATGAATTTTTATAGTTTGAGTTTTTCTTTGGAAATAAAATGACATTGATATACAAATATTCTCAAACTATAAAACACATAAAAACTAACTCATGTAGACAGTCAGCCACACCAACTTCACAACCACATTTTCAATCACAAAGATGTAAAAAATTGCTCCAAGTAAAATATTTGTTGTGGCTATTTATCGTGATAAATTCAGAACATGCAGCTCCCATCTACTAATGTGTGTTATTTATTGTTTACCGGAAAAAAGCTCTTTTTGTTATTGTTATTCTCGAAATTATTGGCCTTCGAAGGAAATGTAAATTTTTTAATCAAATAAATATGAAATATTTTGCAAACATGTTTAAAAATAAAAATTTATTTTTTTACATTCCTCAACTTCTTCTTTTACGTATTTGATGTTTGGATGGCAACACATGTGCTTTATTGCATTGGCTATTGTGAAATTCAACTTTTTTTCAGTTGTTGTTAAACGAAATTTCTCTAAATGAACAGCAATTGCTATAAATGGATTGTACATGCGACAATTGTTTATTTGTTTGTTGAAATCTATCCAACAATTGAATTGTTTGTTGTATGAAATCGTGCAGGCACTATGATATAATTAAATTGTTTTTCTTTACTTTTCTCGATTGAAAAATGACCTGTGGATCAGATGTTTTGCGTTTTATAGATGGCGATGTACTTTTGGGGGTGTGTATCATATGAGTTAGAGAAATTGAGTATGGTAGCTTTCATGGACATAAATGTTTAGAGAAAATATTGAACTTAGTTAGTTTGAGTAATAATTTGTGTTGCTATATGCTCATGATTGAAAAAATTTTCATACAATTGATGTAAATCGTATATTTGAATTATCTAGTTGACGATGTCTTTGAACTTATCCTAGCAATATTTAAAATATTCTAAATTTGTATTCTATTAAAAATTCTTTTAAGAATTCAAAAATTTTCCATCTTTAGCAAACCATTCACACTACACCTGATTGTTAAGTCATCAATCTATTTCCATATGTGAAAAGTTATATTTAAATCAGGTTAAAAGGTGCTAATAAGACAAGAATACTTCGTTGACGCAATGAAAAGGTAAACTAATAAACTAAAAGGATATATTGAAGCTTGTTTTTTTAGATAAATGATTGGTTATGTGGATGGGATGAGAAAAAATGATGTAACTTCTACAAAAATTTGAAAAATACCTTTTAAATAGTTTCTTGCAAAGTATTTTTTATCAGTTTTGTTCAGGGACGTAGCCAAAGGGGTTTAGGGTAAAAACCACCTATCTCTTATTTTCTCGAGGTTTACACTCAATATTATTAAACTTTTCCCGATCTGAACCAAAAAAATTCCTATTAACGCCCTTGGTTTTGATGCTCGTGTATAATTAAAAACAAAATTTCTAAAAAATATCATCAAGTTCCAAACCTTCTATCAATTACCCATTAGAATCCAAAGTTCAGTCAAGTTGATGTTTTGCATTAGATAATATTTTATTTATATTAGCAGTTGCATGATAAATTACAACGTTGATTATAACAGGTGTACTGCAAATGCAATACAAATAGATTCTAAAGCAATTTCTATTGTCTTGATTTTTCTCAAACATCATCCTCATGACTTGCCAGTTCTACGTCTCAATTTCCAACCTAATTACTGCAGAATTCAATTCTAATTAAAAACAATTTAGTAGTCATGAAACTGACTGTAAGTAATTAAAGAAATCAACAATATAAAAATTAGTCAGCAACAAAGTCGAGTCATTTATGTCGGCAAATTAACATAGTTGTTTCAATTATTTTAACTGTAATGGACAGCATAACTGACAGGAAAGCAAGAAAAAAGAAGCTACCAAAGCTGAAATTTTCTCATGAACATGAAGCCCCCAATGGAAATAAAAAAAAAGTAGCAATATCAATAACACGAGAAAAAAAAATGAAAACTCATTGCTCAAGGCTCTTTCATCAGTTCAAGTTTACTGTTATGAGAGAAGTATCGATTTCCGCAAAATTGCTATTTGTGGCCAATAAAGAAAGAAAAAAATTTTTCATTAAAAACTTTGAAAAATGAAAAAGGGAGAAAAATTTCTTTTCTTGTGTCAGTTCCTTTGGGATTATTTTGGGTGATTTGTATTGAAAATTGATTTGTATTGCAGACTAGATGAGACTAGATGATGATGATACTCAGGATAATAGTTTAAATCATAAGTTTCGTTTTTTTTGTAAACTTTGATTTTAAATTATGTAGCAGGACAATAAAGTTTCATAATGTTTGAATTTTGCTTAGTTCAATTCCTGATTGCGACTGGAAAAATTTATAACGGTCAAATTTTAAAAATTGTCTTGTAATTAACGAACATAAAAGGCCTAAGTTTTCATAACCTAAAAAAAACTAAACATCTTTTTGAAAACTTATTAATCCATCTCAAATACCCAAAACTAAATTCCCACAAGGACTTTCCGTCTCTTTTCCTTTTTTTCAAACAAGCTTGTTAAGCATTCAATATCGAATGTCAATTGGCAGAGTTGATTATTAATGGCATACAATGAGCAGTTATTGTATAAATTGAGAAAGCATCATCAGTGGTAACAGACGCAAAAGTTTTATTTTTAATGAAAATTGGCAGTGCAGACTGATTGAAAAGTTTTTTGCAGACATAGAATCTTTATATTTATTAATATAACTTATTTTCAGTAGAACTTTAACCAGCAATAAGTCAAGAGCATCTCACAAAAAACAGACATAAAATCATTAATCCAACTAAACTGGACATCGCAATGTTATTGAAAAGGCAATAAATTACTTCTAACCATGAGTTGAAAGAATGAAATGGACTCTAATGCTTACGAGATGACTTGTAGGAAAAAAATATATAACGAATTGAGCGATGAGTCCTCTCAACAGCAGATATGAAAGCTTTACTTGCCTAATGAGAATAAATGTGGATGATTTGAGTGAAGAGTGGAATTTTATCTTGATAAGCTTTTATTCTATTTCTCTTGAGCTCATTACGGATGAGTTTGTCAATGCTTGTTGATGAATTTTGTAGATTTAGATAGCTTTTGAGCTGAATTTTCCTCAAAGCCATTAAAATAATTTTTAATTAAATTTATCACGAATTTAATTCACATTTATCTCATTTGCACGTTCTGAAAAGTTTGTAATTAAATTCTAGGAATCAACTTTTGAAGATAAACTTTTCATTTGAAGTAATTGCTTTATAGACGTGAAACGCATGCGAAATTTTAAAAGATAAAATGAAGATTAATTTGAAGGATGTTTATTAAAAGTTATCAATGGATTTTGAGTACTTATGTTGTTATGGAGTTGATAATGAGATTCATTTATCGAAGTTGTAGATTTTCTCAATTTATTATACAAAATTTGCATACCAAAAAAAATTATTTTTACATTGAAGTATCTCACAGTTTCAGATCCACTGCCCCAAAATATGAGCATTCATAATTGAGGCTCTGCAAGTAGAAATGGGAATCAAACATTTTTCATTCATTTGGCCATATCTTTTGACTGTTACATTATTAATATGACATGTTATATATTTTTGGAAAGGTCTTTGTTCCAGCTATTAGAAAAAAATGGTCTTAATACTTAGTTTAATCCAGGGTTAGAACACTAGTGCTTAGAAACTTGTCCAAACGATACTTTTTCAGAGCTACTTTTCACACAGTTTTAATTAGCTAAAAAATGCAACTCTATGGTTTTTAAATACACACAACAAAATACTAAAACGCAAAGCAAAGCTTTTTTAAAAACGACCCTGGAACAAAAAAATATTGATTTTACAACTCTGGCAACTTTTGTATGGGATTTTCACAAAAATTAGCATAAATAATTATTGGAATCGAATTTTTAAATGATTTAAACGGCGTTTGATTGGTAATTTGATGTAGAAAATTATAAGTAAAAAATTTTTAAAAATGCATAAAATTTGAATTTTAAAAATACGTTAAATATCTTTTTCATATGAAATTTCAATAATTTCAATTTAAACACTAAAATAATGATTTTTAATTTTTTTGCTAATTAAAATGTTAAAAACATGTGCAGAAAAATATTTTTATTAAATTTGAATTAATTTTAAATGAAAATCAATAAAATGGGATTTTTAATAAAGGAATTAATGATTTTGTATGAAAAAGATATTTAACGTATTTTTAAAATTCAAATTTTATACATTTTTAAAAATTTTTTACTTATAATTTTCTACATCAAATTACCAATCAAACGCCGTTTAAATCATTTAAAAATTCGATTCCAGTAATTATTTATGCTAATTTTTGTGAAAATCCCATACAAAAGTTGCCAGAGTTGTAAAATCAATATTTTTTTGTTCCAGGGTTGTTTTTAAAAAAGCTTTGCTTTGCGTTTTAGTATTTTGTTGTGTGTATTTAAAAACCATAGAGTTGCATTTTTTAGCTAATTAAAACTGTGTGAAAAGTAGCTCTGAAAAAGTATCGTTTGGACAAGTTTCTAAGCACTAGTGTTCCAACCCTGGATTAAACTAAGTATTAAGACCATTTTTTTCTAATAGCTGGAACAAAGACCTTTCCAAAAATATATAACATGTCATATTAATAATGTAACAGTCAAAAGATATGGCCAAATGAATGAAAAATGTTTGATTCCCATTTCTACTTGCAGAGCCTCAATTTATGAAATATCTTTCACTTATAAAATTTAAATTTCTTTTAAAAAATGCCAGTTATTTGAGTAATCAGTTTTTTCAGAAAATAAATTCTCTTTAATGCTTTACATGAAGCTTCTCAAATCAAACACATTCAAGTTTATCGTACAATAAAGTTGTCTCAACAATTTTCTTGAATACAAAGCTTGAGAATGAATTTAAATTCAACTGAAAAAACATTTTCCATAATAAGAAGCGGTATTTAATCAATATTCAATTAAAATCATAATAAATTAAGAAAGTTTAGAATAAATAATTCAAAACTTTTTTTTTACCTGATTGAGCTACCTACAAAGTAGTGAAGTTTACAAATTAAAAATATTTATATTAATTGAAATTATAGGAAATAATTTATTGCTCATTGTAAAAAATTAAATAATAGATAGTTTAATATATTTAAGTTGATATACATATTTAAGGTGAGAATCACGATCTTTAATGTAGTAAATGATGAAAATATTTTTAAGGAGAATATGCTAGAAGATTCATTCATGCTATGGATTCTTCTATTATTTCTGTTTATATTAAAATTGAAAGAGCGTAAATTTAATAGATAAACAACTCAAAGAGAGTAAAAGTCATTCTCTCTGAAAGACTATTTTTATTTACGTTACATCGATTTTTATATCACTTAAAAGTTTGAATTTCTGAATGAAATTGAATAAAATTTTTAAAGAAATTTGTCAATCTTCTAATAAAATTGTCATAAAGTTTCATAAAAAATCAAATTCTCTCAAAAAATCATCCAAAAATCAATCAACAAAATTTCATGCTACTTATCCACGTGGAGAGCAAATTTCTCTCTCATTTACAACCAACTGTCTGTAGCTGTAATTTTGAGAACATAAAAAATATGAGGGAACTCATCTCAAATGTGTAAGTTAGTCAGGAAAAATTCGAGAAATTGTCGAGACATAAAAATATTTTGCTCCTCAAAAAATAAATTTTTTAACATAAAACCTAATTAATTTGTGCCTTAAACAGTGTAAACCAATATCCAGTGGTCCATAAAAGTGAGTTTCAAGAAGTTTTCATGAAAAATTAAAGTTAAAATGAGTGAAAAATGATTTTTGCATTAAACTTTAGAGAAAGTACATAATAAAAAGTGCAACAGATTATGCAATTAGCTTAAACATAGATTCTCAAATCGTTCATATTTGTGTGGCGTGTAAATGATTCAGATGAAATGCAGTCGGAATGTAGAACTGAATGAAATATTATTTTTTATAAATTTACAACTTTTTTCACTACGCATGATGCGTAAATTCGTACAAAAGAGTAAATAAATGAGTTTTATGTTATGGCTGCGTTTCAAGGTCCCTTATTTATTCTGTTGTACATAAAATTTATTTTAAACGGAAGGGACGTGTTCTTGAGTTTGTATCGGAAATAATTTTTATATGATGAGTGACTAGACGTGCGACTATGATGACAACTTCTTTCTAGAAGAAAAATGTGACATTTTTAGCTAAATAAATAAAAATTTATTTTCATTCCTTTCTATTTGCGCAATAATTTTATTTACCGTGCCAGTGTCACATAATAAGCAATTTTTATAAACAAAACAACAAGTACATACATACTTCACATGACATATAGTAAATAGAGAAAAAAAACTGCAATTTAGAGAATTTCTAACACAGACTCACGACACACCTCCAAAAAAAAGTTTCTTTCAGTTTTTATTTTTGTCTGAAAGTATTGGCCCCTAACAGCTGGGGATCTTGCTTGTGTTAGTGAACATGTTTACCGATATGAATGAAAAGTGAACCATAAGAACGTTATGTGCCGTCTTAGTATGCGAAAGTCCTTGTAATTTAAAAATTCATATTAATAGATATTCAAGCTGCACAGATATCAAGTTGGTAGCAATTTTACGGCATTTTTTTATGAGAAACCATGTAGCACGTTTTATTTTATTTATTGTGGATTGGAAATATTCTTCGTCAGGTTTTTAAGCTTTGTATCAATGTTTTTAATTTTTTAACTATAATAAGTCAGTTATTAGTGAAACTGGTTTTTGTCAAGATTTTTTGCTTGTTTTGCTAATTCACATAATACTTCCATGTCCTAATTAAATGACAAGAAGAATTTTTAATGAATTTTGGAGTGTTAGATAAGAAAATTGATTGCGTTCAAAAAGGGTGAAATATTTGTGGTAAAATGAGCAGTTAGATAGTTAAGTAAACAAAGTGTATTAATCTTTATAAATTTTTTTTTGAGAACCTCATTTTTAATTTATGTTAAGACTAATCCTTACATATTTTGATTAAAAAACATTATCTTCCAAATTCAATTCAACAATTTATCAAAATCATCATTTTCACTAGCATTCAATCAATTAGCACATCCAATCCTCAAAAAACGGCCCAAATTTCGCAAACATTCGTCAAATATTGCGGCAAGACACTTGACTTGACTGATAACAAAACAAACATTCAGTTTCAAAGATCGCGTTTGATTAAATATTTTTGTGGCACACAAAGTCAAATAATTCTCGTGATTCAAATTCGTAATCAGCGGTTTCAAAGTTCAAAACATTCCGGATCCAATAGACAGTAGAACATTTCTTTGATAATGCATAAATTATTCCATCGTCTTCGATCAAAACAAAATGTGGGTAAAGAATCATAATCAACATTTGCCTCTCATTTTTTTTCTTTACTACAACTTGACTTTATTTTCTTCTGTTTGGACTTTGGACCCTCAATACTTGCGTCATGTTTGTGAATGTAGAGGTGAAGTAAGTTTTTTTTTCTTTTTATACGACCACGTCTCTTTTATTTTGCTCTAGCCTGCAGTTTCATTCGAGACATGTGCCAGTGATCGCGTTTATTTTTTATTTTCATTGCGCTCTTCCTGATATAAATATTTTTTTTTTCTATTTTTGTTATTAAAAAAATAATTAAATTTATTCCCTCTGAGGAAAAGTTTCGACACTAATCAGTTTGAGTGATTTATTGGAGATTTGGAAAGTGTAAGTTTCTCAAGGTCATTACATGATACTTTACTTTATTTTCAAGTGATATTTCGTTACACATTTAAGTGAGAAAAATTTAATTACCGATAACTGTGCACTTAATTTAGACTTTATTAACAATCGTTGTAGGAACAAGTGAGAAAAAAAAATCCACGCTAAAAATATTTAATTTCTTTTTTTGCGTTTTATGATATTTTCTTTGCCCATTCTGTTAGATAAAATGTGTTTTCGCTTATTTAGGTCAGAATAAATTCAATTAGTAATTAGCTAAGTGAAGAAGACATTACGCATAAAATGTTTGTTAATCGTCTGGTTTTAATTGCTGGATTTTGCACTCTGAGTTGTCATTTTTCATGAGATAAATTTAGTATGACTTAATGGGAGTCTCAAATAAGTAGTTTTGTAGTTGCTTGTATTTTTTGCTCCAGCAATTTATTCGGAACTCGTTGTTAATCAAACCATAATCTTATTTGAAAAATTTGTATAAAATTACAAGGAAAGAATTTTAACATGTCAAAAACATTGTCAATTCATTCAACTGCATATTGATCTAAAATTAGAATTCTTTAACATGTCCAACTAATTAAAAATTGAAATAACCCTAAAGGCATATAATCAAAAAGTTATGTTTTAGTTGACCTTTAAAACCCATCCTACAAACGTCCCTGAAATCCAAACAGACATTAATCGACATTTAATGGAAAATTTTGAGCACATTCTCGACATAATCTCTAAATCAAGACAAACAAGCCTCTTGATTTCTTCTTTCTAACCCAATTTCTAGCTGATAAGCTAGAAAATTTTTTGCCACGCACAATGAATTAATCTTCCCACAATGACAGTACTGACGCAAATCTTTTCTAGTAGGTCCAATATTTTGAAAACAAACCAACTGAAAACAAAAACCGCTTCATAGAGTAAATCTTAGTGAATGCAAATGCGATGACGAATATTGTTGTTGATGTAACAGGTTTCTGAATTGTTTACGAGAAAAAAAAATCTCAACGAAAACAATAATAAATAATATAAAATTATAAGGCTTGAACATGTGAGAATATTACAACGGAATTGATACATTTAGAGGGTTACCTTGAAGCTCCATAGTTTTCCTTAATAATCACTTATGAATATATGTATCTTGTAATGTTATGACTATGCAAAGTAAATTAACATCTATAACTTATTTTTAAGTGAACAATTTTTATATTTTTTTTTTTCACTTACAAAAAATGAACTTTGTATCAACGGAAAATTAGTTAAGCATACAAAACAAAAAAAGCATGAGACTTGTTTATTTCTCAGCAGTCACATTCTCGTGCTTGACATTTCCACTCACTTACACAAATATAGTGCAACTTGCCGCTATGATATGTCTATATAAACGAGACTAGATTAATATTAAAAGATCTTATTTTTTTAGACACCGCTTTGCAAGTTTTTTTTAAACGTCACTTTAGTTTTGATTGTACAGCTGTTAGCACACGAATTCAAGTGCTCTTAATTTTTTATACACGCAGGTTTTTTTTTTAAGTGTAAGGAAAAAAATGAAAATTTTGAATTTGAAATAAATTTTATTGTTGAACATTGAGGAATTTTAAGAAATTCATCATGAAACTCAAGAATTTATGAAATATTGTATCAAATAAGTAGAAGTTTGCGAAAGTTCTGAACCTGGATTTGAACCTGTGTTCTAATAAAATTAAGATTCAAATCATTTTCGTCTGTTAGAAAAGATAACACCCAATCATAAAAATTTTATTTCTAGTTGAAAGCAAGCTACAACTACACATAGTTCGATATCAAAATTTAAACCAAAAATACACTTCATATTATATATCAAATATAATCCACAAAATTTTAGAAAAATGAATTTAGCCTTTCTGACCTACTTCTTTTTCAAAATAGAATAATAAAAAAATACCCAATCAGCCGCAAACCATTAGAAGTAAATAAATAAATGGATAGGAAAAAAAACTCTGCATATACAAAGTCCAAAACATTGAGTTCATTGACAGAATGTTGTTTACAAATATTCACAGAAAACAAAATCACCTTGAAAGCACAGCTAAACGTACGAATTTCATAATATATCCATCTGCATCTATCTGCAAAATGGACTTATTGTATGGTAAAAAAAGGAATATAAATGAATTAAAAGTGACACAATTTTCAGAAACAGTCTGCTTATTCAGTTGTTATTCAGTGGAAGTTTGAAAGTGAATTAATTAAGCTGTATTCTTAAAAAATTCTTGATTGAACTGATTGTGCGGATAGTGGATATATAAGTGAAATCGAAGGTGAATCGATAAAGTTTATTGGCTTTAACTTCAAAAGTTGTTCTTGGTCAGAAAGTTCACGCAAATATTTTAACACTTCAGAGGTTGTTCCGTTGTAGTTATTATTGTTTACAAAACATTAAGTGATCGCAGCACATGTAAAGTATATACATCTCAATTAACATCTTATTTATAAGCCACGTGTAATGATATAATTGAAAAAAAAAAATAAATCTAAAAACGTATCAGATTTATTGCAAAAAAAAATAATTAAAATAAAAGCAAACAGGCGCCTTTCGCTCTTAAATGCCTGCTTCTCGTTGACCGTCAGATTTATTCACAAGTTCGAATGATATGGTCAAGACCAGAGTTGGCAAAACGCCAGGCGTCGGACGCCAATGACGCCAAAGCGTCGGACTCCGAGCGGCGTCGGACGCCAAAAAAAAATTTGGCGTCCGACGCCAAAAGCGTCCGACGATTTGGACGCTGGGCGTCCGGCGTCCAAAAAAAAATTTTTTTTTCTTTCTTTAACTAATTTTTTCGCTTTTCTGATGGGTTTTTCATACCAACTAAGAAAATTGAGGTAAAAAATCGCTTTTCTTGAGGGTTTTTCATCCCAACTAAGAAAATCAACGTGAAAAATCGCTTTTCTGAGGGGTTTTTCATACCAACTAAGAAAATCAACGTGAAAAACCGCTTTTCCGAGGGGTTTTTCATACCAACTATGAAAATCAACGTCAAAAATCGCTTTTCTGATGGGTTTTTCATCCCAACTAAGAAAATCAACGTGAAAAATCGCTTTTCTGAGGGGTTTTTCATACCAACTAAGAAAATCAACGTGAAAAACCGCTTTTCCGAGGGGTTTTTCATACCAACTATGAAAATCAACGTGAAAAATCGCTTTTCCGAGGGGTTTTTCATCCCAACTAAGAAAATCAACGTGAAAAATCGCTTTTCTGAGGGGTTTTTCATACCAACTAAGAAAATCAACGTGAAAAACCGCTTTTCCGAGGGGTTTTTCATACCAACTATGAAAATCAACGTGAAAAATCGCTTTTCCGAGGGGTTTTTCATCCCAACTAAGAAAATCAACGTGAAAAATCGCTTTTCCGAGGGGTTTTTCATCCTAACTAAGAAAATCAACGTGAAAAATCGCTTTTCTGAGGGGTTTTTCATACCAACTAAGAAAATTGAGGTAAAAAATCGCTTTTCTTGAGGGTTTTTCATCCCAACTAAGAAAATCAACGTGAAAAATCGCTTTTCTTGAGGGTTTTTCATCCCAACTAAGAAAATCAACGTGAAAAATCGCTTTTCTGAGGGGTTTTTCATACCAACTAAGAAAATCAACGTGAAAAACCGCTTTTCCGAGGGGTTTTTCATACCAACTATGAAAATCAACGTGAAAAATCGCTTTTCCGAGGGGTTTTTCATCCCAACTAAGAAAATCAACGTGAAAAATCGCTTTTCTGAGGGGTTTTTCATACCAACTAAGAAAATCAACGTGAAAAACCGCTTTTCCGAGGGGTTTTTCATACCAACTATGAAAATCAACGTAAAAATCGCTTTTCCGAGGGGTTTTTCATCCCAACTAAGAAAATTGAGGTAAAAAATCGCTTTTCTTGAGGGTTTTTCATCCCAACTAAGAAAATCAACGTGAAAAATCGCTTTTCTGAGGGGTTTTTCATACCAACTATGAAAATCAACGTGAAAAATCGCTTTTCCGAGGGTTTTTTCATCCCAACTAAGAAAATTGACGCGAAAATGGCTTTTCCGAGGAGTTATTCATCCCAATTAAAAAAATTAATGCGAAAAATCGCTTTTCCGAGGAGTTCTTCTGAGAAAAATAAAAAAAAAATTTTTTTGGACGCCGGACGCCCAGCGTCCAAATCGTCGGACGCTTTTGGCGTCGGACGCCAAAAAAAAATTTGGCGTCCGACGCCGCTCGGCGTCCGACGCCAAAAACGTCCGACGCCGAGTGGCGTCCGACGCCAAATCGGACGATTCCAACTCTGGTCAAGACACAAGGCACAAACCTTCAAGATTTGAATGATAATAAAGTTGTTCGTACAAAAACAGAAAAAATGCTAATTTATGGATATTGACCGTCATTTTAGACAAAACAGAAGAGATTAGTTGGATGTGGTTAGGATCTTATCATGCTAAATCTAACAAAATCTTCATTTAAAAATCAACATTTTGTGCTTTGAATTTCGGGTAGTGAGAAATGACCGAAATCACACACGGTGTACGGCTCGTTGAATTTTCTTGAATTCTCAATAGTGAGCTGGGATACATAAGTTGGCCATCACTACCTTAAATTCTTAAAACTTCAAACCAACTCCCGAACTAACTTTACCAATCTTGCTCCAAATAATCTACAGAAAACCAGTTTATAGCAATTACAAGTCAACAACTCGTGACAAATTTTTATCAGTTGTTAATTTTACGTTTCATTCATTAATAATTGAAGACTGGTTAACTGATTAATTTTATTTTTATTCCTCTTATCTTCCCCACAGACTAAACGTACAAATCGATTTTGTCTCACAACTTTACTATTTTTAAGAATTTAAGCCTAACTCATCAAATCAAAATAAGAAGAATCAATTTTTGTGTCTGATAAATCGAGAGGATCTTTAGCCTCTTAAAGCTGTATTATGGCTGAAGCACATCAAGCCGTTGCATTCAGTTTCGCAATCACCCATGAAGGTTGGAATGTTGATTACGATCGTGAAGTTCTTAACCTCGTCTGGCAGTCGGGTGTAAGGTCGTGGAAGAAGAGAGTTGCAAGAATAAAAGCCGGTATTCGTAATGGTGCATATCCAGCTCATTTGGAAAGTTTATGGGTCATTATGATACTCGTGACATTGATGCACTATACAAGTAAAAAAGTTCCATATGATTTAGTAAACACAACAATGAAAATAATGCCGAGGTAATTTTATGCCACTTTACTTCCTCAATTTCATAATAATGCAATTTTATGTCTTATATTCACAGTGATGGAAGCTTTTGGCACTTCATTTCATGCATATTGGTCGCAATATTTTACTGGATATTAATATGTATGATAATGCGATACTCACTTAAAGGACTTTTATGTTACAAAGGATGGATGTATGAAGCACGTGGATCAGGTTCTAAGACGAGCTTATCTACTAAAATTTGGTTTGTGCTCGTAAAAGGTATGTTCTTATCAATAAATACCAGACTTACTTCCTTCCGCATTTGCTAATCTTATGCCTTAAAACTCATTTACAGTCTTCAAAAAATGGAATAATCCAGGCCTTTATAGCTTTCAAAGTTCAATTCCTCGTCTACCGCTTCCAAGTGTTCATGACACAATGACTCGATGGCTACGTTCTGTTCGTCCACTTATGGATGATGCAATGTATGAAAAAGTCACGAGAGAAGCAGAAGAATTTGAAAATGGAATTGGAAAGAAGCTCCAAAGATATTTGATCCTTAAAAGCTGGTGGTCTACAAACTACGTGTCAGATTGGTGGGAAGAGTATGTCTATCTTCGTGGTAGAAGTCCACTTATGGTCAACAGTAACTTCTATGGTGTTGATGCAATTTTCACACATCCATCGAAGAAACAAGCTGCTCGTGCTGCAAGTGTCTGTCATCTTCTCCTTCAATTCCGACGAAGCATTGATCGACAGGAACTAGAACCAATTATGGTTCAAGGATTAATTCCCCTTTGTTCATGGCAATATGAGAGGACATTCAATACAGCACGTGTTCCTGGCGTCGAGACAGACAAGATTGTACATTACAAAGATTCCAAACATATAGTCGTCATCCACAAAGGCTGTTATTACAAGATGCCCATTTACCACAAAGGCAGATTATTAAAGCCATGCGAACTTCAATATCAATTTGAGCAAATTTTACAGTCGAAAGCATCTCCAGTTCATGGTGAAGAATTTTTGGCGTCATTGACAGCGTGGGATAGAACTAAATGGGCTCATGCACGCGAAAAGTATTTCTCCCGTGGAGTTAATAAGACATCATTATTTTTAATTGAAAGTGCTGCTTTCGTTGTCTCTTTGGATGATGAACCATTTGAATTTGACTTGTCACAGCCAGAGAAACTTGACAATTTTGGACGTCATTTGCTTCATGGAAAGGGATGTGATCGATGGTTTGACAAGAGCTTTACATTGTGTGTAGCTACAAATGGACGAGTAAGTTTGAAGTTTATTCATGATTGTGACTTTATGCTGACTATTATTTTGTTCCTTACAGATTGGATTCAATGCAGAACACACATGGTAAGTATCCTTAATTATTATTCATTGACTGACTATATTTTCCGTGGTGGAAATGTCAACGAACAAAATTATCAAATTATTCATCTTTGAAATCTACTCACAAAAAAAGGGGCGACGCTGCAGTGATGAGTCATATTTGGGAAAGCTTAGTTGTCGACGAAGGGCAGCCTGAACGGTAATTGAACGATATAAAAATGAATTTATTTGCCTTATCTTCTTTCGCTTAATGAATGTACATTGATCGATGTAAATTGTTTTGTATTTTACTTTCTAAATTGTACTTTGTAGCTTCATTTTTTTCTTACTTTAATTATTGTGCCGTAGCTTGATTATCATTTAGAATTTTATTTTGCACGTGTACAGTATAAAATTGTGGGCAATTCCGATTGTAATTTAATATCCTTATTAGGAAAATGAGTTCTCATTTGGATAGCGCATGATATAGAGGAACTATCAGTAGATATGAAGTCATCGGTGTAAATAAACTGTAAATTAGATCAAGAGCTATTGAAAGCTTTCAAAGGATAAAATCGATACACGTTTGATAATATCATCACTTTACAACGAAGAATACCTTCATCTATGATCTATAAACATTTTGAGACGTTCAAACTTTCTTTCCACCACCAAGACGAAAATTTATTTTTTTTATGAATTAAATTTTTGCACTCGAATTAAGCATTTTTGATAATTTAATGTAGGGCCGATGCTCCAATCATGGGACACGTATGGGAATGCTGTCTTGCTGATGATCATGATGGGTAAATGATGAAGGGATTTTTCAAAAATGAAATCCCAAAAAAATCATCGTCATATTTATGGATTCATGGCATCAAAATTTCTCATTTGGATACACTTTATTTGAAGAAATTTTGGAACTTTTTGCTACATTTTTAAGAGTTTTCAACCTGTATAATATTTTCAGAAGCTAGAGTCTGTCAATATGACAATATTTTCGACAATAAATCCAAAAATGTCTGACCTAAAATGTAAACAAAGAGTTGCAAAATTTCTCCAATTTTTCTGAAAATTTACTTTAAGCTTTTTGGTTCCTTCTCTAACTCAAAATTGTTTTCTAAACTTTTTGTTTACTAACCTTAAAACACAAAATTATTGGGTTCTGCACATTGGTTTTTTACTAACACGTAATTTATTGCATGTAGAAAATCTTTGATCTTTGTAATCAGAACATAATCTTATCACTTTCGTCACTAGACACTTGTGTTAGATTAGCAAGACTATTTTTGTTCTATATGCAAAGATTATAAAAATTTTTGTTTTAACACACTTTCCTGAATTTTCTTAAATGTTTACTAATTTTATGTATCAAAATTTTGTCATAGTTTACTTTGATCAAATCTTAAAAAATTAACAATAAAGCTAATAAAATCATCTTTGGGTATATTCAAACAGATATGACGAAAATGGAAACACACCAGGACAAATTGAACAGATCCCACCAACACCAACTAGATTATCATGGAGCTTTAATGATGAAAGTTTATTGAAGACGATTGATCAAGCTTACGATGATTCACAAAAGGTTATCAATGTAAGTAATCTACAAGATCCTTTTAAAAAAATCAATTTAATAAATCTCCATCAATTTTCAGGATGTCGATCTAAGAATTCTCGTCCATGACGCCTATGGTAAAGGATTTATGAAGACATGTCGCTGTTCTCCAGATGCATACATTCAAATGGCTTTACAGCTTGCCTACTACAGAGATTATGGAAAATTCTCATTAACTTACGAAGCATCGATGACGAGATTATATCGAGAAGGTCGCACAGAAACTGTTCGTCCATGTACAATAGAATCAGCAGCATGGGTCAAAGCCATGCAGAACCCAGATGTTTCAGCAACTGAAAGAGTTCGATTGTTAGGTGAAGCATGCAAGAGACATCAACAAGGATATCAAGATGCAATGTGCGGCAGAGGAGTTGATCGTCATCTATTCTGTCTGTATGTCGTGTCTAAGTATCTTGAAGTAGACTCGCCATTCTTAAAGGAAATCTTGAGTGAACCATGGAGATTGTCAACAAGTCAGACACCACATGGACAAACACCAAAAATGGATTTGAAGAAAAATCCAAACTTTATCTCTGCTGGAGGTGGATTTGGTCCAGTTTCATCTGACGGTTATGGTGTGTCATACATCATTGCTGGAGAGGATTTAATCTTCTTCCATATTTCAAGTATCAAGAGCTGTAAAGTCACAGATTCTGAAAGATTTTCACAACAAATTTGTCGAGCCCTTGCAGATATGAAGATTCTATTTGAGCAATATAAAATTGAGCAGAAGAAATCACAGACAAATGGAACATCGCATTAAATTTAAGAAATAAATAAATCTTATTAAATAAGTAGTTTAATGTCTCTAATCATAATCAATGCATATTTTTTAAAAACTGTTACCAAGAGAACTTACAATGCAATTTTTACATAAAAGAATAGAATTGATTTAGCATCACAATCTGTTGACTTTTAGATAAATTATTATGGTAGATGGGTATTTTAATGCTGTAAATTTTAAGAATTTAGAGATGATGGAATATTTTATTGAGTGAGGAATTTACAAAAAGATTTAATTGATGGAATTTCGAAAGTTTATGTGAAGATTTCATTTAGATGGCTTAAGAAGGAATAGAGAAGAAGTTCCGGTAAACAGTTTGACTTTGGCTTGGTAGATATAAAATTATGTACCTTTAAGAAGTCCACTTTGTGATTACGGGGATTCAGATATTAGATACCTAAATGATTATCATTAAAACTAATTGCTATGAATATTTATGCAATTATCAATGCAACATAAACTTTGTTAATAATATTATTTTAGAAGAAATAAAATTTTCTCCTAAATGCTGTGCCTCATCATTTGTCTTATTCTTATTTCAGATTTCATTAAGTATTATAAAGACCGTTACGCACGTGTTTTGAAAATATTTGAAATTTCAGTTGTTGCTCAGTTTTTAAAACGTTGCTCTGCGTTGCTCAATTTTGAATCTGAGCAAAATTGTCAAGGGTGTGATACTCAAAAACACCATAAATTATATGAAAATTTAGCTATATTTCCTTTTATTATCCAAGAATATTATACAAAACTTACATGCAGACAGCTCTATACCATAATTAATAACTTAAATCAGTCTAAAATATAAATCATCAATATTTAAAAATCACATCGAGTGACGACACCTTGAAAGTTTGTTTACAACACGTGAATTTTAATTTTTATCGGAATTCTACTATATTTAATAATGGATAGTATATCATCAGCTTTAGAAACCTTTAAATCAATTACAAAACATCCAGAATCATTCTTAAAGTAAGACAATCATTGTTATTTCCATTTAAAACCAAAATCACGTTTTTAATAATTTTTTTATAGACAACAAAATGAAAAGGCAAATAAAATCCAAAAAGAGATGCTTGAATCCATCTATATATGCTGTAGAGATCTTCAAAAAGATCAAAAACGTAAAGCATTACCGAAATTAATCACAAATGGAATGGACGTTGAGTCAGTTTGGCAGCAACTTGAGATCCAGAATGAAGAGAATTTTGAATTAAATTTAAAGGAAGTCTCAAAGTTTCTAGCAGTAAATAGTGACAAATTTAAGATAAATATAGGCGATATGTCAAGTGATGAGGATGAAAATGACAGTAATGAGGAACAAGATAGTGAAAGTGAAGAATCAGAGAATGGAATTGATGAGCAGGAAGCAGAAAATGATGAAGAGGAACCAGAAGATGATGATAGTGAATTAGACGAGAATAATACAGAGCAGGTCTCAAAAAAGAAAATTAAAGGAAAAAAATCAATTGTCGACGATGAATTCTTCAAACTTAGTGAAATGGAACATTTCTTAAAGGATCAAGAAAGTCGTGACATGAATAAAGGTGCTACAAGTGAGGAAGACATTGATTATTTCGCAGAAGATAATGACGAGATAAATTTAGAGGAATCACTAAGATATTCAGACTTTTTCGACCACGACGATGATCCAGAAGATGATGGAAGTGAATCTAATAATGATGGATCCGAAGATGATCCAAATGAACCAAAATCATCACACGAAATTCGTCAGGAACGTCTTAAAAAGAAAATTGAGAAAATGGAAGAAGATATGCTCGAAGAGAAGACTTGGCAAATGAAAGGTGAAATTAAGGCAGAAACTCGTCCACAAAATTCACTTTTAGAAGAAGTCCTTGAATTTGATTCAGCAACAAGACCAGCTCCAGTCATTACAGAAAGTGTTTCAATGCGATTAGAGGACATAATCAAGCAGAGAATTAAGGATAAAGCATTTGATGATGTCGAGAGGAAAGTAAAGCCATCCGATATCCAATTTGAATACAAAAAGCAAGTTGTATTAGATCAAGAGAAGAGTAAGCAGTCATTAGCTCAAATTTATGAAAAAGAATATCTCAAAGAACTTGAGAAAAATGATCCTAATGCTGCAGATGTTGAGGAAGAGGAACCAAAAGCACATAAAGAAATTCGTGCAGAATTAAAAGATTTATTCGAAAAATTAGATATGCTGTCAAATTTCCATTATACACCACGTCCAGCACAGCCTGAGCTTAAAATTATCACAAATTTACCAACAATATCAATGGAAGAAGTTGCTCCTGTTGCTACAAATGACGCAACATTATTGGCACCAGAAGAAATTAAGAGAAAGATTAAAGGTGGAAATATCATTGGTGAAGGTGAAAGAACCAAAACTGACAAGAATCGTGAGAGACGACATAAGAAGCAATTCCAAAAGGATAAATTTAAGAATGAAAAGACAACAGACAAAACAGCACTTGTCAATAAAGTCATGAAGAGTAGGAATGTCGAAAAGATCAAGTCAGTTACAGACGATTCCATGAAATCATCATCAGCATTCTTTAATAAACTCCAGGACGAAGCAACGCAATCATTAAGTAAAAATAAAACGAAATTAAAGAGAAAAGGTGAAAAGCCTGTTCATCAAGCCAAGAAGCTTAAATTGTAAAAATTTATTATTGAAATAATTTTTGATTTTTTTTATTAAGAATTAAAGTCTTTCAAGAAAAAAAATTTGTTTTATTTGCTTTAATTAATTCATTAATATTGTTATAATTTATGATTTAACGTGGAAATCCTCTTCCTCGTCTGATAGGTCTCCCGCCACGGAAACTTCTTGGATAAGTGTTGTGTCCTCTTGGGCTGTTATGAAAACTTTAATTCAATTAATAAACGAAAAAATTAAACTTTTAATTCGCAAATATCTTACCTAAAATTTGTTGATCCTCGGCCACCACGAATAAATGAAGCTCTTCCTCGACTTCGTGGATTTGTCATTATTTCACGTTTGTTATAAGATGATTGACCACCACTTTCCATAGCAACAAAATCATCAACATGCAATGATGGTGGTCGCGATGTATTTGGGGGTCTTGATCTGAATATATCCCCTCGAATTGCTACTCGTGAAAATCCTCGTCCTCTTGGTGGAACTAGAAATTAACATAACACATGATTTATATAAATAGTTGTTAAAAAAACCGTTAAAAAAATATTTGAAAATTAACGGTCAAAAATATTTTGAAAAAAATGAGGGTTCAAAAACTTGAAAAAATAACGGTACAAAAGATTTTGAATTTTTTCAAAAATTTTGTTAGAAAATTTCAAAATATTTTTAACCGTTATTTTTTCAAATATTTTTTGACCCGCTAATAACTTACATTTATTAAAGATTTTCTTCTCAGAACGTCCAGGTATTGTCTCAGATGTAGCAACTTCAACTCTTCGTGTTCTGAAACACAAGCCTGGCTGATTTTTATCCCTATTACTTTGAGGCGACGATGATAACGCTAGCAGTCTCTTACAATCAGACTTTATATCGGTTTCAGTTGGCAAACATTCACGAATTAATTCTTCCATATCGAATTTAACCTGATCATTGAGTTCTTCCTCGTCAGTTCCATTGCATGTATTTAACATCCAATAATCCATTGTTATTTCCTCAATATTGTCACTAACATAATATGGAACTCTGGACGAGAATTGAGTGACAATTCCTTCTGCTTGTAATAAATTTACATCATCATCAGAGGACACGACAACATCCTGTGTATTTTTCGATGTCTCACGTAATTGTTCAAGCAATGAGTCAAGATCAACTTTTACATTCGTCATAATTCCATTGACCAAATCATCATCATCTGTCTCAACTTTTGGCTCATTAACAAGTGCCTTAAAAACTTGCAGGAAGTGAATTTTATTGCCATTTCTATACTCATCAGAATTCCATTTAAGGATATTCGCTAACTCATTGATACTCAATTGGATTGTTCTTTGAGGAAGCGATGACATTTCATTTGTTTCAATATTCACGAGTGATCTGAGCAATTCCATTATGTCAGGTATTATTTGCATATACTTTCGATCATTCTTACACTTTTCAGCTATCGAATTAAGACGATCAACAAACTTTTCATCCTTAATGGTCAGTGAATTTTTGAGAAATTTAAAAGTCACATCATGTTCGGTCATTAATGTCATTAATCTTAACGATGAATATGTCAAATTTTCAGCTCTAGTCTTTGTAAAGTTATCAACAACATCGTCGGCAAATTGTGCTATATGTTCCTTAAATGGTAAGCCACTTGCAAGAATTAATTCAGGATTATGATCGGATCCAGTCAACATTGATATTTCACTATCAAAAAGATATTGCAGGAGCATATAGACATAGTATTGAGACAACACGTGCTCACTATTTCCATCATTTGATATCCTCAATAAATGTGACAGCACTTCTGCCAATTTTCCACTCAAAATTGACAACACAGAGACTTTCATGCACGCATGACGAACTAATAATGCTAGGAACTTTAATAGTCTCGATAATGTCACAGATCCTTCATTATTCCTCTCAGCTGCCTCCGCAAGTATCATGTCAACAACCGATCGTGCCACTAACAATGTCATATTTGGCGCTAAGTCAGATAATTGAACACAAACACTGTACAATATTGATAATAATTCTGTACTACAACTTATACAAAAAGTCTGTATCATTTCCATAATTAGTTGACTTTGTGGATGTAAATGAGCACTCCACAATTGCCGTTCCGTAATTAATCTTTGTGCTTCTAATTTATTTATCTCATTTGATTGAATCGGAATTGGCAGAGGTAATGGAAGTAATTCACTTAAAATTGTTAATCCTGATATAAATCTATGCGGTCCATTTAATGTATATTTAATGATTTCACCAAACATTTGTGTCCATAAACTTTTATGGATGTTTGTTGTATTCATAACATCGGGACTTAATGATTGCGTGTAGGTCAATAAAATTTTAATTATTTCATTTTGCACTTCCTTTGCATCCTTATAAATTGAACATCGTGAGTTTATGCTGTGCATTAATGTGTAAGTTTTTAATAGTGTCTCAATTGCTGTTATATCCTTGAAATTAACATTCCTTGACTCAATCACTTGAACAAGCATTTTCCTTAATATTTGAACTGTTGGATGGACAACTTTCATCATTAATGCTCCTTGATTCGCGCCAAAAAGATATGCATGAATCATTGGCTGATCAAAATGAGTTGAAATCTTTTCCAGCACAGACAGCAGTGTCATTAGACCGTCATTATGATACAACAAAATTGCATAATAATCACTCTTTAATTCACGATAATCTGATTTACTTTCGACACAAATTAGATACTTTAAAATCCTTAAAGTCATGATTAAGTCACCTGGAAAGTTTGTTAAATATTCCAAGTTCCTTTTAATGATCTCAATTAGCGGCGATAGATCATCATAATTAAATAATTTATCTACTTCCAGTGGCTTCAAAAATACAGACATTTCTTGAAGCATTGCAGCTACAGACGGTTCAAATGATTCATGATGCTTGACAAGGTTTAGCAAAACTCCTTCATACTTCCTCAAATAATCCAAATTCTCGACATTTCTCACAACAAAATCCACAATATCAATACAATAACTTAAAACTGGCGATTTATGTTTAAATCCAGGCGATCCATGAGCTGCACTTACTTTCTTCTCACGATCAATAAGATTTAGGAACACACAAAGATTATCATCCATAGCAACATAATCCAGCACATGCTTCTTTCCAATTCCAACACATAAATAGTAAAGTGAGTCCAATTTTTCAGCAATATCAATTTCATCTGTCAATTGTATAATCGAGTCCATAAGATATTTTGTTTCCATTTTATATGCAATCTCTAGTCCAATATCAATATTAAGATTCTTGAGTGTCTCATCGCTGCCATTATTAGTCTCATTTGTTGTCGATTCCAATAACATTTTAACAATATCATTTGACATGTCAATATTATCAGATAAATAATTAAATTCTTTTGTATTGTCGGTCATCAAACGGACATAATTGAACACTAAAAATGTTAATTTTGATGATATAAAATTCTTGACATTTAATAACAACACTAATGTCTCCATAAAGCTGTGAATCTTATAATACGACACAAAATCAGGTGATTTAACTTTTGATGGAATCTCAAATTGGCTTGCAATTGGAACAAATTTTCTAGTCTGTAAGATATCTTGCTTATGTGACACAATTAATGATGAAAATAAATTTTCAAGTTCTATAATTTGTTCATAATCACAACACTGTTCGGTCCGTTTACACTTTTGAAAGATTTCAATTGATAAATTCTTGATACTTTGTAATGTCTCATAGACATGCATTTTCTTCAAAATTTGTTTTAACGTATAGAGCAGTCTAATATCAATAATTGAGCTCAACATAGTCACTATGTTTTTATAACCGTCAAATTCTATAAATTCATTAATTCCGTCACTTGTATCAATTAGTTTATGAACAACACGAGCCACAAGTAATTTCACTGGCATTGGAACTAACTGACATGGAAATAGATCAAAAAGATTTTTATATAAATTATATTTTTGATCCTGAATTATCCACTTAAAGACGATTGAATTATGATTGGCAAAGCATTCAACAAGTCGAATGCCAGCTTTTAAATGACGTAGATTACATCCAGCTTGATGATATTTTGTTGATTCCGTATAGCTTAATCCAATTTTGATGCATGATAAAATGACATTCATGACATTAACATCGATGGTTTGAGTAAAAATTTCAATTTGTTCTGTGTATGAATGCAGGCAATGAATTAATTGCTCACAAAATGTCAACCAATTCTCATTGAGCATCTCTGAACGATGACTGAATGTCTTGTTATATGTGTCCGTCATCTTATGCAATTGTTCTCTTAATTTATCAACCTTGCACTTATCATGAGGTTTTTGATCAGCTTTTCTTAGATTGTCTGTAAATGGATTGAACATTTTGATGGAAAATTCCTCAGCAAACATCTCGTCCGTAAAATCATCAAGTCCATTTACTTCATCCATGATATCGTCATCACTTAAAATTGGTTCCAATTCAATAGGTTCTACATCCTCCATTTCTGTCGGTGATTCTATTGGAGTATTATTATTAACCAATGATGGTGATAATGGACAAAATGTAGTCGACAAATGTGTCGATTCGACATAATCATTATCAAGTGAATGATTATTTTTCTTTAATTCATCATCGGATTCAGGACGTGAAATTCTCGGTGATTGAAGTGGTGGTGAACGAGGTTTACGACGATCATATCTTAATCGCTTGCTGTGCTGAAAACTCTCTTCTGGACTGTCACTTGTTGACCAATCACGTTTAGTCTTTATTAGATCTTGTTCCTTACTCGGTGATCTTGAGTAAATATCAGCAGGTGATAAATTTGGCTGGTCATCTTCCTTTAAATCGTCGGCAATTGTAGACGAGACTGTTGGATCACATGAGGAGTTTTGATCCTGAAAATCATTATGGTGATGATTATTTGAATTGTAAATTTCACCATTTTCACTTTCATTTGTCTCATCATTTGATGATATTTGTACAGCACTTCCTTCAACATTATTACTTCCGACAATTTTCTGCATACTTCCATAACTTATTACATTTCCATAAACGGCAAGTGTAATTGTTGTATAATATCCTTTGAGAACAAGTCCATCAGTTGGTATACGTCTCATATCATCCTTGCATTTGAAATTAATGCACTCATTTTGATTGTATGAAAATTTTCCCAAACGCTCAAACGTACTTGCTACATTTACACTAAGATCATTTACAAAAAATTCTATATCGAATTGAGAAGGATTTGTTGCTCCTAATCGATTACCGCCGCCTAGAAATAAACTAATTAAACATAATGTTTGTGTTAATTACAGTAAGATATCTTGCCTGGAAAATCGGCTTGAACGCGAGCACCCAAAGGTATAATACGAATCTCCGAAATGTACACTGGATTTTGTCGAAATTGAACTAAATCGAGATTAAGCTTCTGTAAATACATATTAATAATGTTAAATATATCCTTATATCATCACAAAATGCCATTTACCTCGTGTAAATCGTGAGAAAATGTATCAAAGAAGATTAATTCTTCGCGATTCGACTCTTCACTATTTTCAACCATTTTTCCTAATTTTCAAGCTTTCACTTGAACAATCCACAATTTTTAACAACTTTTTGCTATTGTAGATGAAGCATTTGCAACTTTAAATGTAGTATTTATATAGATTTTATAAATTTTTTAATTTAGTTCACGTAAAAAACTAAACAAAACTCGATCAACGCGACATCTGACGGATAATCTTGAAATTTTTCGATAATCTCCTACTTTTAGTGAGATTTATCCTCCCAGTTAAATAGTTATTGATAAAAACAGGTCAACTGGATGAAAATAAGATCTTAAAAGTCTTAATTTAATTGTTTTTTTGACTAAAATAGTTTCGTAAAAAAAGAAACTTTTTAACGGTTTCTTAACAATTTAAAAATTTCATATTTTTAAAAAAATCTGCCCCAAAACAATCGCAGTTGCACTCCTGCGATTAAAAAAAGATCAGGAAAAAATTGAAAAATTATTAATTATATCCGCGATTTAATAGTATTTTCCGTAATAGTTTAGCAGTTCCGTGTTCCTTAGGTCAACTTTCTCACCGTGCAATTGAAATTTCATCAAAAAATCTTAATTAGAGTGCCGTAAAATTTGATTTAAAATTTTTCCAAAGTGAAAAAAAAAATAAAAATGGCTCACTTAAAAGAAACAAATCATATTAAAAAAATTGATCTTCAAATTGTGAAAACGACTGGTGGATCATTTCAAGTGACTGTTGAAAGTGATATAACAGTAGAAAATTTAAAGAAAATTGTATCAAAAAAGTTAAAAATTAGTAAAGATCGAATTTGTTTAATGAATAGTGAAAGGTGAGTGCATTAATCAGTCAAGTCCATAAGAATAAAGATTGGCTTCCGTTTTTATCTTATCGCTGTGGCTTTTTTTGTTCATTTAATTGTGAATGAACTTACAAGTATTTTTTTTAATGATAATTTAAGTCAAGTACTTTAGAAAAAAAATTCCCAACCTTTTCCCAGAAATCCATTTAATTGCTGTAATATTCACATACGAAGCTTCAAGTGTGGTAAATTTGTAATCAATTTCCTGTATATTACATACATCACACCAGCACTTATGAAAGCTTTCAAAAAGTCCCCTCTTTGCCAATAAATCGACGATTTATTGATGATAAAAAAAATATTTAAAAAGTGTTAATTAAAGTACAGTGCAGATGAACTGCTTGCTTGCTCAGTCATAATCATTCGTTCTAAATTTCATTTGTGCCATGCGAGGAAAATATTATATACCGTTTGTGCCTCTTTCCAACAATATTTCTCTCTTCCACTTATAAGCGGTGCTGTGAGTTACTGTAAGGCACAGTTTTCACAACTTTTTATTTTTTTGGCGTACATTCATCATAGTTCCTGGATAACTTAACTCTATCTGCTGTAAGGAAGCAAAGCGAGAAAAGAAAAGAAAAAAAAAATCATTTTATAACGCATGTCGCAGAGTGAATGTACATTATCATCAAATGTACGCTTCTTCTCATATAAAAATATATATTCAACATTATTATATGTACTGAATGAATGTACGAGTCAAGTCGTTTGTTTGATGTGTGTGGGGTTGGAACAATGAAATGAAACTCTAAATAAAAGAGAAGAGAGCTTCACATGAAGACTGTAAAATATATAAAAAAAAAAAAAAAATGTAAATTGAAAGGCAATTGACAAGAAGGAAGACATTCCCTTGCAGCCATTTTGATACACATATTCATTTTCACATTGGAACTGCCAGAGTTGTAATTGTCTGCGCAGGAGAAAACCGTATGAATGTTTGATAATTTGTAGGGTTTTTGGAACAAAACCATTCAAATTATCAAAAAAATTGTATGGTTTTCTTCTGTGCTGCACGCCTACATTTCAACTCTGCTTGCCATTGCCAATAAAGTGTTAATGTAGCAGAAAAAAAAGAAAGAAAAAAAAACATTCTTAAATTTCCTTATTTATTAATTATGTATTTGCCCCACATTCCATGTTTATCTTCCGTCTGTTGCCATAGATGAGAAGTCCATGACGATGAAAATGAAAAAACTGAAGGAAAAAAAAAAATTACGGAATAAGTGTATAAAGCACAGCAGGAAAGGTTATCAAGTCGTGTGGCTGCTTAAAGCGCAATTTTTTTGTGAATTAATCGTACAATGTGTCAATAAGTCAATGACGATCAGCTTCTTTTTTTTTGGGTACGAAAATAAAAATAAATAATTTTTTTGAGGAACTAGACGAAAGCAATATGATTCGGATTTTTCATTCAAATTTATTCGCTAATAAGCTTCATGTGTTGGTTCTCTTCATGTACATTGTAAGGTCAGTTGATTGTGAAACTGAAAAATTATTATTGATAAAAAATACTTTTTTGGGGGATTTTTTTTTAAGCGAAAATGTGATTTTTTAGTGGAAATAACAGCTCGAAAAATTAATTATTTTGTTCCACAATTGCAAAGCAATTGCCCAACCATAATTCGCATAACTACAGTGCTAATAATAAATCAACATAAAATGTACACCTTAAAAAAAAAAGTTTCACTTTCACTATGCGTACAGTTTTTCAAGTTTTTCTTTTCGCAACATTATTGTTTTTTTGTTTGTTTGTTAGATCTGTAACAAGTCAGTCAGTGAGATGCGTGAATGTTTTCAATGTATCTGTGGTCAAGACACACTTATACATTCGTACATGTTTTATTTATGCATTGTACCGCTATATTTTATTTTCTATGTGAAATTTACACGATGGGGCGTAGATGTAACTTTTTGGGATTTATGCCTTAATCAATTTTGAATTTTTGGGATTTATGCCTTAATAAATTTTGAATTTTTGGGATTTATGCCTTAATAAATTTTGAATTTTAATAAAAAAATTATGTTTTTCAAATTTTAACGGTCAAAATATTTTTGAATTTTTTCTAAATAATTTAATCATCGTCAAAAAGTTAATTTCTTAAATTTCAAAACTTTAAAACGTTCATAAGTATTGTTTCCTGTCTCCTTCCGTCTCTGAAACTCATCATACAAATCGAAAGATTGAATCTTTATTTACCTTCTAATCGTACTCTGGCAATGCCAATTTGCCAATTTCAGTTATTTGCAATTTAATTTCACTTGTTTTTTTCAAATTTTTCCATACAAATTTGCTTGTGCAAAAATCTAAATTTTTAAGAATCAATTTTCAAATTTTTAATGAAAAATCATATTTGATTTAATATTATTACGGATGATTTTAATAGATATTTATCCTTAATATTATTAGACAAAGACATGACAAAGCTATTGACATTTTCAAAATAAAGAAAATCAAACAAAACTTTGCGACCTCTAAAGTTTACAACAAAATATAAATTTTGGACACTTTTTTCGATTTCAGACCATTGTGATTTCTTAAATTTCAATTGAAATCCTTAATTAACTTATAATTTGATATCTGAATCTTCAAAAGCAGCATAGCAAGCAAGCTACACTGTAACTACAATCTTTTAAAATTGCCTTTAAACCACAAAGTCATCAAATTTCCTTCTAAAACATATATTGACCTAAAATCGACACTAAAACTCTATCAAAATGAGAATAACAGCGTAACTTACGCACAATTCCGTTGCGTCAACATTTAACACATATAGTGCTTCTTCACTTGCTGTATTTTTACCAACCACGAAGAAATTTTTTCCTTCTTTGTTACTGCTTTTCATTTTTCATGTTATTTACGGAAGGGAAAAACTGCTTTTATTGCTCTACGCATGTGATATTCGTCTCGTTCGCTACACTTTGCATTTCTTATCATCACCAAAAAATTTTTTTTCACCCTCCAAATGTTGATAAAATTTCCCTTCGTTAACCATTTTAAATTTTTAATTGCCAATAAAGTTTATGTTGTGCTTCTCTCATCCATTTCTCGATTTACTAAATATGTTTTTCTTTATTTTTCGCAAATCTCATCCACATACACACACGCATACATACATGGAAAAATAATAACAACAGGGAACTTCAAGATGGAACACTTACGGAAAATGCTATAGTGAACGGATCAAAAATCATCATTACACCAAATGTAGAAACCGGATTGGTAAGATTCTTTTATTTTGACATTTATTTCTCCTGAGTCAATGACTTAATTTCTTCTTTTCTGTTTCTTCCTTTTTATTCTGCAGGCACAACGTAAGTTTTAAAAAATTTACAAAGAAAATTAGCACAAAGGTTTTTTTTACTGCTGTTGTGTGTTTGAACGAGAAAAGAATGCAGAACGGACATTACTTGCAGTCTGAAGCGCAATTTAAATGCTCATTAAGGATATTAAGACGCAAAATGTCTTGTTTTAAGATTTTGATAATAACGGTCAAAATTTATTCAAAAAATAACGACTTAACAATTTAAAACGCTTATTTTAAAAAATTCAAAATCGAAAAAACCGTTATTTGACAATTTAGTCAAAATGCAGACATAATCCACAGTTACGCACAAAAAATTTTCAAAAAACGCATTTCTCTCACTTTTCCCAATATTTATATATGTCTTCATACAACTGAGCATCGACCAAACGCCGACCATAGCTCAGTTGATTTGCTCAGTTTTTTGTACTGAAAATTTGATAGTGTTAGTGAATTTTTTCAAAATTTGAAAAAAAATAACCGTCACTTTTCTTATATGAAGACATATATAAATATTGACTTTTCCTTTATCTGTCTCTTCTCTTACCTTTTGTGCTATTAACATAATGATAAATAGATTATGTGCTGCACTGCACGTATCTTTTCATATATGTTCGAGAAAAAAAAAAGTCATTTTGAGACCCCAAATCTAAAGCCCTGATTGTTCACTCTTAAAGAGTTTACTGCATTTATTTACGACTTTGGCAGTGTATGATTTGGCAAGATTTTTATGTCCTCGTCGATTCTGCCAATAATAATTAAATTCAGTGACGTTCCAAAAATGCGTCTCAGCCTTATACACACATACACACAACATTAATCAGACAGTGGAATTTAATATTATTTCATACGATTATTCTAGGTAATGCTGAAAATACTGTAATGCAAGCACTTGAATCGTTGAACGATAATCAAGTGAATGACTTTTTAAGCGGAAAATCTCCTTTAAATCTAAGTGTAAGACTTGGCGATCATTTAATGATGATTCAGGTGAGTATTAATAACAATTGGTCAAAAAAAGTTCACAAAAATAATTGAATTTTGTTATTTACAGCTTCAACTTAGCACATTATCACCATCCCAACAAAACTCATTGAAACAAAAAGTCTTGAATGGAGCTTCACTCAAGCAAACCGTTGGTCGATCAATAATTAATTGTGGAAATAATGTAGAGCCATCAACGTCCTCCTCAATGTCATTTTCAAGCGGTTGCAAACGTTTAATTAATAATTCCGATTCAGATCATTCAATGGGACCAGAAAAGCAGCGTTTAAAAACGGATGGTGATGAGACAAAATCACCAATTAAGTCATTATCAAGTATGGTATCAAGTCCGCTTAGCACCACAACAGTACAAAATCATATAAACCATAATTTTTATAAAACATCTACAACATCCTCGTCATCATCGTCGTCGTCTGTTGATCCGATTTCTGCAAACCTCACATCGTGTCTGTGTAAACGATTAAGTATAAGTTGCAATAATAATTGTAACGATCAGCGTCCTAGTGAAGAACCATGCTGCTCAACATCATCAATGAATTCGACAAATCAACCGCGACTTATTCCATTCCATCATCGACCATCAACATCATTGAGTGCTGTTAAGCCAAAACCAATTCACCAGTCACAAAATCAATCAGCAACAATACCACAACAAATACAGCATCATCAGTCACAAAAAACAACAACAATAGATGTCAATGAGACACTCTTAAATACCGATAATCCAGCATTGGCAGAAGCATCAAGAAATTTGACACAAACCTTAAGAAAATTATCAAAACGTGTGTTTACAAGTAAGGCACATATTATGGAAAATAATGTAATAAGTCGCCCAACAACATCATCAAACTCATCATCTGCATCAATGTCCTCATCAAATTCATCAACCAGTAATAATTCATCGACATCAAACTCATCCGGAGCTGTTATTGAGTCGATGAAACATCATGGGAAAGGAATTTACTCGGGAACATTTTCAGGAACTTTAAATCCAGCATTGCAGGATAAGAATGGAAAACCGAAACGCGATATTTCAACAATAATTCACATTCTTAATGATCTGCTTAGTGCGACACCACAATGCGCCAAAAATGGTGCAAAAATTTTCTTTGAGCCAACACAAACATCCTCCTCGTCATCATCATCGTCTAATACAAAGTTTATTAAAGTAAGTATACTTGATTATATTTTCTTATTTATGCTTATCATTCAATGTCGTCATTCATTCATTCATTTTTTTTTTTTTTTTTTATATAGATTAAGAAGCAGTCAAGTTCGCGAACAACTTGTATGCGATGCGTTCCTAATAATATCCAACAGAAATGTTTGTACGGTCAGTGTAATGGACACAAGACTGATGCTGCATCGACTAGTAATTGTGAGTATTCCTTGGTTTTTTTGTTATTTGCAAATTGAATTAAATAACGAATTTTGAGCATTTAAATTCGAAAACCATACAAATTTTGGCAAGAAACATTTGTGAGGTTTTCTTTATTTTATATGAAAACCAAACAATTGTTTCTGAATACATTTGTATGGATCTCAAATTTGAATTTCTGAAAGACGTTATTTTCATAAAATAATTTTAATCACATTGACTAATAAACGAATGATGTTTCTTTACAGCTGCAACTTGCATTCCTTCAACATCAACAGGTATAACACGCAGTGAAGATTGTACAGAATGCAATCAGACATTAATTAATCAAAAACTAGAAATGGAAAATATGAAGACAAAATCGAAATTAGATCAATTAAAATTGGTAATGCAACAAAAGAAAGAGCGGCGTGAAGCTAGAAAATTGAAATGTTCACCATACAATACGCAGCATTCGCCACATTTGAATGTTCCAACTGTATCCAATGCTCAGTCAGTCTCCGTTCCTTTATTATCAGCAAATAATTCACCAATTAATAATGCAAATCATAATCGGATAAATAGCAGTGGAGATGCGCCATTGACAGCCACAATAAGTAGTGAGAATCATTTAGAGGAAGTCGAAACTGTTGCTTAGAATAGTTCGATATTGTTTCATGATAAATACACCAAAAAAACGATTTATATTAATCATAAATGATCATTGATGACTTTAAAGGTTGAACCTTGATTCATTGATTTTTATTTAAAATTTTCTTTCTCTTCCTTATTAACCCGTTCTGTTGATTTTTTTATTATACTTTTTTTTTCTTCTTTATCGAGGTAATGGCTGTTTCTATGGGCTGTAACTCTGGCAATTTGTTATTATAACTACATACTTATGATGCCCACAAATGTAGCTATTCTCTTTCAAGCTTAAAACTGTCATGCCTCGAAATCTATTAAATCAAACAAAACACGACTAATTTCCTTTAAAATGCAATTTTTGTTGATAATTTGGTTTTTTTGATAGCAAAAATTATTTTTCTCTCAATTCCTTCCGTTTTTTGCGTAGCTTAAAAATTGTTAGTTATTATTGCTCTATTATTTTCAACTATATCTTGCAAAATTATAAACGATTTTGTAACATAAAAAAAAAGAAAAGAAACTAAGAAAAAAACACAAAAATCATTTGAATTATAAAGAATTAATACAATAATATAATATAGAAATAATCGTTGCAATTTAACGGTTATTTTAAATTCAAATATTATGCTTTTTCAATAATTTTGAATGACATATTTTTGAATTCAAATTAGCCGTTAAATTGTATGAAAAATTATGATAATATTAACTTCTATTTTTTTCTTTTCAATTAGAATAAATTACATGATAAAGAATTAAGAATAAGAATTAATGATAATGATAGTAGTATTAAATTTTAATCGCAAGTGAAAATGAATATATTGAATGAGAAAAAAAAAATTATATCTAGATGATACAAAAAATCCCTTTTCTTCATTTTTTGATGAACTTAAGAGTAGATTTCTTTACATTATGATTATGCACTTTAATTATACTTTAAATGTCAGTGATTTTAGGATATAGGAGCAAGAAAAAATATTACTTTAATTTACTTTGTTTTCATCATTATTCTTTAGTAAAAAAAAAAACGTTAATTAACGATGCTGGGTTATAATGCCAGAAAATATAAGGCCAGATACAAAATTCATACTCAAACAAAATATAAATCCAGAACATAATGCCAGATATAATTGTATGTGGCCTTATATTTTGCAAGTGTAAAAAATAAGTCCACATACATTTGCTTCTGGACTTATATTTGTTTAGTGTAAATATAAGCCCAGGAACATTTATATGTGGACTTATATTTACACAGTGAAATTTAATTCCAGAAAATCTAAAATCTCTGGACTTATTTTATTTTTTTGCAATTGAAAATTTTCCTTATTTTTTATTTTTCGTTCTGTATTTTTAAATTTCTCTTACCATATTTAGACTGAAATGGCTTTTTTAAGATAAAATTTGAATTTCGAGCTGAAATTTAGTATGTTTAAAGACACTTTTGCTACCACAATTTAGTTTCTTTCAACACCTGATCAGCATGGCATCATTTTTATAGTATTTTTTGTGACACTTTTTGACACCAAATTCGTTTTTGGTATTGTATTGAGCAGGTAGACCAAAAATTAACTTTTACTATTTTCAATTCTAATCTGCAAAGATTTTTTCAATCTATTAAATTGTGGCTGAGTTACTGCCATTTTAGTGACCATTCAGGTACACAAAAAATTGATTTATAAAGTAAAAATTTTCAATATTTTTTAAAATAAATCTTTGAAAATGATCATTTTTTATTTTAGTTCAAATTTATAAAATTAAGGTTGCTGTTTTTCGAAAATTTGAAAATTCCGAAAGTGAGATTGTTTATTTTCTACCTGTTATGTTTGTTTTATTATTTTTATGAATGAGTTCATTTTAAAGGAATTTGTTAGAATGTAATTTCTAGAAATTCCAAAAAAAAAAATAAGAAGCAAGTAAAAAGGTAAACAATCTCAGTTTCAGATTTTTTAAAATTTTAAAAGGAAAATGAAAAAAAATATGCGAAAAACTAAGAAACTTGGGAAAGTTTTCTATTGGTGCGTTCTAAAGAATTTCAAATAAAAAGTGTATTTAAGGTCTTATATGCTGGTATTTACTATGAAAATATTATTGTCCTAGCTTTACTGGAAGTAAGTTTTTATAAACCGCGGAAAAAAACTAAAAATTTTAAAATTTTTAATTTTCAAATCAATTTCTTGATGAATATAATTTTATATAACAGGATTGAAGAACGAAATTTTCTATTAAAGTTTCAAAAATTATTTTTCGACTATCATTTTACAAAAATTTCATTTTTTTTCATTTGGGTAGATAAAAAAAAAAATGTTCATTGAAAAATCCAAGAAAATATTCAATTGCAAAAAAATAAAATAAGTCCAAAAAATTTAAGTTTTCTGGAATTAAATTACACTGTGTAAATATAAGTCCACACATAAATGCTCCTGGACTTATATTTACACTAAACAAATATAAGTCCATAAGCAAATGTATGTGGACTTATGTTTTACACTTGCAAAATATAAAGCCACATACAATTATATCTGGCCTTATGTTCTGGATTTATATTTTAAAAATGCGTCTGGCCTTATATTTTCTGGCATTATAACCTAGCATCTTAATTAACATCGTTGTGTTCATTCTTCTTATTTCTCTTACGTTTTTGTTTACAAGTGACGTCACAAAAGTCACTAAAATTCATCTTATAAACTTTTTTTTCGTCGTGTATATGTCTAACATGAATTCGAGAAAAAAAAATTAAAATTTTTAAAAATTTTGCATTTTGTGCGAGAATTTAACGGATTTTTTAAATTTGAATTCTAACGGTTTTTTGAGATTCAAATTTTCCTGAAGGATTTTTTGAATTCAATTTTTCCGTTATTTTCAAATGATGAATTTAAGTCGTTATATCGCAAAAAATGTACAAAACTTCCAAGTAAAATTGTGTGAATAATTTCCTTAAAGTAAATTTTCAAATTTGTAGCAAGTTTTACATGCAAAAGAAACTCACAATCTATCAAAAAAATGGAAGCATGAAAAGCGATTTTTTGCATAAACATTGTGTGAAATTAAAAGATTTATAAAAAAATATTGTGAAAGCTTAATTTTCGGCTTAAAAAATTTAGTTGAATTAACAAATATTTTTTTGGCATTTAAAGCTTTGTTATGTTTAAAAACAAGATTTTTTTTTTCTTTTCTTATTTTTCGGCTAAACAAAATTATTTAGACAAATGACGTGTTTTTTACTTTACTTTATTGAAACTTATATAAAACATGATGGATTTGGTGTAAAACAGTGAAAAACTATTAAGTAGGATATTCTTTTTTCATGAAAAAAAAAAAAAAGATTTTTTCAGATAAGAAATGATGAGAAAAAATATGAAAATAATACAAAATAAAATTAAAAAAAAAAAAATTAAAATAATTATATGTTCCTGTTTTTCAGCTGCATACTTGTTTTTTACAGCTACTCTTGCGACCTTGCACTTTTATTGATATTTGCAGTGATTCAAGAGTAAATGATTAGATATATGAAGTAGTACGACTGATAAGGTCTGAATGCATAGCAGGGATGTCCCTTGATGATGTTATCTTATCAGCTATAGTGTCTAACGAATTAAACCCTATATTTTTTTACTTACAATTTGAAAAGCTTAATCGAAAAATAACGGTTTTTATAAATTTAAAACCGTATGACAGCATTCAATTCTATGAAAACCATTAAACAGCAAAATTTTTAAGCATTTGTAGGGTTTTTTTATTTATATTTTTATTGATTTTCGTTAAAAACAAACTCTATCACAATGGTCTGAAATCGAAAAAAATGTTCAAAAATACAAAAAAGTCATGTCTTTTAAACCTGATCTTTTGAATGCACGATTATAAAACATAATCTGACGCATCTTCTGTGAAAATATCAGCCTTCTAATCGTTGTCTAACTCTTTCAATCATTAATGAAAGTCACGAAAATTTTGTTTACAAAAACACCATGAAAAAGTTTTACAAAAATTTTCCACTTTCTATCGTTTGATATATGTTCTAATCACTGTCAATACGTTAATTAATGCTCAAATTTTATGTTACAGCTTATAAAACATTAGCCAAATGCTTAATCATTAGGGAAAATGCATTTAAATTTTTGAAAATTTTCAAAACTTTAATCGTTCATAAGTTAAAAAGGCCTCCAAAGGCCTTCACGGGACTAGCACAAATCGAAAGATTGAGTCTTTATTTACCGTCTAATCATGCTCTGGTAACGCCGAAGTACGCCGATTTCGAGAAATTTGCATTTTAATTTCACTTGTTTTTCCAAATTTTTCCATACAAATTTGCATGTGCACAAAATTTTTTGAGAAACAATTTAAAATTTTTAATGAAAAATCATGTTTATCCATAATATTATAAGCTCATATTTTCAGAGATGTATAATTAAAACCTGACAAAGTTATTGACAATTTCAAAATAAAGAAATTCAGTTAAAACTTTGCGACCTCTAAAGTTTACACCAAAATATAGTTTTTGAACACTTTTTTCGATTTCAGACCATTGAGCTCTAACAAAACCTGTATACAGATGAGAACCGTACAATTCCTTGAAAATTTGAGAGTTTTGGCAGAATTTGCAAGGTTTTCTTTAGAAAAACCTTTCAAATTATCAAGAAATTGTACGGTTCTCATCTGTTTACAGATATCTATTTTCAACTCTGGATTTTCGTTAAAAATTCACATAAATGTTATTTCAACACTTAATATGCAGCACCATTAGGCTTAATTAAAATATCCTGAATATTAACACTTTCTGGAGTGCTCAAAATATAAAGCAATGATTCAGCAATATCATCAGGCTTTAATGCAGGAAGATTATTTAAAAATTCTTCATTAGCCATAGCAGTCCGGATTAAACCCGGACTTATCGAGCTTATTCGAATTTTTGTACTTCCAGAATGAATTAATTCCTGACGTGCACTTTCGCTGAATGCTCTAGCACCAAACTTTGTTGCTGGATAAACTCCCAAACTATGATCCATATAGGATACATGATGACCCAATAAGGAATTGATATTGACAATTATTGATGGATCGTCACTTTTCTTCATTATTTCAATAGCTTTACGTGTGCAATGAACGAGACCAGTAAAATTTGTGTTAATCATTTGATTCACACGATCTTCAGCTTCATCGCCTTCTTTTAGGCAATCATTAAATCCTGCAAGAGCTGCATTATTGATAAGGATGTTAATGGTTCCAAAAGTTTCTTCAATTCTCTTAAATGTCTCTTTAATTGACTGAAGATCAGAAAGGTCACATTTTCTTGCATAAATTTTTCCACTCAAATCTCCAAGTTTCTTAATATTTTCCTCAATTATTTCTGAGCGTCTTGCAAGAGCAATCACGTTGATTCCATTTCTTGCCAATTTTTCAGTCACAAAAGCTCCAACACCCGAAGAAGCTCCTGTAACGACTGCATACTTTCCTTGCCATTTATCCATCTTAAAAGCGATTGTTCTACACTCAATGAATGACGAAATAAAACTGTACGAATCAAGTTTTTGGGTTTGGCATTTATCAAGTTTTGCTAGTGCGATAAGAATTTGATAAAATTGCTCCTCTTGTTTGTCTGTAATTTGATACATTTTATACCAAATAGGCTGGCTGGAGATACAGTAAATATTTGTTTTGGCAAACGAAATGTGATCCATCCAAAAATGTCCAGGCTGTGACTTCATTTTTGGTCAATATGAAAGCTTCTATTTGCTTTAAAATTTAAAACTTGATTCTATTTTTTTATGCAGGCATAAATGCGCTTTAATTCCTGTGTACTCACTAACATCAAATCTAAAAACTGCTGAATCATTTTGAGACAATCTTAAAAAAAAATAATAATAATAATAATGATGAATCTATAGACTGCTAAAGACTTGATTCAAACCTGACTTGACAAAAAAAAAACGTAAAAATTTTTAAAGCTTACAATGCAATTTATTGTATATATGAGAATAGTTAAATAAGTACAATGCATTTAATGGATATATAAAGGAGGTGGATGCAATCTGATTCAAATCTTAATAATTCGATTATTGTCGCTATGTCTAAATTTTTAATTGATAAACTTGTCATTTCTTGTTTCTGCCAATTTTTTTGCAGCCACGAATGTATTTCTCATCAGCATTGCCACGGTCATTGGACCAACACCACCTAAATTAATAAAGAGGAATTAAAATGAAATTTTTGTAAGATTTAATTCAAAATTGTATAAATTACCAGGTACAGGCGTGATAAATCCAGCAACTTTCTTAACATTCTCGTAATCGACATCACCAACAAGTTTAGATTTTCCAGTCTTTTCATCAAATACTCTCGTAATACCAACATCAATAACTGTAGCACCTGGCTTGATCATGTCATCTACAAATAAATCAACAATAAATAAATTAATCAATTAAGCTATAAATCCACAATTAACTACCTTTAATTAAGCTTGGAATTCCTGTTGCTACAATTACAATATCAGCCATCTTACAGAACTTCTTCAAATCACTTGGTGGTGTAAATCTATGACAAATTGTAACTGTTGCATCCATTGCACCTGTTTCATGACGTCCATCAGCATGTAAAAGCATCATCATTGGCATGCCGACAGTTTTACTTCGTCCAACAACAACTGCATGCTTTCCAAATGTCTCAATGTCTGATCGTTTAATAAGTTCTTGAATTCCAAGTGGTGTACATGGAATTAGAGTATTCATATCAAGGCACAACCTTCCAATATTCTTCTCATTGAATCCATCAACATCCTTATCGCAACTAACATAATTGCAGATTTTTCTCTCATTTATGTGATCCGGTAAAGGAAGTTGCACCAAAATTCCATCAACTCTGTCGTCATTATTCAAATCTGTGAGAATTGAGAGTAGTTCCTTCTCAGAGATTGTTTTTGGCAATTGTTTTGTCTCGCTCGTAATTCCTACTTCGGCTGCGGCCTTTAGAAATTTTAAATTGAGGAAGATTATGAAATATTTACAAGGCTATTGACAACTGATAATGTAGGAATACAATAAACAGCTGATTATGACGTTGAGAAATTGTAGGAAATCATTAAGCAAGGATGCATTTTAGTGACGCAAGTTTCGTCATGCACAGCTATTTGTATTGATTCTTGGGATCATTAAAAGTTCACATACCTTCATTTTATTTTTCACATACGTATGAGATGCTGGATCTTCGCCAACAAGCACAGCAGTCAAATGTGGAGCTCGTTGATTCTCCTTTTCCATCCATTCTTTAACTTGTTCTCTAAGTTCGCCTCTTATGTCTTCAGCAATTTTTTTGCCATCAATAATTTTAGCTTCTTGTGGCTCGACACTATTGAATGAGTAATATGATATTGAAATTAGATACTTGTGGACATTCCTGACTATTTATTTTGCATTTTATGTCAACCTTTTCAAATTTAAATTTAATTTTGCATCTATGCCAATTGTTGTAGATATATTTGCAATATTTTGGTATAAGCTGATTGTTTTTCTACTATTAGTACGATTAATCAGTACGACATGATTCGTAAACAAATAAGTGACGGAATAAAATGAACGTAAATGTCTAGAAAACATTATTGATATGTTTTCGACCTTAATTGCATTAAAAAAACTGGGAAGTTTTGATTTAATTTAGAAAAACAATATTGCTGTCTTCCTATCACATGTTACTTAACGTCATTAACTTGATTGATGTTTAAAAACTGGATTAAATAAGTTTAATAAAATTTTTGGAACTGGATTTTTGGTTTTATTCTCGGTCAATTAAAATTTTTACCACATTTACTTGTAATTGAAGTGCTCACTTTGTCTTGTCGGAAAATTTATCATTCCTCTGCAATTGCTTAACATAGCTTTGACCTTTATATTGCTTGCACAACTGAATATTTTATTAATTATAATATTTTTGGTGCTGCATCTTTAAAAATCTCAGCTTGAACTAACCAAAACATACTTTTTAAATTTATAAAGTTCGTTATTTAAGAACATTACAATTTCCCAAATCATTCGAATGATTTTTAGTTTAAAATTTAAGTAACCGTTAAAAATTAAAAAAAAATTATTATGCGTCATAATCGACTGTCATTGGATCCACGAAATTTACAAACTAACTGATTTTGAACCATGATGACTTTATTCTATTTACATGGACCGTCACTCCATCTTTTGACTAAGCTATGAATTTTTGACAATTTTTATATCGAGTTGGAAAGTGAGATAAAATAATAGCATGATAGAATAAAAAACAAAAGGAAAAAAGGCTTAAGAGGCTAAATGTATTTCATCATCCAAAGTAATAAATTGATAACTTTTACAAAATAAAATGCAGTGGAAAAATTCTAGAACTTTTTTCTCTAAATTTATTTTGATCTCGACTTACCGAATTGTATTTTCTTGTGGGATTGGGCTCATTCTTGTTCCTTATTAAGCAGCTAAAACACGTGTATAAACAAAACTTTATTAAAAACGTGACAAAAGAATTCTCTAAAGACTTGAAAAAAAAATATCAATTTTAATTTGATGACTTTATATTTTTACTTGATGCTATCACTTGAACCTCCAGCAAACTATTGATCACTGATAACGCGAAATCGATTAAATCAAATTATAAACTTTTAAAAAGTACAGTTTATAAGTATGAGTGATGTATTTTCCGTCCCATAAAATAAAATACAAAAAAATTGAGAGAATGACAGGTACCGACTTACATATATGGAGGAAAAAAAATGAGTAAGATACTCATTCACTTATGACGTCCATAAAAAACATGCATTTTTAGACCCCCCTCACCCCTCTGTCACAAAATTTTCATTCAAAAAAAAATATTTTGTTTCAAACTGTCACACAGCCTCAGACCCCCTCCCCCCTGTAAATCGGACATCATAAGTGAATGACCCCTTACTTACTTTGAGATTTTATGAGAGTAAGTGCATTCTGAACTATTTTGCGAATATTATGGCAAAAGGAAAACAATGAAATGAGAAGGCACGACGTCTTGAAAGAGAGTCAAGTTTGCTTGAGATTTATTTTTTTTCTTAAATCTTTAGTGGATTTATTTTCGTAGGTCAGGAATAAATGGTTTGTGACGTCGCGCATCGTCGTATATTTTTGGAGTCTTTTTGTTTGGGAATCTTTGACTTTATTTTATTTTTTTGGTTTCTTTTAATTTTTTGGCGATTTGTACTTTTAAATTAATTTAAATAAATTTTGGATTGAAAGTTTCTTAAATTTAAAACTTTTTAAATTCACCTTAAATTTTCAAAAATTTAAAATCTTAAAACATTAGGGACTTAAATGAAAGAACAAAGAATTATTTCTGATATTTTTTAATATTTCTCATTTTTTTATTGTTTGTCATTTTCGCATTTCATTAACAATAATTTGTTGTATTTTTTCTGATATTTCCTCACTTCTAACATTTGATTATCCTGCAGCTAAATTTTGCATTATTTAACTGAAAATCATCTTTTCTTCGGTTATTTCCGTGATACATTCATTTTTAACTAGATTATTATCATTCTCAGATAAAGTTTTATTCATCTCATAAAAGCATAGATTTAAATATTTTCTTTTGTCTTTATTGATTATAGCGTTTTCGATAGATTTATATGTTTAAAGTATCTCTTGGTAAATTTTCTGGAATTAGATTCTGAACTGTGTGATCATTTGCAAAATTGCTTCTTAATATTTTCAAACTTAAATCTTGAATTTTTAATTTGATTGAACTAAATTATTTTTTAAATTTGAAACTTTCAAAAATTAATTTTTCATCAAGTAAGCTTAACTTTGGACCAATGGCATTTTACACTTCAATATCTAAAAGATTCAAAAAACTCAAAACACAGTCAAAAATTCAATTCCAGATTTAAAAAAAAATATATAAAATAAAATATTTTCATCCTTCATTCACTTAACATTTTCATATCTACATCCTTTGTGATTAAACTGAAAATTAATCATTAAATTGCTGCACAAAACATCAAATTATTAATAATTCTCACTATTCTTGGTGATTAAGATAGATTCAATTAAAATTGGATTGTAAAGCTTGTGTTATATTGTAGATTCAACTATTGTATTTAATCCTGTTTTAAAGGCATACATAATTTGAACTGAAAATAAATTATTTCATGGTATGGTAGGAAGTAGTTTAACTGTTTATTTTGTTGTTTTCGATGACTGTGATGCTAATGTGGCAGAGGAACTTTGTTGTCGTGTTATCGAACCACGTCTCTGAGGGATGTAAAATTCAGGTGCAGCTTGTGGAATGACAGGTGGCATAGCAGAGCTTAATGTATTTTGTCGTCTCACGGGACGAACTTGCTGTGCTGACGATGATGGTGTTACGGATGGAGGAACATTTGGATATGAAATTGAGCCAGTTCGTGCTGGAATTGGTGGCGGTGCACGAGTTATTGATACAGATTGTGCCCTCTTTGATGCCTCTGCTAATTGTGGTGGTTTAATCTTTGGAGGTTCACTTGTTGGCGGTGTTGTTGTGGATGAGCTTCTCCTTGCAGGAACAGCTGGTAGTTTGGGAGGCTGTTGAGTTTGTGGCTGAACTGTTTCTGTTTTAACAGGAACTGGCTGTCCTGCTTGTTTTAATGGAACTTGTACAGGTTTTTGAATAATTTGTTGTTGCTGTTGTGGCTGTGACTGATTTGGTTTGCTAATAATTGTTTGTAGCTTTGGTGTTGACTGTTGTGGCAAGTGTTGAGTCTGTTGAACTTTTGATGGTTGATATTGTTGTTGTACTTGAGGCTGTTGTTGCTTATGATGCATATGTGGTGATGCTATAACTTTTTTACCGTCAGATCCAGCAGCAACATATGAGAATACACACAAAACCGAATAACAAATTTGGTCCGCCTGTTGAGTAAGTAAATTATATTAGGAATTGGATCTAAGCTAAATTTATAAGCCAGATGGAAATTTTTTGCATTAAGGGGTTTTTCACTAGTCATTAGTAGTGAGCAACTCCTCAAAGAAAATTTGCTTTCCACATAAAATTATTACACTCAATACACAAACAGACATAAAAGCAAAAGAAATAGGAAGTAGATTTAAAAAGACAGAAAAGAATCAAAAAAATCAAAAGTGAAAAGAGGAAAAAAAAATTGCAATAAAAAAAAAATTAAAGAAAATAAAACTTACATAAATAAGGACACATAGACACACATTTTTACTATATTTATAATATATTTCTAATAAGTTTCTGGTCGGTTCTCGTTCATGCAAAAGTTTGAAAAATTCTTATTGTCTCGAGAAAATTTTCTAGATTTAATATGACTAGCGTTGATTTAATAAATATGCAAAACGTATCGCAAACATTCTTTGTAGACTTAAAGCAACATGGTATCCCTAAATTGAAAATATTAATTTAATAGATAATTACTAGATTTTCTTATAGAAATTAAGGAACTAAAACAATGTTTTCTTTCATAGCCTTTGTGCTTAGCAAACTTTTAAAACTATTCTTTAAGGTTTAACCAAAAAGATTTAAAAACAGAAAATTAGGCATTTTAAAATTTGATTTTCAATTTTAGGTACTTAATTTTGTAATCCAATTTTAAAAATTGAAATTTCCCTAATTGCACTTAATATTTCAATCGAAATTCAATTTAAATTAGGTACTAAATTAATTTAAATCATTTTTTGAGTTTCATTTCAAATTATTCTAAATTTTAATTCAAATTATTTTTTATATTTCATTTTAAAAAATTCTAAATCTTAATTTAAATTTTTTAAATTTAACTCAAATTTATTTAATTTAAATTTCAATTCAAATTCAATTTAAAATTTTTCAAAACTACCTAATTAATAAATAAAGTTTTATTAAGAAATATAAAAATGAAAAATAAAGCAATTAAATGCAAAAATATACAAATTACTAAAGCATTGACATTTGAAGGCATAAAATAAGTTTCAAAAGTTACACAAAATTGACATTTAAATAAAACAAAAAATTTGAAAATTCATTTGAAAAATTTACCAAAGGAGATTTGAATTTCCTTTGAGTTATTTGGCGAGTTTTTGGATCTGAAACGAGAAATTGAAATGTTATTAAATCATTTTTAAATTTTTAGTCAAGTTCAAGTTTTAAATTTTTTTCAAAAATTCTTTCTGAATTATTGAAAGTTAAGATTTAAGCAGATTTAGTTGATTTTCATAGATTTTGTAATCAATCTTAAATTTGTTTCAAGATTTTTTTGTTAAAAAAATTGAAAAAAATATAAAAATAAATATTAAATTAAAAAAAAAAACTCTTAAAGTGAGAAATTTAATCTCTTACAAAATTTTCTTAACACAATTTTCCTAAAATCCGAATCTATCATTAGAATTACAATAAAAAAATTGACTTTTACTCACTGAATTCTTCCAATATAAAGACTCCATTTTTTGTAAAGCATTTCCTTATGTGATCTAATCTTACAAAGAACTGTTGTTGACGAAGACAAGATGAAAAGGAAGAAAAGAAAAAAATTTAAAGAGAAATGTGAGAGAATTTTCAACATTTAAAGCACTTTTCGTGATACAAATTTCTCTAAAAGACTAATCTACTCAAAACTTTTGTGTATTATTTAAAACAATTAGAAATTCTAATTCAGTTGTCTATTAGAAGATAAACTAGATACAAAATTAAAAGTCAGTGATTGTAAGCAAGCAAGCATTTTTGTGTGTTTTTAAAAAAGCCAAACATTTAGGAAATTATAGCAATTTATCTAAAAATAAAGCAGGTGTATTATTGCTGTGTGTTATTTTGCACGTCATGCAATTTTCAAAAAGTGATTCAAAAAAGCCAAAGAAAAAATTATGAAAAATTAAAAACAAGGAAAATTATAAAAATTAAGCTCATTTTGGAGTCGTTCAGTTGAACGATATTTTAGTTCTTTACAATTAATTTAATTTTAGACTAGACACAGAACATCACAAGTGAACGACCCGTTAAGAAGATTTAAATCCAAAAAAATATATTAAAAAAAAAAAAATTAATAAATAAATTAAAATTGATAATCTCAACTCATTAATCGTTTACTCATAACTCGTGAGATGGTAAAAAAGGAACTAAATTATTATCATTATTTTTTTTCTCATCTTTGGTTAGACTTTTGTTTTTCATCAGTCCTTGCTCGAGTGCAAAGCGAGCTAAAAAAAGATTTTTTTTAAAAACTATTTAAGAGCCAATTTTAATTTTTGTACAATTCTGATTCATTTTTTATAGAAAACATGCGATTTAAAAAATTTTGAAGGAAACTACAAATCATAAGTAGAATATAGAGATGGATGGTTGAGGTAATCCATTGCCGTGTCCATCTTTGTCTTCTATTTTTTTTTTTTTCAAATTTAAATTCTAGTCAAAAACAAAAACTTAATTTAATTTTGTGTGAAATTTGATTCATTTAATATAAAATCTAAGTAAAAACTCAAACTCAGTATTCTTTTTGCAGATATTAACAAAGAATAATCAGTTCTATTAACAGTAGATATAAATTCACTACAAATTATGAAATTTTTGCTAATTTTTTTATGTAAAGGATAATCATAAAGGAACTTATAATAAAAACTTCTAAAGCACTAAAATAGAAAGTTTTTTGTATTTTTTTTATTCAAAATTTATTTTAGCTAAAACTAGAAATTAAATTACCGAGTGCCGGTAAAAATGGCGCATTTTTGTTACTTAATAGATTTGTTTGTTTAGATTTAGAATATCATATTAAGGTTTTTAGAGAAAATAAAGTTAAATGAACTTTTCCTAATGTTCAAATTTCGAAGATTATAAATTAAAATCAAAAGTTTGAGAAATTGTTAATCTTGTATGAAATTGAAGAAACTGTTAAAATGTCGTCAAACTAAATTTATTAAAACTTTCAAACATTTGTTTCGAAATCAACAATTTTGTGAAGAAAAACTTTATCCACAATTGGTAACAACAATTTTAATCAAAATTTAAAGTTTTTAAGCAATTCCCCAATAGCCAGAATTTTTAAAAGTTAGTTTAAATCAAACTTAAAACTAACTTTATATAGAAAGAGTAGCTAAAAGTTAGCTGAGAACTAGCTTTTAACTAACTTTGAAATTTTCTAGTTAATGGAGATTTTGATAAATTATTCAAGATTTGACCCTATAAATTTTTTTTAAATATCGAAAGATTCGGTTCTAACAATAAAAAGCACACTAGTAATCAGAAAACTAAAAGCATGAAACATTTTGATTGAAAACAATCTCATTAAGCTCATCAAGAATTGTTGGTAAGTAAACACAAAAAATTTCGCGCGTTTAATTTCACAAAAATGCACCAAAAGTGTCTTCTAAAATTCACTGATTTACTATTTTTATTTTGTACAACTAATAACAAAAAGAGAACTTTCATCTAAATACAGAAAACTCAATTAAAATAAATAAATAAATAAAAACAAAAATAAAATGGAAATAAAATTTAATAAAAAAAAAACAATTCAATTATTCATATATATAATATATATATTTGTGATGCAGAAGTGTAAAACGTAAAACGTAAATATATATCAATAATATATATCGTGTAGTAAAAAAAATTAACTAGTTTAGTGTACATATTTTTGTTAACTATATATTTATATAAAAAAATTTAAGGAAATTAACATGATAGTGAATTTCTATACCTCGAAATCCTGCAATTTTTCATATCGGAATTTTTTTTTTTAATTTTTTTTTAGTTTTAATTTTCACGATTTTTGAAGATTATTTTTTTTAGTTTTTGAAATTTCATTTTTTTTTTTAATTTTTTTGACAGTCCAATCCATACACACAGAGAAGGTGTATTATTCGAATTTTATTTATGTAATTTGATGTCGTCGCAGCGATCCGCGCGATACATTTTTATTGGGGAAAAAGAGAGAGAAGAGAATAAAATGAAGAAGAGTTTTTGTTTAGAAAAATTTTTTACTCTTAGAATTTTTCACAATTTTTTTTTTTTTTTGTATTTTTTTTTTATCTAATTTAAAATTATAAGTTTAAGAAAGAAAATTTTTTAAGAAATTATAAATAACAAGATTTATCGTCATCATTATCATCGTTAGTTTTATAATTCATCATCAATATGTCATTAACTTATCATATAAAAAGCAACAGAACACAAGGACCATCTCACGAATTTTTTTTTCAGTCATAATTATTTAAAGAAACATAAATTAAATTATAATTTAAGTCTTTGGCATTTAATTATTTAAATGGAAATTCTTTAAAATGTAAATTCTTTAAAGTTTTAAATTTATATTTTTTAAATTCTTTTTAAAAATTAATTTAAATTTTCAAAAAAAAATCTTTAAAAAATTTAATAAAATTCACTTTTTCTAAATTTTAATTCATTCTTTAATGATTTTGCATTCTAGTAAAATAACCAATTTTAATAATAATAAAAAAATTTTATGTCAAATTTTCAAATAAGTATAATTTCAAATATTTTAAAGTTTTAAAGAATTTCCACTCAAAACCTTTAAAAGATTTTAAAAAAAGAAAATTTAAATAAAAATAAATTAAACCAAACTTAAAAAAAGTCATAAATTAAACTTAAAAAAGTTTCTTATCCTCAATCAGAAGAACAATGAAACAAAAGAAGTCAAATATTGTATATTCATTATTTGTTCATCTTATTTTACTCATAAAAATCATATATTCATCATTCACAAAATCATGCGAGATCATCACAAAAGAGATTATATAGGATTAATATTATTATTTATTTATTATTTTATACACGTTTATATGAGAAAAGTAAGTATAATTAAAATATGCAAAGAAAGAAGAATTTAATTGAATTAATGATTTTATTTTATTATAATTTTTTTTTTGTCTTGATGAGAATTTAAACTTTATGAATATTACAAGTGAGAGTACAGTAACACAATAAATCATAATCTCTCGACGCTTTTTTATTCAGTTGCTATTAATTCTTTATTTTTGTGAATTTTTCAAAAGACTTTGTTGAGAAAAAAATTGAGAATAACCCACGTAACCAAACGTCGATCAATGGAAGATTTCTTGTATTACATTAAAATCTTCCATGTATCTTCCATATGTACATTCCATGGAACGTACATGGGACATTATGCTAATATGGAAATGGAAGATTTTACGTCGATTTTACGTCGATTTCACGTCGATTTTTTTTTTCAAAATTTTTTTGGCCGTTACAATTTAAAAAATTTTTTAACGTTATTTTGGACTTTTTTTGGATATTTTTTTGTTAATAATTAATTTTAAAACTCAAAGTCCATTAATAAACATTATTAAGGACTTTAAGTTTGCAAAAATGAAGCCATCGCTTCACGCACGTGGATTAACTCATGTAATTAATTACATAAATTATTCACTTTATGTATGAAACTTTTTCGGGACTTATATAAGCGATTTCTGCTAGCTCTTGTGAATTATATGATGGCTCAAGACAGATCGACGTAAAATCGACGTGTAATGTACTATCCCTAAAATCGTCCATTTACGTCGATTTTTTTCAAACGTCGATTTTGGCTACGTGGGAAAGTTAAAGAAAGTTTTTTGAGCTGTTTTAAGCGAGATTCAAAAAAATCTAATTAGAAATTTTATGGTGCAATGACTTAATTATAAAGTCTCAATATCGTTAAAAGTAAGAACATAATCCTTCGAAAACATAATTTAACCCTTAGAAAATGCCATTAACACCAGTTTTAAAGATAAATTATCTTAGTCATCAATTTTTAATGATGTCACAAACCCACAAAAAAAATTAATCTACAAAATGCATTAAAACAGCCCAAATTCTTGCAGAATATTAATAATAAGTAGAATATAAGTCAGATAATGTTAAAGATAATAGAAATAAATTAAAATGAAGGAAAAGGATTAAAAAGAAGAAACTTAATATTAAAATGAGATATTGAAGATTATAAAATAGAGATTGTTGAAAAATAACCATGCATAGATGTAAATATTTTCAGTCTTATTATTATTATCATCTTATCTTAATATTAAACATAAATATATCATTATTATTAGGGAATGTTAAGTATTTATCATGTCTGCTGACTCTGAGCAATAACGAAGATTAAAAAGCGACTAGAAGCTCAATTTTCTACATAATTCAAAATCTTAAAATTTTTTAAAAATCGATAAAATTTAATCTTGCCACAAATCAGTAACTTTTCCATCTTCGTCATTGCTAAAAATTAATTCTGTATTGAAAGTAGCACAAGTTTTCACTTTAATAATTAGATGAATTTAAGGGAATTGAGGTAAAAGGAATTGATTTTTGTGATCTATGGCCACGTACTCTTGGTGTTGCATTTTGAAAATTCAAAAACTCAAAATTAAACTTTTTTTTTCTATCTTCGTCTTTAATTCAAATAAAATTTAAATCTAAACAGTCAATAATCATAAATAAATAAAATTTATCATTCATCAAAAGAGAAAAAAAAATATCTAAAATTGCATTGAGATAGTCCTTGTCCATTTCTCAACAAAATATATTCATCAAAGAAAAATATTTTTTTTATTCTTTTTTTCACGAAATTCAAAACGTAGCCATAAAATGTTTTTGCTGCATATAAAATTATTGCAACATCATTGATTCACGAAGCAATTTTAAGTATATGAAGAAGAAAAAATAAAGAAAAAAGAAAAAATGGATTTTCTCTGAACTTTTTCATTTCTATTTTTTGTGAATTATTTTGCTTGATTTTTTTTTTTTTTTGCTTTTCCATTGAAACGATAAATCATGATCAAAGAAAGACAGGAAAAGTTTTGCAAGATTTTGACCTGATTTCTATGTGGTTTGTGCTTATCGGTTTCAATTTTATGCTAGAATCAATATTTGAATGCTACTGCGGTTATTCATTTGAAACATGCTTATTAGTTCTCGACAATCCTACATTATTGATTTCAAAGTTGATTTAGCTTGCAAAACTAGTGACAAAAGCATGTATTAGTGCTTTAAAATAATTTTAGTATCTATGAATCTGGACAAAAATCTTTTGTCTACCTCAAATTAAGTTTGCAATTTCCCTAACCTGAACTAACCTAAATCTTGCAAAAATTTTACCATCAAAAATCAAAAATACTCAATCGAACTTTCCAATACAAATTCACAAAAAATATATATTCTCATATCATCAAATATCGATCAACGTAATTAACAGAACTTGAGAGAATGTCGATAAATTCTGTTAATTAGTGCAATTCTCATTAAATTAATTAATGGTTAAATATATTATATTATATTGAAAATACATCAATTTTAAAGGAAGAAGTGAATAGCGAGAGGAAGAGAAAATTTTGTACATTACCTTACTGGTTGCGAACAATAATCCGACACCTTCTAAGCATACTTGAAGCAATCCACCTTCACCTGTTGTACAATCTTGAACTGGAAATTCTCCACCTAAATTTTAGGAATTAAATTGTTAGAACTTTAAGTCTTTAAGGAATTTAGAATATTTATTTTTACCTAATTCAGGTGCTGAACCAGCATTACTTCCACTTCTTTCCATAGCTTCCTTAATACAATTATAAAGCTCTTTACATTTTCTTGTATAATACTTGTGAAGTTGTGTTTGCTCATTATTTCTACGCCATAAGCACAACACTTTGGTTTTTGGTGAATATGTCATGTTAACCTGCACAAAAGTTTGGATTAATTAGAATCAAAATAAAGGAATAAGAAGCTTCATAAAATACTTACTAATCTTTCAAACCACCATCTTTCAACGATAGCACCGTTGACAGATCTCAAAATTAAACCATCGTCACGTACTTCCATGAATCTAAGTGGCCCTGAAATGTCAACCCCTTGATGCACTGAGAAGCTATGACGATGAAGTAATCGACTCTGTAGTGGTTTTAGGTCGATATCATTGCCATTCTAAATGGAAATAAAGTTATTAATAAAAGAACAGTTGCAATACCAATTCCAAAAACTTACGAGATTATTAATTTGGTCCAATAATTGGTTAACTTCTTGAGCATAAACTAAGCCTATATGACTCTTTCCAAGAAGTCTACGACATTTTCTTCGTATTTCTTCCTTCTTAACATTTAACATTACTAGTTCGGCTATAAGATTATACAGCATGGTACTTAAAAGTCGATCCTCGTCATGCTCTAATCTTTTCTTTTCGCTATCACTTAAAGTCTTGTAACGTTCCATCATTTCACTTGGACCTTGATCCATTCCTATCAAATCACGTTCCTGACTGACTGCATCGAGGAATGCGTCTTCCCAGAATTGCTGGAATGCAAAAAAAACTCATTTAGCAAAAGTTATTAATAAAGGCTATGGAGAGCTTACCATTTGATCCCACAGTTGAGATCGATCCTTTCCTAGTAGTCCCTCAAAAATGTATTGTCTTGGTTGCTCTGGTGATGGTGAAGTAGATTGTATTAAATGACCACCGGTATATCTAAATCCGGCACTTAATGATGATTTACCCGAAAATATGCTTCCGGAACGATTCTTTGATAACGATGATATTGATTGCTTTGGCACGTTCTCATACTCCGTATCTGAGACTGTTGAGCGACATGAAATTGATGGTATTTGAACAGACGAACCAGATTGAAGTGGTAAAACATCACTTGCTGTTGAAAGTGCATCTGATTCAAATGATGCAATTTTGCTCATCAAAACATTCCTCTTTTGTGCCAGCATGTCCTTAAACATTTCACTTGTCGATTGTGTATGAGAATCTGATGACTGCTCATATTCTGATGGTCGTCGAGAATTTTGCTCATTAAATGAATTTTTTCTTGAACTTGGAGCCGTTGGACTTTGTGGTGATGATTTCAAGTTCTCTCTACTCCCTGACGGACTTACTGACTGACTAGAGAGAAGACTTGCTGATAAATCACTGCCATCATTTAGATCCTTTGTCCAATAATGTGTATGAGCAATTTCCATCATCGAAAATACACTAGCCATACCCCCTAAGCCAAAATTAGCATAAGTCTGTTCCAATCCGATTGTAACAGCTTGTAAACATTTTAAAATACCCTTCCAAACATGCTTTGATACGCACTATAAATTGAAATGAGAATTAGGATTTAATTAAAATAATTTAAGTTATAACTTACAATATCATCGATATGATCATCAGGTGCAATTTTGCGGTCCAAAGTCTTATTCAACTTCCCCAAAACAAAAATACGATATGATTCATCTTCCATGAGTTTCTTAAGTCGATTAAATTTCAGCCAACCAACACCCTCACCAGCCAACACTTGCATAATGACATCCCTCAGGAATGCTTGATTTTCTGAATTGCTTGATGATCGTTCAGCATTTTGGAGTCTTTGAAGTTCTTCTTGAGTCTGTTTAGGACTAGAATGCTTTATTATACTAGGAGCAAGTCCTTTTCTTCCAGGGAATGGATCAAAGGAAATTGTCTTTCCTTGCTCCCTCGGCTTCTGTTGTGTCTGATGCATAGGTTGTTGTTGCTTTTGCTTACTTTTATCACCAAACAATCCAGAAATTCCCGAAAACATTGAAGTGGTCGATTGTGCAAGTGAATTCATGTCACTACTAATGGACGAAAAGAAATCTTTTCCGGCTGGTGTAATGGCTGAAGACGGTGGCGATGATTGAGTTGTTCCTGGTTCACTCTTGACAAGTCCTTTCTTTGCAGCCTCTTTTGCTGTTTTTGTCAAGTCGCCTAAGGTTGATTTTCCGACGTACGTTAAATCTTCAAAAGTATTTTTACTCACACCAGCTGCCTGTTTTGATGCTTCTAATGCCTTCTTTGACGCCTCTTCTGCCTGCTTTTTAGCTTGTAACGTGAGCTGTAATAATATTAAAAACAAATTTATTCAATACTTGAAAATTTATAGAAAGAAATAAAGTGTTAGCAATAAAAGAGTAAATAAAAAATTAACTAAATCAAGCCTGTGTATCTATCATGAATCTTTGTAAGCTTGACAAAATAAAGACAAAAATCTCTAAGAGATTTAAGAGATCAAAAGCCTTATAATTAATTCAATAAAGAATTTTTGTGACATCTTTCCTATGAAAAATGTAATAAATAGGCAAATAAAGGTTCCAAAATTCTCGAGAGTGATATGTCTAATGTGTGATGCAAAGCATGAGAAATGTGGTACGTGATTTTATTTATGGAACCTGTATTTTACAGAACAAAAAAAATTGATTTATCTAAATTTTGTCTTCTATTTTCTATGCATTGCTTGCGTCATGACAAAAAAGTATGAATAAGAAATTGAATTTTAGTGATATATGAGAATCTAAACTCGTGAAACGAACCTGCTCAAGAGGAGCCAAAAGCTTTGCTTCCTCTTCCACAACATGTTTCGCTTGTTCTTTTATCTTTAACATGAAAAGTTTTTTTGTTTTTGATATTTTTTTAAAAGACATTTAGAAACATTTATTTATACAGTCACTAATAAAATACCTTATCAACATGGGCCAATAATCCATCCTGACTGCTCTGACGTGTTGTTTCTTTTACAAGCTCTTTTGCTTGTGACGCAAATTGCTCAAACAATGATGACTGTGAACTTTGCCTCTGTGAATTCGCAGAACCCAACGATGGATGTGAACTTGTTGAGCCAGATGATGATGTACGTGCCAAGACATTTCCCACGCTTGGTTGTTTTGCGAAATTGGGACTGATTGGTGGTGGAATCTGTAATGGCATATCTTTAAGTAAATAAGAAAAGACAACAGCCTTGGGTTGAATAATTACTCTCTTTTTTGGAGCTTCTCCTTCTTTGTGTATTGTGGTTTTAGTTGTGGTGATTGAGCTTGAATTTTCCGATTCAAAACTTCCAACTTCTTCTTTCTCTGTCTGTCTCGTCGTTTGTGTCTCACTTTTTGTTTTTGGATTAAACTCAAATTCTGAATCACGATTGAAACTTGGCGAGCTCAAATCGGATCTACTTGATGATGACGAAGCAGCAGAGTCAGGACGTTCAAAATCCTCTTCTATCTTTTCAATCTCCTCATGTCCTTCTGGATATTGCAATTTACTTGGTGGTCGATAAACAAGTTTTGGATCGACAAGTGAAACTGATTGATTTATCACGTGATGATGGTAAGCAGTTCCACCATAAATCTCTTGTAAGCTCGGTGATAAGTCAGATGATACCATTTCCGATACAAAATCAGAGAGTGATGAATAAGAGGATGATGTACTTTCCGCACCTTCAGAATCTGATCCGCTTTCATCAGTTGCTTGATTTTCATGCTGTTTTAGACTTCTTAATGCTCCATTAAGTGACGACCCATCATCCCATACCGAGAATCTTATTGGTGTCAACGTATGTGCAAACCATTTACTCTTATCGCCCACTTGGGATGGATCAAACATTCCAGTCTGTACACGTAAGAATGCTAAGTTTGTTGGCGTTAAACTATAAATAAATAAATGTACATGACATAGCAGGTACAATTTTCTGAGTAAGTAAATATTAAATTTACCTCCATTCAGCTAAAAATTCAACAGCTTGCGTTCTTGCAAATCTATTTAAGAATGCTGATGCTCTCGGACGTGACCTCAGAAAACTATTGATTTGGAATGCAACAACTGGTCGTGGATAGAGACGGAGTGTTCTTGTATGTTCAGTAAAGTTTGCCAACACGTTTTGAGAATTAAAGAACCGAACCTAAATAAATAATGATGTAATTTCATTTGTTAATTTGTTTTGGTAAGGATAAAGCGCATTTCGAGCTATGATTTATAGGCAAAATGTTCACAGAAATCTTTTTCCATTCGCCAAAAGAACGCAACTCGTATTTAGTAAATATTTACAAGGGAACATAAAGCCAGAAATAATATTAGCATAGCACATAGCAAACTCACCATTGCAACTCTCGTGGCAACATCGACAGAATCAACATCATGTCCAAAGATTATCATATTATTCTGTTGAATTGGAGGTTGTTGCGTCGACGGACTACTCAATGGTTTAACTGATACGCCTGAGGCGCTTGAAAATGAATTTCGTTGGCTAGAGTTTGCAGAACCAGGAAAAGTAAGGCTGTTAAATGATAATGAGCAGTAATTAAAAAATACCAAGTTCGAATGACATTAAGAGACAATTTCACATACTTTTGAACGGTAATGTTTCCAAGATTGTCACGTGCAGATGGAAGAAGTTGTTGATTTGCTGCTGCAACCGTACTTGCCGTCATAGAACTTAATGCCTTTTATGTTTATTGTAATATGATAAAAAATGAGAGAATGAGAACGAGAAGAAAATTTAATTAAAATCCATTTTCCACATCGAGTACAAGTTAGGGTAAAAAATATATTTTTTGCGGTATTTTGCTTTATCACAACTTTAATTGCAAATAATTTTTTCCTGGTTCATGGATTTTTAATAAATTGTAGCTTAAAATATCCAGCAACCAAAAGACTTTAAGTTCTAATATTCATTTGTTAATGAATTGTTAAGGTTTTCACGAAAAACTGAGTTAATTATAAAATATATTATTTGCGGTATGAAATATATTTTTTGCGGTAAAGAAATATAATTTTTGCGGTATCAAAAAGTAATGAAATTCTTTGCTAAATACTAATAAATGCATTACTAGCATCTTCTTTTATTAGATTATAATGTTAATTCAGTTGAAATAAGTCTTGTAATTGATTAAAAGTGATTAAAATTTGTGAAAAAAATTTCATTTAAATTTAACGAATTTTTATTTTTCAAATTATTCAGGGGAATATTCACCATCAGGGTAAAGCAACTCAATTTTCTAAACAATTTTTTGTTTACAAATACCGCAAAAAATATATTTTTTTACCGCAAATAATATATTCAAAGTTTACATAAATTAATTCGGTTGGTTTACTTAATCTAATGAAGTTATTGTGTCAATTGTAATAAAATATTAAACATTTTACAATTTTTCATAATAAAAATAGTTCAGTTAGTGAAATCAGAAAGGTAAAATTGGTAAAAATTGTGCTTAAATAAGGCTGGAAAATTGGACGTTTTTACAAAAAATTTAAAATTAGAAATTTTGAATGATTTTAAGTAGTTAGACTCTTAAAATTGAGCATTCATGCTCTTCTTAACGTTTCAAGGATGTTTGATAAAGAAATTAAAAGTGTCAATGTTTAAAAAGTATTTTTTTCAGATAAAGTTGAATACCGCAAAAAATATATTACCGCAAAAAATATATTTTTTACCCTAATTAAATTTTCATTAAACTCCGCTACTTTGAAAATTCTAATAAAAACAATTAAGGAAATAAATTCGATATTCAGTTAAGTTTTAAAAGCTATTTTATGGTGGGATCTATTCTAAGTGTGCAGGCATTTTTCATTTCTAAAAAAATGAAATCTAAGGCTCAAGGCCATTTGGTTAAATCGAACAAAATCAATGATTAATAACTAAATGAAAAATGGAGGGGAGAACTTAATTCCGTTTTGAGTTGTCATGCAAATTTTCCTCATTTTCTATAAACTACAAGCGCATGCAGAAAAAGTAATCAAAGTGAAGAAAAAGTAACTTAAAAGTTTTTTAACTTGAATCTTTTTCTTTATACAACACAAGGGGTATCAATCCATGTGACGCTGAAGTGTACTTGATAGCTTTACAACTCCTGCGTCCTGTGAATAAATCCTTTATTATGATTAAAGTGGTGATAACATAACAGAAAAAAACACAACTTTATGAACCTGCTTAACATAATGACGTTGCTGTAAGTGTTTTTGTGGCTTTATATAGTGGAAAATGATTGTTATGCAAGGAGGTTGGGTGTACAACTTGATATTTATATATTTGATAATAAAGGATGTCAATAATTTTTTTGGAAATGAAATTTGAGTACTTTTAGTGCCTTGCTTACATAAATAAATCCTTTCTGGTATGAATTTTACTAATGAGAGGCCACAGACTAAGTGAACGTAATTCTTTGAAAAATTTCGCGTACTTTTGCTGTTTTTTGAAAAAAATCATATTTTTAGCTTTTATAAGTCACACTGAGGGCGAAATTTAACCTTAAAAGCATGCCTCCATCTTGAAACTTTCTTGATTATCATTCAAACAAGAAATATAGATCGATTTTGATCAAAATTTTGTGTTAAAATTATGATATGGGAATGTAAACAAAACAAATTTAGACAAAGATGAAAAGGTCTGTTGGCTCTCATTAGTACTGACTACTTGACTACTCCATTATTTGTTCCGGATAAAAACCATTTTAATCACAACAAAAGATCTAACACCCCTCGAGAGAAATAAAAGGGATCAACTTTTAAAAAGGGTCATAATAAAAAAAGTTAAAGAAAGGCAAAAAAAGAACTTTGTGTAGAAGGAAATTAAAGTAAAATATTTACACCAGATCCAGCATTATCCATGAGTTGCATAGCCTTTATCATATTTTTGGTGTGAATTGTATTTATTTTTTCAAATTATTGTATGTAATGATGTTCAAAATAAGATTTATAAAATATAGAGAAATATTTTTTGGCACACATCGACACATTTCAATAATATAAGTATTGGCAGCACAAGAGTTTATTATGTTATAAAATAGGCACATGATAGATAGATAGGAGAAAAATAGAAAGAAAAATAGAGATATGAAAATGAAACCATTATGTTGATAAAAATAACAAAACAAAAAAAAGTTATGTAAGAATTATGAAAAAAAAAATTTGGTATTATCGTGTCAAATTCACATTTAGATGTTCTCATATTATATGAATTATAATAAAAACAAGTCGTTCAAACAAATCTCGTGATTATATTGAATAGAACACACTGACAGTAATAAAATTCATTTGAATAATATCCAATTGATAAAAGAGAGACAAGAGGGTCAAATGAGTCATTGATTGAGATGATAAATAATCTCCAATTCCAATGTCCATAATTAAAAATTTTTTTGTGCGTTAATTTGAAGGAAAGTAACTTTAAATTGTTGCAAGCACAGCAATAACATTTAGTGACATCTTACCTGCTTCAAATGATTCTTTAGCATTGTTGCTTCGGGTTCGGGCAATGGAGGTAAATCTGAGTCAACTCTTGCTGGAGTCAATTTATTTGAGTCTAAATCAACCATCCATATATCATCTGGCAGTCTGTAAAGGTTAAATTTGTTTGACATTAAGCTTATTAGATAGACATCCTTTAAGGGTTATTTATCAATTTTAAGAATTTTACTTCCAAAAAAAAAAAAAATTAAGGACCAAAAGAAAACTCACCTGAAATTCTTTTTGTACATTAAAAACGTAGCTGGAACGCCTATAACAAATCTGTGGACATAAAAGAGAACGACAAAACAAGAAAATTATGACAAATCACATGAGATGCATAGTAATGTATTAATGCTTACGGCGTTGGTGCCAACAGTAATTGTTCCGCACAACTGCGAATAGAAATAATCAAAATAAATTATTTTATGGATTAAGCAAATGAGCAACGATAAATAATCAAGGGAATCATTTCTCATACCTCATACAAGTTGGTAACAATGGTATAACAGGAAACATGTATTCAAGCGGATAAATCATCGTCACAAATGCTATGACGCTCATTGATAATGCATTATAATCACGTGATACAAATAAAACTTTATTTTCTAATAAAATCAATGTCAATACTTTCAGACATGTTTCGACACCTTCCATGTAGCAAGTTTATGAATAAAAATAAAAGACGAAATATGATAATGCTATTTACACTGATGATATATTAAGTTCATTATACTCATACCTAATAATTCCAAAGGCAAATGAAGTGGAAAATCAACAAGTGAGAATCGTGTGTGGTCGGGTAAAGCAAAGAGTAAGGGTGCATGTACTGTGGGACTAAGCACTTCCACCTGTAATTTGAATAAATTTATCGGAAAATGTGTAAGCAATGTCATTTGATTTCATAAGGGACATATGATATAGAGATTATAACATACCTCGATACGTGTTGAATTTGGTATAGGAACGGGTGCTGAAAGTAATCGTAATATCCACGTTTCTATCTCCTTAACATCATGAATTACAATCGATGATGCTGATTCTGTTGCTAATCCCGCTAACACCGACCATACTGAGTCTCTGTGGATTTAAAAAAAAGGATCAGGTTTAAAAATTTGTCACGAATAGCATCCAGCGCTTAATAAAAAAATTCCATTAAATGCTTTTATTTGTATCCTCACCTTGTTGTTGGTTTTGAACGTTTTGGTGATGATGAATCGTGACATGCATCAATGAGCTTTTTTAATATGAATAAACATTCTCGGAATGTCGATAAGAATGGATGATGCGATAGTATACAGAGTGAAGTTAACGATTGATTTCGAGCTTTTGGTTTACGTGAAGCTCTTGGTGATGGTGAACAACTTCCAATTTCTGATTCTGAATCAGGTGCAATAACGCCTAATCGTGGTGCTGTATATGATGATGTTACTAAATGATGTTCAGGTTCACGATCTGAATCAGCAACAGTTCTGTGGTCACTTGAAAATGCAGAATCAGAACTTTTCTCCATGCTTTTACGCCATGACTCTCGTCGGAAATTAGATGACTTTGTTTTTCGATTTCCTTGCAATCCAGTCGGTGCTGCTGACGATGACGAAACTTTATCAACAGGTCGATAAAATGATAAGCATATTCCATATCGTGTCTTTCCTGAATCTTTATCGGTCAATGTGAACACAAATGATGTTGCATCACGTATTGCGGTCGTACTTGTTCCACGCCTTGAGCCAGTTACACAACCTTCTGGCTGACAAAAGTAAACCATATCAATCGGAAATGGAAAGTCATGATGATCTGTTGATGGATATCGACGTAAAAGCTCGGGTATCTGTTGAAAAAAAAATATCAGATTGAAAATTTTATGATTGATTGCTTGATTGTTGTAGAAGATATCGTGACATGAAACAAAATAAAGGATTAGAGATGGAGGCAATTGATATTCTTGTTAAGCTTAATGGATGATTTTGTTTTGAACAAAAGTTGACCCAAAGTATTAATAGGTCGTTAAATATTCAGAAAGGTTTTTTTTTTTATTTGTAAAGCAAATGACTTTGGGGCCGTTCACTTATTACGTAACGCTCTGAGGGTGGGGGGGGGGGTCGAGAGTTTGTTACGGTCTATTGTTCTCGCACCTGATTCTTTTGTTAAAAACGTTACGGAGGGGGGGGGGGGGTAAAAAACCCCAATTTTTGCGTTACGTAATAAGTGAACGGCCCCTTTGAGAACTTTTCAGAATGATCAAATTAATGTTGAATTTTGCTTTGTTCGCAGGTCCATACCTAACCTCTCAATAAAGGACGATTTTCATAAGATACCAAATTCAATTTTACGTGCTTGCTACCTCAAAATTTTTTTTTTCCTGTTCAACAATTTTTATTCAAACAGCAATAAATTGAATATTTCAAAGCCTCTAGATACTAAGCCTTTTGAAAATAATGCTGGTTGGCCGAGGGTACGTTCATAAATGACATCTGTTAAAAAGGCTCTATTCATTAATTATAAATTTCAAAAATTTAGTTTAAGCATTATATTAATTTGAATGATTGTCTGACGTCATACATGGACAAACCCCTCAAAAAAGTTTCAAACTTTTTCTTGAATAGTCGCTTTTCTAAGCAATTTTTATTTCTTCCATTGGGACCTTTTTTTGGATCGTAATCATTCTGTACATTTCAATTTATTGCTGGTTGCTGGATGGGAAAAGTTTTTTGTTAACGTAGAGAGCAAAAAATTAAGAAGAATGAACATTAAGAACAATTAATTTGAAAATCATTAACTTAAATATTTATGAATACAGCTCGAAGGTAAAACCAAAAGTGGAAAATTTCTTGCGGTCGTTAATGGCTCGAAAAATGGATAAAATTAATGGAAATTCCATGCAATGTCTTAAATAATTTCACATAAATCGATATTACATGATATATTCAGTTCATGTTTCTCACATTTTTTTGTGGATATGTGGGAGAATGCATAAATTGGTAGATAAAGCATTGACTTATGTTTAACTGGTTGACATTTAGGTTTCATTGACTCTGAAGTTTATTTTGAACATTTCAAACTTATTTATTAAATGTATAACTCGATAAAAGTTAAGTAGAACATTAAAGTTCTGAATTGAGTTAACAAGTTAAGTGGAATATGTCAAAAAGTTATGGCATGGAGTAAATTGATTATTCCTTCTTCTTATCTGACCAATATTAGTCCAAAGATTTAGAAGAAATAAAGAAGTAGAAATTAGGATTTTTCCAGATTTTTTCAACCATTTTGAATTTTTTTTTCCTAATTTGTCGCATTTATGAAAAATTATTTGAAAAATGACCAAAATTTAAAAACCCTAAAAAAAAACTTAACCAAAATTTAAGAATAAATATTTGATTTTTATTAGCCTAATCTTTAATTCAAAAAAATCAACAAAAAAAATGTAAATCTTTCATAGACACTCATATCAGCACGTATGCAGATATTAAACCAAGCAAATGAACTTCCAAAGGGCCCATAAATACTATCCAAACATGTAAAAAGTCTGGCTAAAAAATTTACGATTCTTCTTCTTGACAGATTTCGAATAAAATATGCTGTTTTAGTAAACGGTAGGGGTGTCATATGTTTCAAAGTTTACGATAGCACAAGCAGACGACGACATTTATGTAATTGCAGTCACAAATTTAATAGCACTGATAATCAACTTAATGCATTAAAAAAATATTTCACTCACCTGAACGGGTGGTTGATTATTGTTCGTTCCACTTGCTCGATGTGCTGGCATATTTCTTGCACCAACAATAGCCAAATAATCGATTAATCGTGGACATAATGATTGTTTTTGTTGCTCAGCCATGATTTCTTTTTTCAAATATTTTATTTTTTTAATTTTTTAAAATTGCGTTTAAAATTAGCTTTAATAATTATCTAATATGCTTCCTTTGTATTGTATTATTTTTTGATAGACACTGACTGTAGAAAAAGAAATAAAGTTAGTCAAGCAGCAATACAACATGTTCTGCCTTATACTCACCGCACTTAACAATTAAAGCATTTTTGTATTGCTGATAAGAATTTTATTGTTTCCAATTTTTTTTTCGCCCCACTTTTATTTTTTTTTTTTTTAGATTCCAGTATGCTTTTTCCTGTTCATGAAAAATAAGAAATGGAAGTATGGAAGTTGATTAATAATTAATAAAATTTTCCATCAACAACGTGACAATGTTTCCAACATGTGGTTTTTTCCCTATAATAACATGCCAGATACATTCCATTGTTGGAATGTGAAGGAAAAACAGATTTTCCCATCCCCATTAAAGCTCCCTCTGACTGACTTGTTGCACACAATTAAGAACAATTGAATTTTATTGAAATGACATTGAAAGGCGAGGACATATATGTATGTATGAGAAATGGACAATGAAGAGAACCAGAAAATGTGAAAGTGATGGAATTATCACACACATCATATTAGGGGTCATTCACTTATGATGTCCAATCTTTAGGGGGTAGGGTTTTAAGTTTTAAGCAATAGAATTTTTTGTATGAAGATTTTGTGACAAAGGGGGGAATGGGGTCTAAAAATCCAAGATTTTGATGGACGTTATAAGTGATCAGCCCCTTATTTTGGATTTGCAACTCATCCCACAACGTGTATGGAGTAAGGATTTATGTCTCATTGTAGCAGAGTGTAGGATGAAACTCATCGTGAAATTTTATAAATAATAATAACTGTGTCATCAATTCAATGCATTACTTTCAATTCATTGCTTCATGATAAGATAAATCTCTTCTTTTATGGAGGAATCAATAGAATGTAGTATGTATGTTGCTTATGACAACTTACGTCAATATGGTGAACAGATTTATTCACATCATCTTCATACTTCCTCATTAGCATATTTTTGAATCCATACAAATTAAATTATGTGATTTTTTTTTATTAGATTCATGTCAAATCTCGAATTGGGAATCGTGACTGGATTTTTTTTTTTTTTGAGACTGGATTAATTTTTTATGACGTCTTAGAAATTGAGCAGAAGTCGGGAAGAAAATTTGAGCTTAATTATTTCTTTTTTATTACCAAAATGAAAGACTTTTAATTTCAGTAAATTCCCATTTGAGCTTTTGAATTACGTCCTCGGAGAAAAAGAATGAGATTCATTGTACATAATTAAAGACTCTTCCGGATCTCTTACTCTTACGAAAAATGCAGATAAAGCTGTGTAACATTGTAAAATTTTAAGAAGATAAATTATTACAAAATTTTTCCGACGCCTTTGCAAATTAAGCTTGAAAATTCTATTAATTATGTAGGTTAATTGGAAGGAAATTAAAGTCTTCTTTTGGATGAATTTTTTAGTTAATTAAGATTCAGAATTTTAATTTTATTTGGTTGCTGTGATTTTTGAGGATTTTTTTTTATTGGTTAAGTAACAATAAAGGATGAAATTTAAAACATTTTATGCCTAGATAAAGGTTGCAATGATTCTAATAAAAATCTCCCCAAATCCATTAAAATATGACAAACCTCATAATTGAATGATCCCAGAAAATTTTTCAATTAATTATAATGAACAGCAAATATTTAATGAATGTTATAAATAGGAGCTTTATATATTTATCACGCATAATTATGTGTATATTTACGATGTAGTTAAGTTGGTGATTTTGTGACGCCTCAATTCAAACAATTGGAGTCTGGTCTGAGGCAATTAAGAGATCAAATTTAATTATATCAATTCGATTAATTAGAAATCTCAATTTACTGATTTAAAAAAAGGGTATCTGATAAGGGGTCGTTCTCTTATGATGTCCGGGGGGGGAGTGAGCTTCTGAAGCTGTGTGACAGCTTCAAACTATAGAATTTTTTTTTGTATGAAGATTCTGTGACAGAGGGAGAGGGGGGTCTAAAAATCCAAGTTTTTGATGCATGTCGTAAGTGAACAGCCCCTAATTAGCTCAAGGTTATAATGACATAATCTTGACTCCAGTTTCATGACTATATGAGCTATGTATGAAGGATATAAATATCAATTTAGATAATTTGAGATAAATTTTACACAAATTCCCAATTTTATCATAAAATTTATGAATAAGAAATTTTCCATGTTAATGTCTTCGATAAAGTCCATAAAAAAAAATCCCTCAACATAATCTTAATGCAAAGCCCATGTTCGTGAAAAATTTTATTGATTTTTCTTCTTCTAAAAATATCAATTTTTCTCAAAATAAAATAAGATAAGAAATTTTTTATATTTTATGAAAATGTAAGAAAAATTTTAATATCTCTTATTTTCAAAAATCCCATAACGGAACTACATTAATAATGTATCAAGATTATGAAATATCAAATTTCATCCTGTCAAGTACTGAAAATGAGTGAAAAGCTTTCGAGTAAAAAAAAAAATAAAATAAAATAAAAATGGCGCTTACTCAGTGATGTGGAGCTGATGGTGAAGAAAATGAAAAATGAAAATTTTTCTACCCGTCGCTAAATTAAAGGCAAGAATTAAAGAATTAAGATACAATTTTCACACTTTTATCCACTTTTTCAACATTTTTTGTATAAAAAATTATTTCTTTTTTGCGTTTTTCGACACTTAAAAATTTCCACTTAATATTTTCCATACTGAAAAAATTTTTTTTAAGGAAGCTCACAAAATTACACGTCTGAACATTGTGAAAGCTTTCGTTGGACTGTTAATGGATGAAATGAAAATTTCCACTTTTCCATTTTCAAATGATTTTTTTTTGTGACATGCGCTGAATGTTATCAGTTAGGTGGAGAGTTTGGAAGTTCCAAAAGCATAAATTGTCAACAAAAAGCACGTGTGTCATTCAACTCTCTTTGTTTACGTCTCTCAATTCTCTATACGAGTTAGCTGTGTATAGAATCACGGAAATCTGATCAACAACTTTCCATAAATGGGGAATCAATGTCACTAAGATCATGCATCTCCGCTACAGTTATTATTTCCCATAAAAATCGTGAAATTTATGAATCATGTTGAATGACGATCTAGAACATTGAATTGGAAGTGACTAATTTTGTATTAATCGAGTTTAATAACCAGTCTGTCTGACTGGATGTATTGCTGAATATCTTAAATATTATTTGTGTTGATATTGAGTACAAAATGAGCTAAAAAGAAAAGTTTAATCAGATGTTTTAACATTGAACATGATTGTGTGCAGCATTAAACATTTAACGTTTGTTTGCAACAATAACAAAACATTCAATTTACTAATACATTCAAACATTCATACAAATGCAATGTTTTTGCTTAACATTGATTCAATGCTGAATTTATTTCTTTAAAATTCTAATTCTTTATTTCTGCTAGATTTGTGCCATTAATTCTTCATCAATACCAATTTAACTATGATTAAATTTAAGAAAACATTTCAATTGCTTCATAAATTCCCTTAAAAATCGTCAAAAAAAATTGCAAAAGATCCAGAAAACATTGAGCAAACATACAGCACAGAAACTATAGTATAAAGGCACTGGTTAGTCACACAAGAATGTTTAATAATAAAAGAAAAATCGAGAAGTAAGCTTCGATTTTTTTCTCGAAGTTTATTTTATTTAATTTTTTTCAAATCGCGTTTAGTGTATCTTGCTAAATTTATCTAGCTAGCTCGACTCATTTGGATCTTCCATAAAAGTGCATTTAATAAATTTGAAGTGAAGAAATAAGGAAAAAGTGAGCAGGAAATCCACAAAGTGGTTTTAATAGCAAAAAAAGAATAATATAAATAAACAAAGAAAAAGAATTGCGTTTCATAATTCATCAAAAAAGCCAATTTTCTTTGTTCAGAGTTACAGAATTGTCGTAAGTTATAGTCATACTTGATGGTTTTATGAGTTTACCGTGATTTGCAATTGAAATTATGCTCCAAAAACTTTCATCTTAATATGTTTTTAAGTCAAAACGGAAGTCTTTTCATGAATAGAATTAACATTTCATCCATAAGACGTAATTTTTTGGACCCTTTCGACATTAAAAACTCATCAGAGACTTTGTTAATTGAGTAATTTTTACCTCCCATTGTATAATTTCCCATTAAAAATCGTGAAAGAGAGACTAGCCAAATTTGGATCGCAATTCTGTGAGATCCAGTAGCTAACAATCGCTGCAAATGACCTTCATGGATTTAAAAAAGAAAAAAAAATCGTATTGTCTGCTTTGCATTTATTTTTTGTATTTCATCATACATATTCCACTATTCATCACATCACTGACCTGCTTAAAAAATTCAATTGCAAAATCGCGCGCTTTAAACCACTAATACAGATGTCTAATTAATTATTTTTTTGTGTGTACCATTCATTAATTTTGAACTTCAGCCAATAATTTCGGCACTGCATCGTTTTATGTAGATCATACATACATCCCAACATACATAAAAACTTCGTCTGTGAAACAAAAACTTCAAAAAAAATATCAAGCATATTTAAATCCGATTAGGAAACGGGAAAAAAAATGCCGAGCGATTCAGTTCCAAGGTGAGAGAAATTAGGAGTTGATATTGCAGCTATAGACGATTGCAGCGCATTCTTCTTTGATTTAATTTAATTAACATGATGGTTTGAAATTTACACAATGCAAATATTTGACCTTTTTTGTGTGTCTTAATAATTTTCAATGTCCATGCATGTGTGATATTTAACAGACATTTATGGTCAATAAATCCACACAATTTTCAACCATCCAGTCAAAATGACTATTTAATCCCAGTTGCTATAAAGAAGATGCGCTAAAAATAATCTCTATGTGACCCACTTACGCATCTTTATGTAATTTTCGTCTATTTATATTACAAGTTCGTTACTTAATTTATGTTTTTTTTTTTCAGTGACCCAAAAGATATTCCAGGCAGCAGTAATTCTGGATCATCTTCAATGGACGGCTCACAGCGATTTCGTACCGAAAGTGAAAGCTCTGATAAGTGAGTATATTATATCACATGAAATATAGCAACAAGCATGTTAAGTCATAATGGTTAAATATTTATTTACACATGTTGTGCATCAATTCAGATCTGGGCCACGTTTCGTATTGCCTGGAACCCCAAGCTCACCAGCAAGAATCTTATCATTAGATGAAGTCCAGGATATGGTGAAAAATATCAAAAATATGGCATTAGCACATGAAATTGCTGTTAATACAGACTTTAAATTGGAGAATTACGAGCCACCAGAAAATAGTATTGAGAAAATCATCAAAGAGACAATGCATAAAGCATTTTGGGATATTTTGAGGACACAACTGGAAAGTGATCCACCAGTTTATGATCATGCTTTGGTCCTTCTTGGTGACATCAAGGAAGCATTTCAATCAATTTTCTTAGAGAATAATAAGAAGGCATTGGATAAGATAAATGAAATGCTCGATACAGATTTAATAAAGCAGCAAGCAGAACAGGGTGTACTTGACTTCAAGTCATACGCGAATTATATCATTCATATAATGAGTATGGCGTGTGCTCCTATTCGTGATGAACAAGTTGCAAAATTGAAAGAAATTGAGGACATTGTTGACTCATTTAAAGGAATATTGGAAACATTGGAGGTAATGAAGCTCGATATGGCAAATTGTTTATTAAATGCCGCAAGAAATGAAGTCATTGCCAATTCTGTCAAGTATGAGCAGCAAAAGTTTAAAGAATATTTGGAATATTACAAGGATGGCTTTCCAGCAACAGAAAATTGGCTAAAAAGGAACATCCCACAGCCATCAGAGACTCAAGAGGCCACATCATCATCACAAACAAGTGACATTAATCCAGATAAGAAGATTAAGGATGTCATTTTTAATGCCTACATGGAATTACTTTCATGGAATAAAGAGAATGAATTTCCTGAATTTTTCTCAATGGATCATGATCGACTTGTTGCTTTACAAGGACGTGCATTAAGAGTCTCTGCATGTGCCTCAACATTCGCCATTATTTCAGGACTTCCAGCTTTATCACAATCTGCTGATATCAAAAAGAGTCTCGCAAAGGAAATTGAAATTCTCCTTGAAAATGTTAATACAGATAAGGAACTAGAAGATGCACTAGAGAATGTCTGGCTACAAATTAAATCAGTATTGACAAAACGTTTACAGGAATTGTATCAAAAGTCATTGGACGAAGAGACAGAAACTTCACTTAAAGCACACATCATGAAAATTGCCAATTTGGATGAATCTCCAGTTCGTAAATTAATGTGGAAGCGACTATTCACATATATTCAATTGATTTTGAGATCAAATGTTGCAATTCCTCCTCCGCCTGGATTTCAAGAATTTTCCGACGAACTTGAAGCACTTGGACAAGCATTCAGACGTGTTACGTACTATAATTATGCAGTATACAATGAATATTACAATGAAATATTGAGCAAACTTAGTAGCAATTAGATTAGTGATATAACAGGGATGTAAAATTTTTATGTGTCGTGGACTGTTCAATTTTAGATTGAGTGATGATGAAACTGCCGGAATGGAATATTAAATATTTTAAATGTCTTTGAGTTCCTTAATAATTAAGAATCCAATTATTCTTCGTCTTGATGTCAAATAACATAATTATTAAAAATATCAGAACTAGCACTTTAATAGATAAACTTCATAAAATTATTCAGGACTGTGAATAAATAAATTTGTCTTTCTGAGAATTGAGTTTGATGTGAGGATGACTGGTCTGTAGGACTTTTTCTTTCTTTTTATCATTGTGATAACAATTTTATGTTCAGATAATAAAATTAAAATTAATAACGAATTTTTAGAACAAAAATCAATTTATTTCAATTTCAACGGTTAAAAATTATTTAAATTTTCAGATTTGTGCTTTGAAGCAGTTCAATTTCCAAAATAAAACAAAGCAAATGTTTAAAGATGTACAATTTCACAACATTACAAATGTTTTTTGGAAATTGTACAGATTTTTTCAAACTTTTGAATGGTTTTAATTTTTAAAAAACATTTGTAAGGTTTTAGACTCAAAACATTTTCTTGTTAAGAATTAGGTAAACAAAAAAAAGTCATCATTCGTATTAACAATCATGATTTGTTAATTCTGGGAAAATACAATGAATCATACTTTATTATTAAAAAAGCTTTCTGTTAATTGTGAGTTCAGTCACCATAAAAAAATACAATGTTTTAGGGCAATTTAACTTTTAAAACTGAAAATTTAGCTATTAGGAGTTTTTGGTTTAAAATAATCAAGTATAGTCTTTCTCTGTGGTGTCTCTTTCTGTTCCACTTCTTCTTTATTTTCTGTTGGTCCTTGATAATTGTGATCATCATGAGACTGATTGACGCTACTATCCATGTCATCATTACTGCAGTCTTCTATGTTTACTTCAGCATTTTCTGTTTCTAATCCAGTTGATTCATTTGGTTCAGACACTTCCTGATGAATTTCATCAACAGCCAATATAATTTCTTGGCAATCTTCTTCAATCGATTTTTCATGATTATCAGCATGCATATCCTGAATTTTTTCATTTAACTCAGAAATATTGTCACTATCCTCAGTTTTAGTCCTTTTTGATGGATTTTCAAGCTCATCTTTAGTATCTGGATAATGAATTGAAATCTCAATAGTATTGCTTGCTTCCACATAAGCTTCTTCATAGGACCTTCTTTTTTCTACATTTTCAGTTCCACTTCGTTCGATATGTACTTCATGTGACATGTCAAAAGTATCTGCTTGCTCTTCAAGTTCCTCCAAAAAGTTCTCAGCATCATGCTGATCATAAATGTATTGATAAAATTCATTGAATTTCTTATTCTGACTTTTAAATGTTGCTAGATATTGCCATAATTGTCCAATAGACACATCATTGTCACTGAGAAATTTAAACATGTTATTCATGTCTTCAACAAGCTGTTCATCTCCAAACGTATAATAAACTAAATTCCTTCTATTTGCAACACACGATATTAACTGAACAAGACATTTAAGTTTATTGAATCCACCAAAGGCTCCACAGCCCCAATTTCCTGTTGAAATTGGCAAACCTGGCGATTCAAGACTTGGATCACGATAAAATCCACAATATGCTTTATTAACATCACGCCTGAGAAGTTTTTCATCGAATTGGATGTACGGATTTCTAAATGATAATGCATCAATGGCAGCAATATAAACGACCTTCCTTCTGTACTTATCACATGGCGTTTCGTCCTCGTAATTTCCTTCCCATGAAAATGACGATGAATATCCTGAATATTTGCTGTACTGTAATTGATATTTTCAAGTTATTAATAATTATTGACACAGTTTAAGTCACTGAAATTTACCTGCTCAGTTCCATAAATAAGAATTGCCTCTGTTGACTTCATTGACTCACAAAACAGCATTCCAACGATTAATTCAGGATTTATCATGAATCGAATTTCTTCCTGTACACAGCCATGCCCTAAAGCACCTCCGCCAAGATATCTATTGGCAAAATCCATTTGTAACATCCCGTCGCCCTTTTCAATCCTCCCAAATGAATCAACATGCCATTTTATGGATGAAAACTTTAAATCTGATTCTTCCCATTTTGGTAAATTCTCTGGCTCAATATAACGTCTTTGAAATGTTAACACGGTTGTTGGCATTGACTTGACTAAAATTCTTCGAAAGTAATTACATATGCATTTGATTTTCTGAACAGTACTGGTTCCAACAAGACAGAATATCCGATTAAAGTTGATTTCAGGAAAGTCGGTGTTTTTTCGTGGTACATTTCGGTTTGGAAATGTGCACAAGAAAGCATTTGCCAATAAACATGCTGCTTGCTTTTTAGACATAGTAATTGAATGATTCATCGATTGCTTCAATAATGGGATCGGTGACTTGATGAGATCAGGCAAGCTTAGTGCGAGATCAATGATTTTTGGTAATACTACATTGAAAAAGTATTCAGTTTCGTCTTCAAGAAATTCGTCCTCAAAGAGAGCATGTAATGCCTTAAAACTCCATGTACTTTCATACTTTGTGTTATATGCTTTAATACAATTTTCTAATTCATGACTGTTGCTTATTTTACTTCCAGTCAGTGAGCTTTTTATGAGATCCCATCGATAACGTTTGACTTTTTGCTCATCTTCGTCAATTTCATAATAAATACTTTCCTGATTACATGGCAATTTGACGTGATTATCATCCCAAACATCAGTTCCATCTAAGGGTATTGGCTGGATGTTAAAATCTTCTGGAAGCGGTGTTTCGAATAAAATTGTGTGATTTTCTGACGGTTCTAAATTTGGTGCTTCATTTCTATCATCAAATACTTTAAATCCTTCAAATATCTCTTCAAGTGATGATCCTCTCCATGATATTTCATCGTCACTCATTTCCAATTTACTGAGGCGGTCTAATGAGTAATAAAACTGCAATTTAATGCTGGATGAAAAATTGCGATTTTAACAACAATAACCAGTGGTCTTCGGTTTTTAAATATCCGACTGACTTGTATTTTTCCGTTATTTTGCAATTTTTTGAATTGTTGACCCCTCTTTTTTAAAAGATGCGAAAATTTAAATTTTTAAATATCGTTGAATTTATGCTAAGTTATGCTGCATTTTTATGAGCTTAATAGGTACAAAAACAAGATATTATTATTAAGTTTATCATTAATAATACAAATCTCAATAAAATAATTTATTTGAACTTTATGTATAATACAATTAACAGTCATTCATAATTATGGCCATTGAATCCTTTGTCGTTTTGTTTTATTAAGTACAAATTCTTCTATAGGCCGTTTTATTTGATTCTCTCTTACTTCCATTCGTTGTATAGTCGAATTATTGTGGCTAAATACAGATTGGCTGTATGGCTCTCGATTTAATTTAATTCTCTTCACTTCCTTTGCTAAACTAGTTGAGTCTGTTGAATCTTGTGAATTTGATGACTGTGTATTTCGCTGCCTTTGTGGTTTTGGCATTATATGTGCTTTAAAAATATCTAGTAACTCATCCCGATTCAATGATTCTATGTTACTTATGCTAAGTTGTCTCTGGAAGATGAAAAATTATATTAAATAGTGTATTTGTGATGAAACAACACTGACTTACATCTTTAATAATTGCTATCAGTTCACAGTTACTTAATAAAATCGGATGAAGCAGCTTATCCATTACAAAACTTAATTAAAACTAAAAGATCGTCAAGATCGAAAAAATATTTTTGAATTTAAAAAATTGTAAACAGATGCGAAAAGTTTTGCATCTTTTTGGAAATTGATGCAGAGCATTTTCTTACCAATTTTTAATTCTCGGCATATAGTAATCAAAATAAAATCATGAATTCCTTAATTAACAGGCCATTTAGTCTAGTTTATCGTTCAATTTACACAACATCGAGATATTTCTGTAAGCCTGAAATACCTAAAAATGTTTATGAAGAGTTTCAAAGTGCACAACATCAAGATAAACCCGGAGCAATTTATGAGAAAAAACCTTTCCGGATGTCTTTAAAACAAGGTTTGTCAGCACTTGATATATGCTGTCATGACTATTTCTAATTAGTTTATTTAATCTAGGTCAAAAATATTCATGGTGCTTTTGTGGAAAGTCCAAAACTCAGCCTTTGTGTGACGGAACTCATAAAGTAAGTATTACTGGATGTTAGTGATATATATCAGGCAGTTACATTAATGATTATTTCCAGATTGTGCATTTCAAAATTGAACAGAAACCAATTAGATTTATGGTTGAGAAGGATGGCGATTATTATCTATGCAACTGTAAACAGACTAAGAATCGACCTTTCTGCGATGGTACTCACAAAACCTTAACATAGAGCTTGTTGTAATCATTTTATAGATCATGTATATTAATAAAAGAATTAGTTTCCATCTAAATAATTTTTTATTTATTTTACTATCCCATAAAGTATGTGTACCAAAAAAAAATCCTCACTTATATCCGCATATATAATCGACAAATCATGATTGTCGTTCAAATTTTACAGAATTTAAATGTGCAAAAGTAATATCTACAACAGTTGTATATTCAGCCATTGCACCCATACCAGTATCTCCACACATTAAAGTTTTTGAAATTGGACGTATTTCAATATATCCATAATCCTTAAGCTCCTCAATCTGCTTACGAGTTATTGGATGAAGAAACATTTTCGTATTCATAGCTGGACAAAATACTAAAGGCTTTTCCAAATCCCATGCTCGTGCTACACATGTCAGCAAATTATCACATATTCCTGAGCTTATTTTGCCTAATGTGTTTGCATCTAGTGGAGCTATGACAAATATATCTGCCCATTTCACTAAATCTGTAAATTGAAATATGTTAGTTGGTTCGACTGGATTATGAAAAGTTGATTAATTACCTATATGAAGTACTGGATCGCCTCTCTTCTTCCACATTGACCATTCATGCTCGTCGAGAAAAACTTCTGCTGCTATGTCTTCTTTTGATACAAACTGCTGTGCCTTATTCGTTAAAACTACTCTTATCTGTAAGAAATGAGCAAAAATAACATCCAGTAAGATCCAGTTAAGAAAATAAAAGTTTTGACTCACATTCACTGAAGGATCCTTTGATTTGAGTTCACTAATAATATTTGGTAATTTGATGGCTGCAACAGATCCAGTGCAGCCAATTAAGATATTTTTGGACTTTGCCATCATTTTTTGCTGCGTAAACATTACTTTTTTTATTTTATTTTTTATATGACTTTCTAAGTTTTCTAATTTTTAATTTCTTTCTCATCACTTTTAAAACCCAATTTTTCCCAACTTTCTTCAGCCATTAAGTTATTTTCCATACGACAAGCTAGATAGTCTTTAGATTGATTCCTACATGCACTAATATTATCTTTATTCTCTCTTAAACACTGCATATAAATTAGCATATATTTTTTGCAAGCAGATTCATGATCTAATGGAAATGAACCTTTTTCCGGTGGTATTAAATTAATTCTCTTCTGTTGAAACGAATTATTCATCTCAAAATGATCTAACAATGCACTTATTAATGATTTTTCATAAATTTAATAAATTAATAATTTTCAAGCATTTTTAAAAACAATAAAAAAATTTTCAAATTTATTTTGACCGTTATAATTCATTAAAGAAAGTAAAATTTTCATTTTTTAAAAGAATCCAATTTTTATTCTGAGATAATATGTAGATATTCAATCATTACAATTATTTATTATCATTACTAATTATTATAATTATTAAAGACATGGAAAAGATCAGATTTTATGACCATCATCCGGGGATTTTACTCTTCAAATCATGAAACTTTTTTTTTTAATTCTCATTTTGATCATTATTGAATTGTTTTGTTACTGTCTACTCTGATTGTAATATTCTAATAATTATTAAGAAAAAGAAAATCTTTTACATTATTGAAAGCTCGAGATTATGAGAAATGTTTGTGCTAATGTCATTATTAACTTTTTTTGTTGTTGTTGTGTTTTTTTGGTCGAATCAAAATAAGATTAAATATGTTTTAAAGCGATTTCTACTTCCATCCATGATTTGAGAATGTCTTGAATATGTCACAATGTCTGTGCTGCTGATATTCAATCGAGATTTTTATTGCTACTAAATAATGTTAGTAAATTCCTCAAAAGTCCGTTAAATGCAGTCAAACTAGGTAAATGTAAAATTTTTGGGATTGATAGTCATGCTAGCCATGCTAGACGATGTTTAAAGTCATCAATAATTCATGCAAAAAATTAATAATTCAAATTTATTTCATCCTCTCGATTGATTGACAGATTTTGGTGATGGATGAGCAGCAACTAACTTTGACATATTACTGTAAAAAAATCTTAGTCTTATCATTTAATGATGATCAGTTTCTGATCAAAACCTTTTGTTTTTTTTTTTTTTAGAAATTCATTTTTTGTTTTATGAACAGATTCCATGTTCTGTTTTAAGATGAGTTTTTGAATGGCGTTGGAGGGCGAATCTGTCAGCGAAACTTGATGAACATACTTCACCTAAAATGAGAGGAATTAAACTTATAAGTTGCTTTTTTAAGTCATAACTTGTTCCTTACATTTAAATGGCTTAATTCCCAAATGTACTTTTTCGTGCTTCCTTAAATGAGTTGCCTGTGAAAATGCTGAGCTGCACCATGAACATCTAAAATTAATCAATTTTTAGTTAGTTCCTGTGAATTATTGATATATAATTATGTGGACTTACTTGTAAGGCTTCTCGCCTGTATGAATCTGAAGATTTAAAAGAATGTTGACATATTAGCCAGTCATGAATCAATAAAGAGCATCTTACCCGTCTATGATTCCATAAAGTTGAATATCTCGCAAAATCTTTATGGCAAACCTCACAAGTAAATGGCTTTTCACCGCTGTGAATTCTTTCATGATTCTGTAATTTAATAAATGATTAGAAAAATCATGAAAAAATACCTAATCAAACTTAAAATTTAACGGTATTCAAAAATTCAAATTAAAAAACGTTAGAAATTCAAATTGCAAAAAAACTGTTATAAATTACAAAAACTGTTAACAATTCAAAAATTAAAATTACAAAAAACCGTTGAGAATTCAAAAATTGAAATTACAAAAAGTCGTTAAGAATTAAAAAATTAAAATAAAATTTCAAAAAACCGTTAAAATTTCAAATTCCAAAAAACCGTTATAAATTCTAAAAAATTACCTTCAAATGTGTCGATTGAGCGAAAGATTGACCGCAAGTATTGCATCTAAAATACAGAAAAGTATCAAAAAATTAGTCAAGAAAGACACAAAATAAGAAATCAGAGCAAGCTTACCGATAAGGCTTTTCACCTATTGACATTATAATGTGTGTCATAATGTGAGGAATAAAAGTTATGATCAAAAATGTCTAGAAATAAGAAAGCAAAAAAGCAAATTCGAAAAAAGTATAGCTTACCTGTATGTGTCTATAAATAGGATGTAAAATATGAAAAGTAATTGATTATTATAGTGAGAATTGTATAGATAATGGCATATACATACCCTCTTATGATTATTAAGATAATTGGCCTTTGCAAAGCTCGCATTACATATAGTACACACGAATTTTTTGATTCCAGTATGAAGTGTCTTATGAGACCAGAGGCTTGAATAACGAGAAAATTTTCCACCACAAATGTCACAAGTGAATCTTAAGAGAATTAACTTAGAAACCAAATCATAAAGACAAATAAAAATTTTATTATTATACTTACGGTTTTGTAGCTGGATTGCCATGTTGTGCTCTTTGTTTAACCTGAACAAAACCGCTCATGTGTGGCACAACACTCGTAGGACTAACTGATGGCGTACTACTTTGTGATGCATATTTATTTTGCATATGATGATTATATTTTTGTTCAAAAGGCTCCATCGTTGAGTCACCGTCATTTGAGTGCATTTGCTTCTTTGACATAAATTAAAGTTCATTATTAGTAAAGGAATTTGATAAATTTTATGTAGGACACAACTTACAGCTTGATGTTGGAGTTGTTGAACGTGATTAAAGATTGAATCAATGATATAATTAATTTCTGATAAGGCTCCAGCTCCACTACTATCCGTTAATAATGTCTCTGATATTGATGGAAGTTCATAGTATCCATAAATTTTTAGTTCCTCAATTTGTTTGCTAGTAATAGGATGTAGGAACATTTTTGTATTCATTTCAGGACAAAAGAGAAGTGGCTTGTGTAGATCCCATGCACGCGCCACACATGTTAGGAGATTATCACAAATTCCCGAACTAATTTTTCCTAATGTATTTGCATCCATTGGTGAGATTATGAATATATCAGCCCATTGTACAAGTTCAAGATGAAGACTCTGCTCGTTGAGTCCTTTCGTTATGTGCCATTCACTTTGGTCCGTAAAAACTTCAGCCATTGATGAGATTTCATTGATATTTACAAAATGTTTTGCTCGTTCAGTCAATACAACTCGAATCTATTGGAAGAGATGAATATGAAAGAAGTTAATAAGAATCATATTAGAAAAAATGGATGTTTACAAATAAATATGAGATCCAGCGAGAAAAATATTGATAAATTTTTTTCATGCTTACTTGAAAGGTTGGATCTCGTTTTTTCAACAGATTAAGCACCACAGGCAATTTTAAAGCTGCTATTGAGCCTGTACATCCCACGAGGACGTTCTTTTTTGTATTCATTATCGGCTTTTTCCTCTAATTTATCTTTTCAATATCAATATTTTTTTCTCCTCTTCTCTCCTTCCTTCAAGTAGCTTCAAATTTGATAAATTTGGCTTATAGTCTCACATATGCTAAGTATATTATTGTATTAAATCAAAACATTATGTCTAAAGTCTTTTTAATCACTAAACAAATGACAATTTATCCATAAAACCTGCCTAATTTATGAAAAATTATAAATTATCTACAAATCCAATAACAAAATTCTGTTGAAATTATAGAGGTCGTAGGTAATCTAGTAAGGAAGACTTTTCATTGATGTTGGCGGGAATATAAAGCATATAAATGATTAAAAGTTAAATTTTTAATTTTATATCAATTTAACGGCTTCAGAAGATTTAAATTTTAGAACCAGACAAATGTTTTAAGGGATTTGAAACCTTTCAACAGTTTTTGTATGGTTTTCATATAAAATTTTAAATAATGACAGTTAGTCAAAGTAATAAGCAGACAGCAAGACAAAATGGAGATAAAAAGCACAAATTTCATCAATAATGTGCCAAAATCATTCCAATCTGTCTGACTAGCAACCTTTGAATTTTTGAAAAAATTCAAAAAATAACGAAATTGAATAATTCAAAGATTTTTGTCATTTTTTCACGGCCTGTCTTGTTGGTAAGTTGAAGTCTGCAAGAGATTCCAAAATATTTCATTAAAAAAAGTGAATTTAACTAAGACAGCAATATTTTATTTAGAATTTAAGTACGTCCAACGATAATCCAGATCACTACGAGTGTCGGTGCAGTGAAATTTGTGGATTTGAGACAATTTATGATAAAAAAAATCGTGAACAAAAGAATTTTGATATAAAAAAAAAGATTTTTTTTTCTTTTCCAAGAAATTCTTTGAACGATAAAAGATAAATTGGACAGACAGTAAAGAACAAAAGGAATGTCCAAAAAGTGTGCTAATAAATTGACTCAATAGATCATTCACATCATATAGAAAGTGAATGTGTTGTAACTCGAGGAATTGAATAAGCAATTTATTATTGGTCAATCGATTTTGTGTTGTTACTTCACTTTATAAAAAATATATTTTTATACATACTATAAACAAGATATTTTTGTTAGTCACTGATTTATAATAAATCAAATGGCATCGACGTCGTTTCGTCCATCAACAAGTGGCGCAAATTTCGAGAAGGTTAATATTCCTTGTCGATTCTATCCAAGCTGTCGTTTTGGTGACAATTGCAAGTTTCTCCATGATGAAGGTATGATCCAACAAGCCAGACACACATAATAAATAATAAACAGTAACTGGCCTACTTTTTTTTCATACATTTTTATTATTACCATCCAAAAAACAAATGACACGTTTATTTCTCTCTTTTTTTTTGTGTCTATGCCTTTTTACAGCAACGAGTTTTGAGGAGGCAACATCAACATCAACTATAAATAATAATATTGCGCAATCTATTTTACTATCATCATCAACATCTTCATCAGCGAATAATTTAAATCCTCAAGCTCCCATTTTTGTGCCTACAATTTATAAACAAGACTTTGATTCGAATTTTCCGCCCAAATCATATGCAGATGTTGTGAATGCTAATAAAGATCCGAACGAACAAGCAACAGAATTATCCATCTATTCTAATGATGATCCAACACAGTAAGTTTATTCTAATGCTAATTTAAAAAAAATGTATTACATTAATGTCAATGATTTCAACAGAATTTGCCCATTTTTAATGCAAAGTGGAATTTGTCGCTATGAAACATGCTCATATTTACATGGTGAGATGTGTGAAATGTGCGGAAAGTTTTGCCTTGATCCATACGATGCTGAGCAGAGGAAAAAACATGAAAAAGACTGCATAGCTACACATGAACGTGAAATGGAACTTGCATTTTCAATACAACGATCAAAACAAAAGACATGTGGAATTTGCTTTGAAATTGTATGGGAAAAGGAAGGACGTGAACAACGATTTGGTATTTTACCCAATTGCAATCATTGCTTTTGTCTCGAATGTATTAGAACGTGGCGACAAGCTAAACAATTTGATAATAAAATCATTCGATCATGTCCCGAGTGTAGAACATGCTCAGACTTTGTTGTTCCAAGTAGCTTTTGGTGCGATTCGGTTGATGAGAAGGAGAAAGTTATTTCAAAATATAAGAATGCATTGAGTGAAAAGGATTGCAAATATTTCAAGAAGGTACGTAATTTTTTCTGTTTTAACGGCTTTTTTTAAATTTAAATTGTTTGCTGTTGTACGGTTTTATGGTTTAAAAACAATTGTGTAGTTTTGGTTCTTTAATTGATTGCTGTTGTATGGTTTTCAATTAAAAAAAAAACATTTTTAAGGTTTTGAAATATTTTAAATTTGATAATTCCGTTAAATCTCAATTGAAAGTTTAAAAAAACTCATATAATCAAAATTATTACCTTACAGGGTCAAGGAACATGTCCATTTGGAAACAAGTGCTTTTACAGACATTGCTTAATGGATGGTAAGAAGGTTGATGTCGGCGAACCAACAAGAACACGAGCTTTAAACAGTCTTGGACATTTAGAAAATCTACCGGTAGCTCATATTAATGTTAATTTATTGCTAAGTTTATTAAGTTAATCATCAAAACCTTTTTTCACACATACAGAGCCTCTTATTTTGGAATTTCATTGAAGAAAGAATGTTCTTTGAGGGTTACTCTTCATCTGATTCAGAGTCTGGAATATCGGACTTTCTCGAAATTTTCTAAAAGCAGAAATTCCATTCAGGAAGTTTAATATTCAAAAAAATAATAATTAATTAATCAAAAGAAGAAGTTGAAAAGCTTGTGTGGAAAAAAAATCAAAAATCAAAAAAATATTTTTCAAAGTAAAGTGAGTGTTGAAAAAAAAAATTATTAATTTTTCATGTGATGAAAAGTCAAACTATTCAGTTAATTTAACTATAATCCTCAATCCTTTAAAAGAAAAAAAAAATTATGAGTGTGAAACAAAAATAAATATTAGAAAAAAAAAACAAACAGATAATGCGACATCAAAAAAAGTATAAAACACCCCCAAAATTCCTAATATTATTAACCGATACTTAAACAAAGTAAAAAAAAATATGACCAGACAAGAAAGTATACAAATTTATTTTTGCTTTAATTTTTTCAAGAAGCACTGAGCAGTGAATATGTAATACAATATAGTAATAATAGTCATAAACAGAGAAAGAGAAATGATGAAACTATTTTCAAGCACAAAACACAAGTAAGAAGAATCATTTTTATGCATACATTAAGCATTTCATTATTAAAAAAGAAAAAAAAATTATGTAATCGAATAATGAAAAATTACCAATGATAAATGTTTTAATAGTACGTAAATACTTTCAATAATATATGCCAATGATATCCAAATTATCGCGTGTGCGGTTGTTCGATGATTTTGCATTTTCGTCAACGAGTTGCAGTGCCTATTGCTCGATTTGTTGATGTTAATGTTGATAAGTTTTTAAATTGGATTTGTAACGTATTTTTTGATACTTAAAAAGTCGCGAAAATCTTCAATTTCTAACGAAATTTTTCATATTTTCAACAGTTTTTCAAAATTCAAATTATAACGAACTTTTCAAATTTAAAATTCAAATTTTAACGATCTTTTCAAATTTAAAATTCAAACTTTTTCAAAAGTCAAATTTTAACGAAGTTTTCAGATTTAAAATTCATAGTTTCTCAAAATCCAAATTTTAACGAACTTTTCAAATTTAATTTTTTTTCTTCAATTCAATTTTCAAAAACAATTCATAACGAATTTCAATTAAAAATTTCTCAAAGAATTATCGACACTCAACTTAATCGCGTAACGTAATCCAAAAGAATTCCAACAAAAGAGCTGAGACGGAAAAAAGTGATCAAATTTCCACTTCTCACCGCATTACAGCATTTAATTTGGACAACATTGATTTCTATGCAAAAGAATATAAGAATGAATAACATATAAATATATATTTATAGTAAATAAGCAGAGTAAGAAGTTATTTTTTTATTGATGAGAAAATAGTAAGAGAAATATTAATTAATTATGGTAATTAAAACGAGTAGAATAGCACATTTTTATTACATTTCGAGTTTTTAAAAGAAATTGCATTTAAATAATTTTTTTCATCTCTCCAATTTCGAAAGTATAAAAAAAAATGTTTGAAGAAAATTTTAAGAGGCAAAAAAGAAAAATTGCATAACATTTAAGCCATAATTTCCTACACATAAATATATTTTTTTTTTTTGAAGCACATTATTAAGCAAAACATAAACGAAAAAAAAGCAGATTAGTTAAATTACTGGCGAGACTAGACGCCGTGCAAAAGGAATTTTCTGTCTATTAAAGCAATTTTTAATCAAATTCTTGCAAACATGAAATTTTAAAAGTTTATGGATTAATGAAACTTTATGTTAATAATTTCATGTTTCACATTTTTACAAAGATATTATTTGCCATACATTAATCATGTCTGCATATCTCTTCTTAACTTAAATCTGTTACCAATTTATTCACTGAAATGGAAGTACAATATATAATATATTTTATGTTACATTAATGCTTTCTTACTATTTTTTTTTTATTAATCGAATTTAAAAGGAAATTTAAAAAAATTGTATATTAATTAAAAATTATTTTTATTGACAAGAATTTTGTCTATTATGGGGGGAATAATGAGCGTTAGATGTTAGTTGAAAAAAAAAAAAAATATTCTTAAATTCTGCACTAATGTATTTTGAGACTAATGTTCAGGTAGACTTTTTTTTTGCTGCAATTGAGAGATAATAGTTAATTAACTAGCCTTTTGTGATAATCAATTTATAACATTTATTATTTTTGCCAAAATCTTCTTTAAAATATTACTCAAATTGATATATATTGTATATTCTATAGAGCCTGAAATAAAGTTTTTTTTTGTTACTCAATATGAAAATCTACTTCATAATTTGTTTTTATTTATATTTTAAATTTAAATAAACCAAAGCTCAATGGTCTGAAATCGAAAAAAGTGTCCAAAATTTATTTTAAGTCGTGTCTTTTAAACCTCATCATTTAAATGCAGTATTATAAAACATAAACTAATGCATCTTCTGTGAAAATATCAAGCTTCCGATCGTTGTCTAACTCTGTCAATAATTATCCAAAGTCACGAAAAATTTGTTTACAAAAACACCATGAAAAAGTTTTCATAAATTTTTCCACTTTCTATTGCTCTTTGCATGTTCTAATCACTGTCAACACCTTAATTAATGCTCAAATTTTATGCTAAAGCTTATAAAACATTAGTCAAATGCTTTATCATTAGGGAAAATGCAATTAAAGTTTTGAAAATTTCCAAAACTTTAAACGCTAATTACATTATTTTGTCATCTGAATGAACCTCTGAAACTCACATGCATCGTAAGATTGAGTCTTTATTCACCTTCTAATCATACTCTGACAATGCGGAAATATGCGGAAATTGAGATATTTGCATTTTAATTTCACTTGTTTTTCCAAATTTTTCCATACAAATTTGCTTGTGCACAAAATTTTTTAAGAAACAATTTTAAATTTTTAATGAAAAATCACACTTATCCTTAATGTCATAAGCTCATATTTTCAGAGATGTATGATTAAGACATGACAAAGCTATTGACACTTTCAAAATAAAGAAAATCAAACAAAACTTTGCGACCTCTAAAGTTTACATTAAAATATAAATTTTGGACACTTTTTTCGATTTCAGACCATTGTGCAAAGTTGAAATCGCATATCTGTAAACAGATGAGAACCATACAATTCCTTGATAATTTGTAAGGTTTTTCTGTTAAAGCCATACAAATTCTGACAAAACCTTACAAATTATAAAGAATTTGTACGGTTCTCACTTGTGTTTCTGACAAAAAATTTCATTTTATCAAGGAATTGCATGGTTCTCATCTATTTACAGATATCCATTTTCAACTCAGCATTAAACTTTTAAATTTGAATTTTTTTCAGAAAACAAAATTCAAAAAATTAAAAACCGTTAAATTTTCAAATTTCAGAAAGCCGTTAAACTTTAAATCACAAATTTGATTGAATTTCATTAAATAATAGCATATTTATTGTCTTAAAAGCTTAAAATTACTTATTTATATCTGAGCCAGTTCCTTTATTTTTGTTTTTTATTCGATCTAAAATATTTTCAGGATTAATTTCATTGAGCCAAGACGGTGCATTTGGAAGTGTAATTTTACTCATAATTTGAGTAATTTGTTCTGATTTTTCATTAGTAATCTCTATGTTGGAACTGGATGTGCTATTATTCCAAACATCTGTGACTAATTCAGTTGATGAGCTTCTTATTGCAGGAACATTTGGTGCATTTATTTGAGATTCTTGATGATTTTCTGGGAATGAATATTCGTTCATCTCTTCATCGTCATCTGACTCATCAGAGTCATCATCATTTGCTGGAATGTGCTGATCATCTTGGTCATTAAGCATTAAATATCCGTCATTTATCTGATTTTCTTCTATATCCATTTCATCGTCCAATTGATTATTTATCACATAATCACCAGTGTCAAAGCTATTATCACGATTAATTATCTTTTCTGGATCTGGTCCCATCACTAAAAATTCACTATTTAATGCTTAATTATTGAAAATTTATGAGATTTTTTTGATTTGTTTTGATTTTTACAAAAAAACACAAAAAAAAACATTTGAAAGGTTCTGAAAAAAAAAACATTTGAAGTGTTCTAAAAAAAAGTTGATGTGGAAATTTTTTTTAAATTTATTTAATTTTATCTAGTTTTAAAGATTATTAGTAAGCAAATAAACGAGTATGGGTATTAATGTGAGCATAAGTAAGCCGGCCGAGCTGAATTCGAATGAATATTTACAGCAATTTGTGGGGAAAGCACACATTTCGGCAGACAATAATGAATTTTATGAAGAATTTCTTAAATTTACTATAAAGACACCAACAACAAAAGATGAACAGCTTAATATGGACTCAATACAAGAGAGCTTCCTGGAAAGTTTCATACAGAATAATTTGACGAGCGGTAATTTTGGATCATTAATTACAGTTTTCTTGAAGAAAACATCCGATGAATTATTGTCACTTTCGGACAATGAAAGGTACTTACAGCTTTAAAGCAATTACTTTTTTTTTATCATGTACATGATATCTATGTTATTTCCTTTAATATTTTTTTTTAGTCACGTCCACATATACAAAATTTACAACGCCGTCTATATATTACGAGTTCTTATCAAGTATATTCTTGAAATTGGAGGTGAATTTCTTCTATTACAGCATTTTGAGGCACTGCCAAGATCAACAGAGACTAATGGAACTACACCGCAACAAGATGTGACTTTAATGATTGAAAATAATACAGCATCAGGAACAACAACAACAAAGCTTATTGATGGAACTAAATTTGATGCGTTCCTTGAGACAATTTTTAATATAATTTGTGTGATACCACTTAAGGACCATACTTATCACTTACTCCTCGAATGTGTAAATGTGATTTTGGTGCTATGTTCAGTTTATCTCTTCAATCAACAGACAACGGAACGATCAACAATATTTCGTACGATTTACAAGTGTAAATATGCTTCAACATTATTAGCAACATTATTACACTTGGTATCGCGTATGAATCCAGCACCAATAAATGGTGCATATGGAAATTTAAGTGCTGGTGGATCATTCGTTTTTGGACTTGCTGAATCATTTTGGTCAATGTTGACATTCTCAAAGAAGACACCGGAAAGTGAAGAGTTGCCTAAGTCATTTAAGGAAAATTATCCATTGGCTAATCAAAGCTTGTTGCTTATATTAATTCTAACGAATCATAATGCAGATGATTCAGTTGACATACAAAATAATCCTTATCGTTATAGTCTGTTTAATTGCACGAATTCAACAGAATTGCTAAAAGACGATGACGTTAGTTCCTTTAAAATCGATTATTCAGGATTGTATCAAACTTTATGCAAAATAACACATTTAGATCAGACGACATTGCTACTCTACTTGCTTCTTCATCGTAATGAGAAATTTTATCGATTTGTTATGAATCAACAGAATTTGCAGGAATTGGTTGTGCCAATTCTTCAAATTCTTTATAATGCTCCTGATAGTAGCTCGCATCACATTTATATGTCACTTATTGTCATGCTTATTTTGTCAGAGGATGATGGATTTAATAAAAATGTCCATCAAATAATGCTGAAGAATATCCAGTGGTACACAGAACGTTCAATATCGGAAATATCATTAGGCGGTCTATTAATCCTTGTGATTATTCGTACAATTCAATATAATATGCTTAAAGTACGTGATAAATATCTTCATACGAATTGTCTTGCATGTTTGGCCAATATGTCATCTCAGTTCCGATATTTACATCCATACGTCTCCCAAAGATTAGTGTCGTTGTTTGAGACACTTGCTAAAAAGTATGCACGTTTACAGACACAATTGGAAGATGTTAGAAAATCGGAAGCAAGTGTTGTTGAAGTTGCAGAAGATGTGGTGAGTATTTTGAAACATTTCCAGCATGTCTTTAATGATTTCTATTTAATTTGAATTTAGATGCAAGACTTGACAGTTTTAGAAGAAGTTTTGCGAATGGTGCTAGAAATTATAAATTCATGTCTCTCACATCAGTTAGTTTACTGTCCAAATCTGGTCTATACGTTGCTGTATAAACGAAATGTCTTCGAATGCTTCAGAAGTAATCCAGCTTTTCAGGACATAATTCAAAATATTGAAATGGTCATTGGATTCTTTACCAGTCGTTTGCAACGTGTACAAGGTGAGTTGCAGCTTATTGATGATCGAAATTGGAAGTTCATTCAAATTTAGAAATTACGCAATAATTGAATCTCCAAAAAATTGTGGAGTAGACAAGCTCATAACAGAAAGCAAAAGTGTTAAGCCATTCGCATGTCTGCAACAAAGTCTAAAGAAACTTTTTATTTCCTTGAGACATACACACAACTTGTTATGACTGATATAAAAACGCACAAATCATGCTCCATATACGATTATTGACAAGTATGTAGAAGTCACGAAGTCTAGTGGAAAAAGCATGTGTTTTTGAGTGCGGTACGATTAAATTAATCCAGACTAGCAATTAAAGTATGGACGGTCATATTCGTGACTGTTCGTAATTCTTATTGGATTTTTTTAGTTTATTGGATTTTATTCGATTGAATCAGAATTTCGTGACAGGTTGATGATATTTTAATAATTGGGACGTGAAGTTTCAAGGATTTAGATTTTGTGTTCTGATTTTGGTCTTAAAAAGTTTCTAATAGAGCTCGAAGTCGATGAAATTATGTATGGAGTCGACTTCGCCATACAAATTTATCAAAAAATCCGAATCGACTTCGAGTTCTGATTTCTAATGGAAAAATCAAAATTGATTTCCTTAAAACGATCACCTTGAATTTGAAAATTATTAACAGATTCTTGCAAAACACATAATAATGTTTTGCAATAATCAGTTAACAATTTTTAAATTCAAAATGACCGTTTTATTTAAAAAAAAAAAACAATTTTCAAATTCAAAATGATCGTTTTATTTTTATTTATTAAAAAAAAAAACAATTTTCAAATTCAAAATGATCGTTTTATTTTTTTTTTTTAAATTCAAATTCAAAATGACCGTTTCTTTGGGACACATTCTGAACGTGTTCAATTGTGCGATATTCAAACATTTAATTGAGTCTCCACTTGATATTGAAAGCATTCAAATCTTAAAATTGTTACTGATTAGCTTTTTTCAATATTTTTCACAGATCAACGCGGAGAACTAGGTGTTGCAGAAGTTTATGAAGTGATAAGCAAAGGTATGTCCAAAAATTCATTATTTTCAAGTATCAAAATTAAATTTGAACAAATTTCCATTTCTAGGATCAAGTCAATGGAGTTCAGATCGCTTAAAAAAGTTTGCTGAGCTACGTTTCAAATATGTTGACGAAGAAGGCAATGAAAAGTCGTACTTCCTACCTTACATCTACTCTCTTTTATCGAAAAATTCCACAATTAGTTTTGCAGAAGGTGAAAAACTTTTTGCCGACATTTAAGATTTCTTTTCTATAATTAATTGAAATACTAAATTAAATGAAGTTACTATTACAGCATAATTGATTGATTATGTATTATAATTATTATTAAACGAATAACTATTTACTTATATCCAAATTATTGTATATTTATAATTTTTTCAACAAACAAAAAAAAAAGTGAATTAAATAATTTTGAATTTTTTTCATTTTTTCTTTCCAAAAAAAAAAAGAAGAATTAATCAAACAACAACAATTGACTTTCATTTATTTATTATTTACGCTAGCGCCACTCATTTTACTTCCACTTCCACTTCTTCTTAATTCACACGGAAGCATTGAATATTGAATTTTAATCACGTCAAATTGCCGCCAACATTCATTTTCGAAAAATTTTTGATTTTGATAAGAATTTATGGTACAAAAAATTTTCTTTCTCGCTCTACTCACATTTTGAAAGAAGAACGTATACTGAATGAGTTTGCAAATGCGGCATAACGACTGTAATTAAACGATCGTTCACCGCAATTTATGTGAATTATTAACACCTAATCAGCAGAAATTGAATAAACAGTTGATGTAGTTTCTATGGTTTAATTTTAGAGATTTATTTTGTTTTGGCAATACTTTCATTGAAATTACTAAATTACTGTGTAGACAGTATTTTGAAAATCTCTGATGCTGCATAATAAATGCATGTTTAAGTACCGATACACAATGGTCTGAAATCGAAAAAAGTGTTCAAATTTTATATTTTGGTGGAAACTTTAGAGGTCCCAAAGTTTTAGTTGATTTTCCTTATTTTGAAAGTGTCAATAGCTTTTTCATATCTCAATCATACATCACTGAAAATATGAGCTTATAATATTAAGGATAAACATGATTTCTCATCAAAAATTTAAAATTGTTTCTCAAAAAATTTTATGCACGGACAAATTTGTATGGAAAAAATTTGGAAAAACAAGTGAAATTAAAATGCAAATTTCTGGAAAAGGAGGTTACAAGAGCATGATTAGAAGGTAAATAAAGACTCAATCTTTGAATTCTGGTAGGTTTCAGAGACCCCCGGAAACCCCTTTTTAACTTATGAGCATTTAAAGTTTTGGAAATTTTCAAAAATTCAAATGCATTTTCCCTAATGATTAAGCTTTTGGCTAATGTTTTATAAGCTTTAACATAAAATTTAAACGTTTATTAAGCTATTGACAGTAATTAGATCATAGAACAAACAACAGAAAGTAGGAAAATTTATGAAAACTTTTTTATGGTGTTTTTGTAAACAAATTTTTGGTGACTTTGAAAAATGATTGACAGAGTTAGACAACGATTAGAAGGTTGATATTCTCACAGAAGATGCATCATTTTATGATTTACAATCTTGCATTCAAAAGTTCAGGTTTAAAAGACATGATTTTTTTGTATTTTTGAACATTTTTTTCGATTTCGGACCATTGTGCGATATTTCAAAACCCTACAAATGTAAATTCAGGAAACATTTGTAAGTTTTTAATTTTCAAAGATTTAAAACCGTTAAATTTTTGATAAACCAAAGAACCATACAAATGCTGAACTTCAAAAACATTTTTACGGTTTTACATTTTAAATTTATTTTGAAAACCGTTTAAAAAATAAACTTTAGGATTTTTCTTTTATTAATGTCAGTTTACTTACTTCTTTTTTTATTCAATATAAATTAGTAAAAAATTAAAAAAAAAAAAAGATTTCCTCTTTTCGAAAAATCATGAAATTAAACATAAATCATCTCTTCATCTTTATGCATAATAACGATAATCTGCCAAATCACCAAGAAGCACAGATGCATTAAAATCCTTATCACAGTAATCGAGGTATAAATTTTGGAACAAGACGCCGTCAAACATGTATGTTCGCTGTGTAGTAAAATAATTAAATATTAGTAAAACCATCACGTGCATAATAAATGATATATTTTTTTACCTTAAATTCTTTTAATCCAGTTACTTCCAAGCATCTTTCAATATTGACGTGACACTTTTGCAATAGACCAGTTGCATAAAAAGCTCTTGGATGTAAAACTGCTGGAGGCTCTAAATTTTCAGGAATATCACCATCTTTAATATTCTTGATTGTCAACAAAATAATGTCAGCTGTTTTGATGTCAATAAAACGTTCCTTAACCATATAAACGAGAACCAAAATATCCATTAATGAGTCTTCTGGGATCACTAATAAATCAATAGATTTCAATTTTTCTGAACCAATTAACCACTTAAGTAGTTCGAATCGAATATGATCGTGTTCAGAGAATGACGAACGATCCAAAAGTTCAATTAAAGGAACTGAAAGTTCTTTCTTTGGCAATGATTTGATGATATCAACCATTTCATATTCGTTGTTGAATGAATGTTTTGACATAATTTTGTAAGGCTCAAAAGACTTATAGTTGAGAATAATGCCAACATGCTTGCTGAACAGATCGTTAGTGCTTTTGAAATAGTCTGTTGGACATTGTGGATCAAAAAATAACATTTGTATATTCAATTTCTCATGAGATAGAACGGCATAAACAAAATCCAATTGATTTTCAAGGCAAAAAATTTTAGTTTCATCTGTATCTTCAGTATTCTCGAAATCCTATAATAAAATTATTAAATTAATTATTGATATTAGTTTGTCCGTTGTATGCAAAACACTTACAACATCATAAAAATCTAGACTTGTTTGAACTTTCTTGACATAATCATTCTTCTTGGATAAATAATCTGGTTTGAAATGAAAGATTTCGTATGCAATTTCGCTAGCCAAATTCTCGTCATTAACAAAATTATGTTCTTTTATGAATTTAGCAATGGCAGGTAATCGTTGTGCTGGATTGTAAGGTTTTTGAACGATATATTTATGGAAATAGAATGCGTCTTCACGGAATGAGATGACGTTATTTCCGTTAAATGTTGATAATAAGACAAGTTCTTGGTCATTTAATCCCAAAGACTGTTTCAATACAATTCTGTTGTATTCCTTGGTTTTTAATGTTTCTGCATTCATACTGCGCAATGAAAAATACTTGTAACTACCACGATAAATCAAAAAGTCTGAATCGTCATCCAAAATTGCCAGAACTCTTGAATTTAGATTAGCAAATTGAGTCATTACAGCACTGCACTGAGGATCATATGCAGTCACAAATAATCCATATTTTTGAAGCAAAGAAACTGAGAAATTTACGTAAGACAATGTAGAGAATTTTTCAACTTCCTTTTTTTCATCAACAATTTCATGTAATGGTATTTGGTCATTAATCTTGTCAGCCACATTTTTATGAGCATCTTTGAACTCTCGATTTTTTTCCTTAATCAATTCTGGCAGCTTTGCCGAATTTGTTGAATAATCTAGAATATGATATTGAAATAAGTTGTAGATAACTTAATTTAATTAACTTACCACAAAAAAATTTCAATTCTGCAACATCACTCAATTTTGACACCAAATCTTCGAATTTTTCATGAAGAATATTATGTCGAATTCCGCAAATAATTTCCTTTTGGTCGGCTAACAATGATCTCAACAAACCATTAAGCTTAATCAAAAGTATTGGACGAACATTGTTTTCTCTAATTTTTTTTTTTAATTAAAATTAAGAAAGTGTTTAAGGTTAGGTAAATAGTAGAAAAAACGCATTTTTTATTACCTTTCAAATTTTTCACATTCTTCAATCAATGAAACGTTTAAATATCCATTTTCAACATGCTTCTTAATGAAAGTTTCAAGATGCGTAACACCCATTTTTTTTTTTTTTTTTAATTTAGCAAATAATCAATAAGATAACAATTATACGTCTACTCCTTTAGAACGTCAAATTAAAACAGAAGAAATTTGGAAGAAAACCTTACATTTTTAAAAAGAATTTGTAAGGTTTTCAAATTCAAATTAAATTTAACCGTTGAAATTTTGATTAATTTTGAATTGAATTTTATGCAATTAAAAGAGATTTATTTAATCAATATTTATTAATATTTAAATATTGTATTTAATTATTATAAAGTCTATGCAAAGGTTAGATGATAAATCATAACTCAACTGATTTAAAATATTCAATAATTTGACAACTTTTTATATTTTATGTGCACACATGCTTCATTTAAGATTAGATTTAAAAAAAAAAATACTTGCAAGCATAATCAGGAATGAACGACAAAGTACGTGATACTTTAGAAATATTAAGATAGAATATTCAAATAGAATGTTGTATAAACCAGACTGTACATAAGTTTTTGTTTACGATCACATAAAAGTTATTTTTATGAACGTAAACACAGAAAATGTTTGCATCCAAAAGCATCCTTAAAGTCTTGATTGATCTTCGATAATTCTATGACGCAATTTATTTGTTGACGCGTTTTTTTTTTCTTTCCACCTCCTTTAAGGCGTCTCTCATCTGATCGCCTTGACCTTATTAGGTACAAATTTTTTTGCGAATACTTCATGTCACGAGAGCTGTTAAATTTTAATGGTGCATGTTATCATCGCCAAAATGTTATCAGCACTCAGTGAACGGAGACTTTATAATTAATTAAGGCGCTTAGAAATACTTTTAAAATTGATTATGTGCCAATTAATGGATCTGTTTATTTTGCGTCTGATGATTTCTACGTAGCTAGTAACATACCCACAAATTCCTTCAAAAAAAAAAAAAGAATAATAGTCCTTGAAATATGTAAGGAAGTAAAAAAAATAATAAACACGAATGGATTTTCTTTACGTCATTTGAATAAAATTAGTTTAATAAATTCAATTAAAAAGTTAACAATGTAAAGATCATCACTAGAAAAATAGTTTGTAACAAATAATTAAAAATAATGTCATTAGGTCAAAGATTCTGCCTTAATAATAATATATGTAAAAAAAATTTATAGCTTGTTCTGACAAATTTTAATAAAAACAAAGCTTTTTTTTCTCTAAAAAGAAATTAAATTAAATTACGAACACATTTTTTTAATGATTTAATTATGCAATTGTCTGATCAGCATCTCGATGTACTTCAATCGTTATAGTTCCATAACTTTCACCATTTGCCAATAATCCAATACTTGATTCCTCCATCCTCTGCCAGTGATGACTTTTACCATAGCTCGATGCCATCACCATATTATTATTCATGTATGGAATTGAAATGTTATTAGTGGACGAACATACTGAGGCATTTCTTGAAGCGAGACTTGCTGTGCTTCTTCCAATTAGTGTCTCTTCTGATGATATTTCCTTGTATACATTTCTTTGTGGTCTACGGCAGCATGTGAATAATACAAAGACTATTACAACTAATGTATGGAGGACAATGATGAAATAAACTGAATTTCTGAATCCTTGACGATCGAATAAATATCCTGCAACTGATGGTCCAATGAATGCACCGAGAGCGACTGTGAAAGTAGAATAAAAAAATTGATCAATTAGCAACGATTAAGATGTAATGAAGTAAGGATGAACTTTCGAAAGTTCTACATCATCAAAGTTATGATGACTGTGCGAGAAATTGCAACAGTCATGCAAAGAAATATAACTGATGTAAACTGAATGGAATTACTCATCAATCAAGCGTGAAGTGTAAATATTCTCACATGAGTATGATATGATGAAATTTAACGAATTTTGTATGATTTAAAAAATAACGGCTTTCAAAATTTTGAATTTTTTCATAAAGTTTCTAAATTTCGAATTTTTGAAAATCGTTGAAATTTTGATTTTTTTTTTTTTGAATTTTTGATAACCGTTGAATTTTTGAATTTCGAGCAAAAATTAGCATAATACTTACAGATTGACGTCCACAATCCACTAATTAAGCCATACGTTTTAACTCCATCTTCAAAACCATTCTGCACAGCAGTACTTAATGCATCTGAGAATGTTGAGACTAGAGACATCGCAATTCCAATTCCATGACAAATTAATCCACCAATAACAAATGTTAATGACGTTTCGTATGGCAAGAATGCAACTGGACCTATTGATTCATAACAAATAGAAAAAAATAGAACGTATTAGAAATTAAATAAAAAAAAAATAACTTATTACGCATTAGAAACTCACCGATTAATGCAAATCCAGCAATGATGAATAAAGATCCAAAAATGGATATGATTTTAGGCATTTTATGCTTATCGACTAGAACTCCAACAACTGGTGCTGTCAAGGCATAAATACCACCATTTATGACAAACATTACACCTAACCATATTGCAGACAGATTAAATTGTCTCAAATGTGGTTCCAAAGTGGCACTAATAAATCCAATTGATGCACTTGTCGCTCCAATTCCTAAACAGCATACAACAATGCCGGGAACTTTAAAGACCCTCAACATCGATGGCTGATTTTCACCATCATCTTTTTCACGGTCATGGTCATCAGGCAAAATTAAGAATGTCATAATTGCACACGTAAAAAGTGCTGAACCAAGTACAACAAATGGTAAGTAGTAGCCTCCCATGCTATATAAAGTACCGCCAATCTGGAAGTCAATTTTTTTTTTTTTAAAAATAAGAAGATAATAAAGTTAATGAATTTGCGTGAATGAGCACATGCATTGAATTAAAATAAGAATGAAAAAAAAAAAAAAATTGAATAATTGAAAAAAATAACAACACACAATTAATGATAAGGAACGGAATACGAAAAAAATCATATATAGGGTGCTAAAATGACGCTGATTAAATGTCACATATATATGTAAATGTGTGCTTATATAGACGTGAGCTTTTGACCGATATTTTATTTTAATACATACCATTGGTCCAACAATCAATCCACATCCAAAAAGTGTTTCAAGTGTCGCAAAAGATGTGCCAACGCTATTTGGAAATTCTGTTGCAATAATTGTGAATGAGGCTGTTAAAAAAGCTGCATTTCCAAGTGCCTCGATAATTCTGATGACAAATGCTAGCGTGATAAATAGTATATGATCAGGAACTTGATCAAGAAGACCAAATAAGATTGCACTTATTCCAGTTGTAAACACACCGGATTGAAACATTGTCTAGTAGATAGGAAGTAAAATTATTATTCACAGATGCTTTATTTCCTCAAAAATTCCAAAAAAAAATCTCACCTTTGGTCCTATTTTATGTAAAATTTGTCCATAAAATGGCGATGCTAAGCATACAACAAGCTCAAAAATGCCAAATACTAATCCATATTCGGTGGCTGAAGCTCCTTTATCTTCAGCTTCTTTTGGAAAGAATGGAGCCTACGTGATTGAAGAAAAAAAAATGTTCATCGATTAGAACTTGCACGTACGTAATTTAAAGCATGTTAATTCATTCTGTACCTGTAAACTAACACAGATTGCATTAAAGAAATCTGATAATCCCATAACGGCTAATATGATCCATTGTCTCTTTGTGTAGCTGAATGCCATTGTGATTCTAATCAAGAACTATTTCTATACTAACTTAGAATAATCAATGCCTTAATACTATTTAATATCAATATTTGTAGATTCTTTTTTTTTAGTTAGTTTGTTGAGTAGTTTCGTAAGATTATTAGTTTCAAAATACTTCAAGTGAGTGAATTTTTATAGCTATTAAATAGCTCGTACAGTGATTTCTTGTTTTAATTTCAATTATCCTTGTTTGCTTCACTTCAGACGAAATTGTCAATTCCCTCTTATCACTTATGAACTTTCATTGTTCCTTTCTATTTTTTTTTTTTTTTAAGCTCTCAAAATTACTTTAATTTCACTATATTTCAACACTCAATTAGTCTAATGTCTTAATAATCCTTAAGATTAACACGCAGTCTACTAGTAAGGACGAAAATTTTGAGTCTTTTTTCACTTCTTATTCCTTAATTTTCACGAACTTTCCTCAACAAATGTTGAAACTCAACTGATTTGAAGCAAAACAATCACTGTAATTGAGAATAGTCTATGTAATTATTGAGCACTGATAAGAACTTTTTTTTTTGAGATGAGTAACTCTCGAGATGATTAATGTCTGTGTATTGATGAGTATTGTCTCTTTTTTTTCTTAAGAAGATCCTCTTCGTATGTCGTAAATACTGAGAGTAATATTTTCATGATTTATGTTCCCGAGTTTTATACTTTTTGACTTCTTTAAGGATGTTAGGTAGTTAATGCTTTACAAACTAGTTTGGACATGATTCATTGGCACGTGACTTCAGAAACTTTTTATTGTTAGATTTTGTTTTGAAATTTTTTAATTGGCGGCAAAACTTTCTTTTGTTTACATTTTAAAGTTTTACAAATTACAAGCTATTTCAGGCTTATTCTTGTTGAGGATGATGATTGAACATTAGTAGATCATATATTCTTTAAGTTTGTTACATATTTAAGCCGTTAAAGTGTCTAAAAAGCGTGAAATTGTCAATTTTTAGAAATCATCAAAATAAAGGTTAGAATTTTGAATTTTTTTTCCGTTACAAAATAATCAGGTAAAATTAAAATGAGTCACATGCATGCAAAGTCCGGGTAAATAAAGCATCTGAAAAACGAGACCTTACCAATTGTTTCTTAGTGATTATGACTAAACTGTGCAAATTTCATCAGCTCCAAAAAGTGTGCTCGACTGATAAGCGTACGTTCACATTGACCAAATTTCACTCACAGTATGTCGATTATAATTAAATTAAATGGCCTTTCATTCATGAATCTGTTTCTTGTCTTAATCATGCATTTATACTGGAAATTATCGGATCTTCTTTATTCTCAATAATTTCTTAAAATGTGTCATTTGCCGATAAATAAAACTGACCATCTAGAGCATCCTCAAATTGTCCCAAGATCGTGAAATCTGTAAACAGACCTTTCGAGACTTAAAGGAAGAAATTGTGACAAAATGTAAGAAGAAGTAAAAAGTGTCAACAAGTAATTAAGCTATCAATCAATAAACAGCAGAAGGACTGCAAAATAAAAATAAATTAAATTAAACGTCCTGTCGCCTCTGAATTGCCTATAAAATAAGTCATAAATTAAATTAACAACGAATTGATAACATTTCACAGAACAAAGAGAAACGCACATTAAATCCAGTTAGAACAAGTTAAATCTTACTGATAAAGATTCTAGAACTATAAAATCAATATTTAGCCATGAGACAAAGTCAAAAAAAATGTAAAAATAGAAAACTATGTTAGAGATAACGCGACAATGCATGACTATCCAAAGAGAGTGAGCTTTTGAGCTGTAAAAAAGAAGCTTTTCTGAGAATTAAAATGAGAGTGAGTCATACTACCTATTTTTTTTTTTTTTTGTGAGATTACAAATTTTTTATTTCAAATGTACAAAAGCAAACCCCAATTTTATTTTTACAGTCAGTATGACAATTTTATTCACAGAATGAGCATTTAATGCTCGACAAATTTTGATCGAATGTATTTTTTAAGTTCCTGCATGCAAATTAGTACTGTTTAGTTGCCTTAATTTATTTGTCTTGGAATGGATCCTTTTTGATGTATTTGTCCAAATCAGCCTCGCTTTTTTCGTCATATTCAGACAGTTGAGTGAATCCTTCGTCATCGACGAAACAAATTTCATGACCATCAGGATCTGCAAGGATTATAACTCGAACTGAAGCCTTTCCAGGTGTATCAAGCACTACCAATGGTGTTAAAATTGTTTTCTCGTTCTTTTGAATCAATTCATCGATTTTTGGCTGTAAATCGTAAGGAACTGCAAATGCAATTCTTCCGTAAGCTTGAGCACGATCGATTGGCTCGTCAATTTGTGCAAATTCAATTCCAAACTTTCCACCGTTGTACGATAATAAGGCTTTCTTGTTATCTTGACGTAAAATGCTCATGTTAAGCAATCCATTCCAATATTTGATAGAATTATCAAGATTCGAGACATTGTAAATGATATAGCACATTGGATCGACTCCGTCAGCAACATTTTGATTAAAAATGAAGAATTTAAAGCCATCGGGTGCACGAATCAAAATATCTCCATTGGAACCAGCAATTTCCTCAAATGGATAATTGTTAGACTTGACATTATCAATGATATCCGATGACTTAATCACAACTCCACCAAATTCATTTCCAAGTTTATATTCCTTAATTCCATAATTATAAGTCAGTTCCAAAACGAAAGATTCATGTTCATGCTTGTAACCGACCATAGTTTTAGACCATCGATTGTCATATGGTCCATTACATTTAGCTTCACATGTTTCAGTAAATTCTTCGTGTCTCAAAACCTGTTTAGAATCAATGAGAAGAAAATATTATTAAATAGCAAGTTACGTTGTGTAAAAATATTCAACAGGTTGGAAGTAAGTGCTTCAAGGTCGTCAATTGTAATTAGTCATTCAATTCCGAGATAACTGTTCGAGACTGTCTAATATGAAATTAAATCAACAATTTAAATTTAATTGAGTGATAGATGACAGCTAATTATCGCGATAATTAGGCATGTAAGTCATCCAAATCAAGAAATTTCCATGTTTCTTATCGTTCAAGTGACGGCTTCTTTTCACTTTAATTACTTTATTTCTTTATCAATAAATCACTACCGGCTACTTGAAACTACATTGTCATCTACTGTAACCTACTAATCGTGACTTAACATTAATTTAATTACCTTCATTTTGAGAATCTTCCTGTAAAAATCCATTGTGGCACCACGATTGCCAATTTTGAAGACATGATGAAGAGCTCGTCCCGAAATCATTGTTAATTGCACAAACCGATCTTAATTACTGATGTTAATTACGCTTAAATCACAGATTTTATATTGCTGTATCTTTTGCTGTTGATTTGATTGATGTTTTTGTTGTTAGTACCCTAGTTGTTGTTCCCCTGTATATTCGTGTTAAATATCTGATCGGATAAGATTGCAAAATAAAATATAGACCTAAATGAGGATTTAAGGATATAAACTAGAGATGACTTTCCCAAAATTTACATTATAAGTGAAGTAAAAGTTATAAATTGTCCTTATTAATCATTTAAGGACAAATAATAAAAAATACTAACGGTCGCAAAAAATTTAAAATGCCCAACGCGTTTAGTTTAATCCGAACAAAACAGGTCGAATTACGTATTTCGAGTCTATAATAATTTAAAATTTTAAAATTACTGTCTATATTCAATTAAGAGTGCATAAAAACGCAATAACTCTGTGTCTAAGATATTAATTCATTTATTAAAAATGCGGTTCACGCACCGCACACTGAAATAATCTCGAATTTAGTAATTAACAAAAAAATCTTTCATCAAAAGTCGTAAGTGCAGTATTTATATATTTTGACGTCTCAAATTGCGATATTTAATACGAAGAAGATATCCACTCGAGTACTTTAGTGCTTAACATCCTACGCAAATTCAGATTGGGCAAAAAATCAGCAATTTTCCATTCATTTTTGCTTGCATGTGATAAATTAGATACAGTCGCTGTATCTTGTGTCTGTAAGTGCTCAAAAAACACAACTAATCTTCTTCATCTTTCCTATCATTTATTTTTAGATAAAACACAAGAAAAAAAAAACAAAGACAAAGACAAAACAAGGTACAGAAAACTGATCCTCCCTCATCGACTTTCCATTTCCGCAAAAAAGTTAACTGAGACGGTTTAAAAATTATTAAAGTAAGAGAAATAAATCCACAGACTTCAAATATGTCGTCATCAAGTGGAAAAAGAAAAGAAATTTATAAATATGTAGCTCCATTTCCGTTATATTCAATGAATTGGAGTGTCAGACCAGACAAACGTTTTCGATTGGCACTTGGAAGCTTTGTTGAGGAATATAACAATAAAGTTCAAATCATTAGTCTCGATGAGGATACAAGTGAATTTAGTGCTAAATCAACATTCGATCATCCATATCCAACGACAAAAATCATGTGGATACCGGACTCGAAAGGCATTTTTCCAGATCTTTTAGCAACAAGTGGCGATTACTTGCGTATTTGGCGTGCTGGCGAGCCTGAAACTCGTATGGAATGTGTACTAAATAACAATAAAAACAGTGATTTTTGTGCACCATTAACATCATTTGACTGGAATGAAGTCGATCCGAATCTCATTGGTACATCATCCATTGACACGACATGTAAGTTGATATCAATTTTCAGTCATGAATTTAAAAATAGTGCAATGTAGGCAGTTATCAAACATTATTTTTTTCTGTAAAATTTTGCGGTAATTAAACTACGCAAATAGCTGCAATAAAAATTAAATTACGGTCAAGATGCTTGCCGCATGTGCTATGATATTTATAAACAAACACAAGCTTTAAAATGTGACTCATAAAAAAAAAATATCCAAAAAAAATTGTTTGATCTTTGCGAAATATGAATTATTGATATAGTGTGTGACGAAAGTCGTACAATCTACACGACTCCTGGTTATTTATCAAAAATAGTTTTGATGTCTTTGACATAATTGCAAAAGTAGCACAATTTATACGATTAATGTATAATCATCATAACTATCAGTACTATAAATGCTTTTTAACAATAGTCGTACGTTCTTCACGACTTTTGTCAAATCATAACAAGTTCTCGCAATGTAAATAAGAAAAGTCATTTCTCATCTTCTGTACGTTAAAAATAATACAGTAAATTGCAAATTATGTCCTTGAAAAGTGAACTACTTGGCATTGTAACAATTTTCTCATTTTCACTTTGTTTATAGGCACGATATGGGGCATTGAAACTGGTCAACCTTTAGGACGCGTTAATCTCGTTGCAGGACATGTAAAAACACAATTAATTGCTCACGATAAGGAAGTCTATGATATAGCATTCTCAAGAGCTGGTGGCGGACGTGATATGTTTGCATCTGTTGGTGCCGATGGATCTGTGAGAATGTTTGATTTAAGGTAAGTGTGTGTGCAGGCAAGACAGTAAAACAAGTCAAGAGGGCAATTATTCTATTTTAAAAATAAATATAAAAATTCTTTCATCCACAGACACTTAGAGCATAGCACAATAATATATGAGGATCCAGGTCACACTCCATTGCTTCGTCTTGCATGGAATAAACAAGATCCAAATTATTTGGCGACAGTTGCAATGGATGCATGCGAGGTAGTAATTTTAGATGTAAGAGTTCCGTGCACTCCTGTTGCGAGACTTAGTAATCATCGTGCATGTGTCAATGGAATTGCGTGGGCTCCACATAGGTAAGATATTTATAGTACTTATTCTCGGTGCAGTTTTGAAAGGGATTATTTTTTTTGTCTGGTTCACTGATGAAATTGAATTTGGAAAAATTTCCGTTAGTTAAAAAATATTTGAAAATTAACGGCCAAAATGTATTTGAAATCTATTATTAAATTTTCAAAAAAAATTAACGGTTAATTTTTAAAAATATTTTAACGGTTAATTTTAAAAATATTCTGACCGTTAATATTCAAAAATATTTGAACTCTTGCTTTTGAATGATTCTATTTTCCTTTTCTCAATTTTTAATTCCAAAAATGCGCCAACATCTGCCATAACTCATAACTCATCACATTCTTACCACATTTTCTCATGTTTACTTACTCTTCATGCAATTTATTTTTTTTCACATAGTTCATGTCACATTTGTACTGCTGGAGATGATCATCAAGCACTGATTTGGGATATACAACAAATGCCACGACCGATTGAAGATCCAATACTAGCATATACAGCAGCTGAAGGAGAAGTGAATCAAATTCAATGGGGACCGACGCAACCAGACTGGATCGTAAGTTATTAATGAACCTTTATTAACTTCAATATTTAATTTATGGCTGTTTATTTTACAGGCAATTTGCTACAATAAGAGTTGCGAAATTTTACGAGTTTAAAAAAAAAATATATAAACAGAATGATTTTTAAGACAAAGACATGGAAGCTATTTCTTAAGTGGAAGGGATTTTTTGGAACATTTTTTTTACTGCAACTATCTATTAATATATAGATACATTTTTTTTCTTTAACTTTAAGATCTATAGAAAATTTTCGTTTCTTTTTTACAAATTCAGACATGAAAATGAATTATGGGACAGTTCAAAATAAAATAGCATGCATGACTGTCCTTAATAAGATTAGATATCGTAGATGCATCATTAGAAATTAAATTTCTCATGATTTTACATCCTTAATGACTCTTAAAGTCCATAGCTGTTTCCTTCTATGGTCTACATTACTTAATTATATAAACATCAAAAAAAAAAAGAAAGTTTAATTTATTTCGCATCACAATCAACTTTTTTAAAAAAAAAATAAAATACTTTTTTTAACTTAATTTAATGTAATAAAATAATAGAAATTTTTTATTAAGGAATATTAATTAACTTATGACGCAATTTAAGAATTATCAATAAAATAAAAAAAATCATATTTGAGTGAAATTGGTAACAAATTTCAAATCGCAGTGTGCTTTTTAGTTGAATTTTTGACAATTTAAAGTGAATTCAGTGATCAACGATATTGACGATGCTGTGCTGTATTTAAGGGATATTTTTTGAAGAGCTTTTAAAGGTGAGCTTAATTTTGAATTTCTTTTGACCGTTAGATAGAAAAACTTATTTTTAAAAGGAAATTTTTATGAGAATATGGACGTAGTTGGAAATTTCAAAAAAGCTTAATTTGATTAATTTTTAAAAATTTTCTTATTTTATTTCATAAAAACCTCCAAAAAAATTTACAATAAATAATAACTAATAAATTCAACAAAATGTAACTGCTTAAATATGGATGTCACATGAAATTTCTTTGTATTTCTAAGGATATATCCCCGAACACAAAATTGTATATTTGTCAAAAGATTAATCACATATAGAGTAGTGATATGCATGAAAATCTCCTTATCGGCTCAAAACAATGCGCCATTTCAGCAAATAGTAACAAATCACTCGAAGAAGGGCGATGGAGAAAAGGAGTGCATAGATATCATTCTGAAATTGATCTGCTTCCATCGATATGTCCTTCAAAAATTTCTCTGGATATCTGTGAATGATACACAATATAAATAGGTAGGCATAGAATTAAGGTCATCAAAATGCATGACATACTTATAATGACAGTACATAGCGTCACATTTCAATTGTTCTCGCTTATAAAACAATGCTCCGACGTAGCCTTCAAGTCCATAACGGAGGTACGACACGTAACTTCCCCAATAAAGGTATGGTGGAAGATCTTTGAGAGTTACTCCAAATCCAGCCAACATCATAGCTGTTTAAGGAATGATTGATTTAATTAAATTTTTGTGGATTTTTGATAATTGGCAAAAGTTACCTGGAACTGCTAGAATTGGTCCTAAGAATGTGCCATTCTGAAAAATTCATAAATGTCATTTTAAGCTTATAATTAAAGATCCAAAATTGCAATATTTAAAGTCAGTCATTAAAAAAAATAATTCTCATTCCTCCCGACACTTGTTGAAGTACGGAAGCTTTTAAATGCCATACACAGCCCACTGTCCTTTACTTCTTCATAGTAAATAATTTTAATTTACATTCTGTGGACTAACAAAACCACAGTTTTAATTGTTTAAGCTTGAGATGGGCAGTTTTGGATCAAGAGACTTCTTTGTCTGAATTTTAATTGCAAAGATTTTCTTCGTTTGTTTTCTTACTGATAAAAATGCTTTATTTCTGCTTGCGTATTTATTTTGAGGAAGTGGGATGCGGGTCATTTGCTTATGATGCTTTGTCCTTCGAAATGTTGAATGTACTAGAAAACTGAACTTAATTGAACTCAAAATCATTGAAAATTTTGAAAAGCATAAATAAAAATTACCGTTGTGTGTCTCGACAATCCAAAACACCGCCTGAATCATTCATAAAGTACACGATAGACAAACTCATAAACGCGTCACCCCACAAAGTAATTACATTATCAAAAATTTCTGAACCGTTCTGCGTCGACATTCAATTTTAATCGAAAATTCTAATTGGAAATTATTGAATGCCTGTCAAACTTTACGCCGATGCTTAACATTGAGAACATAAATTTTTTGGAAAAGTTCTCATGAGTCATGAGAAGGACAACAAATTCCAATTAAACACAAAAAAAAGGAGGGAAAAATTTCCATCTGTAGTAAGTCAATAATTCTTGAGAGAAATTTTATGTAAACCGTGTAGGATGTCTGAATGATAAGCAAATTTCCAAGCAGAATATAAAATAAGTAAATATTTGCTCACCAAGAAGTTTGCAGAATAATAAGAAAATAATGTGAAATTTTTTTTTATTTTTTTCATTTTATTTTATTTCTTTTCCTTCCGTACTTGCTCGCTATTTCCGGTGTACTTATCAAATATTCAACTTGAAATGAAGACGAATAATAAGAAGTATGAGCTCAAGTAGCTCTTACAATGACGATGGAAATGTAAAAAGGGATTAAAAAGACTACTTTTTTTGTTATTATGTTCTAAGTAAATTGAATTTTAAATTTTTAAGCAAATTGGAAGTAGTATTTGTGATGAAAATAGCAAAGTGCTTAATTTCACGATAATTGAGGATCGTTTGTTTAAAGACGATAGTGCTTCTGGTGCCCTCGAGAGAGGAAGGAGTCTTAATTAGTTTGATAATAGCTTAAAAAGGTTAATTTTTGCTATAAATGGAAAGTATATAAGAATTTGTTTTGTTTTGGAAATTGCGTCAATGAAGATTGACGTCTGAAGACTTTTTTTGAAGAAATTTGATACTGTAGTATGTAGTAATGTCACATGTTAATTATGATTGAGTTGTTGACGTTTTGATAAAATAATTTGCTGGATTTCAACACTTCTGAACTTGAAAACTTTTGAGAAAATTTAGTGAAAATTTAAAACGCCTAAATTTATCAGTAAACAAACATATCTGTTGATGTAATAAGCTAAAGTATACATCTGTAGAGTACACTGAAATAATATAATTCTTCTAAGACGCATCAAATGTTAATAAATAAGATGTTTAATGTTTAAAGGTTGAAAACAGACTAAACATTTGAACGAAGGGGCTTAGAACTTTAAAAGAATAAACAACTATGAAATCTTCTTTATTTGAAATGCAAATTTCAAATATCAAATGACAGTTTTCTTTGAAATGATGTCTTTTACCGTTATTAACAAATTTTCTTACATATGCCTTAATAAAGCAGCTCTAACTCGACAACAAAGTGAATCTCTAAGAGGAGAACATCTTAATAGCTTTCAGAATCTTCCAAATATAGACCAATATAACCTGTAACTTTCATTCATCTCGAAAAATTACATCAATTCTTATTTAGCTTTCATATTCGCCATTAAACGCCCGAGGGTCAAAATAAGAATAAGATATTCAGCAGTCAATATTGAATATTTCAAGCCATTATTTAAATATACATACAACACAGTAAAATGTTTCTTTAGTCTTGATGGTTAATGTGGCAAATTCTCCACCTCTTCTTCGTCTTTCACATCTTTCTGTCTTATCTCCATTCTTTTTAACACTTGAAAAAAAGGCAAATTTCATCGCGATTTCTCAACCTCCATTTCATTAAATGTTCACGCTCAACGTACGATACAAATGTATTAAAATATTGTAACGAAAGTTGCTTAGCATAAAGAAGAAGAGTGGGCTTTTATGTTTGGTGTATAATGAAAATTAAAGATTATTGAAGATGAACAAAGCTTGAATGGAATTTCCTTTATTTCTATCTATTATGCGTTGAACTCTTTATGATTATTTTGGTGGAACTGGGTCGGGGTGGAATTTTTGATGCTTTCAAGTGAAAAGAATATCGAAACGCAAAAGGTATGGAAATTTCTGAAGGAACTGACTCAAAATTTGAATGTCATTAGAGACTTTGAGAATATTTAAAAAGATCCAGTGACTTTAAATATTCAAACTGATTAAAGTACTAATTTTTAGTCTAATAATTATAAAATCAAATAAAATACTCACAATGACATTACAGACGGTACCGATGAGAAGTCCAATTGATTGTGCAATAAATACGATAAGGAAACTGACAATAAAGAAGACAGAAAATCGATCAGCTTCCATTGGCCACCCGACCATAATGTAAATGACAATTGAAAATAGTAAACATGAAATTATTGTCACTGGCAGATCGATGAGAGTTGTTGATATATAATAGCTCCTTACTGAATACCATCGATTAAAATTCTCCTTTAGAATTATTGATTTTTCTGTTGGAACTACATGTGAAAATGCAGATGTAAAGAAATAGTAATGAATAGAAATTCATCAATCAAAGTGAACAGGATGCTTACATGTAAGAATTGTCAACATCATTGCTGCAAAAACATGATGGATTAGAATGGCAAACATTAAGTTGTAGTTGGCGAGGACACGTGAACCGTCAGTACCGGAACCTATAAACAGTAGTCCCAATAGTACAGCAACAAGTATATTCACAATGATACGTAAATGGGTCATCGTCTGATCACGTTTTGTTTTGATGTAACCGCGCATTAGAAGAACCTTAAGCTTATGAAATTCGCTGACATTGTCGGATTTTTTCTTTTCATCAGAAATGGGATACTTTTGACGTAGTTGCTCCAATTTCATTACTCTATTAGGATTTTCGTACCATGATAAACATTCACCGTTGCCAATTGAGTTGCTTAAAGTCTTTACTTTATCCATGCCATAGTCACCAGATGCTAATTCAATGGCTAAACAAAAGGTAAATATTTTTGTAGAAAAAAGTGCACATGACATGTCAGTTATAAAATAATTTACCATAATCTGCGGGATTATGAAATTTTGGACACGGTAACGAGACAGACTGTAAAAATGGAACCAACTTCGATGAATGTCCTTGATATAAGCACTTTCCGTATGCCAAAATATAAACCAAATCAAATTTCTCAAAAAGTTTTGCGGACGGTTGATGAATTGTGCAAATGACAGTTCTTCCTTGTTGTGCTAACTGCTTTAGGTATGCAATCATATTTGTGCATGAATATGAATCGAGTCCACTGGATGGGATGATTGAAAGAAGAAAAAAAGTTTTTGGTTTGAAAAAATTAATTGAATTTTTTTGAGTTTGATTTAAAATTGATTTTGTGTGGAAATTGAATTGAAAGCAGTTTGGTTAGATGCTTTATGCGTTTAGAAAGGTCCTATTCTGACTGCCTGAATTTATAAGTCTGTGTCTTACTGTTTGAGCCCAAAATAACCAGAAATTTTTTAAAAGTTAGTGTTCAGATAGTTTATCTCACGGCTATCTACTGATACACTAGCTTATATCTAGCTTTAAACTAACTTTTAACTGTCGTGATTACTAGGGAGCTGGTTATCTTCAAAAACAAAAACTAAGCGAAGGAATTCATTCTTTTCTAATCAAAAATCAGCACTACTGCTCCTTCAAATTCATAAAACATTCATGCCATAATTTATACTCACGTAGTAGGTTCATCCAGCCATAAAACTGTTAAAAGAGATAACACCCATTAACCATATTTTTATGCAATTTCATTAAATTTTAATTATTGAATCTTACCAGTAGGGTTATTGATAAGCTCAAGTGCCACAGATAATCGTTTCTTTTGTCCACCTGACAGTCTCTCTGTTATCGTTAATTGATGATCGTAAAGTCCCAAAGCGGTCAAAATATTTTCTATCTGTGAATTATAAAGGAAGTAGAAGAAATAATGAGAATTTAGGGTTATGAATTTCCATTAAAAAATTAAAATTCATTTCCTTAAGAACAATTCCTTCTGTTGTGTGTCTGACGTAAGCTCCTCGTTCGAAGAATAAAACTTCTAATTTCCCTCCTTTTTTTCATCTCTCAACATTTTAATTAATTTTCCTTTCTTAATCATTTAGACTTTCCTTTCCTTTTTTTTACGCAACGCAACGGCTTTAGAAGACACAAAAGAAATGGAATTTATCGCTCAGACTCTCAAAAACTTTTTTTTTCTCTTTCTTTGGTGTAATTACATCATGTGCTTAACATGTTTTTCATTCCCTAGATATCAATTTGAAATATGATGTGAGAATGAAAAAGTTTTGATTCTTCTTTGTTATTTTTGAGTGCTTCTAATATCCAGCAAGTCGACAATAATGAAATGTAAAGAGGAAAATAATTAATTTTTAGTAATATTTTTAAGATGCTCCGGCTATGGCCAAACGTGTTAAAAGTTCTTTGGGGAATTTGGCAGAAAAGATTAACCTTTAAAAGTTTGAGTTTAAAGTTAGTTAAGGTGAGGGATGTGTAGAAGTTGGGTGATGGTAAAATATGGTATTTTTGAAAATTACTTGAAATGGCTTGAAATGCTTCTGATCTACGTAATTCAAATCCTAATAACAGTTCATTCTGTTGAAAAAGATTCCGTAAAATGTAAAAAATTCCTTTAATAATCCTTAACCTAAATTCCTACTTTTATTAATATTCACCAAATTTTTCCAGCTGATCGTAATTATCTAGTACAGCATGACCTTATCCTTTCCTAATAAAAAAATTACAAAAGTCCTCGTGTTTCATATCGAGGGACTTCAGCGCATTTTTGGCGCGGCGATCAGTAATCGAGCTACGAATTGAAAGTATATCAACTTTCAGGACAGACCTTGCAATATTCTACATAAAAATAACGATAATTTTACAAAAATGTTACAACAATCAAAAACCCTTCAGTTTCAATTTCCTCACATTCATTGTTCATGCACAAGTGTGTTTTCATTGTGCACAAACTAATAGCTTGCAAAACTGAACAAAAAACTTTTCGTAAAAAATAACGGTCAAAAAATTTTCAAATGTCAACGGTTAAAAAATATTTGAAATTTCTATGACGTGAAGTTGCAGTCATGTGTTGAATATTTTTCTTTGTGAAATTAAAAATTAATTAATTAAGGTGTTTAAACACAAATTTGGGACTTTCAAATACATTTGCCGCAAATAACTCGATGAAACGAAGCTAATAAAACAAACCGGAGCTCTCTACGATGTCTAGATCAAAAGATAGTTTTTCGAAAATTTGCAGCCAGCCGAAAAAGTGTATGATTGAGCTTCCTTTTTGAAAACAAGTTTCCAAAAATGCGCTAAAAATCTAAGGTATCGTTCATTTATTACGTAACAAAATAACGGTCATATTTCAAAAAAGAACAAGAAATTCTCAGAAATTCTATTGTTCTCCTCTCGACCCCCCCCTGCGTTACGTAATAAGTGAACGAGCCCTTAATCCTTTCAAAAGTTATTCAGTCATTAAGTTCATCTACAAATTGATTAACTAAATCTTTTATTAATTTTTTTTTTATCGTGTCAAACTTTCCCAGTCAAATTGATTTGTTAATTATTCATGGATTGTAGAAAAACAATTTCGACAAACTTTTTCGTTCGTCTGCTCAAAATTGTCTTCATGTTATCCTCAAAATTGATATTATAAGCTTACTTTCTCTGAATAAATAATTTTGTAAAAGATGAGCAAGAAGACTTGAATTATAGAAAACTCAAATCCTTGCAGATATTTTTATGCTCATAAAAGTTATTTACCTCGAAATTATAGTAATATTAAAATACACATAAGGGCTTTATGAAGAAATAATTAAGTTTGTCACATAAATATTTCTGTCATAATTTAATTTAATACTTTTCTTTCATATATTTTTTTTACTTTAGCAAAAAGTGTCATAATGACTATAATGAACTTAATTTATAAGGAAAGGTGTTGATTAAATTTTCTTTACATTTTTGCGAGCATAAAACAACATGTTCATTGTAAATGAGTAAAATTAGACAAGATTTATAAAGTTGAGAATGAAAATTTTTGTTTACCACGTGGATGTCATTGAAAGAATTTTTGGAAGACAAGCAATAAAAACTTTATCATTGCCAAGTTTATAAGAGAAGTGAGATGAATGTTTTGGGAAATCTTAATAAGTAAGAATGTTGATTAAATATGAATTTTCGAACGTAATTGGAATGAGGAACTAGAAAAACGTGGGAAAATCTGTTAAACTATATTATATTAGAAAAATCAATAAAAGAACTGTCAATTAACTCTTTTAAGTGTAAAAATTCACAAAAATCTAAAAAAATTCAATTTTAATTGTTTGTAAACAAAAAATTGAGGTTAAAAATTTTCTAAAATATTATAATACAAAATTCTTAAGACAATAAAAGCGTTAAATCCAGCAATGACTCAAGTAGTAAACATTTCACCACACAAAAAGCGCAACAACTGTCATAAAAATACTCGAAAAATCAATTATTTTCATCTCTTATTTAATTCATAAATAATGTAAGCCATTTGGCTGTGGGAAAAAAGTATTTCTATCGTGAGAGAAATAAAAGTTTTCTTCTTCCTTCTTGTTGATAAAATGTTTACGCTCCATAACAATACATGTCATGTATCTGTCATAAAATTCATCATTCAATTTTATATTTTCTCGTTGATATTATTAATATTGGTGCTACTGCTATTATTGTATACTCACTCTGTTTTTTTTCTCCATCAGACTGACGTTATTTCCGAGCTTCAAGTCTGCAGCAATTTTCATATTTTCATATACGGTAAGGAGCAGCTGTAGTCGATCGTCTTGTGTGATGTAACATGTAGATTTCTTAAATTCATCTGGTTGGGTTGATTTTGATTACATTGAAATCAGGAATGGGAAGTTGCGTTGGTGTGAAAACAGGAAGTAATAAAATTCAAATTAGATTTTGAGGAACATAAAGGCAAGGGTTGAGTAACTTTGAATTTATCAAAATTAAAAGTCAATTTGAGTTTTTTGAGCTAGTTCTTTGAAATTTTGCATTGATTCTAGCTTAAAATTTACCATTCATAAAATTTACTATCAATAGGTTTAAAATTAAATTGTTTGAGCTATTAATAAACAAAAAACTCACTTAAATCCCGTATTCTGCCATTTACATAGATAGCTCCACTAACACCTTTCGTTTTGTAGCCGGAAAGAGCGTTCAAGAGAGTTGATTTTCCTGTAAAATTTTAATGACAGATTTTTTATTGATTTTTCAATTATGTACGAATTGAATTTGAATGGGGTTGATCAAAAATGATGTGATTTATAATTCTGAAAATTTCTTCATTTTAAATTTTATTAAGTTTTAATAAAAATTGAATTGAAATTATTTTTTTTTAAGTTTTAATAAAAAATTCAACCTTTGTGGCTATATAACCTCATTTTATCAAGAGATATTTCTAACAAAAAATCTCATATCATCAAAATTAAGCAACATCATAAGTGAACAACCCAATTTGTGGATTTATAAAAAAAAATAATTACCTGCTCCGCTAGGGCCTGAAACGATGAAATGAAGACTTTAATTAGTTTCGAGTTAATTATTCACATGAATTTTTAATTAATTTAAACTGAGATGTAAATATGTCAGTGGTAAACTTTTTGGAGGGAAAATTTTCATCTTCATATTGTAGTAAATTTTAAAATAAGGATAAAATAATTCTGTTTTGCATTTGAATATGCTGAGTATTTGACAATAGAAGTATTTGAAATAAATTATATAGAGTTATAAAGTTTGCAAAATACAACCCAACTAATTGTTTGTTTGCCAAGGTCATGTTTTAATATGCAAAGTTGTTAAGACAATAGTGCCAAAAAAAAGTTTAATGCCATAGCTTATATAGGTCATTAAAAAGTTTTGATAGCTTTCAATTATAGAGCTCCAGTTAACAATTAAATTGTAAATTCGCACTAAAAACTATCTCAGTATAATTAAAATTCTATTCAACACTTAATTTGCATGTTAAGCCTTACTTACCCATTATAGCAATCAAATTTCCACTTGGAAAATTTCCGCTAACTTTATGAAGAATTTCCTTACGTGCTGAAAAAAAAAACAAATTGTAATCATTAAAATCTCAGAATCACATGTAGCTACAAAATCCGCAAAATATGCATTAAAAAAAATTTAGCACAGCTGATTTTTGCAACAAATTCATAATCTTATCAGCTGAGAATTATTTTTATTATTTCAAAAGCTTCATGCGTTGACATAATCATCAATCAAATGAGCGGTTGCAAAGAAGAATCAAGGGCACTGATACCAAGTATGTAATTCAATCGTCATAATTTCTTATCAATTTATTGGAACTACAATCATTTATTGAATTCCTTGTTTTATTGGAATCTAAGCTCATTGACATTGAATTTATATAAAAAAAATTGAACTTTGTGGCTTATATTGAGCCATGCTAGTGTAATTGATAAAAAAAATGTCTCTTTGATAACAAAATTTTCATCATTCACACGTCATATCAAGTCCAATGTACGCATACTATGAGATTGAAATATTCTTTAATGAATAAAATTACGTCATTCTAATCATCATTATTGCATCAACATGACCATCATGAGGATGATTCTATATCCTTTGATTATGTGCAGTTAGGAAGTCTGTCAATTTATCCTGACTAACGTTATTTTTGAATGCAACAAAGTAGCTTTCTTGAGATATTTTTAAACTAAAATATGTATTTTTTTAAAAAAATCTTAAATAAAGACGGAATATCTGACGTTAAGTGACGTCATAATCAAAAAATTTGCAGACAACTACTCAAAAATCAAACAAAACTTCCACTTTTCAATCCAAAAATAGACAAATTTTCCATCCGTACAAACTTCTATTGACATTCTGTTGATCAAAAATTAGATATTTGCACTTATTATCAAGTCAAGTATTCTTTAGCTCGTATACGCGTGTTGACATAGCAGTATGTGAGGATACAATTACGTAGCCCACATGTTTGTTTATGATTGAATTGATCTTCTGCCAATTTCAACAATATTGACACATAAAATGATGAAAAATGCTACGGCATACAATGCACTTAACTATAACACATCGTTTGCATTATATTTATGAATGAATTATTTGATATCTACATGATGTGTTTTATGCTGTTTTTATCTTGTGTACGAGAAAATCTGTGTCAATATTTGCACTGTTATTCACTAAAATTGCACACATGGGAGATTCCGAAATCATCTAATCATAAAAGTTACTAAAATAACAAAACAATTTTGTGAATTAATATTTTTATAGTGGGATTATGATTTTAGTTTTGGGGAACTTTTGACTAATAAATTTGACTATTGAATAGATTTGAAATTGGATCAAATTTAATGAGGTAAAATTTTTTAATTAGAATTGTTAATTATATATTTTTGCTATGAATGTTTTTCGAGTAAAAACTTACTTTAAAAATTATTGGAATCAATTAAATAACATTAAATGACATCAATTGAAAATGTGCTAACTAAGTAATAGGGCGTTTTCTTGAAAATGAGCCCCTATACTCACTAAATTTTTCACAAAATTTTTATTTTTGTATACTTTAGTCCGTGGATTATAAAGTGAACTTCCATTAACTTTTAGAAGTTCATACTTACCCAAAATAATCTACATTCAATTTACCCCAAATGGTTTTGGAATTAAATGAAATATTGTTTCCAGACAAAAGTTATCCAACTTTTAAAAATAGTGAGTATAGGGACTATTCTCATCTTCAAGGAAACACCCTATTAAGAATTTTATTAATAAGATTAACATTACTTTATACTAAATAATTAAATTCGAATTTAAATAATTAACATATTTTTAATATTTCTCCAAAATTGTATTGCATAAGGTTGACAGTAAATTTTTAAAAAATAAAAGGTCATTTTTGTAAGTGCAACATTGCACTTGTTGAAAAAAAGATTAAAAATCGAGAAGACATTGACTACTCATATTATGAATTTGCATGTCAAAATCCGTTAAAATAATATCAAAATTGAATAAAATAAAACAAAATTGATCAAAATATCTCTTAAAATTGCTACAGATGCTTAGGATATTTTTATTGCACAGGTCAAGCAACAAAGTTAATAGAAAATGATTTTGATCGTCACTATCTGATCATTATTTACAAAATAATGTCAAAACGCAAATATTTGCTTATAGAAATATCATAAAAAGTCACACAGACGAAAGAACGAGAGAGAAGAAGTCGTGCATCAAGTATAGTAAACAAAAATTCATTGATTATCTTCCGATTATTGTTTATGAACATACTAGTGTGATATTTATAAGAACTACTCAAAAAATGTATACAAACACAAAATCACGTCTTATCGATTTGATTCGTCAATTTTATCTTTGAACTTTACGAAGTGACTTAATGGCTTTCAAAAATACAATGAAATATTTTTTTTTTGTTATCTCCTTTAGAGATTGTTTTTATCACACGTGATTAATTTTTCATTTTCTCAACAATTCAAAGTTCACAAGCATTTTTTTAGTGCTTTAATATCTCGAAGTTTTTTTGTTGCTGATTATATCATTTTTTTAAAAGAAATAAATCCGATGATTAGTAAGCATTTTATCAAATTACTTGGGGATTAAACTAAAGATTGGTCATACTTTGTATGTTTTATCACTAATGGAAGGTAGACATGAGGTGTTGGTTAATTATAAATCCGTGTAACACAGATAATAAGTATAAGATCAAAATTTTCGATTGACGTCACTTGTAAGCGATCTCTTATCGGATTTTGGCAACATTTGAACACTTGAACTCTTCCATTGAGTTTTTATGGGATCGTTCACTTATGATGTCCGATTTTTAGGGGGGAGAGGGGTCTGAGGCTGTGTGACAGTTTTAAACAAGAGATTTTTTTTGCATGAAAATTTTGTGACAGAAGGGGGGGGGGTCTGAAAATTCAAGATTTTGATGGACGTCATAAGTGAATAGCTTCCATGTGGTTTTGCCAAATTTATTCTTGATAAACCCAAATAAACCGCATAAACTAGTCAATGACTTGCACAAAACAACAAAACTCACTTTTTGAGAACATTTTTTGGACAGAATATGACACATCCTTAAATGATATTTCGATTGGATCACAAACAGGCAAACTACAAAATGCAGCGCGAATTGCTGACGGTGAATGTTGATAATCTGTTGCATCTAATGAACCTTTAACGTACTCCGTTTGTACGTGCTTATTTATTGCAGTATGATTATTGTCTGCCTTCATTGCCGACATCGACAAGGCAGCAATTGTATTTAAAGTTGTTTCTTGCTGAAGGATCGGATCCATAATTTATTTATTTAATTTTAATATTTAACTGTTTTTGACACAAATTGCAATTAAGCTGTAATTAGCACAACCGGAACAATTAATAAATCACGATTAAATATAGAACAAAGGAGGCACTCGAATTATTAATTGAACTTATCGCCTCGAGTGCTGACAAACTAATGCACCGATTTTAAATTTAATATACTTTAAAACTCCTCACTATAACAATATCAATTTTATATATATTTTTTTTCCTTTATGTTTTGCGTGAGAGCGAGAGATGAGCTCCAACTATACACGAAAAAAAAAGAAATAGAAACTAATAAAAACTGTACAAATAAAGAAACACACAACGAATCAATCAGTCTTACTTAAAAGCTAAAATGCTATTGTGAGGGAATGTGCTTACACTTTGAAGTTCTAAAACTTTTACTTGCACATAAAGTCGGACTTTTGTGGAAATTTTTTAAGAGTTCTGGGTAGGAGGCGCATTTTTTTTGAGAGGGGGGGGGCTTCAAATTTTACAAATTTATATCAACAAGAATTTTTAAAGTTACTCAACTGTTGAGATAGAAATAAGACATGAACACCTCATGACTTTAAAAAAATCCAGTTTATTGGGAAATTTTGGATTTCACCAAACAGCATCATAAAGAATAAATTCTAAATGCAAATCAACTCAGGAAGTATTCTGAATCATTCATCGCCAATACGTCCACAATCAGCTTCTCACGAGCAAAAAAATTCGCTAAAATATCGCAAATACATTCTCAAAGGCAAATAAACTTAACAAAAGAGTCAAAAGCTTGTCGTGTTCTTATCATTTCGTGAGTCGATACAAACAAAAGAAGTGTCGATGATTACAGATGTGGATATTCACGATTTTTATCAGTAACAAATCGATGCTTGTCGCTAAGAAATGATAATGAAAGAACTAATATTGTCAGTATGTTTAGCATGTATTTCTTAACGTTATCTTTTACATTTTATTTATTTTTTTTTATCATTTATGATCATCTGTAGCTTCTCTTCTTTTTCGTGTATTTGTGATCGAATTTCATTAACAAGTTTCGATAAGTTTGAATGTGTTTCAATGTCATTCGGTCAATCAACTTTAATGAATGCACTTTTGCTTGCTACATTTCAAACTGATGGGAAATTAATTTGCATGAATGATTAAGTGAGAAATTTTAACTCAGCAGTTAAGTTTGTTCACACTTCACTTATGTATGATGATATGAATTAGTTTGGGGGGTTTCAGGATTTATGGAAATTTAACTTTTGCTGTTTTACTTGACGAACACCTAGTAAAGTGTATATGTATGAATAAATTTGCAAAATTAACATACAGATTTAGAATTTTTGCTGATGCTGAACATACAAGATTAAAATGTATCATTCAAGCTAATAATAATTCAAGGTCTTTTGAGATGCTATTTTTATTAAAATTACTCTGAAATTTTACTCATGTCTGATGCTATTTTTATCACTATAGAATGATATGATCTAATTTATCATCATTAACATATAGCGGAATTATGTGTATTGTGAAGTTAAATTCTATATAAAGATTTAAATCTACGCAAATTATGAGTCTTGGGAATGTTGATTTTTGAATTTTTAAATTTTTGGGGCGTAGCACTTATTTTTGTATCTTCATTTATTTTGTATTTATTCATAAAAAATATGAATGAATGATTATATTTAACAGTTAAGTGACGTCATGATCATGTATTTTGGATGAACTTTAGTTTTGAAATTATCTAAATGAATACTTGAAAAAAAATACTATAAACATTAATAAACTAAAGAACAACAGCACATCCTTATTACGGTATATGACGTAGGTATAGGTCAATGCCAATCAATTCTAATCCATCTATTATTTCACAAAACTTAACAGAAAATCAATTTTTCATTTCCGAGATATGTCATTTTAATGCGATTCGAGAAATATAATACAAAGTAGTTTTCATTCAATTGAAAAGTTTTGTTGAGAAAATTGTCATGTTGAAGACTCTCTAAATTAATGACAATTGGTTTTGAAACAATTGAGATAAGAAGCCAATTTTGTTGGGGGGAATAATAAATGATCATTCTAATTGAGTCAGTTTTGTTACTTTTGAATAAAGTTTTAGCTAGAGAGATTCTTTTCTTTTGATATTGAATCTGGAATGTAATTTAAAATGTTAAAGGAAACGTCTTGTAGTCACATTTAAGAGTTCAGACTCAAAACAATCATAAACTTAATTCCTGAAAAATTAGGTTGATGTCAAGGTAAAAAAACAAGTTTCACGATAAATAAAAAAGTTTGTTGACTTTTCAGAATCTAATCTTCAGGTGTGTCGAAAATGTTTTCAAGTGATCACTCGAGGTTCTTCAGACAGCAGGGGCGCAGCCAGGAATTTTTTTGAGGAGGGGTGTTTGCTACTTTTTGACGTTTTTTGGTTCGGATCTAAAAAGTTTAATAATATCTAGTGTAAACCTTGCCTTGACCTCCTTCTGGCTACGCCCCTGATAGACAGCCTTCAATACTAATATAACAATTAATTACTTTCTTATCGAAACAATTCATATTTCGTAGAATGTTCGGCGTCATTTCTTTTTCTTCATTCTTTATTTGCACGAGTATTTTATACTTTTGAATGAATACAATGATTCATAAAACTTTTTTTTCCGTTTCAAGTATAACAAAAACAGCTGATAAATATAAACACAAATACATCGTTCTAAAAATATTATTAACCTAAGTCAAGTTCAGTTTATTATAAAAGTTTAATAAGCGGAATTAAAAATACTGTAAATAGTGCAATTAATTGAGTTGACTTAGACGAAAATTTCATTAGTAACAGTAGTTCTGGGAATGATAATTTACATTTGAAATTGAATAGATTAACGCATTAAGATGAATGAATGAAGCAATACATTGTTGCTTATTAAATATTTTCTAATTTATTTTTTTTACATTTTTTCATTAGAACATTAGAATGGTTTTAAAGTGATGCCTAGCTGGTCTGCCGCGGCATGCTAAAGAGTCAGAAAAATAAGAAATACCACGAACCATAATTTGTGAGTGCGCCGCGGCACAAAAAAAGTTGGACACCACTGCCCTAGAAACCTTAAATTTTCTTTTTAATGTCTAATCATGTCAATTAAAATTAAATTTTACACATTTTTGACATCTTTTACTCGTGTAACTTCTCCAACATTTTCTCATAAAAATTTTCCACATCATGAACGTGAGAAATGATTCGTTCCGGAATATTATCGATCTTGCATCTTATTCAATGACTTTTATGTTTACTGACAAATCATTTGGCATTCCCTATTGAAAAAAAGACTCTCTGTGTCAATAATTTTAAGCGATAAGATGCTGACAATTTGATTGTTTTCTATTCTATTAAGTATTTATTTACAGGGTCATTGACAACTAATTTTGTCAAACACAAAATTTTTTTATAGATTAAGAAGCAAAGTGTCTGAAAGATTATAAATATTGAATTTTTGTCGTAATGATAAGCAGTATTAAAGCTACATACATATATTGTTAAAAGAATGCGGTTGACAGAAAAGAAAACATATGAAAACCTCCTACAGCGGTTTAATCTGGTCGGATTATTCTTTTTTACTCACAGCGTAGATTTTTTTGGTGAATATTCCGGAAGTTGTGGATTTTTTTTGCATATTTCATTGACTGTAAAGGATTTAGGTTATTTTGGGAAATTAAGGGTTTTTTTTTGAGAAAATCTTAAATTTTTTACTAAAATCTGCTAAATCTTATTGCATTTGACATTATTAGATGTATTGCAAAATCCATAACCTACCTCTTCCATTCACTTTCGTCATGTATCTATGACGTCATTGCTGAACAACTAATTAAGTTTATCGCTACCTGAAAGCTTTCCAAAGTGCAAAAATTATTTTAAATGACAAATGCAATTAGCAAGTGAACATTGAACTTTGTACGACGTGACGATGCCTGTTGATTCTCATGCAAACTTACAACGCTATTATTCAGGTTAATCGATTGAATTTAAAGATCAAAATGCAAATTTTATTGCTTCATCTATCTATGAGATCTAGAATAATCTCATTAGTCGCTTCATAAATTTCAAATAATTTTTTTTTACAAAATTAGAATTAAATCTGCATCAATTTGTTATTAATAAAATCGATAATTTTATCTTCTTCATGTGCGTGAATGGAAATTTTTATTTCGTAATTAATCCATGTAATGTAATAAAAAGAACGCCCATAAGTCTTATCGCACTTAGTGCATGTAAATGACATTTAACTTATTGTAAATTAATTAATTAATTTATAAATTTCTCCATCCATAAATACGTCAAATAAATTTCATTTTCTTTCCAGTTGAAAGTGTGATAACATGTTGTATGCTGATTTATGTTGAGTTGGTGCTCGTTTGTTGGTTAGAGAAGGTTAATGGTAATTTTTAGAGCTTTAACTGTTGTTGACTATTTATTTAGACAATTTTAAGAACTTTAATTTTTTTTCTAAAGAATTTTACAATTTTTGGCATCAACTAAATCAAATAAACTTCTAGTTAGATCAAAATTAATTTTGAGTCTAATTGTCCGTATGGAAATATTCATTAAATCCTTAATTTTTAAATTTTGATGTTTCCGAAAGCTTTTTTTGAAATTTTAACCAAAAATGCGCTTTAGCCACAAACCTTCAATGACTCTCAAACAAATTTTATAGTTTTATTGGATTTGCTTCTTGTTTACTGTATGATAGTCATTTCCCTTATCTACCTCCAATTTCCGACAATTCATTTAACAAATTACAATGATTCTTATAGTGTTTTATGAAAATCCAATAATTATCATTATTTAATTTATGTTTTTCACATTTTTTTTTCGATTACATTAAATCATATCATTAAATCTGAAATAATATAATTTATATGTTCAGAGACTTTAATTGGATATTGATATAAAATTATCAATGAATCAGTGTCAATTATTGATAATTAACATAGATAAATTGAATTTATTAATTAAAAATCTATAATAATTGAATTTATGATTTAACGTACTTTTTCATTTTTGAATTTTATAATACTCGATTAGTACTAAAACTTTAGCACATTGTAAGCCCCTCATTAAATTTGTACTAATCTTTCTTTCCTCTATCAGACGTGAACCCGACAAGACGTCACAAATTTTTGTAAGAATTGTTAAGCACATTTGAGTGCATTGAATTATATTTTTATTTTATTTTTATACATTTAGATCAAACGTCAGCCTACCGGCGTTAAATAAATTATCGAAATACATTCGAGATTGGCTTTTCGTTATTTTTTATTTTGCGTTTCGATATTCCGCGACGTTCAGTTTGTCGGCACATTCACATTTTTGATAAAAATTTTGTCAATTTTAAATTTTGGATAAAAATTTAAAATCTTCGGAATTAATCGAAGTTAAATACCGCGAGTGCAGTAAATCGTGAGTTAACAGTGCAGGCTATTAGCAGACATTGGAATTAGCTGGTTAGAGGTAAGAAATTTGGCAAAATTTCTAATTTTTTCTCAACAGGTGAGGTTATAAAGCACGTGACTTCAAAACAATTAATTGACCGCTGTTTATTTGAGAACAAGTCAATTAATCAATAGCTATTCGTATTTGAGCGATTAGTTATTCGTGGAATTTGATCCATACAAGAGAAGTTGCGAGTTTAGAGGAGTTTTGGACAATTGGAGGAAATTTTCAAAAAATTTGAAAATTATTGGATTTGGAGGATTAGTTTGAGGATTAATCAAAGGATTTAAGGAGGAAATAAAGGATGGAAGTCTTTAAGGATGGAAAATTAAATCCAGAATGGATAAAGGAAGTCGATAAGAATGACAATTTGATGTCAAGAATTCGAGCATTTTATCTTCCAGGAACGAAGATAAAACCGGAATTTAAATGCGCAGCTAGTCAATGTAAGATGCCTGTAAGAAGTGCAGAGTATTTGAGACCTGCAACAGCACAATTTGAGTACAACCCGATGATGTTTTGTTTTACTTGTAACAAAGTTTATCATATTCCTTGTGCTGGATTAAGTAAAGATGAGATTGGTGGAGAAGCTGTTCCGTGGTTGTGTATGGCATGTAGAGAAAATGTGCAAAATCAACAAGCAATGGCTTATTTCAAGACAACTGGATATAAGCACACTTTAGCATCCAGAAGAAGCCAATTTTTACGCGATACAATCATTCAAAATAAAGAAGAAGATTTCGCGACAGATGATGAATTCGATTCGAGCGATCTGGAGTCATTTGAGAGATTCAGAAAGCTACAAACATCCAGCAACGATGTAGAACGACTACAAAACGAATTGATGAGATCCAGAAGCGAAAGTAAACAGCTTCAGAAATTATTAGAGCAAGAAAAGAAAGAATCTAAATTGAGATTTGACTCAATGATGAAGGAAATGCAGCAATTGAGAGATGAAATGAATGCATCTAGGTCGAGATCTGCTAATGACACAACTTTTATGGGATCTTTTTATACAGCAAGAGGAAATAGCCCTGAAAGTGAAAGCACCAGATGGAAAAGCAATGCTGACGAATCAAATCAGCGTCCACGACCCTATACAACATCGAATACTTCGCAAAACGATACCAGTACGTTGGAAGTCTTGTCCAGATTCACAGAGTGTCAAGAAAGAATGCAATTTGAAAAGGAATTGGCGACAGTAAGACGCGCAATGCCTAAGATCACTGAATTTAATGGTGACATTATGAAATGGCTGGAATTTGAGCAAGATGTTAATCGCTACAAGGTAGTGTGCAAATATGATGATCCAACAATAAAATTGCATGTTCGTGGAGCTTTAAAGGGTGAAGCATTTGAGGCAGTCAAAGATGTATTTGACATATTTACCTTAAGTCAAGTTATGGACATTTTAAGAGAATCATTTGGTGATCCAATGACAATGGTACGTCATAAAGGAAATGACATCAAATCGCTTAAAATACCTGGAACAATTTATCGTGAAGATGCAGTAAAAATCCGAGTTGTGCTTCAAGGATACTTTGCAGCATGTACATATGCCAAGACTGGATATTTGAATTCAAATGAATTGGCAGAACTGATTTACGAGCAGTTCAATTATGAGGACAAAGCGAGATGCAAAGAAATGTTTATAAGAAAAATCCTTGAAAGCAGATTGTCATATGTCTCAACACTATTTATGATTATCTGGCTGAAAGATTGTTGATCTTGGATGAGAAACCTGATAGTTTGAAAAACAGGAAGGATGATAAGAAGTCAAAATCACTTCAATTGATGTCCATTAGTAATGCACAATCATTTTCGAAAAGTAAGAATGATAAGACAAGCTACAAATTTGAAGTTCGAGATCGTACAACAGCACCTTACATGGGATACAACATGCAAGCACTTAATTCAGTCAATAAAAAATGTGAAATTTGCAATCGTAGTGGACATTTCTCAGTACAATGTCATCAGTTTCAACAAATGTCTGAAGAGCAGAGGCTGAAGGCAGCCAACGATAAAAATCTGTGCAGAAATTGCTTGGTGACATCGGGACATAAAGCTCATGAATGTAATTTGAAAGTGAGCTGTGGAATGAGACTTGGGAAGCAAGGAAGATGCGCCCAAAAGCATCACATTGCCATTCATAACGCATGTGACAAATCAAAGCCCAACAACTATGCGAAACGTAGGTCACATACTCGTACAAACACACAAAATGCACAGCAAGCCTTGAATAATGCAGCATTACAACAAAATGCTGTCCAAGAAAATGTTAATCCACAACAGCAGCCAAATAACATTCCGAATCAGCAACAACAAGCAGCAAATGCAATACGACAAGCAGCAAATGGAATTCAACGAGAAGCCGTTCAAAATAACGCAAACATGAATGCTATTGCAGCTAATATTCAAGCTAGTCGTAATTATATAGTCAATCCAAATATAGCGACGATGCAAATTAATCAAGTGACCGAGGAAATGCCTCGTACGGTAAAAATGTTCAAGAACAAATTCATTGGTCCTAACGGATTCGTAGTAGCATATTCTGTTGGAGATTCAGCAGCAGAAGTAACGCTGGTTAGAAACGATTTACGAATTGCTTTAGGAATTGAAGGAACACCGGAAATCCTGAGTGTATCGTGGACAGATAAAACAGTCAGAGAATATGTCGCAATCAGATTTGATATGAAGTTGCAAGGAATTCTTAAATATTCAGAACCAATTATTCTCAAGGATTGTTACGCGATAGATGAGTTTCATTTACCACCAAGAACACTGGATATGGAAAAATTGAGATCAATGTTCCCTTATTTGAGAGGTGTTAACTTTGATAGTTATTTTAAGGAAGAACCAGTCATGTTGATTGGAAGTCCACATGCATATGCTATTGAAAGCATAAAGGGTCTTATTGAAGGAGGACCTGGAAATCCAGTAGCGCTTGAAACTAAATTAGGATTTACCGTTTATGGTGGAGATTTCAACGAATTTATGGTACCGGCAAATATAAATGTCACAGCAAGAGCTAACGGAAGTAATTATTCAAGCATTCTCGAAACAAAAGAGCAAGTGAGCAATGAAGAGTTGTCAAATTTATTGATTCATTTTAATACTGTAGAATCACTTGGTATTAGAGCCGTAGATTCGCGAATTACAGAAAATGAGAAAAAAGCATGCGATATTCTTAAGGAAGAATTAAAAACGCTGGAGGATGGTACAATCGAAGTTCCATTAGTCTGGGATAAGAAAGACAAGGAAATTCCATCACTGCCAAATAATTATGCTTTAGCATTTAAGAGACAATTAGCTCATGAAAAAAAAGCTGGAAAAGAATCCAGTACATAGATCTGAATACAATAAGAATGTAAAGGAATTGTTGGACCTAGGTTACATGAGATATGCAACTTCAGAGGATTTAAATAGCAGCTGGCCTAATATTTGGTACCTTCCAATGAGTCTCGTAGTGAACGAGAATAAGAATCCACCTAAATATAGGAATGTATATGATGCTAGTGCTAGATATGAAGGAATTTCGCTGAATGACAAGCTACTCAAAGGTCCAGACTTATTGATCGACATTTTAAAACCATTATTCAGGATGAGAATGAATAAAATAGCATACACAGCTGATGTGCAGCATATGTTCCATAGAATGATGATCTGTTGGAGAGATCAACAATGTCAAAGGATATTATTTCGTGAATCACCTGATCAACCTATGCAGACTTTAATATTGAGTTCAATGGCATTTGGACCAGCATCAAGTCCTTTTACGTCTCAATATGTGAAGAATTGGAATGCAGACATGTGGTCAGAGAAATATCCAGAAGCAGCAAAAGCTATCAAAGAATTGATGTATATGGATGATCTCATTGCATCAGAATCATCAGCAGATAAAGCTGTAAAAGTTGCATTGGATTGCATCAAAATTTGTCAGAAAATCAACTGGAACTTAATATCATTTCAGAGCAATTCATTGGAATTTCTCAAGCAGTTACCATGCGATAATGTTCGAAAAGAGTCATTTGAGATTCTCGCGAACGAAGCCGAAGGATTTACAACAAAAGTCCTAGGCTGTCAATGGAATACAGTGGAAGATTGTTTCGTATTTGAGCTTCATAAAAACATCTTCATTAAATTGGTCACTGAATTTAAGTATCATCCAACCAAACGTGATCAGTCAAGCACTTTGGCTAGGATTTATGATGTTATGGGTTTAATTGCACATTTCTTAATTCGTGGCAAAATTATCTTACAACGTAGTTGGAAAGCAAAAATAAAATGGGATGATCCAGTGCCTGAAGAGATGCAACAAGAATGGTGCAAATGGCTAGAAGACATTGAGAACATAGCAAAGCTAAAGATACCACGCAAATTCTCGAGCTTAGATTCTTTGAAAGACGCTGAAAAATTACAACTTCATGTTTTTTGTGATGCAGGAGTTGAAGCGTTTGGATGCGTAGCATATTGGGTGGTTCATCATGGCAATAAAGTTGAATCTAGCATAATAATGGCAAAAGCAAAGGTTACGCCTTTAAGACTGCAGACAAAGACAGAAATTAAAGGAATTCCAAGATTGGAACTTTTTGCTGGCACTTTAGCCGCACGATTAGGAGACAAAATTTCCAAATACTCTGATGATTTGACATTTGAGAGATACTTTTGGAGTGATTCAGAAGTGGTACTTCGCTGGATCTTAAATCCAGAAGCAAAATTATTAAATTATGCAGTCGGACCAATTGACGAAATATTGGAATTAACAAAACGAAGCGAATGGCGATATGTACCTACAGCAATAAATCCAGCTGATTTATGTACAAAGTTCAAGAAGATTGACTTTAGTGACTCAACTTCAGAATGGTTTGTGGGCCCTGAATTTTTGAAACACCCACAAGATAGTTGGCAACAAATGCCTCAAAAGTTAATGGTAGATGAGATAGTGTTAGCAAACAATATTTACTTGCAAAAGTTGATTTATTCAACGCATCAGCTTCCACCAGTAAACTGTCCCATTCTTAATGACAGTTTCATAGACAAATTCGGAGCACTCATACGTGGAAGATGGAGTAAATTACGCAGAGCTGTAGCACGAAGACTCAAATTATTCATGGACGTTTTTATTCCATTGGTATTGTTCGAACAATTTAACAACATGAGGCTAAGAGAAGAGGTGAAGGAAATGTACAAAAGCTTTCGTCAATTAACTGTATCAGACTTAGAAAGAGCTGATCATTTTATCTTCCGTAAAATACAGAGAGAATCATACGCTGTCGAATATGAGCAATTGCGGGAAGGTAAACCAATTTTAAATAAGGAATTTATGCAGTTAAGCGTTTTCATGGATCCACAAGGACTGATTAGAATCAATGCTAGACCAAATTTGAATAGGGAAAATTATCCTCAACAGTTTGTTCCGGTTCTCCCCAGGAAAAATGCTATTGTAAGCATTTTGTTGATGCATTATCATGACAAATATAATCATATTGCGATTGAATCACAAGTGGCTGAAATCAGAACAATTTGTTGGATACCACAACTACGACAAGAATTGAAAGCTGTAAGAGCACATTGTAATGAGTGCAGAATAAGAGAAGCTGAACCATTTCAACCTGCAATTGGACCACTCCCAGAAGATAGAGTCAATCCAGATTTAGAACCATTTGAGGTTACAGGAGTTGACTTATTTGGACCAATTACAACAATGCAGTATGGTAGAGCCAAGAAAGTATGGGTAATGATATTCACCTGTGCGCTTACGAGATTTGTTCACCTTCATATTGTCGATTCATTGGAATCAATTAAAGTGCTAGAAGCAATCGTCGTATTTATCGTTGCTCATGGACCTGTAAGAAAATTCATTAGTGACAACGGCACTAATTTCATAGGTGCAGCAAGAATCTTAAGAGAAGATTATGCAAATACAGCAATGTTCCTGTTGGAACAACCTGAATTACTAGCACAAGAGCTAGCCGAAAAATACAGTGTCGAATGGTGTTTCATACCACCAGGATCCCCATGGTTTGGAGGATTTTATGAACGACTTATTCGAGAAGTAAAAAGATCATTAGGTGATACGTTGCATGAACGAAAACTCACCAAAGTCGAGCTTAATATAGCCATTAATGAGACAGCTCATCGATTAAACTTACGTCCACTTACACACAATTCAATAAGTGCAGAAGATGAGCCAGTACTTACACCACATCATCTTGCTAAACATAGATCAGGATGGCCTTTACTTCCAGGAATGCATAATGGAATATACAAGGCAGTGGATGATAGATCAGTCTATCGAAAAGGAAGAATATTAGCTGATGAGATCATGAGGAAATTCACAGCATATTATTTACCAGTCTTGACAAAGAAGGTCAAGTGGCTTCAAGAAACAGAGCCAATTAAAGTCGATGACTTTGTTATTATGATTGAACCCAACATGACAAGAAAAGAATTTCCTCGAGGAAGAGTGATTGAAGTCTTTTATGGAAAAGACGATGTACCAAGAGTGGCAGACGTGATTCAAGCAAATGGAAAAATCAAACGTCGTCCAGTTAGAAAACTGGCGAAAATCAATATCCAACCTGCATTACAAGATATCTGACTACTTGAAGTCACGTGCATAACCAAATATTTGAATTTGTCTTATGTAATAGAATTAACACTAACTGAATTATTTTTTACATTTTATTCTCTTCCTATATTTAGCTATTATATTATTATGACTATTAGAGCACAGAAACGCGGAAGATCACCGCCACAACATTCAAGCAAAAGGAGAAAATTATCTCAATCTGCAGATCATTCAAGTTCTTCTAATAGCACACCAGCAAGATCATTTCAACGGTCTTATACTCCGACAACTCCGCCTTTAGTCCACAAAAGGCCAACAGCTACAACCAATGTATCCAATAGATCTCCTATCCGCCCAACAATTAGATCAGAAATCCACAAGCCTCCAATTCATCATCGTCCAACAACTCCTCCCTCACCTAACGTCCCCAAGAGACGTACACCTCGTTCACCAATCGTCTATAGAAGACGTACACCATCACCAGTTGTCTACAATAGACGTGACAGACGTTCACCAATTGCTACAAATCGTCGTCGTGATGTTGCACCAATACGCCGCGAATTGACTATGCCAGTCAATCACAATGGACGTGCAGAAACGTCACAAATACGTGCTGTCAATTCTATGCCTATACAGGCAGCAGTTCAACCCATGAATCCACGAGTAGTTCATCAAAGTGCCAAGAGGAAGCTTGTTATGTCCATTAAGAATCAAGCTAAAGCCAACAAGAAAGTGCGAGTTCTTAAATTGGAAAATGTCAGTAACAACATTCCATTATCAAAGCTCCTTCATGAATTCATCGTAGAAGTCAGTTCCATTATTGGTTGCCATCGAGTCACAGATTATGACGCACATATTATCGATGGAATCGTATTTTTGTATTTAACTGACGAGAAGGAATTTAACGATTTGTTAAGTCGTGATTATCTCATCATTGAAGGATGTATCATTTTGATTAAAGATCCGAAGTTGATCTATGGACATGCCAAGTATGTCATACCATTTGCAACAGCCTCTTCACATGATATGAGAATGACTCCACATCCGTTAGGATTATTTGGCTTTCGACAACTTCCAGTCACTACTACATTTTATGTGATTGCCGTATTGAGAGAACTTGAGCAAGAAGGAACAATTACAGGATTCAAATTAGCATTTTGTGAGCGTAAGAAGACGACAAGAAACTTTGGTTTCGTTACCTTCATGAATAGAGTCAATTTATTCAACTTCTTGAAGAAGAAGAAGATCAATATCATGGGTGATGCAGTGGAATTAAAATTACCTGATGGAATGCCATTTTTAGTTGATGAACATCATGAGCATTTAGTGAGCAGTCATCGTTGTGAGTTCTCGGAAGAGATCCGAGTTGCCAATTGGCTGAATGTCAACTTCCTTAATCCTACATTGCCAATGAGACCATTAGCCAAAGGGGAAGTATTCATTCCACCTGCTATCACACAATCTGACGAACCTGCTGTCACAAAGGTCAAACCTAGGACCTTTCCGCCTGTAAATCCAGAGGTGATTAAACATAACACACCACCTGCATCGCCGACATTATCAATAGGTGAAGATTACGAAATGGATGAGGATGGGATATTAGCCAGACCAAGTACATTCTGGCTCAACGCAAATGCAGATTAATTCATCTTGTCCGGCCCCCGGAGAATGTCAATTATTGATAATTAACATAGATAAATTGAATTTATTAATTAAAAATCTATAATAATTGAATTTATGATTTAACGTACTTTTTCATTTTTGAATTTTATAATACTCGATTAGTACTAAAACTTTAGCACATTGTAAGCCCCTCATTAAATTTGTACCCAACACTTCTCAATACGTAACGGTTTTCCTTATTTTAGTACAAAATTTGAAATAAGGATTTTTAGTACGCCTTATTTTAGTACAACTTGTCCGTTAAATCTTTATAAGAAAAATTCGATGAAATCTTAATTTCTGTTTATTAAAGTAATGTTACAATTGATTTTTTCGATAGAAAATCTATTTCGCTATTAAATAAGCCTATTTAAAATGTACCAACTATTAGGAATTTTAATTAAATTAACAGAATTAAAATTTATTTTATTATCATGGTGTGTGTGTACACTTGTATTAGTGATGTTAGCAAATGAACCAATCAGAATTGATTTGCGATTTTAACTCAATATTTGAGTTTTTAAAGAACATTTTTACGCTTGAATTGATAGAATACCTTTAAAACTCTATAGATAAACCTTTATGGAAATGAAAAATAATACATTTATTCTAAAAATGACAAATCCAAAATTTGCATTGCATTTGTGTTAGTGTAAATTTTTCGTACACATACAGCATTCAAATTCAAATTTTTGTACGAAATAACGGACAATATCTCTATCGAGAAGTGTTAGATTTGTACTAATCTTTCTTTCCTCTATCAGACGTGAACCCGACAAGACGTCACAAATTTTTGTAAGAATTGTTAAGCACATTTGAGTGCATTGAATTATATTTTTATTTTATTTTTATACATTTAGATCAAACGTCAGCCTACCGGCGTTAAATAAATTATCGAAATACATTCGAGATTGGCTTTTCGTTATTTTTTATTTTGCGTTTCGATATTCCGCGACGTTCAGTTTGTCGGCACATTCACAATCAGTAAAGTCGTTAATTAAGACTGTAGGAGAGGAAATTCGATTTTTCATTGTATGATGAATTGATTTTTTTTGTGTGTCAATGATACAGAGAATGGTTTTTGGGTGAAGATAAAGGTGAGGTTGGATGCTAATTGAAAAAAAAACAGCAATTAAAGATCTTTTTAAGTTCGAAGTAAAAAATTTCGAATATAAAGTTTCCAAACAAATCCTTATCAACTCTGATCAAGTTCCAAAAATGTCATAGGATTTCGTCCAAATCGAAATTGCAAACCAATGAATAATTTATTTCAAGCAAAAGATATAAATGTCACGAGGTATTACAGATGGATTATTTTCACCATTGATTTAAAAAAAAATCGTCCACACTCATCATCAATTCATCGACTCATCCCTACATCAGCCATCCTCAATCGTGTATTGTAAACAACTTAATCCATTCAATCATCTCAAATGACTTATTTTCAGTTGTTAACTTTATTACAGCTCACTGTATTGTAATGTAATTTTTGCCATACATCTCATTTGTCAATTGAGTAATATCAATACTGATATTAATGAGTCATACAATATCACATTTAATATGTGAGTTGATCAGTAATCCCGGATTTTTTGCCTCCGTTTTTTTCCATCTGTACAATTTCGATATTATTATTAATGAGATGGAATGAAATTCTATTCCTACTTTTTTTTCGTACCGATACTATGCATACTTGTTTTTATGATAACGAGCAACACGACTCACTCATTCATTCCAATGAAAGTAATTTTTAATGTGTTATAAATATACAATCAATATGATACTCGTAGGTGGAAAATTATTTCATTCTGATATGCACCGACTGAGTGATAAATAAATGTGAATAAGGCACTACTGATAAGAACTACAAGCTTCTACCGACAAACGACTTCTGCATGCTTTATCAATGCGAGTGGGATTTATGAGAATGTTATTCTTTTATTTTTGGCAAAAATTTACTATTTATGGATAATTGTGAGTCCTAATAATAAGAAAATTTTAAAGTTGAGTTTTAACTGATTCTTAACTAATAGTGAATTACAATCAGAGGCATAGCCAATGGGGGAGGGGTTTGGGGTCAAATCCCCCCTCCCCCCCAAAAGTTTTAATAACTTTATAATTTTTGAGAAATTTTCATTTTTTTCAGATTGAAAAGGTAAGGGATCGTTCATAAATGACGTCCGAATTTAATGGTCATTTTTTAAAAATTCCTAGAAATTCTATTGTTTTTGACCTCGACCCCCCCCCCCCCTTTGGATGTCATTTGTGAACGACCCCTAAACAGAATTCCAAAAAAATGTTAACACACACACCCACCGTGTTATTTTTTCAATCCATACATTTATGTTCCTATATTAATTTAATTTCAAAATCAAATCATCTAAATCCCAAAAATAAATGAGGAATAAATTCATAAATCGACATTTAAGGAACAATAAAAATTTAATTACCATATCAGGCGGTAAATTGTATTATGATGGTTAATTATGGGCAATTTTTGCATATTGATGACGAAATAAATTTTTTTTGATATTCATTGTGGTGGTAGATTTACATAATTTACAGCTTTTTGAGTAAATTAATGATTTATATGTATTAAACTGGTGAGGAAATATTTTATTTCCTATGAATTTTATTGATTGTTGGATGCAAAAATTTTAATCACTGACTGATTGTTTATTGAGGTTCTTAATTAATTTTGATGCTATTAAAGAACTTACTATAAAAACCACACAGAAAAATGCAAATTTTATGCTTCACATCCACAACACATACAAGCATCCTCCCCAACTTCCTCATTATAATTCCATACAATCCCTTTTGTGATGCCATTGTGTAAATGAGTTAACAGTTTTTTAAGCGAGGATTTTGCTGTAATAATAGGATTACAGTTCTCATAAAACAAGCACTAGAGGCATGAGCAGTCAGCTAGTTCCTTAACTCAATTACACATCTTATTCCTTATAGTTTAGTGTGCATGTAGAATAACCACTTAATTTATCGTGAAAAGCATATAACAAAACTATTTTGTAAGCATCAAATTTTAATGAATTTATACGCTAATTGACACACGATGTAGTGGGGGAAACAGAACACTTTCTATGTTGCTCTTGAATCAGTGCTTAAATGCTCTTGAATAATTTATTGGTTTTGCGTGCTGTGCTATATGTAGTGTGAAATAGTTTCATAAAACTTTTTTTTTTATTTTACTCTCGCTTTTTAGATATTTTAATTTATCATTCTGTTCTATAAGATTGATGGAAATGTTCAACGATAAGTTAAGTGCAATTAATTAAATTTTATTACGCCAATTATGATAGTTTTATGAACGATTTGGTTAGTTGTTAGTTCCTTCTTTGGTATTTAAAATCGATTTATTGAAAGTTCTTGACACAATGGAATAAAGTTTTTTGAACTTTAAGCTTTATATTCTCATGACATGATACCGTCTTTAAGATGATGAAGATGATGAAGATGATGAAGAAGGATATTCAGATGAGACTTTTGTAGTAGAATTGATGCTGTGTGAGAGTTTTTATGGTCATGCAAGAGTTGTGAGAACTATCAGTTGTCAAATTTGCTTTTATTGAAGTCGAAATTGATCCTTGTTATGATAGTGAAATAGTGTAAGGGAATGGTTAGGAATATGTGAGAATAAGTGTGTAAAAGTATATTCAAGAAATTTTAAATAAGGTTTTACATTATTAATATTAAGTGTTGAAATGCAGTGAGATAGAAAATTAATCATAATATTTTGAGTTAATTTTTACCTTTGGTTTTTTAATTCTAAAGCCCCTAAACTTAACCGTTAATTCAATTAATCATCATCCATATCACACAACAGTCATAAACCTCAAAATTATTCATTCTTAAAAGATTTTTCAAGTCTTTAAGCCCTCATTGGATCAACAGCCCACGAAAGTACATTAAAATGATTGAAAAATCCAATACTTGTTAAATTCCATGTCCATCTACCATAAAATTTAAGATTAATCAATTCCCAACAGTATCCAGGACAATAATAAAAATTCCAAGGAAGTATTTTCATATTTATGACATGTACAAAAAGTCGTTTAAAAATTGAAGCTATAAAATATTTTATCCAAAGATTAACACAACACAAAAAAAAATCGTCTATGTTTGTGTTTGTAATTCCAACAGAATCCGAAAAAGAGATCGTGTAGACTACTACGCTGTAAGTATGACGTCAAACAGTAACAAAACATTGACTCGTTGTTGTTGTTGTTTAAAATTTTTTTTGGTGAGCTTTCCGCTCTCGTTGAGCTAATGCTACCGGAATTATGTCCACAAAAATGTTACCTTAAATGCCATAATACCATTTTACGAACGCAACGACAATCGTGTGTCCATGGATCATACTCAATGACTTTTTATGACTTCATCAATATCCATTTTTCATGCGATACATGAACGTGATTATTTATTTAAAGGCTATCGTTTTAATGTTAATGTTCACAAAAAAAAAAGATGAAAAAGTTTCTCCTTTCTCTTAAATAAATATTTTCATTAATATTTCTACAGCATTTCTTTCTTTCTTCGACATGTCGTATAAGTAATGAAATGGAAAGTGAGGTGATGTCAGTGGGGAATGGATGAAAAGCATTTGGGATTGTCTTGTGGAGATTGTTTTAATTTGAAGGATTTAAAGGCTAAGGAACTTGAATTTTTTGTATTTTAGATATTTTTAAGGCAATTGATGAAATTTAGTTTTTTTTTTTGGTGGCAAGAACATTGAACTAACCTAAAAATTTTAAAAATTTGAATTAACTGTTTTTTATGATACTTTATGACACCAGTCAATCAAATTTAAATTTCCGTCCAATTTAATCTCACCCGAGCGACAATCATGTGTCTCATGGCAGCCATAATGCAGCCATAAGACGCTGCCATTTGCCATCTGCCTTGAGTGGCGGCAGTTGTTAAGCGCCATATGGCTGCATTATCGCCTTGATGGCAGCACATGATGTCGATTTTACCGCTTCCAAGGCTGCCTTGGAGCTGCCATCGCCACAAAACTGCCATGCCTTCTGAACGCCTTGTTGGTGGCATGATGGCGCCTTCATGGCAGGTTTGGTGGCAGCAAAAACTGGTATAAAATTGCTATAATTTTCTTCCTTCAAATTTCTAATGACCGTTTTTCAATTTTATATCTTACATTAATCTATGGAAAAACATGGGAAATAAACTTAAGTCATGTTAAGACTTAAGTTCTGAGTCGAGCAAAAACTAATTAAAGTTTTGTGCCACTTAAGATATTTATTTAAAATATCTTGAAATTGTATGAAAATAAAATTTGACTTATAATAGTGATTTCTGCTAACGTTTGTGAGGTATATCACGGTCACGAAAAAGTTGATGGCAGTCATAAGGCAGTCATATGGCAGCCACCAAAATTCGAAAAATCATGTGTTTTTATGGCAATCACATGGCAGCCAAATGGCGATGCAGCTCATGGCAGTGCCTTGTAACTGCCTATTATATGGCAAGGCAGTGTGATGGCTGCCATGTGGCTGCCATTGCCACAGATTGTCGCTCGGGTCAATAATCCAGCTAAAAAGCAAAGAAACGACCAAACAAGAAGTCAAAAAAAAAACTTTTTTCTAACACATTTGAGGATTGTTAGTGCGTGTCTTTCTCCACTTTTTATGCCATATTCTGAAAAATGAATTGCTATTCAAAGCATGACCGAGAAGGTGAATGAAAGTTTTTCTTTCGAATGAGTTAGCCAACTTGTTGTTGTTGTTGGACATGAAAAAGTTTGATGTAGAACAAGAAAATGTCTTTAGAATTTCATTAGTTTCGCATTTTTATCTTCAATTGATTCAAAAGAATTTGTCTGTTTTATTGTGCATGTGTGGAAATTTATGGTAATTTGGTCAGAAGGTATTTCTCGGAATTTGAATCTGAAGAAATCTATTGTGAGGGTAATAAGGCACAACTTAGTGCTACGTGCCTGGAATTGGTTTGTCATAATAATCTGTAATGAGATAATCTAATGGGGACAGTTTGTAGGATTTTGAGAAGGATATAGGAAGGGATATTGGCATCTATTTTGAGTTTGAGGATGTCGATTAGTTGAAATGCGTCACATAGATGTATTTAAGCTAAATGTTTAGGGGTTGTTTCCTTATTACGTAACGCTCTGAGGGGGAGGGAGGTCTGAGAGTTTGTTACGGTCTATTGTTCTCAGAGCTGATTCTTTTGTTAAAAACGTTACACAGCGGGAAGAGGAGGGTAAAACACCCGAATTTTAGCGTTACGTAATAAGTGAACGGCCCCTTAGTAAAATATGATATTTTAGACAATATAAAATAATTAAGAAAAAATCTAGTAAGTCAGCAACTTACATATTAATTATGCAGCAATTGTAGATCAAATTCAGATTAAATAGCTACAACTGTCAAAAAGCAGTATTAATAAATATTAAATGAAAAAAAAAACTAATTTTAAATACATCATATTAAAGACTATACAGGAAAAGGTATTAAGTAAGTTAGGATATTCTTTACGTATGCCAATAATGTCGTACGCTTATGATATGTTAGTTCTATAAAAATTTTCCATAGAGTAACAAAATGTGTTTTACAATGTAATCACGTTGTGAATATCATACATGTAACATCCTTTGAGCGTTGAAAATGTCTTGTGTGTTGGATGTAAGAAATTGTAGCGAAGCTATTATGATTATGGCGTATTTGTAATGCTTTCTGAACATTTATCAATGGACATTGAGTCATAATTTTATTTATTGACCGTATGGGAATAAAATATCATGAATGAAGTCATTGGGGATCTTTGAAATTAAATAAATATTAGATTACTAAGAATTTTGCTTGCTGGAGGTGAATATTTTATGATTCATGACGTAATAGTTGCAGATGTGACTTTGAATTGTAGATTTTATGGCTGTTGGGCAGTTTTTCAATTTTGAATCTGAATTTTGGATTATGAGTTATAAATTTTGTTATTTTTAAATTATCTTCTCAAAATATAGTTTGTAGACTTTGAAATGTTTGAGATGTTTACTTAACAAAATTCCTAGGCAAATATTAAAGATCCAAAAATTCTAAACTTGCTGATTTAGCAAGTTTTAGGACAAGAAAAGAAAACAATTCAAAATAGAACTCTGCAGTTGAAAGTTTTTCCAATACAAAACAAATTTGCTGAGTTTCAAGATCATTCAAATAGAACAGAAACTGTTTCCTATTCCAATAAAAATTCTCATATAAGAAGCACAAAAAAAGCTGAAAATAAAAGAAGAAATAAATTTCAATTTTAAGTTTCAAAACAATCACAATCACGTCAAGCTTTCTCTCCTCATTGCATGCATGGTTCATTCCAAATCTTTCACTTTACAGTAATGCTTTTTGTATTGTGCATCAAAATTCTGGCATTGACGAAGGTACAAAAAAAATGTGAGAAAGACAAGAAAGTTGTGTGTAAAAATTTACCTGTGCACATATTGTTGTGGTAGGAAATACTAGGAACTTTTTATAACCTAACAAACTACTTCATGCATGCATTTGTTATTACAAGATTTTCAGATATGAGGAAAGAAATTCAAAGTAACAAAAAAATGCACTCAAGAACTGACAGTATTAAAAAATTTGTATTGTTTAATCTACATGCTTACGTGGCAATAGTTTAATCAACTCATCTGACAGAAGAAAATTGTAAAGGAATGAAGGAAGAAAATGAGGAAATTGTGTTGAGCTTGTAGTGGGATTTTTTTTGAATTAGAAAATTTTTATCACTGCATGATGCACGTTATGCAAGATTCAGTAGAGTAAAAATGTAGTGCAATATATAATATGAGGTATGCCTCATCGATGGGACAGGTCGAATGGATTGGTTGAGTTTTTCGTGAAAAATTAAAATGTTTTTTAAGGGCCGTTCACCTAGTACGTTACGCAAAAAAACGACTTTTTAGATCCCCCCTCGTTACGCTTTTTGTATGAAAATTCTTTTCTTTTGTTTGATCTGTTACAAAATTTTAGACCTCCCCTCCCCCATAAAAAGCGAACGTACTAAGTGAACGGCCCCTTAGCTACTTATACTTTTAGGAATTTTGAAAAGAAAAAAAATATTTGAGGGTATAATAAAGTCAATTTAGGAGGTAGTTTTCGTATTTCTTTCATTTTGTAAGGTTTTTCGCAACGAGAGTACAAAAATCCTCCCTAAAATTTGCGAAAACCCCCAAAAATAGCTAAGTAATGCCAACTAAGTTCCTGATTAAATGCTACAATTACTAAACTTAATTTTTCATTATTTAACTAAAAATATTCAAAATCTTTTAATTTATCCAGAAATTAAAAGGGAATAAATTTGTGAGAACAGAAGATTTTTTCCTTGCAATTTGTTTTAACCAATTCTTGCCAAACTCCCTAAAAACCACCAAATCCATCAAAATGTGAACTAATCCTCTAATCAACTCCACAATTTGTTTAATTCATTCCAATCCACACAGCCTGCCATTTAAAAAATTATGCTAACGTTCTGCATTTGAAACATAAATGCCCATACATACAATCATGTTCAATGCACCACTTAAAGGTCACTCTTCTAGATATTCTATAATTCATGCTGCTTGAATAATATTGATTGCCCCAAAAAGGGGAAGAAGTAAGAGAAAAAAATAGGGAAAAAGGAGATTTCACTTAAGTGTGTCAAATATTTGCGTACGTACAGCCCATAAGTCATGAATCATGATGACGAATTACAAATGCTTAAATTCTAGTGCAAACAATTAAAAGACATCAAAAGTTCATCATTAATGTGACATGGATGGAGAGAAAACGATAATTGCCTCACGCAAATCCCATACATTTATGTGATTAGTAAAATATGTAATATCCATTGGATGTTAATGTGCAGTGGCAAAAAATTTTTGCGTATTTATCGAAAAATGACTTTTTTTAGTCACACAATAAAAAAAAAATCTTCCGCTTCCGAAAAGCACAAAAAAAGTTCTTGTCTTTCGGTGCTTTTGCCAACATTTCGGCTCAACATTTTTTTTCCTCTGTTTGATTCTTTCATTCGAATAAACAGCGCATGTTCGCTACTTCAAGCAACAATTTGTTGCTCTCCGGTCACGAAGATAGAAAGTGCTTAAATACTATAAGTATCAGACACATTTCGCTCACTTTATCAGTTGTGCTAGAGCCAAGTTAGAGGCAATATTTGGAAAAGAATAATTTTAAATAAAAGAATAAATTAAATTCTTGGAGCTGACTTAAGTGAAGTGACATCACATAGAAAATATTTATTTTTGTTATTAATATATTTTTTTAGAAAAACAAAGTGAAAAATTAAAGAAAATTTTAAATTTTTGTTAAAAATTATAAAAAAAAAAATATTTTTGTGAGTTAAATAAAAGAATTTAAAAAAAGTGTGAAAAATAAGCTCAATGTAAGTATATGTCCAGCTATAATTGTTGCATTTAAATAATTCATCAGGGAAATGAGTGTGAGAGTAGCATAACGACTTGATATATCCATTTAGTAGTTATCCCCTTTTTTATGTACAATAACTGTACACCTATTTAATTAATGGCATTAATTTTCTTCATTTCTCTCATCCACACTGTTCATTTCGACGTCTTTAGACGGAAACATGAAAGAGCCCAGCATGGCTGGTAGACTAACAATTCTCGTGTATTTTAAAACCACAGTTCCATAATGTGATATGCTTTTTGTTTTAAAAAAACCAAAAAAAAACCTTTATTATGAATTTTTCTCATTTCCTGAAGGGAATTAAGCTGAAATCTTTTTTATTTAGTTTTGTGTGCACCACGAAACTTTCCTTCCTTCATTTTTATCTGCTCGTGCCATGACTCTTTCTGCTAATTTGACAGAATTTTGATTCCTTTTTGACAAATTGTCATATCTTCTTAGAGACATGAGAAGGAGATAAATGACGTTCATGCTGAATATTCAATTGAATTTTCTCTTTCTTGTTTTGTTGTTTTGAGACCCTGAGGAAATTTTCTAGCTTTTGTGGTTTATTTTTGATAAAAGTTTTGAGAAATTTTGTCAATTTATTTGATTTAATGTCAAAAGGATGTTTTTTTTTCTCTCTTTCTTTTGATGATGAATTCGTTTGAAAATTTATGAAAATGATAGCTTGATGGGTTAATCAAATAAAACAATTGTTGTAGAAGTATACAACTTGTGATTTATTTGTTTAAGTTAACTATAGGCTTAAATAGATTTTTGTTAATTGAATAAGAAAAAATGTGAAAATTTTAAGTTAAACTTTAATTTTTTCTCAAATTTAGTTGAAAATTAATTAAAAATTAATTGAATTCAAATAGTTCAACTTTATTTTCTGGGACTTAAAATTAATTTATTTGAATTCAAATTATTCAATTTTTAAACATTTTTAAAACTAGAGTTGTTTAAAAAATTAATAAAAATTTCAAAAAAAAAAACAAATTATTGAGAATCAAACACTTTTTCTAAAATATTATTTTAAAATTTGATAAGGTTTTAAAAAGATAATAAAATAAGGTTTGATTTTCAAATTCCCATAAAATGGACGCATAAAAAATTAAGTCTCTAATTTTATTAAATTAAATTTTACAACTTTACAATATAAACATTTTCATTAATTTACCTCAATAAAATTAGTCATTTCACACCTAACGCACTCTGCAAACCAATTATCTTTCATATCTTCCTCATCTCATAACATCAAATCCTCAAACAAAAAAAAAAAAAATCCTCAAATAAATTTTTTCATCAGAAGAAAATCTCTTTACGTAATAATTCCACGTCGTGTCTTACATTCTTTGATGTCTCATAAAAATATTCTCCAAAATTATATTGTCTCTGAGGATGTTTCTCACCTTTTTCTTTTCTTCTTTGTGCCTCGAAAAATATTTTAATGGGCATAACTGTAAATTCACTTGGGAAATAATAAAAAATTTTTTTCTTCGTCGTCAATTAATTTTTAAATCTCATTTTCATGTTTTTGCTATGGCATAATTTCAAATAAATTATTTTTTTTTGCTGGGATGTAGATGCTTATGGAGATAAAGGAGGTGATTTGGTAACCAAAAGTGTTGCGGCAAATTTTGTGGTTGATTTAAAATGAATTATGATTGTTGAGCAATTTTTGTGGCTTGAATTAATGGAAAGTGCCAAAAATTATTGTAGGTTGAAAAACAAATTTATTCAAATGTCGAAGAAGAAATTAATTCATTCATAAATCATTTCATTCTTATCACATTATGTGATATATTAATTTAAATAATTATCTAGTCTGATTTTCTTTATTGTACGACGGAAAAATATTATTAATTGCTTGATAAAAAGGTATCGATAAACATTTTTCTACCTACGCTTTAGGACGTGATAGATTTCTACAAAATATGTAAATTATTATTGGTTGTGTAGGAAATTTACTATCAAATTAATTTATGAATTAAGTCGGAAGGAACTGAGATTTATTGAAAGGAAGAGTTTTTATTTCTGAAAATAACTTTTCCACTCAACTTTTAGTTTCCATAATAAAAAGTTCAAATCAAATTTTATTTACTCCTGAAATGTTAAACAAGCATTAAGTTTATACATGAAAAAATTCTTCATCGAGTTCCGATCGGAACGGACGGAATAATCGATTATGAACAATAAATTCAGATTCTATAAATTGTAAATTATTATTTTCATTTTTCGAACTTTTTCTCCAATAAAAATAATTTCATTCGAGCAGGACTCAATTTTAAAGTTTAATAGCACGAGTTAAATAAATATTCATTCATAATAAGCTGAAGCTGTTTTTCAGTCTTTACAGTTTAAATAAATTTTCTCGTTCCTTTTGAAATTCAATTCAGGCATACAATATGGAAATTGTGTAAATAAGAAAAATTACATTACATTTAGTTTTTTGAACTGCTCAAAGATGAAGAAATTAGTAAAAGAGAAAATAAATTCAAGATGATTAAGTTAAAGTTTAGAGTTGTTCAATTTGCAGTTACTATTTTTATTTAAAGAAAATTTTATTTCAAATATAATTCTTCGTTCAAGTTTCGTTTATTAAAATGAATCGATTAGCTTTGCATTTTAGGATTGCGATGAATAATTGTTTTTGTATGAACTCAAAAAATGTTTCAATTTTAAGCATTATACTCGACAAAAATCAATTCTACAATCATCTGCAATCTTAATTCCAATTAAACAATTAATTTAATCTAAATCTCAATTTTTAAATGAATCATTTTAACTCAGTCATTAAATCCAAATCATCAACAAATACAGCTTCTGTCAATGCTTAAAAACATGACCGACTTTTCAATTTTATCTGTCCATCTCAATTAAATCAATCTGGAAAAATTTATTTTGTATCAATTTTATCTTCAAACGACTCAAACAGACATGAATCTTTTATCACTTGCATTGCCTTAAGTATACAACAAATCTTCATGATAATAGATTCACCTGTTGAACTTTTTAACAAAATAATCGATTTATTCCATATCCCGAGGCAAAATGCTAAGTGATGATAAAAATATCTCAAGGCAATATTGATGAGAAAGCTAGTAGGTTGTGCTGCATTTCTGCAACATTTTAAATGACATCATTTGGTTCTGGTTATTTTGACCTCAGATTAATCCCATGTGTTCTCATATACTACGACTATAATTTAATATATGGAACCAAAATTTTTGTCAAATAATGCAATAAATAAGAATCAAATGAATCCCATGAAAGAACAGGATGACAATGATTAAGCACAATAAAATGTTCATAATAAATGCATAAACCAAAAGCACAGCTTTTACCGCACTTTTTCCGTGAGCCAAAATAATGTTTTTAAAACAAAACACAAAAAAGTTTCACATTTGTTCATGGATAAAGCTGCTTGCTTTAAGCACCATCTAAAAATTTACGATGGTCTGTTACTCATTTCGTATTTACCCATTAAACAAAAAAAGAGGGTTCAATCATAAATTATTAAGCTATGCTTAAATAAGCAGCAAAATTGAGGTAAATTGAGAATTATTGATGCATTGAATTTTTTCAAAAAATATTTATTTTAAACTTGATTCTCGCATTTAAATCACTTTTTGATGAAAAAAGGGTTTTCTTTATGCATTGAAATTTTTTTAGATTTTTCTGTGGTTTTTTGAAGCTTTTGTTGAAGCTCTTAACGTAATTAGATTAGATTATGATATGTCGATAAGGGGTCTGATGGATATGGGAGTCTACTTGCGTGTTAGATCTTTTCACGGATTATTTTGAAGATTTTTTAGCTTTTTCGATTTTTGATGATTTTTTATATATTAGAGATTGTTAGTTCCGATTTTTAAGGTTTAGATTCTACACTTAATTTTAGATTACTCAATATTTTGAGCTAGAATTTAATTAATTAAAACTTAAAGCGAGAAGTTAATGAAAATATTGAAAATCTAATCCTAAATCAATGATAAAAATTCAAAATCTTAAAAATCCGTTACCAAATTTATTCATCATAAAATTTTCCCCCAAAAAGAATCACGTTCTTAGAACAAACAATCAATCCAAAACTTGTAAACTTTCACTCGAATTGACAAACAAATTACCTTTAATAAAAATTTGTCACGCAATTGAAATCATCAACAGAAAAATTTGTTTGAACGTCGTCTTGAAAAAATACTCATATTCGCATCAACCGAATACAAATACGTACCTTGTGCCTCTCGAGAAAGCATATGGAAAAAAATTTTACGTTTCGGAAGAACATCAGTTATGTAGATATGTAAATAAAATTTACGTATGATGACTTAGTAAACAACTCCGGAAGAAATTTGGCATCCTCTCTTGTCATCCTTTGATGTTTTTTTTTGTGCTTTTTTTTCGGGAAAATTGACGTTTCAAAAAGAAGAAAGAAAACAACAACAAGATGTCTTGATGATGATATGAGAAATTTTCAACAAAAGCTTGCCACTTTCACTTACTAACAACTCATAAACTTTGCTTGATTCGCTGATCTCACGATGACTTCTTGACAGTCATAAAACTTTTCATTTTTTTTCACTCAAAAGTTAGCTTGACTTTTTGGGAGAAATTTTTTTATGGTTTATGAACTTGAATGTTGTATTTAGATTGAAAAAGTCAAGTTGTAGACTAATCAGAGTTGAAATTTGAGTTCAAAATTCAGAAATTTGAGAGAATTGAAATTTATGCTGCTTCGAGTTTCTAGGGTATATCCCATACCCCCAAAAATTCTTAAACATTCAATAAATTTTAGCTTTTGGCTTAGAAAATATTAAGAATCATTCTAAAAAGCCAACCCTGCCTGATTTCTAAAAAATCATTACAATCATGTCGAGAACGCTCATTTTGGGTAATGAGGTAGAATTTTCGATATTTTTTACATATTTTACTCAATAAACATATGACGAGAACATTTTCATGTATTTTTATGGATTGTGTATCTTCTTTTCGGTTCGTTTGCGATTTCTTTTTAAAAATTTGTCACTGACTTTAAAAATGAAAGCAAATTTAGATTTACTCAAATTTTTGTTCACTCGAGAAAAAAAAAATCAAAGAATATGCTTTTGCGTTGGCGGAAGGTAGTCAGTTGGATTCGGTTTTTTACGTGCACCATTTGTGACTTTTTCTTCTTTTCAATTGAAGGTGAAAAAAATGCAAAAAGGGATGACTGAGTAGCTCTTTGTCAAGTTGGGTTGATTTTGGTTAATTTTTTGAATATTTGTCACTTTGAAGGGTTGAGACTGCTTTATTGTGAGTGATTGAATAGGAATAAGCAGTTTTAAGGAATTATACAGAATGAGTTTTACTGCTTTGGTACTTATTACACATTTTCATACTCAATTGCGATAATCAAATTTCTTATTTTTTTTTTTACAAATATCTTAGTCTAGATCAGTGTTGGACAACCTTTTTTGTGTCGCGGCACACCTTGTGAGTAAGTCATGGAGAAAACCGCACGCGGAACACGTTTCGTGGCACTTTTCAAAAAAAAAAAATCGGCACACTAGTGTGCCGCGGCACACCGGTTGGTCATCACTGGTCTAGATTCACAAAATTTGATTACCCTAACTAAACTACCTCATATTCCATAAATTAAGCAACACAACTATATTTCACAAAATGACATGAAAACAGAATAAAATTACAATAATTTGTTCCTTACAACTCATATGTCTCATGGCATATATTCCACAAACGCATGACATCAAAACTTACTTTTTCGATTTTCTTTTCTACGTGATCAATCCTCACAGTTAGTATATGAAGCTATCGCATATTTTACGATACGAATATCCAACATGCACTAATAAATAATTCAGTCAAAAAAGAATCTGAGAAATGTATGCGATAACTGTTGTTTAATAAAGTTATAAGTTCATTATGTATCTTTATTATAGCAACTCAAATATTTATGAAAGAAAAGAGAAAGTTTGTCTGAGAATTAAGTCATCATAGATGAAACTTTTTCCAACATTATTTGTTCTGTATGTAGTTTAGAAGCATTACAAGATACTTTTAAGATTTTTGTTTTGTTTTTTTCAGAACAATTGATGTGCAGGTTATGCATTTGTTATGTATGCATGACATATGGTGTAAAGTTTACTGATCTTGAGTTTTAAAAGAATTGAAACTTTTGAGATGCAAGATAAGAAAAATTATTTTTAACCTGAAAAAATCATTACAAAAAAATAAAGTTTTTTATTTTTTTCAATATTTTCAATTATTTCATTCCTACAACTTACAATATCTCCTTCATCAAAAGAAAAACAATTGCAAAAATTTCAAAATGACAATTTAAAAAGTTCATGGCTTGTACAACCAATTAAAAAGCACTCATGTACAAGTAATTCCAAGAGAAAGAATTGCTGAGAGATTTATAGATGCTAAAAATTTTCATTTCCAAAAATTATTTTAGAATAAATGTTATTATATTATGGAAATACCTTGTCAAGTATTTTTGTGATAAATTGTACAATAAACTCTCATTTTGACAGAGTTGTTAAGGAATTTAATTTACGCTGCTTTATAATTTGCAAATTTCCTTAATTTGAATTTAAATTTCAAATCTTTATTGATGGTATAATTATTTGAGTAAATACAGCTTAAGGCAGTCCGGTAATTCAACGCTTTTTTTTTGTGCCAATACAAAGGATGATAAAAATACGCTTTTGTAGTAAAACATTTTTATGTTCTTACTGTGCTGCTCTCTTTTGAATCCTAAGCTGTAAGGTCATTTTTTTGTAATTCTAACTTTAGAGATGAAAATAAATACAGCTCTGTAAATATACTCGACATTGTTTGCAATTAGTTCCATCGTAGATTCTTGCTTTAATCGGAAATTATAAACTTGATGCATTTTTCATGCTTGATGCTTAGAAGTTTCTAGTGATTTTTTCCAATATAGGACCGTTCACTTATGACGTCCATCAAAAACATAAATTTTTAGACCCCATTCCCCCCTCTGTCACAAAATCTTCATTAAAAAAAGTTTAAAACTGCCACACAGGCTCAGAATCTTTCCCCTTTAAAACCAGACGTCATAAGTGAACTATTTGATATTTGTTAGAAAACATTAAATCATGTAGGAAGTCAAAAGCTTCGAAAACCTAATTTTCATAGCCAACAACCACAAAACATTAATATTGCATTCTTTTTCCTCCAAAACAAGCACATAAAGTTTGTACTAAACTCCCGAGACGGTAAAAAAAGACGATAAACAGACTTTAAATGCCATCGCGTTAAACTGCTACAAACAGATATTGGATTAATATAAATTGTTCAATTAATTTACAATTTTCATTTCACGTCTTGAAGTCAGACATAACTTTCACTATTAAATTCCTTTTTTTCTGCACATAACTTTGTTGAACTCTAAACGGTTTTAATTGGAATTTGTTGTTGTTGTGGATTCATCTGAGTTTGGATGCGAATTTATGACGGAAGTGAAAGGAAAGTGCAAAGTTGTCGTTGAATGCAGGCCAGCTGATCAGTCATAAATAGTGCAAATTGATTGATGGATTGATTAGATTCCATTATGGTCCTTGACATTCCATTTACAGCAAATAAAAGCGTCTGGCTTTGCAGACAAAACTTTTCAATTATTAACGCACAAAATTTCTCGTCCTTTGGTCACCACACTTCACTCCTTGCTTACCAACAGCCATTAAAAGTCTTTAATTATTCAAAAAATAACAAAAATTTAACATCTGAAAAAAATTTCAATTATTTATTTATTTATTTTTCTTTCCGTACCTGTCTCGTTATACAGCATAAGCTATATTTTCTCATGAATGTTTCATTTGAAATTTTCGGTACCATTTTTTACTATGCAATATCGTGTACATCTGTGTGAGGAAAGAAAATAAGAGTGATGGCAACAGAATGATAATATTTTAATGCTGCTATGTTTCTGTGTAAGGATGATAGGATTAGGATTCTTTTTTGATAAGAAAACATTGTAATGATTTTTTTAAAAGTATCATGCATAAGAATTGAAATTTATTGTTCTGAGGCTGGGCTTCATTTGAATTGTAAATGTAAAATTGCATTTATTGAGTTTTTGTGGAAAATTTTGGGAAAATTCAAAAAAATTCAGGAAAATTGAAATTTTTATTTTCTTTTTATAAAATTTAATATTTATAATTTTTTTGAAAGTTTCATTTTTTTTAAAGAAAACTTAATCTTAATTTAAAATTTTCATTTCTTGTCAAAAAATGAATTTTCGATTTTTTTGAAAATTATTTTTATAAAATTTTTATCAAATTGATCAAAAAGTTATTTGACTCTTTTATAAATAAATTCAATCCATTCGATTTCTTTACACTTTTACTGTCAATTATCAAACGATATGTTATGTCTTGTCATGACTGATTGAAATATTTTAAGATAAACTTAATTGAATTTATCTTTCAACATAAATTTAATTTTACATCACAAAATTTTCTAATTTTTCAAAAAAGAACAGCAACATCAATTTGACTGTATTTTTTACAGCAATTTGTAAAGCTATTCATTATTAATTTTCAATATTCTTATTGTTGACACATTTAAGCTGTATTTTCGGATACGCTCAATGTACTGCTTGTTAGAAAATATTAAATCAAGAAAAAGAAAGTCAGCAAATTTTCTTTTGAAAAATGAACTTGCGTGGATCATTAATCGAGGCAGTGTCAAGAAATTAGACGATAAAGCACGAGTTTGTGTCAGAAAAAAATACTAAATTTGGAATTTGTTGTCAAAGTTAATCGTTTCTAATTGATCTAGATGGAAATTGATGCTTGAGATCATTATTACATGTATACTTGATTTTTTGAGATTAATTGATTTCTGAGTTTTGAGAAGTTATTAAACAAGAGCTTGCAAGATACTGCATGATAAATTTCGTGATTTTATGAATTTGCAATGAATTTGTCGTAGAAAGTGTGCCTAAAAGGTGGAGATTCTATATAGAATATTAGATCAGATTCTATATAGAATATTAGATCAGATTAGAGATCTAATATATTAGATCAGTTTTGACCAAACTATACTCCGCGACACTTAACTGTTCCGCAAAAAATTGTCAGGTGTTCCGAAACAGATTTTCAAAATAGTCAAAAAAAGCCTGTTTTTGAAAAATTGAAATTCCAGCTTAAAAAAAGGTCATGAAGCCTATATTTTGTTACTTTTGATTTGACAGCTATTTTTAGAAGTGTGTCGAAAAAAAACAAAAAGATTTGGACACCACTGTATTATACAATCACAAAATTAAAGTAATCAGCTTCTTTAAAACAAAATTCAAAAAATTGACAACATGATGCTTTAAATCTGTAAATTAATCATGACGTAATTATTTCGACCGTCACAAAAATATTTTTTACGATACGCATCCCTCCATCCATCATAAAGTAGAAATAACGTAAAAAAAATTTGAACAACCCTTTTTAATAATGTTAACAGAAAGGTTTTGAAATTGTGATGCGAATTTTTTCGCGAACAATTATTGGAATTTTTGGAAATTGATGATCTTAAGAGTAAGGGTTCCCGAAGTCTCGGTCTCGACAAATTTTCGAGACCGAGACCGAGACCGAGAATTCCCGGGATTTCCCGGGAAGTCTCGACTTTAATTCTACAGTAAATTTTTGAAATTTTTTAAGTATTTTGCAATTTTTATGGCGTTTTCATGCTTGTTACAAATGTCTGATTTAGAGAAAATTCAAAAAGATAATAAATTTTGGTTTTTTAACACAAAAATTTATGAAAATTATGAAGATAAAATTTTATTTTCCTTCATATAAATCTTAACCCATCTTTCATACATATTTTCAGAATATCAAAAATCAGTTAATTTGTTCACTTCATAAGTAGTAAATGTTAGTAATTTTCTTATAAAGTTTTAAGAATTTAACTTTTGAAAATTTATTTTCGGATGTGCTTTTCTCAAAAAAAAAGCTTAGATTAATATTTTTTTAGCTGAAACACAGAGATCAAAGTCGACTTTTTCGGCTTAACTTATTTTTGCTTCTATTGACAAAATTAAGCCATTTACAAAGTTTTTTGATATTATAACTGTTCCTTATATTATTAACTAGCATATTGTATCATAATTTCTTAATTTTCATACGTAATCAGCTCAAAATTTTACTTCAGCTGAGAAATAAGCCGATCGGCTTAAAATCAGCTTAGAAAATTTAAACGTTAAATTTTGAGTTTAACACTTTTCCAATTTTATGAAATAAGACTCAGAATAATAGAAAATGACCCTAGGAATAGTAAAAATATCTAAAGTACTTTGTAAATAGCTTAAGTTTATCAAAAAATGCAAAAATGCAAAAAACTAGTTAAGCCGAAAACTTCAGCTTCGATCTCTGCTAAAAAATTCAAATTTACTTTTTTAAATGTTTTTTGTCATCAAAACTTTAATTTTTTTATTGTATAAATGTCTATTTAGATATACTTAAGTATCTTAAAAAATTTTCCTTTGAGATTTAAAATTTTTCTCCGAAGAGAAAATGTAAATTTTTTAGTAAAATAAATTTTTCTTGGTCTCGGGTCTCGGTCTCGGAAAATTCTCGAGACCGAGACCGAGACCGAGACCGAGAATTCCCGGGAATTCTCGGTCTCGGTCTCGGCATCGTGAACCCTTACTTAAGAGTATTAAAAGGTCGTTCGTAAAATTCGTAACGCTTAGGGAGGGTTCTAAGCATTTTGTTACGCTCCATATAATTTTTTTTTATAATTCTATACAAAATTTGTTATGACCAGGGGAGGGAGGGGGGTCTAAAATGGCCATTTTTAGCATTACGAAATATCTTAGGGTTTACGAACGACCCCTAAAATTTGTTTATTAATACTTAAAATATTTATTAATCCTAACTTTTGCAAAGTTAGAGCGTTTTTTTTAAAAAAAAAATTAATAAAATCAGCAATGTCATTTTTTCATAATCGAATTTTCACAAGATTTTTTTTTGTCTTAGCTCAGTTAAACATACATAAAAGAATTTTTAATTCAGAAACAAAAATTTTGCAAATATGATTTTTTTCTTATTCTTTTACTCTTGTCCGTGAAAATTAATAATTTATTAGCCTTATATAATTTTGTATGTCTTAATATGAAAAATTATCAAATGTATGAAAAATGAGAAAAAAAAAAAAAAATTAAAATAAATTTCATTATGCGATTCCTTCTGCAGATTTAAAATGCAGAGTATTTCCTTAGCGTAAGCACAAAGCAGCATTGAACTTTATGAAATATTAATCATCCAGCCTTAAGGGTAAAGCAGGTTTTATTCCATAATTCAATTTTTTTTCTTATCTCACGTAAATTTTTTTCTACAATTTATCTGATTACAATATGACTAATTTGCATTACGCTTTCGATATGAATTTGATAAGAATCTAGCTGTTTAACATAATTTATTGGACATAAACATTGAGGAACTCTTTTTGTGAGGGAGAAAAATATCGTAAAATATTAATTAAAATCGAAATGTGTGTGACAGATAAGAGCTACAAATTTTTTGATTATTTCTTGCAAGTAAAGCAGACTGTCAACATGTGCTGACGTAATTGATAAAAGGAAACACTTGAATAATTTCAAAGTATGTTCCATAATCAAATTTATCAATTCCCAAATTTATTCAAAACACAGACACAAAAAACAATGTCGATTATTGTCGTGTAAGACTGTTTGGAGATAATTCGCATTGACATTTTACATATTGTAGAAATTTTTGTATGTTTCCTGTAAGCTTTGTAGTTTATAGTCATATCGTATATCTTGAGATATTTTTTCACCATTTTTGGCAATTTTAATGATTTTTTCTGATTATTTAAAAAATTTAAAAAACTTGCGCTTGATTCTTGCAAAAGCTTCTCGAAAAATTGCATACCTTCCAAAAATTCTATATCCAGGTGGGTACATCCATATTCTTCAATAACAAAACAAATTTTCCATTCCTTGTTCCACTTTCAAACTTGTCCAATCTTGTACAATCTGTCAATGCAAATGTGATTCCTTTTTGTCATCAGGAAGGATTTTCAAGGCATAAAGGAAGTCACACATAAATACAAACTTCTTGACAGGTTAAAGCTCCTTTCCATCCTTATATCCATGTATACGAAAAAATTAAATCCATCCAGTCTTATTTTTTTCATGAAAATTTAAATCATTTCAAAAAAATTTTGAATCCTAAAATGTGTTTTTGATGAATGGGTTTTCTCGTTTGCCACTCGTATGTCATCCAATGATGCGGAAGTGATGAATGTGAAAATAAGCTTATTACATTCAAACGCATTTATGACGTGGATTGGAGTTTCTTTGTTTTACGCATTGTTTGCTGGTTGCTAGGTGCTGAGATGAGATATGTTTAGCCTGATTTTGAAACAAACGATTTTCAATGTCTTATTTTGACTAAACTTAGGATTTAGGTAGTTTTGTGATGTGTAATTTAAGCAGTATTTAGCAAATAAGTAGCTTTTGTATATTTGTGTTGAAAATTTGCAAATTTCTATAGCATAGGACTCGAACTTAATAATACGGAGACTTTGAAATTGTAATTCTAAAACTTTAGACAGCATGATAGTTGCTGTACTTGTTCATTTTCTCTATACATCAAAGAACACCAAATTCCACTTCTCAAAGATTCTCAGAAGCAAAAAACACCCATGTGAACTTAGCCACACTTTTCCAGCCACACTCATCGGCCGATATTTATCGGCCGATAATTTTTTTGCTTACGTATTTCGGCCGATACGTATCGGCAACTTTACGTACAAATTTTCGGCCGATTTTTGTCGGCCGATAATTTCAATACAAGTTTTTCTTTGCATGCAATATTGCGTGCAAGTGATGAAATATCGGCCGATAAAAAAATCGGCCGATTTTTTGTGATTTTTGAGATTTGAACTCGCAACTTTTAGTAAAAAAAAAATAATTCTCCTCACTAACCACTTGAGCTATTGACGTGTATGATAATTTTATTTTTCTTTGGCTAAATGACAAACATAAATTGCAATTTATTTATGCACCTATATAAAAATTTTAATAATAATTAATTTTTAATATTATTTATTAGATATTATATACTTCACAAGAAAGAAAATTTTTGGAAATATCGGCCGATTTTTTTTATCGGCCGATATTTTTATTTATTGATATTTTGAACTTAAAAAGTCTAAAAAAAATCTTTACCTTTCTCTCCTCGAGTCAATAGCTACATTACTAAATTTTTGAATGATTTTGCAAAAACTTTATATAAGTTATCATTTCTCATGATGTTTATTTACTATCAATTTCATTTCTATGTTTTTCACATTATTTAACATTCAAAAGTCTTTAGTTATTAAATACAAATTATTAAATAATAACGTAGAAGTTTTCTTTGCAGCAAATATAGTACACTGATATTATGGTAATATTGGAAACTACAATCTTTCAAAACTTCGAAATTTGAGTTTTTGAATATTAGTAATATATTATGAAAAATGTGAACGATTTTGGCTTAAATTAAAAGTTTTTTTACTGTGAAAAATTAAAAATTGGTAAATTATATTCATTTAAAAAAATTTAGCAACAACATTTTTGCACTTAAAACGTTTTGCAAAGTAATGTAGCTATTGACTCGAGGAGAGAAAGGTAAAGATTTTTTTTTAGACTTTTTAAGTTCAAAATATCAATAAATAAAAATATCGGCCGATAAAAAAAATCGGCCGATATTTCCAAAAATTTTCTTTCTTGTGAAGTATATAATATCTAATAAATAATATTAAAAATTAATTATTATTAAAATTTTTATGTAGGTGCATAAATAAATTGCAATTTATGTTTGTCATTTAGCCAAAGAAAAATAAAATTATCATACACGTCAATAGCTCAAGTGGTTAGTGAGTAGAATTATTTTTTTTACTAAAAGTTGCGAGTTCAAATCTCAAAAATCACAAAAAATCGGCCGATTTTTTTATCGGCCGATATTTCATCACTTGCACGCAATATTGCATGCAAAGAAAAACTTGTATTGAAATTATCGGCCGACAAAAATCGGCCGAAAATTTGTACGTAAAGTTGCCGATACGTATCGGCCGAAATACGTAAGCAAAAAAATTATCGGCCGATAAATATCGGCCGATGAGTGTGGCTGGAAAAGTGTGGCCAAGTTCACATGGGTGCAAAAAACCCATTAAAAATGAAAGAAATGCGTAGTTTCAGGTCACCATTTGAAAAATAGAAATTCCAATTTCAATTCATGCTGTTAGCCAATACCTCAATAACTTATGAAATGAAAAAAAAAATGTATATTGATTGAAATTTCAAATATTCTCACTTACCCACATCAAAATAAAGAACTTTTTTTTTTTTTTTACCAAATTGTTGTGCCAACAAATCACAGGTAAAGCAATTGTCATGGCGAAAAATTGACTCACAGCAAGAAGTTTTTAAATTTTCGATTTGCTTTGAACACATTTTTTTTTGTGTGAGACGAATAAAAAAGTCTAATCTGAATTGTACTGCATACGAACGACAGTGTGTATGCTTTTAAAAATTTTACATACAAAAAATCTGTATCGAAACAAATTAGAATTTTTTTTGCATCATTATTTATTCATTGCTACTCGCTTTCATTTTCTCTTGATTCCATTTTTTTCAATGAGAATTTGAAGCTCTGTTCTGACGTCAATGTTGCATTTTGATGAAATTTGTTCAATTTTTAATTGTTAAACATGAAAATTTGAATTTATAACTTTTTCTTGCTTTTTCCATATTTAAAAAAAAAGTTTCATAATTCGAAAAATATTTATTGAAATATTCCCAATTTACTACAAAAGTTTCTCATCTGCCATCAATATGCAGATCAGAAAATAATGTCGATATGTTGCTGAACACTCACACAAAATGTGGAATATTTTTGAAATTTCAAAACTAATAAAAAGCTTTTTATTAATTAAAATTTATTTATTCATACAATTTTCATTTTATTTACAGAGAAATGGATTCATCACGACTGAATTATGTTTATCTTCTTTTATTTATTGTCACATTAAATTTCATCTCCACATATTCTGCGCCCAGGTTAGTATTAACAAGAATGGATGAAAATTCCAAGGAAATGAAAAGTTTTGGGATCAATTAAAATTTTTGAACGTTTTTGAATTTTTAAATATTATTAATGTCTAAAAGTTTATGGTTTGAGGTCTTTTTGAACAATAAAGATATTTTTCAAATTTTAATTAACTTTCCTTCCAAAAAGTCAACAGAATTGGAAGAAAATTTTGTTAAGTAATTAAAAAAAAAAATTAAGTTTAGTTCACATAAAGAAGTTTTTTTAAGAATGCCTTACTTCAAGAGTTGGCATAGCTGTGAAATTGTACATTGAAAGCTTTTTTTTTTGTTTTTACAAATATTCAATTCTATACAGGTCAGGAATTTTAAGGGGGATGAAAATTCAATTTTTGTATTAAAAAAATTGGGGGGGAGGGGGTTGATTTTTTTTTACGAAAAACCCTAGCAAATTAAAGAAATTTGCCAGTGAAGAGGATGAAAATTCACCCAATCACCCCCCCCCCCCTGGCTACGCCACTGATTCTATATATTGATCATTATATGTTAGGTTTTTAGTTTTTTTATCAAGAACTATTTAACAAATCGTAACCAAAAATTTACAAATCAATTTCACTTTTCTTAATTTATTAAATTCATACAAATTATAAACAATCTTCAAATTTTCAAGTTAAAAATCTACTAAAATCAATTTTCAACATGAACCCAATTAAGCTATATTTGCAAAATTTCTTTTGAATAAATGTTAAATATTTAAATTACGCTTATTGCAAAATTTCTGGAGAATGTGAGAACAGCAAATTCAATCTTTCTGATTATGTTACTGTCTTAAGGGCAGAAAATTCATTCAAAATTCATGCATGTAATGTGCATTCAAAGAAATTCAAACCGCAATTTCTATAATTCTCTTTTGTCTTTTATTACCTTCCGAAACAATGAAAAATTCATTTTGATGAGCATTACAGCAGCAAATAATTGCTCAATAATTAATTACTTTTAATGCTTATTCAATTACTGTGAAATTGAGTAATTAAAGCTGGATTGACAGTTTATGATATTAACACACAATTAATTAAGCAAATATTGGGGGTTTTAAAAGTTAAATGCAAGCTTTTAAAATAAAAATACATAAAATTTTTTTAGTATGTTTAAAAGTTCATTAAAAAGGAAAAATTATGACTAAATGAGATTCAATAAATGCAGTTTTAAATATTTTTTGATTCTTCATTCTCATAAATTACATCAGAAAAAATCAATAATTTTTTGAGCTCTTAAACTAGCAATACTGCAGTGATTTTCAACAAATTTTTATACACAAAAAAAAGAAACTTTTTAATGACTTTTACAGATTTAATGATGAAATATGTTTTGCATCCAAACGAGAAAGTTTTTAGCAAAAGAGTTGAAAATTTGAATAGTTTTTTTTTCATCTTAAAATTCTTTAATTAATATCATATTGAGTCCTATGTTAGTCTAGTATAGATGATCCAGTATTTGCTTATTATTTATTCGGTTTGTGGTTACATTATGAGATTTAGATAGGGATTCACGATTTCCCGGTCCCGTATGATTTTCGGGACACGGGACGGGACGGGAACGGGACGGGAATATACGGGAAATGTCCGGGACGGGACAAAGGATTGATATATTGATTTTTCTGATGCCAAATTTAAGCTAATATATTTAAAAACATTAAAAATAATGATTTAAAAGTAATAATTTTTGTATTTGATAAAAAAACAACATAAAACTAAATATATTTTAATTTAAAAAATCCTATCAACAATTTTTTTTCCGTAAAATAGATATTTGGGCATGATTTTCAAAAATTAAATTGATCTACCTAAATGTTTAAGTAATTTTATCTAAGCTCTATCTTTGCTATTGAATTTTTTTTAAAAATTTTTTACTCAATGTTTTGAAAAGCAAAAATATTCAATTTTTTGTGTCTTTCACAATTTTTCATATAGATAAATATTATCTTAAAAATGCTTTAGTTCATTTTCTAAAAATTAATTTAATCATGTTTAACCAAAAATTAAGATTTTCTGCACTAAACAAAATCTACCGATAAATATCGGAATTATTCTGAACTATAAAATTATCGGAATTATTTCGAAAATTATCGGAATTATTTCGAAAATTATCGGAATTATTCCGAAAATTATCGGAATTATTCCGATAAACTTTGAAAATTTATTGTTTTGTCCCGCTCAGAGCTCGAAGTCGAGTCGAGTTGACTCGAGTCGACTCGACTTTTCCCAAGTCGACTCGAGTCGACTCGGCAGATTTTGATTTTTACGAAGTCGACTCGAGTTGAGCCGAGTCGACTCGAATTTCACCAAGTCGACTTCGAGTCGACTCGAAGTCTACTCGAGTTGCAAAAAATAATTTATTAAACTTATTCGTTTTTGATTTCTGATTCCGCTTGTGAAGTATAACATTTCATACAAAAATATTAAAAATTCAACTTTTTTTCTAATTTTAATTATTTTTTGATAAAATATGAAACTTTTTGATGCTTTTTGATAATATATTAAATTTTTTGAATATTTTTCCTTTCTTACAATTTAAATAAAGATTTTTTCATAGTTGAGAAATAGAAATTTCCGAAATTTTCATAAAACTTTTAAATTGTTAATTTAGTTTTTGCATAATTTATTTATTTGAATCAAATTTAATAGAGTTTGATAGGTTTAAATGAAATTAAAGTGAAGTTTATGATCCAAATTTTGCAAAAACTAAATTAACAATTTAAAAGTTTCATGAAAATTTCGGAAATTTCTATTTCTCAACTATGAAAAAATCTTTATTTAAATTGTAAGAAAGGAAAAATATTCAAAAAATTTAATATATTATCAAAAAGTTTCATATTTTATCAAAAAATAATTAAAATTAGAAAAAAAGTTGAATTTTTAATATTTTTGTATGAAATGTTATACTTCACAAGCGGAATCAGAAATCAAAAACGAATAAGTTTAATAAATTATTTTTTGCAACTCGAGTAGACTTCGAGTCGACTCGAAGTCGACTTGGTGAAATTCGAGTCGACTCGGCTCAACTCGAGTCGACTTCGTAAAAATCAAAATCTGCCGAGTCGACTCGAGTCGACTCGGTTTTGAGTTGACTCGAGTTGACTCGAAGTCGACTTCGCCTTGTCGACTTCGAGCTCTGGTCCCGCTTGTCCCGTCCCGTATTTATTTCGGGACTCGGGACGGGACGGGACGGGAAATTCCCGACGATTTCCCGTCCCGTTCCCGGAACCGTGAATCCCTAGATTTAGACTTTGTTTCTATAGTCAATAAACCCCGAAGGACATTAATTCAATATTCTTGTTTACGGATATTTACAATGTAATTTCTATTTATATTAGTATCAAGACACGTGTTAACTATGTATCTAGTATAGACCATAAAAAGAAAATGTTGAAAGTTTAAAAAAAATCTAAAAAACCTTAATTTTAGCAAAATTTCATCTAGATTTGAATAAACCAGTCTAATACCTTCACAAAACCGTCACAAAAGAAAATTCTCATGTCTTAAACAATTCATGAAAATCTCTTCATTCTTAAAATTTCCATAGAGCTTTCCTGTCACGTGTGCTTTTGACATTTACACACCAACGACGTAAAAGAAAATCTTTAATAAAAAATCTCATAAATTTTTTTTTCAAGACTCATTTGCTTCCACATATTCATGAATTTTAAATTTTAATTATTTTACATGTACTTTCATTTCATGATTTTTAATTTCCATGAATAGCATTAGTAGCAGAGTCATGCTTGCAAAAGTGCTATAAGAAGTTTTACAATCCATAATAATCTTCGACATTGCCTCTTCTTACCAATGTTTATGTTTCAATCTCTCGAGAGACTTTAATAGCAAAATTAATTTAGTATATTGAGGAAGCTCGTGGTAAATCTTTTAATATAATCACTGAGATTTGCGATGGATTTGATTGAAAAATTTTCTCAATCATTCAATTTTAAATTCTCAGCAAGTGAAGCAATTCAATCCATCCTTAATTTAATAAGCAAAGTTGAATTGAATAATTTGTTTATGCAAATTTCTGCAATTTTTCTTTGAATTTTTATCTTATTTGTGTTATGAGCCTTGAAAGTTTGAGCTTTAAAGATAACGCAATGTTTTTTGTATTCCTGATGATTCATTTAGCTAATGTGGGGAGATTATTGTATACTTAAACTATTTTTTTTGTTAGGTTTACCTCTTAAGTTTCAAGTAAAAAATATCTAATTAGTGGTAATGAGGTTGAAATAAAAGTAATAAAACCCAACATAAAACAGTCGTTACTTAGAAATTTGAATTTTCCTGCATTTTTTTTTTATTTTGGAAATTTTTGATATTAAAAATTTGTTATTTAAAGTTGATTTAGATTGTTTTATTGGCTAGAAATAAATTTAAATCCTTAGCTTCACATTTTAAAGGAGTTTCCAATCATAAAATTAGTGATTCAACACGAATTTGAATGAGAATTCTTTGACAAGATCTTCAAGTGAGAATGTAAACAAATCATTTTTAATTCATGATAAAAACTTAAAGCTAAATAAACTGAATTTCTTGTGTCTCTTTAAAGTTCTTCCTTGAGCATGCAACACGAAAGATTCTCCCCAAAAAATTATATCAATGTATATATGCAATAACCTCCTCAATTTCAAATATTTCACTGATTCCAAAAATAATTTCTGCATGCAGTGACTGCACGTGCTTATAATATCAGACTTACCATGAAATTTACGATAATTCTTTAGCTCATGTATTTCTTCTTCATACATTCATAATTTTTTCCTTTGACTCACATGGAGAATAAGGTTGAGATGCGTAAAAAAGCAGTGCTTATATCTGTTTTTTATTCTACATAAAAAAATCGTACATGCGCTTCAAATTAGACAGAGAACTGTAAAAAGGAAATAAAATTGAAAATTTTATATTTTATTAATTTTTACAGTACAGTAATGTACTTATATCATGTATGTGTTGTTGCGTGCATAACTGTAATAAAATAGCATTTTCACATTATTTACGTCAATGAGATTTGCAACCTTAGGCCATCTTTGAGGGAAGGAATCTGAAGATAAAACGCAAATCGTTTATTTTGTTATATAATATGAGAGAATATCTATTTCTATATCCAATTTACCTCCTTAGTTTATGAACGTCCACAAGCACTCAAACCAAAATTACTTTTCTATAGAAATCATTGTCCATGCTGATTGGAAAATTTATCTTTTGATTTGATTGTGCACTTATTACAATTATCCAATTATCTCTCTTGTCTATTTGCAGTTACTACCAGCCAATGTATAATGACTTAGATGATCAGCCTGATGAATTTTTAATTGACTTAATAGCACGATATGGACAAACGATAATGAATGCAAGAAATGATCTCGAGAAGTAAGTTTATATAAAAATTTAATTTTGTTGTTCATTCTGTCATTCTTTTGGGGATTCATGTAATGTGGATATTTACATGCTATGGGTGTAAGAGACATGAGGGCAATAGAAACATTTTTGCATAAATTTAATGCAGTTTTGAGTCCATTGTTGTTCTGTACATTCGTTTTATTGTTCTGTGGATGCAAAAATCGTGTAAACCAGCATAAAAATTTTCACTAAATTCTTCTATGTCCAATTTTTTTCCATGAGTGGACATTTAGATCCAATTTTTGTGTACGGTGCTGTTCTAAAAATGAATTTTGCATGAGGACATCAAACTACTTTCTTGCTTTAAGCACTAACCCATAAATGACTTATTTATAGAATTTACTACATCAATTCCATTTCTACTACCTCCATTACTAGCTGTCAAGCTAATTAAGTTTTATAGATCATCCAAGCCGTAAGGCGAAAACATGTAGAATTACTTTGATTGCAAAAGTTTCACTTTTATTCATCTGAGGATGTAAGGAATAGATAAATCATGTTGAGGTGTACAAGCTGAATTATGGGGATTCATAATTTTGGAGGTTAGAAGAATTTTCCGTTCTGGTTTGTTCTTTTTAAAGAGTATTTTAATTTTCGTTTGAAATTTTTGATTAAATTCTAAGGATTTGAACCTCTTGCTAGTGTAATTGTTGGCAACATGTTTGAAATTGTTGAAAAACTCGGTTCGAATCCTACAAAAGTTCAAAAATTTCAGTTAATTTACAAAACTATCAAGAATGATATAATAAGTCCCATTTCATATATAACCAAATTCCGTCTTGTAGTCTTAGATCCAATGAATATTTCTTAACCATCAACACAATATTATCACATCAAACAGCTTACAACAAGTTAAGAAAATAAACAGCATTAAAAAATGAACAAACAAGAGAATGTGTTGAAAATGATATCTTAGTAAATTGCAGTAAATTGTTGTTTATAGAAAACCGCTCATTTTTCTATCAAAACTGATTCATGTACCAACAGAATATCATTTCAACATAGCTTAATAATTCATTCTGAAGAGCATCTCATGTAGTTGTAATATATAGTGAAATTGAATTAAAAATAACATCTTAAATAATTGAATAGTGTAGGATGTAAAAGAGATGTATTTATTGATTTAAGGATTTGTTATGAACATGTGAATAGTAGGCTTTCTCGAAATCCCGATCCCGATTGATTTTCGGGATCGGGATCGGGATCGGGATTTCCCGGGAAATCCCGGGATTTCCCGAAAGATATTTTTGAAAAATTTATGTGGATTTTATATCCAATTTTAATATTTGAATGAAGGTAATTAATTTTTAAAAGTTTTTATTTTTTGGGCAACATTATTCTGATACAATTGGTCATTAATGGTTCAATAAACTACAAAAAAAAATTTAGTAAATTTATTTCTAGAGTTTCATTTTAATGTATGTTTTAGAAAGTATCATTAATTTAAAGAATTGTTTTTAGATTATTATATAAAGCCTTTAAAATAATATTTTTCTAAATTAAGGTTTAATTTTAAAGTCAATTTTTGATTATTTTAACCATGTTAAAAACTTTTTTCTAAGTATCAAAAATATATTTTTTTTAAAAAAAATATAGATTTTTACGAATTTTGGTTGATTTTCCAAATTTTTTAAAATTTTAACAAAATGAAGTATCAAATGACACTAAATTTTAATAAAATTTAAAGTAAATGTTTCTTTAAATACTCAGTTTAAAAAAAATGAAAAATTTTTTTGGAAAAAAAAGTTAAAAAAAAAATATTTTACTATGCAAATGGTTAAAATCGGGATTTTCAATCCCGATCCCGAAAATTTTCGGGATCCCGGGATTTTTCGGGATCGGGATTTCCCGGGATTTCCCGATCCCGATCCCGATAGCGAGAAAGCCTAGTGAATAGTTGAACATGTGCTTGATACATAAGATAACGCTTAAGATTTCCGTGTAAACATGTATGCAGATAAAGTAGGATTCAATACGCTGAGTGATATTTAATATTGATTGTATTTTACGACGTTTATTGAGGATTTTTAATGTAGTTTCAGAAATTCAATTTTCATTTTGATTAAATATTAGATTTACATCATGAATTCGGTAATAATAGCAATATTGAAAACTGATTAAACCCTATTCAAGATTTTAATATTTAACGTTCAAAAATTATTCGAAAAGTTTGCATATAGAATTTTTGTTTAAAATTTTTCTAACCGTTATTTTCATAAATTCTTCATCGAAAGAACAAACAGTAAATTACAAAATTACTACAATTCTAATAAATAAGAAAACATTTTCTGCTAAATACTCATATGAATTATGAAATTGGAAACACAAATATTCCATTTCGAAGAGACCACAACCATTAACCATCTCACTAGAGGAAATACGTAAACATTATGCGGTCTAGATGCCAACTTTCTACCTAACGCCGTAAATTCTTTTAATGTAACCGTATAATCAGACACGTAAATGCAATTCGAATTTAAATTGAAAATATTTCAAAAATTCACGATGCCAAAACCTTAGTAAAAACGGAAAATTGTGGTCACTGGATGTTTGCTGTTGAAATAACGAATTATGATTTCCATGGAGAATTTAAACTTATTACAGCGCAAAATGTGAGAAAATTTTGTAAGTTTGAAGTGCAACTCAAATGTGCAATAATCTTCTTTGGGAAAGATGTTCTGTGAACTGTTGCAAACGGAGAAAAACTGAGTGTAATTATGGGGAATAGAACAAAACTCTTGAGACTATAAAAGTTTCTAGTGAATTGACCAGACAGGTTATTAATTCAGTAGATTAAAATTTTTACCATAAAAGCAAGATAGAGTGGAAAATGATATCATAAGATAAACAATTTACTGTGGACAGCGAGTAATAACTCAAATATAATTAATAACTAAATTTTAGTCCTTGAATGGAGGAAGGAGCTTAGAAAATTGAAAGCAATATCTTGAAGGAGATTAAAAGAAAATAACAGGAATTATCGGAGGAAAAATTAATAATTTTAAAAGAGTTTTTTCACATTGAAAAATTTCTGTTGTTTCTGTCCACAACTTGAAAATATTTTTGAGATGAAAATGTTTTTAGTTTTTATAATTTTAATCCCGAAAGACACAGATCGGATAATCGAAATGAAATCCGGCACCAAGTCGGAGTGAGGCCAGCACCAAGCTGGCATCCAGGGTGTGGAACTGATCAAATTGATTTTTGATCATTTTTGATCTTTTTTGATCATTTTTGATCTTTTTTGATCATTTTTTTTGATCATTTTTGATCATTTTTGATCATTTTTGATCATTTTTGATCAATTTGATCAGTTCCACACCCTGGGCTGGCATACAATTTAAGCCGGAGCGGTTCTGGCCTCACTTCGGCTTTGTGCCGGATTTCGTCTCGATTATCCGACTTGTGCCTTTCGGGAATGCTTCTGCTTTGTTAATCTTCAGTAGAATTTTAGAAAATAGTGATTTTTAAGAAAAATTTCCCGCCATTTTGAATTTTTTGTATATAAAAAAATTGAAGCTTAGAAAAACAAAACAAGTTCAAGCTTTGCTCTTTTTAGAACCTAATCTTGATTGAAAATGATTACATTAGCTTTGCTCATTCCTCATAAACACTTTTTAATTATTCAGACATTTAACAATCTTGCAACAAAGCCAAATTTTTGTTATAAAATCTTCAAGTGAAATTGTAAACAAACATTTTTTTCAAAATTTTGTAATTTAAAAAAAAATATTTTATTCTATTTTAAGTAACTCAAGAGTAAGTTTTTAACTTCCCCATAACCATTTGACTCAGCAAATGCGGAATTCACAAGAACTCACATTAAACTTTCTACTTTTTTCCAAGAAAATCTCATTACAAAGAAAATTCTTTCTTCATCAAAATTTCCCTTTTAGAATTTTTAATGAAAGATTTGAGTATGAAATGAACAACTTCTAAGTTGAATTAAACATTTATCATTCAAAGATTAATTATGCATTACAACCTTAATAAGAATTAAATGAAAACAAGTTCAAAAGTTAAAGTAAATCATGAAAAGAATCTTCAAAATATTTTGCGTAGAAAATATCAACCAAATTTATTTTTTAGTCATCGGTCTACTTTATGAACATGAATGAAAGCTTCCAACGCACTTCAAATGAGTCAACGATTAATTCATTTCAATCTCAATGTAGGCGTCTATAATCCAAACGCAAAAGTGCAGCGCTTGTTGTTCTTAATTTGAGTTATGATGGCCAAAAGTAGTTCAATCCACGATCAACAACCTCCGTGGGAAATTTTACAGCATGTTTAGAATATTCATTGATAAAGAGAGTGCCAATAGAAGTCTGAAGTGGCTGTATATGAAAATCTGTTCGATTACTTTACTAACGTCATGTGATTTGTAATAAATCATTGAGAATTGGGTATATTGACTATGCAAAGGGGATTAAATGCTGAGAATATCTTTTTGGAATATTTTTGTTTGAAGTTTTGCATATTTTTGTCTGATAAAGGATTGAAAATTTAAAAGTATAGAAAATTTTTCACAAATTTATGGATTAACTGGAATTAAATTTGTGTCTGTCTAGCTTTTTGATGGATGAAATAAAGTTGATAAATTTCTTAAAAATTCTTTTTTAGTGAGAAGTTGGAAATGCTTTATATCAGTTGTGGCCAACCGGTGAGCCGCGGCACACTAGTGTGCCGATTTTTTTTCGAAAAGTACCACAAGTCGTGTTCTATGTGCGGTTTTGGTCATTACTTACACACAATGTGTGCCGCGACACACAAAGATTGATCACCATTGCTTTATATGCATATTTTAAAGAATCTGGGATGATATAAAATCTGTACCAACCTCCATGATTTTCAAAAGTTTCTTTTATCCATGTCCTGCTACCTTCCACACAAAGCTCTTTCTGGAAAATCGAATAACAATGATATCTTTATTTCGATCAATTATCCAAAAAGGATAATAAGAATAAGCCAGCATATATGTTTTTTGAGGCACATCGACCATGATAAAAGAATAAAAACAGACCATAATATTAAAAATTCACTATGCATGTAAAGAATATTGTACATAATTTGAATAAAATACGAATTTTATTTTCATTTACCTTTATTTGGCTTTAGGCTTACAAATAGGAACAAGAATCTGCTTGTATGTTGACATAAAATATATATTCAAAAAAATGATAATAAAATTAGGGAAATTGAATTGAAATTTCAAAAGAAATGATAACATTTGGGACTCATAGTGGGTGGATTTTAAACAATTTCTAGGTAGAAAATGTAAAGTTATTGAAGCTTGTATATTTTTTTGGAAATTCAATTGACAAGAATTGAAATAGATATTATATAATTTAAGCTAGTTGAGTTGAATTTAAGGATGAATGAATTTAAATCAAATTTACAAGAACTTTCAGAATAATTTTTCTGACGTGTAAAATTTTAAAATTATTAGAGCATGACTTGATTTTATAGGTCAATTCCTACCTTAAGACAGACAGACATAACTGAAAAATGTAACCCAAATTCACAAACACCCCAAAATTCATAAAAAAGAAATGTCTTTCCTCATTTCCAATTTCAGTATCGATAAAAAGTTGCAGAAAGACAATGAGAAAGGAAAATCTTGAAGCGATAAGGAAGTAAATGAAAAAAGGGTTTCTTTATTCTATAAATGAGAAAAAATATGCAGATCGACATTAATCAGGATCTTGAATAACTCTATTTGTGTCTCTTTGACATAATACAGTCTGTAATGATACAGAAATATTTTGAATATTATATCTTAATTTAAAAATGATGGAAAAAATATAGAATATGTAAAAAATATTTATGAGGAAAAGGAATTGATGCAAAATTTATTGAGATAGGAGATGAATGTCTTGTAGATTTTTTTCCTGTGTGGTTGCATCATTGGGATAAGATTTTGGGGATAGAGATGGGATTTTATAGAGGAATAAAATTAAATTTGGGATAAATTTAGGTATTGAATAGAATTGAAGTTGATCCTGAGAGTTAATCTGATAGATTTTGAACAGAACTTGGAGCCTGTGCTTAATATATTAATAGGGATCGTTCACTTATTACGTAACGCAAAAGGGGTTTTTACCCCTCCCCCCCCCCCCCTCCGTAACGTTTTTTAACAAAAGAATCAGGTGCGAGAACAATAGACCGTAACAAACTCTCGACCCCTATATTTTCCAACATACCAAAAGTCATTAAGTTAATCCATGGTAAATTCATCTTTACTCAAATCCACTCAAAAATTTAATTTCACAAAAAACCACTTCTCCAATTCATGTGAATGAACTTAACAAAAAGCTAATTCATCCCTAGAGAAAGTAATCAAACGTGACATTCTTGGAAAATGTTAGCACACTTAAGCAAGGTGTCTGTTTTATTCCGAAGCTGATTATATTTCTAGTGGGTGAAATTTATCATCATAATGAATTTTTTATTAAGCAGAGAGAAAAACATTTACAGAAGACGACCAGCTAGGAAGAAATGGTTTAAAAAACGGATGTGGGTGTCTGGTCTGAATGAATATGATTATTTTTCTCAATGAGTAAATATTGGATAATTTTTTAAGAATATTTATAACTTTCAATCAAATCCCACAATACTCAGCTCAGGGGTGTAGCCAAAAGAGGGTTCAAGGGGGTCCGGACCCTTCCTTCGAAGAAAAATTCTTTCAATTTGCTAGGGTTTTTTTAGAGAAAAAAGCATTCGGGCACCACTAAATTTTTTTCTTCCATACAAAAAAATTTTTGGACCCCCCCTAGAAAAAATTTCTGACTACTCCCCTGACCCACCTTAAAAAGATCGAAGCTCTTTAGGTCAGAAAAGTAAGCACTTACGTGAACATTCAAATTTCATGAATAAATATTTATCCAACATTAAAATGTAAATCCAGCAATCAACACCTTATCCGCGTGAAGAAGAAAAGACCATGAAGATTTCTACTCGATCGTAATAAAGTATTATTTTGCAGCACCGTAATTTTTATTTCCATTAGGGATGCTATTGGATGTAAATTATACAGCATTAGGTTTATTTTATCTAAATTTTGCTATTTTTTAACACCAAACCTAAACATAATAAAATTCATATATCCATCAAAATTGACTAAACAAATAACTAAATCATATTTCAAGTTCATGCATGATGCACTCAAAATTATCATAACGGAAATGACAAAATAGCATATTTAATCTTACAAAACATGAAAAATAGATTTCCATCACATAAGCATGAAAATGATGTCGTCAGTGTATAATGTGCTTATAAGTTTCTCTCACTAGAAAATTTGAGTAGCTATGAATAATATTTTATGCATTGATAATAATCATATGCACATAATTTGATACATTGACAATTTCTTATAAAATTGAGCTTCTCAACCTGAATTGAATATTTTATCATGCTTGTCCAAAGTAATTGCATGTCAATAAATAATTTATATCTTGAGAAATTCTAATTTGTCAACGAAAATTTATTTTTGTGTAGCTTTAGCACTTTGCAGGTTTCTGTCCAAGTTTTCAAATCTAATTTTCTTGAAACTTTTTTTTCAAGAGGAAAACTTTCAAACTTTCTATTAGGAACTTAAAATTACATTAATATTTTTTTTTTCTTCCGACGAGATAAGCTTGAAGCTTATGAGAAACTGAACAGGTGGAATTTTCACATTTCCTGACCTCCTCGATATTTTGTGTATTATATTTCATAAAATATATTGATGGAGAAGTTAATTTATGCTATATAGGCTGCTAAATAGAGTGCTATAAAATTCGATTATACTTGTTTTTGCGTACGAGAATTTGAGGTTATATTTCAGCACTTAATGGCAGTGATGACCAACCTATGTGACATGGTACACTAATGTATTCCAAAAGAATCAGAAAATTTCTTGAATGTTATGCTACATGCAGTTTTGGCCAGATCATGGCACATAAAAGGTTGTGCATCACTGGCTCATGGAATATTTAAAAAAGTCTCAATTTATTTTTCAAATTAAATGACAGAATGAACATAAAAAAAAATTGAAATCAAAAACGTTACTCAAAACCATTACGCATATCAAAGCTGAAAATGCTTTTGACCCCCTTTTTCACTTTGATTAAACAAATTCAGTGGCCACTTATTCCTGCATGTCGCTCAATTAAATGTCAATTTTTCATAAATTTTTCTTTTTTCATCTTTTTTTTCATTTCCAGTTCAAAGCGTACTGTTGATTTTGGATTATCAAGAGGCTATTCAGGCGCGCAGGAAGCAAAACATCGTATGGCAATGCAAATTGCAAACTTTGCTGGCGGTCCAGGAAGACGTAAGCGATTGTCACCAGGAAAATTTGCAACACAAGTTTAAAGCACTTGATTCCCAATATTATTACAACTTCCTCCCAAGCTACCTTCTCTCATATTAAGCGCACTGCAAATGAATCAAAAAATAATAATGAATGTGAGATTATCTGTATAAATCAGCAATTATTGAAATGTAAAACTATGCTCTTTCGATTCCAAAAATAAATAAAGAAAAAAGTTTAAAGTTTCTGGAAAACTGAATTGATGTGCTGTTTTGGTTATTTGATAAATTTTTAGGTTTTTAGAATTTTTTGGTGGCTGTTGCTTCTTGGATTTTGACGGACTCCTCTTTTTGTGAATGACTTTTTATGTGTTGACTTTTCAGGATTTAGTATTTGGTGGTAGCTTCAATTGAGAATATACTTGAGGATTTGAACCACTCACTATAATTAAATTTAATTTTATTAATGTTTAATTACATAAATCCAGTAAATCCCTAAAAAATATTTGATTTATTAGGATTTGAACCATTTTCTTTAATAAAACCTAAAATATATTCCCTTTCAATCCTCTGGAAATGTTCTCAAGTTTTAAAAACGCAGCCATTATCCTTTTTTACTCTTTTTTTTGGAAGGCTGACTTTTTGACATTATCTCACTTCCGTTTTCAAGAAATCTGCACTTTAATCAACAACATCCGCCAATTCTCCATACCTTTTGCTTCCTTCCAGCATTTCTCAATTCAAATTGAAATTTTCAGACGTAAAAATTTTCTTTCTTTATCTTCGCGACCTTTTTCTGCCCTCTTTCTTCATCCGATCGTTGCAAAAGCCATTAAGCATATTTACTTTTCGTATAATCTTTTGAGTCCTTAGAAAAATCTGCGTAGAGGAATTTGTAGAAAAATGTATTCAATGCTGACTAAATCCTTCAAATCATCATCATATCCCAATTTTCTAGGAATCAATTACAGATTTTTTTATGGATTTTTAAGTTGATTCATTCTCTGACCTATTGACTGATAATGTATAAGATGAGGATGATAATTCAATATGACTTGCAATGTAGACGGGGTATCATTTTAAGATTTAAGGTAATGATAATTCATTGTTGATAACTCGAGTATCTTATGTCTGATTACTGAAGCTCAAGTTTATAAATTTTATATTGTGTGATTCTGCTTTATGTCTCAAGAGATCTTTGTTTTTAAGTGAATGAAAAAATAAAAATAAAATCTGTTACAGAAGGTAGGCAGCTGTTGCTTTAATCCAGTCAACTTGAGATTTATGATATTTTTGTGGATCTATGACACAAAATAAAGAGATTTTTTTTTGTACCTTTTGACCTCGTTTGGTAATGAGTTTTTTTTATAAGAACAAATCTTTTAAAAATTCCCCAATAACCAAAAATTTTAAAAGTTAGTGTTCAGATAGTTTATAGCACGGCTATTTTCAGATACACTAGCTTAAATCTAGCCTTTAACGGTCGTGGTTATTAGGGATTATGTTGAACTTTTTGAAAATAGGCTTATGACGTCATTAATGTGTGGTCTCTAATTGAGATAAATGCATCACTGGCGTAGCCAGAAATTTTGAGTGGGGTGAAAATTTAACTTTTAATGGAAAAATTTGGGGGAAGAGTGAATTTTCGTTTTCTTTACTAAAAACCCTAGAAAATTAAAGAAATTTGTCAGTGAGACGGGCGAAAATTCACCCAATCACCCCCCTGGCCACGCTACTGAAATGCATCAAATTTTCAAATAGTTTTTTTTTATAAATAAAGATAAAATTTATATTTTTCCAAATTTTCTTGATTTTGTTTTGTTTGAAACACCTTAAAATTTTCAGTTTTTCAACAACCAAAATTTTTAAGAGTAACTGTAAATGCACATTCATTCATAGATGTTGACTTATTCAAATTTTGATTCTGCATTATGTTAATTAATTTGTAACATCATAATTGAAATGAATACACTGATTTGAGAATTACAAATCTCTATAGAACTTAATACCTAGAAAATAATTTTGGTGTTTTTGCAATTATGCAGTATGTTAAGTAGGTGATAAGATCTTTGAATACTGTTGAATGTAATTAAGAGGCGATTATTTTGTAGAATTTTGAATTGTTTTATTGTGTAAATTACTTAATAGGATTTTAAAGGGATAATTTCAGTAAAATTTTGCAAGTAATTTAATAAAATAATTGTTGCTTTATAAGTTTTTACATTTTTTACCTTAAATTTTCAGATAAAAATGCCATTCATAATGGGTTGAAATTGATTGATCAAATTGCAATTTTGTGATAATTTTTAGTCAGTATAATTACAATTAAATCAAAATTTGTAAAATCTTCTTTAATTATGTTTGAAAATTAAAGAATAAGCACAAAATTTTTCAAAACCAAGAACTTTTTCTTAACAGATTTGAAAAATTCAAAAAAGTTGCAGAAGCTTTTCATGCAAGTTTTTCACGTAAGTTTACTTTTTTTTCTCTCGATTGAAAGAAAAACTCAACGAGTTTTTCAATGTTTCTAAACACAAAATTGTGTACTTTTTATGGTTTATGTAAATTTTTGTTTAAGGCTTTCTCACTCGATGTTTTGTGTAATTTCTGAAGATTAAATAAAATTGAGTAAATTTTAAATTTTTTTATTTATTTTATAAATTAAATATTTTTTGTTCAAATTCATTAAAAAGTGAATTTTGCTTTAAACTTTCAATTACGAATTAAAATTGATTTTTTAAAATTTATTAATCAGACATTAAAAAAATTGTTTTTGTAGGTTCCAAATTAAATTTATTTTTAAGCATTTTGGAAAATTTTTTAAATATTGAATTAAAAATAATTCAATAAATCATTTAATCTGCTGTTAAATGTCGAGAAATAATTTTTTTGCTAAGTTCAATATGTAATTAATTGGAAGAAAAATAGACAAAAAGTCAATCCCACCAGCAATCCATAACATTAATGATGAAAGAATGTCACATTTTGAAGAAGATTTTCTAAATGAAAAATTCTGTTGATAAAATTTTTCGTGTGAAAATTTTCAAGACCATTACAAAAGAGGCTCTTTAAATTCAAATTGGCCTAATAATTTCCCCTAAAAATAACAATAAAATTAACCCCTTTTTTCTGGCATGTTTTTCTAAAAAAAACTTTATTTTTTTTTCATCCATATATTTTTTCATAGACATAAAGAACAATGATGTTAAAAGAAACACGTTTCAGCAGAGCAAAAGAAGAAAAAGACAGCAAAATAGTAAGCACAAAAGTTTTTCCTTTCCATACATACCACAAAAAGCAAAAGCAAAAAAAATTATCTTTTTTCATTTTTTTGTTCACAAATATCCTCAAAAGTAAATTTCGGGAGAGAAAAATTTTGAATGCTAAAGAGAAAAATGTGCGCAGCATCAATTCTCACCTGCTCAGCATTCAATTGTTGTCACCTCGTTCCAGTACGAAAAATTTCCATAATTTGAGATAACTGTTGCTTTGCAAAATTCTAGGAAAAAAAAGAATAAGATGAAAATATTTTTTTTTTCTTTAAATTTATTTTTTTATTATTTTTTTTTGGACCTAAAAATTTCCATCATTTCCACGCCATTCATGCATAATTTTGCCCTTTAAATGGAAATTAGACGCAACTTTTACATCTACAAAATTATTTAAATTTCAAATAATCATCTTTTGTTGATAAGTATCATGCAATCATGTGGTGGTAGATAAGAAGCAACAAATTCTTCCAGCGCAGCTCCCTTTCCAATTCTCTCACGCTGCCTGTGTGCCTCTCTCACTTGCGCGAATAATTTTTGTTTTTCATTGGAAAGTCTTACAGGAACGAAAAAAAAAAATCTTCTCACTATGCTGTGAGTGTCTTTAAATCCATCCGTATAATTTTTTCTTGCTAAAACGGAACAGTTGGGAATCGTACTTCGCTCAAAGTAGTCGCTTTGAATCTATAACGGTTGTGGACGTGAATCTGTGCAGAAATATATTCTCATATATATATTTTTGAACTATAGGGGAAAGGAATATATAAGAAAAAAAGTGAGAGGAATCCAATTTAATTTTTTTTGAATCAACAATTATTTTTTTCTATCAAAAAAGGTGTGCAAAAAATTATGAAAAAAATATCAAAAAATCTTTTTTTGGTGATAAAAAATTCGAGGATTTTTGTGTGTGTGTGACAAAAAAGAAAAAAGAATTAAAAAATGAAATAAAAAAATCTAAAAAAAAATTGAAAAGAAGATTGAAAAAAGGGAGTTGTAAAAGCAGCAGCAGTATGTGTTGGAGAAAAAAGGAATCTGCTTTACTGATGCTGCTTTAGGGACGCAAAATTTTCCTTTTTTTTGGAAAAAAGGAAATTATTTTTCATTTCGACTTATCAAGTTTTCCTTTTTGAAGGAACAGCAAAAAAAAGTTTTTTTTTGGGTGTTGAAAAAAAGAAGAAAATGAAAATTTTTGTGAAAGTGAAAAAGCTCGTCTATCTCATTCATGGAGTCTTTTATGTTCTTCCATATACGTATACGTAGTAAAAGGGCTTCGCATTTACCTGATATTTATTATCTCCATCTCACTCTTTCACTCTATCTCACTCATTCACCATTATCTCAATGTAATGCATTAGCAGTTGACAATTTATTTTATTTTTGGATTTTTAATAGATTTTGAGTCTTGACGAACATTTTTTTTTTGGGGGAATGGGTTATTTTGAAAGTAATGTCAGTTGAAAAATTGACTTTTTGGTTATTACTTCTTTATGGTTCTGAATATTTAGGTGAAATGAAATTTAGTTTTTTTAGGGTAAATTTGAAGTTAAGGAACTGTGTGTCATGATTTTTGAAGGCTGTCTAAAAGTAGCATGAAACAAAAATTATTAAATTTTCAACATTTTTAAATTTCACTCGCTAATTAACCATAGAAAAATCAATGCCAATGCCAATTTAATTCCTCCTTTAATCTCCTCCAAGAAACACAAAATCTCAAAATTCTCAACCTTCATCATCGTATTTATTAAAGAATAACATTCACTTACGTTCCACATACACATAAAAGGCATTTTACATCCACAATTCCTTTCATTCAACCTCTTTCTATAGAATATAAATTTTCCTTGTCAATCTTGACATTTGAGTCCTTGACGACATGACATTGGTTTTGAAAAGAGTGAGACAAATACAATTCACAAAAAAAGTCAATGCTAAATGACATAACTCCATCATGTTCTGATTTAATTTATCATCTAAAGAATTTGATTTATTGAAGTGAATTTTTGAAATAAAAATAAAATGAAAAAGTGAAAAAAATGGATTTTATTTAAAGTTGAAAATGCTTTTTTAATTGAGGATGAACGATTTTAGTGAAATTGGTTAAAATGTGAATAAAAAAAAATGTTAGGGAGGGGGGAAGTTTTGTGCTAAAATTAAAAAAAAAGTTTTGAAGCTCTTGAAATGTAAAATGATTAAAATCGAAAAAATACTTGTACATAAAATTCTTGCGGGTACGTCATGGTCCCTAAGAAATTCCGTAAAAGTTTGCCTTCAAAATTCATTTGGGGCCGTTCACTTAGTATGTTACGCAAAAAACGACTTTTTAGAACCCCTAACCTTTCCCCCCCCCTAAAAAGTGAACGTACTAAGTGAACGGCCCCTTTTGGAAGTACAAAAAGTAATCCAAAAAGCATATAACCATTGCCACATCCTGTTTCATTCTCTTTAAAGAGCAGTCCACAAAAACTTCCTTCATCAGCAACTTTAAATGTATTCATACACGTGTGGATAACCTCGTGTAAATGTGATAAAAATTTCATGAAGCTATAATTTAATAAAAAAAAATTTTTGAAACTTTTTTTGCTTTCACATTTGAGTACCAGACAGTCAACCAAATTGACAATCAATGCTCAAGATCTAAACCATAAAATCCGTTAAATACGCAAACCAAAAAAAAGCTTCTTTTTATTGCCATTTCAACTAGATTTTATTAGCTTCATTTCCATTCATTATATTTTTTTTTCTTCTCGCTTTTCGTTTGTATTTTTTTTTATTCAAAAACGAGTGACAATGGAAACATAATTTTCTGTCAGTTTTCTTTTTTTGTTGCTCGTTCACTCTCCATATTTCTTTTTATTCTTCAACATTGCTAAATTTATACTACTTTTTTTAAATAAAAAATATATATATATATATATATATATATATATATATATATATATATATATATATATATATATATATATATATATATATATATATATATATATATATATATATATATATATATATATATATATATGAAAAAAATTGTAAGTTTTAATCGATTTTTTTTTCTGTGCGCTTTTTTTTTATTTTTCGCACGCACATATATAAATTTTTATCAGCAATGAAAGGAAAGCTTTTTGGCATTCTCGGACTCTCGCCATGACTGTGATTGTGATTACTTAATTCTTCTTCCACTGTGGTCATCGCTTATAGGCGCTCGATGTGAGGAGATACGAGTCGAGTCATAGTGGAAAAGGATAGCAATTTAACATTCGCATATCATTCTTTTATGGCTTCTACTGTGTGTCTATCAACGTCCTTGAGGGAATTTTGCTCGTAATTGTTTAAATCGGTCATTTAATTTGTGGCGGAAATGGAAGTAAAACCTTGGAGAAGTACCGTGATATTTTTAGAGAATTTTCAACGGCTTTTATGATTTTAAATTTAAAGTTTTGTTTTGAATGCTTAATCACAATGGTCTGAAATCGAAAAAATTGTTCAAAAAATTAAAAAAAGTCATGTCTTTTAAACTTCATCTTTTGAATGCAGCTTTATAAAACATAAACTGACGCATCTTTTGTGAAAATATCAAGCTTCTAATCGTTGTCTAACTCTGTCAATCATTAACGAAAGTCACGAAAAATTTGTTTACAAAAACACCATGAAAAAGTTTTCGTAAATTTTTCTACTTTTTGTTGTTTGTTCTATGTTCTAATTGCTTTCAATAGCTTAATTAATGCACAAATTTTATGTTAATGCTTATAAAACATTAGCCAAATGCTTTATCATTAGGGAAATTGCATTTAAATTTTTGAAAATTTCCAAAATTTTAATCGTTCATAAGTTAAAAAGGCCTCCAAAGGCCTTCACGGGACTACCACAAATCGAAAGATTGAGTCTTTATTTACCTTTTAATCATGCTCTGGTAACGCCGAAGTATGCCGATTTTGAGAAATTTGCATTTTAATTTCACTTGTTTTTCCAAATTTTTCCATACAAATTTGCTTGTTCACAAAATTTTTTGAGAAACAATATAAAATTTTTAATGAAAAATCATATTTATCTTTAATATTATAATCTCATATTTTCAGAGATGTATAATTAAGACATGAGAAAGCTATTGACACTTTCAAAATTAAGAAAATCAACTAAAACTTTGCGACCTCTAAAGTTTACACCAAAATATAATTTTTGAACATTTTTTTCGATTTCAGACCATTGTGGCTTAATTTTCTTTGATTGCTAAATTTTTAAATATTTTGTGGTCGTTGTATCTGTTAAAATTTGAATATTTCTTTCAAATATTTTTTTTATTCCCTAAAGTTTAAATATTTTTTGACCGTTAAATTTTTTAAAATTTTTTAACCTTTAAAGATTTCAAATAATTTAAATTTACATCAGAAATTCTCTCAAGGACACAACAAAATAATCTCGTTCTTAGCGTAGATTGTAGAAAAGTCGCGCGCGCTCACCCAAAAAACCCCTTTTTGACTTGGTGAAAAAAAGCAGCAGGAGCGAAAGAAAAGCACAGGAAAAATTTTTAATGGTGTTTTTAGCTTCTCTTTTGTTACAAGCATACACCTGAGGCGATATAATGAAATATATATAATATAAATTTAAATGCGAACAGTTTGAGGTGGATGAAATGCTAGCATTAAATGACCATGATTTTCTTCCTTTTTTTTCTTTTCGTTGTCGTCGTCGTCGCATTTTCGAATGTAGATTTTTTCCATCATCATCATCATCAAATGCGTCACGTTTTGCTTTTCTTTCTCATTTTTTTCCCACTTCTTTAACATTCGTCTTTTTTTCAATTTCAAAAGAATGAGAGAGAAAGAAAGAGAAAAATCCGCGTGTGAATAGGTAGGAACACTATACCTCATAGATTTAATGAATTCACTTAAATTTTTAATGATAATTGTTGATTTTTTTTTCTCATCCTGTGCAAAATGACTTTTTTTTATGGGAAGATGATGAAGATGACGAAGTTTTCTCGGAATTATTTTTCCCGTAGGTGATGTTTTTCTGAGATTAGATGGATATTAATGGCATGTGAATGAACCTTTTTTTTCCTTGTCAAAATATGGCTTACGTCGAGGTATGAGGAAATTAGGGCTTGTTTTTCCAAATACATGTTTTTCTTTGAACTAAAAGGAAATGTTTATTTTAGATCTTTTGGGAGTGGTTCGTGGCATTGACCGAATTTTCGTTACTGATACTTTGTGTTGGATAAGCTTTAGCTGAAGCAAGGCTTGAGCAATTTTGCTGGAAATTGAAATTTTAATAATCGAAAATTCATTCAAAATTATTGCATGGGTGCTCATCATAAAAATATACAACTACATATAAATAAATTTTTATTCGAAAATTTCTTATTGGAGGTGGAACGACGAAGAAAAAAAAATTACTTTTAATATCGATGCTCAAAAAAGTAAAAGAAAAAGAAGAAACACTTAATTGCTTAATAAAATTATTAAATCGCAATTTTGAACAGCTAAATGAGAAAATAAGAGAGTGAAAAATGTGTATGAGAGAGGCGCAGATAGATGGCAAATAGATTGTGTTTAATGAGGAGAACTCGAGAAGAAAAATTATTTTTGTGCGAGGAAAATTAAGAAAATTAAAAAAATAAATCGGAAGAAAAAAATTTTTAAAAATGGATTTTTATTGTGAAAATTGCATAAGTCGCATGTCAGGTCTATTTTTGTGATCGAAATGAAATTAAGGTATAATAAATAAAGCGACAATGTCAACATGAAGCGAGTTGAGTTTTGTTCCTTGGCATTTGGGTTATTTGTGAATTTTGTCAGTGAAAATTTGATTTTTTGCCTGCTATATGCTAATTGATGTCATATAGGATCATTCACTTATAATGTCTAACTTTTAGGCTGTGTGACAGTTTTAAACAATAGAATTATTTTGTTCGAATACTTTGTGACAGAGAGGAGGGGAGGGGGAGTGTATAAAATTCCAAGATTTTGATGAATGTCATTAGTGATTGACCCCATATAATGTTCATTTAAAAAGAGTATCACCCAATGAACGGCGAAGGACGAGGGTGCAAACGAAACCTGTGCAAATTTTGACATCATTTTAACATCGACCTCCAAAAAGAACATTTTCTGCTTCTATTTATTTTTGTTGTTACACCCTAACCTTGAATTAATTATAACGTAAAGGAACAACAGAAATTAGTGAAAACAGTGTGAATAATTTAAATTCTGTTATAATATCGCAAAAAGTCGTAGTTTTAGTTTTCATTGGCAATAACAGTTTCTGTGTATCATTAAAATTAATTTAAGTTGGATGATTATATTTATTCAGTTAAGTAGCTCAAAAATGCTGAATTGCTTTAAAATATTTCTTTTTTAGTTTTTAGTTATTACGTTTAGAGAGGGAAGATGTCTAAGATTTTTTGCGCTCAATATATTGTTTTTAAAAGTTCCATATAAAATTTGTTACGATAAGGGAAGGAGGAGTTGCCAAAAAAAGCCATTTTAGACGTTAAAAATTTGACGACTGACCTTAAGGAGGCTTCCTTGATTTGAAGAGTCAGGTTAGAGTTCAATCATGAAGTTAGCAGCTAAACTTCGTAATTCAAATAAGCGTGTCCAAACTAAACGTGTTTTACAGTGACTTGTATAATTTCATTAATCAAATTTGGTCGACAAAGTTGAAAGCACAAGCTGTTATGTAGTTTTATGCGCTTACAATCTATGTGATGGAAAACTAGTTTAATCCTTTGCACGCTCAATTTGAAAAAAAAAAATCATAAATCAAATTAAGTTTATGAAAAGTTTTTTTTCTTTAAAAAAATTGCTTGAGAAAATTGGAAAGCTTTAAAAAATGGAAAATTCGTTGGAAAGTGCAAGGGAATTTTTGGTGCTTTGTTAATTTTTTAAGGTGCAAAATTTACTAGTGAAAAAATTCTTGAAGACAGACAAAACAGTTTTTGCATGTTCTTTGTGGAAAATTAGAAAATGCCTTTACAAAAAATTATAAACACGACTTAATCAATATCCTGCCTTTAAAATCCAAATAATTTCAAACAACTCCACTTCCTAATTTGGTGTACGTCTCCCAACTTTCTGTACCAAAAAGTGTCACAAAAACATTCAATATTCAGCACAAAAGTCTCCTTAAATTGACCTTAACATCAAACCTCCTTATCAACCTTCATCAATGTCTCTGCCTTGGAATTTGAACTTTACCTTATCATTAAAACATTAAGCACAATCATGCTGGCATACAATCGCTGTTTAACATAATATTCAATAATCTTACTAGATCCAATCTTGATCTTAATTTTTGCAACATAAAAATATTACAAGGACAATATTCAAGGGGAAAATGTAGTTCTTAATATATATTATTATTATTATGACATAGAGAGAGAGAAAAGAAAAACGATTGGTGCCAAAAATTTTTATTTACTTCCAGTTGTAGCTGTTTATATTCGCAATTTAGTCAGTACATTAACTCTACAGCATACCAATTTTAATAATATTAAATCAAGTTTTTTTTTCCTCTTCTCTTAAATATACCAAAATAATCATTTTGGATATATTTATCATCATAAAAATAACCCAAAAATTTCTCCTGTCAGACTGTTTTATTCTAACTTTACATCAGACATAAAAGAATCTCCATGTTCCATTCACTATTCATTGAGAAACAAATTTTATTCAGCCATTGGGGTCGTTTGGATTTGATGTAATTTATTTTTTTAAGGGGTGAGGAGGATAGTTGGCTGGTCAAAAAAGCTGAGATAATCAACATTTCAGTGTAAGAATGTCGAATTAATATAGTAAGGGGGTCAATCATGAGGAGGAAACAACTTTTTAAAAATAAAAGTTTTATGAGAATAAATTTTTGAAAATTATATAAACTAAAACAAGTGTAGTATCGCGTCAAGCATGACATGTAAATTTTTTAAATTAATTTTTCGAGCTTATATGTAGATTTATTTATCCTAATAGTAAAATTATGTTTCAAATCTTTTATATTCTTCTTTATATCCCATATTTAAGAATGAAAACATCCATTTCCAAAATATTAAGATCCAGTTAGGAAAAAAATTAAATTTTAACCTAAAAATGTAGCATAGTTTTGCTTACCTTTTCATTATCCAAACTAGTTTGACACTAGGACATTGACATCATCCACAAACTACCCCCTCAACATGTTCTCCAAAACTGTAAAGCCAGTTAACGATTTTGAATATAAATTAAATTCTATGGCTTCATTATGTCATGGTCTATGGCATTTGAAAATGAATTGTATCAATTTGTGTGAACATAATGTGTACTTATATGGCTAATGTTAAAGACTCATGACTCTGTTACATGAACAAGAAGAAAAGGAAGGAAAGAAAGAAAAATCAATGAAATATTTTTCAATGGGAAAAATCTCATGAAAATCTTCGAAGCCTGCGTGGCATTCCGAGAATTAATCGTCCTTACATCACCGTGTAGATTTCTAATGAAACTAATTATCGTGATGGATTCTCGGTTTTCACCAGATTTTTCGGGCATCATTATCATCAATTATTTTCACAATTCATTGATTTTTAGCGCTTCTATATTTGGATATTTATTGAAATTCAATAAAATCATGATGACTACGTCATAAATCACATTACAATGTCTTCCAAACCATTCTCGATGAGGAGGAATTTTAACGTGATTTACTACCTATAAAATCCTATTAAATTTTATTGCAATTTTCCCGTCAAATAAAATTAAAAAGAAAGAATGCTCGAGTGCCCTTGAATTTATGCATTTTCATCACACAATAGTTCCATTATCCCCTGCTGACAATAAACAGAGAGAAAGAGCAAAACAAAAGCAAAATCAGCCATGAAATACATGATCAATAAGCATTTAATCTTGAAGATGACATAAACATGCCTAGGAACTTTATTATACACGACTCACATTTGTGATTCATATGAGATAATGGTAATATATGAGTTGATTGAAGTGAGATAAGTGGAACAGAATGAGTCTAATTTTAGCATCTTGCTGTGTAAATTAACACGTATTTTGTAAAAATCATTAAGTATTAATGGGTTAAGCCTGGGGAGAATTTTGTCAGATTTTTGATTTTTCTGAATTTTCATTTTCCCAATTCAGATTTTTCCATGGTTTTTCTGAATTCAGTGAATAAGTGCAAAAATTGAAAATAGTTCAGAAATTGGCCATCAGAGTTCATTCTTGAACATTTAGTTTACAGTATGTGGCCAAAATATTGTGTAGTTTTTTAAAAATCAGTATTTTGGACCTGCTGCTCTTAGTTTAACAGATAGCCACATACTGTAAAGGCAAGAAATGTTCTAATCTTGATGCTCTATCTGATGATGTATAATGTTGGACATAACTTCCACGTGTTTACTGTCCACATTACTTTTTCAACTTCATGTTGAGAAGAATGTATGAAAAATTACACTTTTTTGGACATTTTCATCGATATTTCTACAGTCCTTTGACCAAATGCTCTGAAACTTTCACAGAATGTTGATTCTGTATTAGTTATTAAGTAAACATGTGTTTCAAATTTTTTGAAGGCATTGTTGTTGAACTTCCGTACCTAGAAACTCAGCATGGTATGAAATTTTTAAAATTTGATTATTTTATTATTCCTAAATGTTATTAATGATTGCTATATTGATTCTGAAAGCATTTTGAATTACCTTTCATTTGATGTATAATACAATGCATATACATAAGTAACTTAAGAGAAATCAATCAAAATATTCAAGATGTCGGCCAATTTTGCACTTAATTTTTAGAAAATCGCTGATATTTTGAAATATTAACATTACAATTGTCAGTTTTTTTCTTGATTTGTAATCCTTAGATAGTTTAAAAGAAATCATACATACATCATTTCATTCTAATCTTAATAAAACTCAACTTACACGCGCTTAAACATTGTAAGATTTCCAAATTCGAAAATTTTTGAATAGTGAAAATTGAAATTCCTATTAAGAGCTTCTATAAGCATATGAATGATGGTAAATTATTTATTGAGCATATTTATTGCAAAATTAACTTATTCTACACAGTTTAAAAGCTGTTTTGTTGAAAAAAATTGAAATTTATTTTTCACTATACAAAAATTTTCGAATTTGGAAATCTTACAATATTTAAGCGCGTGTAAGTTGAGTTTTATTAAGATTAGAATGAAATGATGTATGTATGATTTCTTCTAAACTTTCTAAGGATTACAAATCAAGAAAAAAACTAACAATTGTAATGTTAATATTTCAAAATATCAGCGATTTTCTGAAAATTAAGTGCAAAATTGGCCAACATCTTGAATATTTTGATTGATTTCTCTTAAGTTACTTATGTATATGCATTGTATTATACATCAAATGAAAGGTAATTCAAAATGCTTTCAGAATCAATATAGCAATCATTAATAACATTTAGGAATAATAAAATAATCAAATTTTAAAAATTTCATACCATGCTGAGTTTCTAGGTACGGAAGTTCAACAACAATGCCTTCAAAAAATTTGAAACACATGTTTACTTAATAACTAATACAGAATCAACATTCTGTGAAAGTTTCAGAGCATTTGGTCAAAGGACTGTAGAAATATCGATGAAAATGTCCAAAAAAGTGTAATTTTTCATACATTCTTCTCAACATGAAGTTGAAAAAGTAATGTGGACAGTAAACACGTGGAAGTTATGTCCAACATTATACATCATCAGATAGAGCATCAAGATTAGAACATTTCTTGCCTTTACAGTATGTGGCTATCTGTTAAACTAAGAGCAGCAGGTCCAAAATACTGATTTTTAAAAAACTACACAATATTTTGGCCACATACTGTAGAGTGGGATTTGAACTCTTGATTCTGTTGGTGAACTACAAATTTAGCTATGTACCTTCCATTTTCAAATCAAATTAATTGAAAAATTTCTTCTTCTAAGTTTCGAACCTAAGACCCTAAGACCCGAACCTAAGATGATGTTGCAATCATTGAGTATCGAAATAATGAGTCATTCTAAATCCGGGCCATTTCATTCAATCGTTCAAATTGGCAATTCATAGTAAATCCAAAAGTTAAAAATAATTAAAAAAGGTCTAAAAAAAAAATTCCCATAAGATTAAGTTATTTTTACTAAAACTCAAACCTAAAGCTGAATGAAAAAAAAAAGTCTGACAAGATTTCCCCAAAGGGTCACTGCAGTTTTCATTTTTACGAAGAATTTATATCGTTGATATTTTTATGTCGCACACAAAACAAAAAATAAAGAAATAATTTTGTAGTCGATAAAAATAGACGAGAAGTCGCAATAGGTGAATCTATTATATTAATAGTCAAAATAAACTGAAAGTCAAAAGTCGATGTGATGCGTGAGACGAGCAAAGACATAATATATTGTAGAAAAACAAAATAAAATGAGAATCGAATTTTTTACATTTTTTTTTTATTTCTTATTTCTTATCAGGATTCCAATTGTGAGGTGAATAAAAAGAGTTGAGTGAAAAGAAAGAAAAAGTTTATAAAAATAAAAAAGAAAATTCTTCAACTTGAAACAGTTAAAAGCTAAGAAGGAAATGTGCAAACTGTGAATTTTCATTTGGCCTTTTATTTTTTGAATCATTTTCCAAATTTTTTTCCCTCTCGCTGGAGTGAAGAAAAAGAAGTGAAAAGAAAGTTTTTTTTTGTGTGAGAGCGAAGAAAGCAAAGAAAAAAAAAATTGTTGAAGAAAAAAAAAAAATAATTTTTCGTACAAAAAAAAAAAAAAAGAAAGAAAAAAATAATAAAAAGAAGAATTTGAAGTGAAGAAAAAGATGAAACAAATTGAGGCTATGTGTGGATTATCAGCAGAGAAAATTCATCATGGAGTGATTTCTGGTAAATGTATTTCAATTGTGTAAATATTAATATAGCAAAATCGATTACAGCCAAGCAAAGTGGCCACTTTAAATGCCGTTAACTTGTCTTTTGGGATTAATTAAATGTTGTTCTACTCATATGGATTTTATGTGGATGTTACGACGAGGAGATTATTGTTTTTTGAGGCAAAATATTAAGTTGTTTATGTGATTTCGAGATATTAATGAGGAAGTTTGTTTTGGGATGGGAAGTTGATGATTATTTAGTAAATATTGAACATTTTTTGTGGATTAGTTTGAAATTTGATTGGCTAATGATGATTTAGGTGTTTTGACTGATTTTTCACTTGACCTTGTAGAGAATTTTTTTGGGTTAGATCAGTGATGTCCAACCTTTTTTGCTGAGACATATTTAAGGGGTTAACTATGACAAAATCGCAAACGACATACGGCTCTTGAGATTTTTCACACTAGTGTGCCGAGGAACACCGGTTATACATCACTGGGTTAGGCAATATTTATATATGTCTTCATATGAGAAAAGTAAGCGTTATTTTTTTTTTCAAAATTTTGAAAAATTTTACTAATACAATCAAATTTTCAGTGCAAAAAACTGAGCAACTCAACTGAACTATGGTCTTCGCATTGTCAATGCTCAGTTGTATGAAGACATATAAAAATATTGGGGTTAGGTGATAAAAGTTCATATCTTTTCGTATCCCAAATCTATCATCAGTAACATTCTGAACTGTCATTTTCATTTAAACTATACCAAAAAATATCTTATCACCTTATTTATTAAGTTCTAAAGCCAATAAGCTGTCATAACCTCAAAATTCTTCAATTTAACCACAAATCTCAACTCACTAACCACAAACTGCATTTCCCACTCCAAAAATTCAAAACTTCCCAAACAATAATTTTCAAATTCGAAATACCAATTCCATTAGCACTAAAACCATATCAAATTATGCACTAGACAATTTTCTAAAAAAGTTTCTCACTCCACCAATAATATCCGTCTTATCTCCATTGAAATAAAGAAAAAACACACTAGACAATAAGAAAAGTCCCATAAAACTACATAAAAGCTCACTAAACAATAAGAAAGCAAAAAAAGAAAAACTTTTCTTCCAAAACGAATGCAATCATCATAAATTATCGCCATTACAATTCATACAGAGACTCATAAGGAGAAAGAATTCCACAACAATCTACCACCTCTACATAATAAACATCGCTCTGCATTCATGATAAATAAATATTTTCTTGAGGAAATTTTAAGTCCAAACATAATGCTACATCCATTGAATGAAATGTTATAATATGTTGTGTCGTTTAATGAATATCTTTCAAACACATCCATAAACATGAATTATGTCGATGAATTTTTCTTTCTCTTATAGTGCTCGTTTTTTGTTGAAATTAGATGCTAATGTCTGTCTGTCAGTATGTCAATCTGTCCATCCGTCAGTCTGCCTATTTAGCTAGCTCATTTACTTGACATTTGATAGTTTAAAAAATTTTAATCTTTTTTGTAAGATAAGAATTTATGAAAAAAAATTTAGGATTTGAACCACAGCTGCAGTTGACTTTTAGAAAATGCACTTTTAAGCAAAATTTCAAAAATTTTTTATACTAACAATTTTCATTTAACTATTGCCACCACACATAATTTCTATAGAGTCTTCTTGTGTGTATTTTTTCTATCTTATGTATATACATGCTTCCACAACTATCAGGCCTTGTGTGACAAAAATATTTTTCTTGGATTTCATCCAAGCTTTTTCAGTTGATGTGTCATATATACATACATCTCGCATCATGTACATATCGTCTATATGCAAGCATTTTTCAGCTTCTTCTTTTTTGATTTTTTTTCTCTCAGAAATTTTTTTCTTTTTCATCTCGTCCACAAATAAATATTATGCCGAACAAACATTCTCTTGTGTGACAATTTCTATTTGGTTCGTTTTTTCTTCTTTTATTCTGAATGTATAAAAAAATTCTTTCAACATTTTAGCTGCTGTGACTAGTCTGCTTACAAGGGTTAGACAGTATGCAATTGAATTTCAATCGATTAGAGTTTGTGAGGTTTGACTGGTAAAAGGATTAATTGAATGTCGCAGATCAGATCTTCTTAAAAAGTTTTTTTGTGGTCATATGAAATTGAAATTGGAATTTTGAATGTAAATGAGGATTAAGTGGCACTAAAATGATTTAATAAGTCGAAAAAATCATATTTAGGTGTAAGTTCATAAATCATTTTTGAGGTTAATTTAATCTTTGTTTAAGAACCATTAATAATGAATTTTTGCAAATTTCATCACTAAAATGGGCTATATTTTTGAAATAATGTTAATCGTAATAAATTAAAAGTCAGTAAATGCAAATATAAAGAGATTTTAGGCCCTTAAAATGCTTTTAAAGTGCTAAAATCATCGATTTATTAATTTTAATAATTGGGCGATTCTCCAGAACGATGGAATTTTTTAAAAAGTGCTTTATAATTCCTCTCTAACTTGTCAAATTTTACTCAATTCAAATTTTTTTGTAACGGAAAAACATTAAGCTAAATTGGAAATTCATGTTGGAAATTTAATTTTTAAGGTAATAGATGAAAGGAATTATGTTTTGATGGCAAGATCTTCACTTAATGATAATGGTAGTGTAGTGAAGGATGTTTAAAATTATTAATTATTGAAGATATTCAATTAGGAAATAACGATTTTTAAAATTTTAAATTTTGAATGGAAGATTTTCCCCTGCAAAAGCTTCTTTAAAATGCTTTTAATAGTTAATTTCCGATTCTCCTGTTCAAAATTCGACAAAATTCCATTTTTGGTCACGGAGCATTTTTACAAAGAATCGATTTATCTTGATAACTAGCTTGTTATATGTTATAACAAGGCTAGCAGTAGATAGATAATCAAAAAATATGTAAGTAAAATTGAAAAACTGGATGCTATTAATGGGAAAATTCTTCAAAAATTTAATTTAAATTCGAAAATTTTTAATTTACCCTGTAGAGAATCGCCCAATTATTAAATTTTTTCTTTATTTTTAAATTTTAAAAAGCCGTTAATTTTTTTGATTGGTATTAAATTTAAAGATGAAAAACAATAATTTTACTTGGTTCAAATCCCAAATCCTACAATCATTTCAGAACAAAATTAATCTCAACATAACAAAAATATGCAGCTAAATTAGTTAAAATTAATAATAATCATCTTGTTGTGTCATCAATAACAAATCTGAACAAATCGATATAATTGATTAATATTAATAGAATTTATAGATTGATTTATTTTCTGTTTAGTATGAACATTAATTCTTGGAAGGTACGGGTTTATAGCTTTTGTTTACGACTTGAGAAAATTGGATTTTTTTTTCCCTTTTTTTTTCAAGTAAAAATATTTTGCTGACATTATCGGAAAGACAATGAACTTTCGTAACAGATGTTATTATTGGACTTTAAGTAGCTAATGATAGCTGAAAATGCAGAAAATTTCCATCCATTGTCCATTCTCATTCCGAAGCTGTATTTAGACGATATAAGAAGGCATTCAACATAGTCTTGAGATGTGTATGAAAACATTCTTGATTCTTTTCGGATTTAACTATAAAAGAAAAATTTTTCTCGTTTACTCATGTGAGAATATACAAGCTACATAATAAAGAGGAAAGAAAAGGCTTGAAAATGACAATAATTTTTTCTGTAAATATTTTCTCATTTTCTCGTACATATATGCAATCACCCTTTCACATAATTTCCCGTTCTTAAGTCTCTCTCATGAGATAAATTTTATTTTTTGCTACGCTTTGATTTGTCTTAAATAAAGCAATTTAAATTCTCCATGTGTTCTTTAATTCCTATATTTATAAAGATGAGAATTTCTGCTCATTTTCATCCAGAAAGTTTTGAATTTTTGTGATTTTTAGCACGTTTTCATTGAAAAATTGACTGTGATTTTTGTCTAATGATAAAGTTTTATGGCCTATAAACTGGGTTGGAATAGGAAAGTTAATGGATTAAAAAAGCTTTTGCACACTTGATAATGCTGAAGACCGTTAAAAAAATTTACAAAATTTTCTAATTTAATTTTTCTGTGATTTCGCTGAAATATTCAGTAATTTGAGGATTTTGCTTGTCTTACTGACTAGCTCTGCATCATAAAACATACGAATAGTGATAAAATTCAGATCCAGAATGAGAAATTTGTATTAAAAATGAATATTTCCAAATTTTTATCAATTTTTGAAATAATTTTGAATTTGAAACAAAATTCAAATTTTCTTATAACGTATCTTTTTGCTAAATTAAATAAACAAAATTATCTACAAAACTAAGTTTCCATCATGAATCTCTTCAAAAATCGTCCATCACATCCCTTTAAGCTGCTGTTTCCATAGCACACAAAGAGAATTTATTTCTAAACATTGACAGATGACTCGAATTTCATTGTGATTTTCTGTTTTTTCTTCCTCTCGTTGTATTATTTTCCTCCACTGAATGTCAATGTCAGATGTTTATTTGTTGGTCGGTGGTTGAGCAAAAAAAAAATAAGAGGATGAAACAACAGACATTGAATACATATTGCCACTTATTCATTTCACTTTCATTTTTTTTTTGTCGGTATTACATTACATTACATTCCTCATAATCACGCTCTTTGCCATTTTTCTATATGTTTGTGCTACTTGCTGAAAAAGGGGGTAGCAAGGAAAAAAAAATTATAATTAATTTCTAGAAACGAATTCAACGAGAATACGCATAAGTTAATTATAATTTATTTAATGTGACTTTGAAGCCCTAGTTTTTGTGTAAGTTTGAAAGCTTCCAAGTTTTTTATTAATTTAATTAGCAATTCAAATGAGCTGAAAATGGAGGAAAAGTGAGAATCATAACGAACAAGTTATGTCTCTATTAATTTAAAACTCGCGATTTTAAAGCAATGGCAATTTTTTTTAAAAAGAATTTATGGTACTTTTAGATTTATGAGCATCAGGAGTCTGCGATGATAAAGTTTTTGGTTTAATTTTCGTCGATTTAAAGTTATGTTTGTTATGCATCTTTTTGGAGCTTATTCATGTGTGACCTAATAAATTTATTAAAAGCTAAAATAAATATTTTTAGCTCGGTTTAATATAAATCCATAAAAACTATGAAACTTTTAGTACAATAAATTATTTTAGGTGGATTTACTGTACCTAAAAGCTTTTTTAGTTCAGAAATATCGGAAATTACTAAAAAGTACCAAATTTTTTTTTACAGAAAAAAATGAAGTAAGATTACTTTGGGGTCGTTCACTTATTACTACGTAACGCTTTGAGGGGGGGTCTGGGGTCTGAGAGTTTGTTACGGTCTAAATTTTTTGAGGGGGGGAGGTTTAATTTGTATGGAACGAAAAATTTATGGGGGGTTTTGGGATTTTTTTCCCAAAAAACCCTAGCAAATTGAAGAAATTTCCCAAAAAGAGGGGGGTTAATACCCCCAAACCCCCTGGCTTTGCCCCTGCTTGCAATTAACAAAAAAAAAAAAAAAAATTATATGCAGATGCCAAAGAAGTCAAAATAGAGAAATTTACGGCAACTTTCTAATATTCCTCATTTCTGATTTTCAAGCATTACTGCTCAAAAAGTAAATGTCTTAAAATTACCATTTTGGTGGTTTCTGTAACAGCTGTAGAGCAGCTATAATTCAATGCTTGTCAAGTCACAGTTTTTTTTTCTCTCAAAGCTTCTCTCATCTGAATATAAATTTTTATACGATTTATTTTTCTTCAAAGAGAAAAAAAAGTTTTTTAAGTCGAAAATTCGATCAATTTTGTTTCTTTAGTGCTGTAAAGTTACGCAAGATTTATATGGAATTTATTTTAATATTCAAGTCATATGGCTGACTGATATTATTGAAGCCATAACATATCCACAAACTATTACAATATAAACATAATCTTTTCCAAAAATAAAGCAATACCGAAGGTTTTTTTGCACTAGTCGTAAAAAAATATTTTTATTGGCACTCATTGTTCATAGTTTTATTTTTGGTCATGCCGTTCAGATGTCCTTGAAAATTCTTATTTTTTTTTTTCATTTCTTTTATGTAAAACTTTCACGTAGTATGAAAAATACCTGAGACTCATAGGAGGTCTGCTTAATGTCGCGTTTATATTGAAAGCAGCCCGAGGAGAAAGAAAAGCTCACAAAAGCCTTGATATTAATTCTTCTACATTATTATGAAAGTAGCTAGCCAACAGATGTTGCAAGCATGTTGAACAGCTGCAAAATATGGAATCAAATGAAGTAGAATCTGAAACTATCTCAATTTTTATTTGCTTCTTTTTCGGGTGAATAATTTAATCAATCAATCATTTTAAGGGCGTTGGCCTTTCCCAAAAAATTATAGATAAAAAGTTTTAGATTTATACACACAAAATACGGTTCGTTTATGCTTCGAGGACTCCAGAATATTTCATGTTTAATATGCGGGGAAATTTCACATTTGAGCAGCAGTTGGGAATAATGGCAGATTGGTCTGGGAGAAATATTACATTATACTGATGAATAATTCATGTAAAAATATTTCCAAAGAAAATTTTTATGATTTTAATGAAACTTACTTTTTAATTAATCTCATATGTCTGTGTATTGTTGAGGGGATTAAAAGGATTGAAGGATTAGTTTTTGGGATCGTTTGTAAGAAATGTCTTATTGATTTAATTTAAATCTTATGTGGTAACAGATTTTGGAATATATTGACGGATTTGAACGAATAAAGCAGTCGTGTTCAATCTTGCTCCTAAAGACTCAAGTCTTTCACCGAACATGGCCAAAAAAGTCCTTTTTTTTGGGATAAATTAATATATTAGCTCAAGCAGAGGCAATTAAACCTACTTTTTAGACATTTCTGGGCTTTTAAAAAATTAGTGATCTACGAAAAATTTTCGATTGAAAAGTATGTCGTAAGTCAAAAAAGTTTGCATAGCTTAATCTGAATAATTAAAGCTCTTCAATCATTTTCCATCCGTTACGAGTATAAAGCTATATTCCTATAAATTTTGAATTTAAGAAATTAAACAAATTCATAAAATGGTCAAAAAGTACCTAAATTATTCACTGTACCCCTATTTCATAATCTAGAACTAGATATCAGCATAAAAATCTACCAAGACTACAACTCCAACTCCATGATTACTTCACAGTTCACTTACCACTCCTACGAAGTAAAAACATCAAAATTACACAACTTCCTCAATTGATTAATTTTCAAGGCGTACACACTCGGGAAAAGCAGGAAATTTCCTGCATTTCCGGAAATTTCCTGTATTTCCGGAAATTTCCCGTATTTCCGGAAATTTCCTGCATTTCCTGTATTTCCGGAAATACAGGAAATTTCTTTATTATGAATCTAAATGCACATAAAATGTATGAAATATTTATAAACTATAATTTCTGATGAATTTATCAACTTCAAATTTTTTTTCTTAAATTTTATTTTTTTTTATTTGTAACTTTCACATTATTAAAAGCATGAAAATGATAAAAAATGATATTTTGATGAGTTTTTTATCCTAACCAAGAAAATCGAGGCGAAAAATCGCTTTTCCGAGGGGGTTTTCACCCCAAATAAGAAAATCGACGCGAAAAATCGCTTTTCCGAGGGGGTTTTTTCATCCCAACTAAGGAAATCGACGCGAAAAACGACTTTTTCGAGGGGTTTTTCATCCCAACTAAGAAAATCAACGTGAAAAATGGCTTTTCCGAGGGGTTTTTCATCCCAATTAAGGAAATCAACGCGAAAAATCGCTTTTTCGAGGGGTTTTTCATCCCAACTAAGGTAATCGAAGCGAAAAATGGCTTTTTCGAGGGTTTTTTCATCCCAAATAAGGAAATCAACGTGAAAAATGACTTTTCCGACGGGGTTTTCATCCCAACTAAGAAAATCAACGCGAAAAATCGCTTTTCCGAGGGGTTTTTCATCCCAAATAAGAAAATCGACGCGAAAAATCGCTTTTCCGAGGGTTTTTTCATCCCAACTAAGGAAATCGACGCGAAAAACGACTTTTTCGAGGGGTTTTTCATCTCAACTAAGAAAATCAACACGAAAAATCGCTTTTCCGAGGGGTTTTTCATCCCAGATAAGAAAATCGACGCGAAAAACGACTTTTTCGAGGGGTTTTTCATCCCAGATAAGAAAATCAACACGAAAAATCGCTTTTCCGAGGGGTTTTTCATCCCAAATAAGAAAATCGACGCGAAAAATCGCTTTTCCGAGGGTTTTTTCATCCCAACTAAGGAAATCGACGCGAAAAACGACTTTTTCGAGGGGTTTTTCATCTCAACTAAGAAAATCAACACGAAAAATCGCTTTTCCGAGGGGTTTTTCATCCCAAATAAGAAAATCGACGCGAAAAATCGCTTTTCCGAGGGTTTTTTCATCCCAACTAAGGAAATCGACGCGAAAAACGACTTTTTCGAGGGGTTTTTCATCTCAACTAAGAAAATCAACACGAAAAATCGCTTTTCCGAGGGGTTTTTCATCCCAACTAAGAAAATCAACGCGAAAAATGGCTTTTTCGAGGGATTTTTATTCCCAACTAAGAAAACCGAGGCAAAAATGGCTTTTCTAAGATATTTTTCAACCCAAATACAAAAAATTTATGAGAAAAGTCACTTTTCCGAGTAATATTTTCCATAAAATATATCTTTGTAAATTTGCTGTATTTCCGGAAATTTCCGGAAATTTCCGGAAATTTCCTGCATTTCCGGAAATTTCCTGCATTTCCTGAAATTTCCTGCATTTCCGGAAATTTCCTGTATTTCCTGTGTTTTCCGGGAAATTTCCCGAGTGTGTACGCCTTGTTAATTTTCCAAGAACCAAAACCAATTAATAATCCATAATTAATGCTGTGTATATTGGATGTAATAACATGCACAATATCATATGTTGATGATAAATTGATGCAAGACCAAAACCATATTGCATATTATTCACGAGTTGCATCGTCATGCCATATTGTATCAGACGCACTTTTGTGGATATAAGTATCGTAAAATTATAGTCAAATTCCTATTACCACAACCATTATTGCTTTTGTTTTAAATTTCCATTTTATTTTATTTTATTTTAATGGCTTTTGAAAAAAGCTTTGCGAATGAGGGAGTGGGTGGAGAGCTTTTAAGCCTTTTATCTTGCTGTTAAATATCCAAAACCATAAAATCTGTGCGGTTCACAAATTAAGAGACAATAAAGATTTTTTTTCTTGTCAATTTTACAGCTTTGGGAAGTATTTTGCCATTAAATTAGAGGTGCATTTTTGGATTTGTGGATTTTTTATTGGGGATTTAAGGAGAATGAATGGCTTAATGGTTCAAAGGATTTAAATATTTCAAATATGAAAGTTTAAGTTTGAAAGCTTCATTCAAATTTTTTGAAAATTTTAAAAGTCATTAAAAATTTGGTTTTGAAAATTTTTAAGCTTAACGTCTTCTCTACAGGTTTTTTTTGATAGTTTGATGGAGTTTTGAAGATTTCCAACCTTTCATTTGGAACTAGAGTAGAAAATTGCGTTATTTTGTGAACCTTAGTTAAAATTCTATTAACAATCAAAGTCACTGTGCAGCATTAATGTTTCTCCTCCAAAATAACCCAAAACCAATCCATTTTCTTATTGTGCATCCTCAATTCTTTCAATTGAATCTTTCGAATCAATTTTCCACTCAATTCAATTTCAATTACGATAAACAACCGAGCCCCGGCTCATTAAAATTATGCCTTTTGGTTTATTATACCCTAAATTCCATTACATAATTCGCATTTCCATACCGTAAATCCTTTCTTCACTTCCTTTTTTTCACAACATTTTAGTCATAAAAACCACTCGTTTATGCATTTTTTGGTTCCTTAAAAAGAGGCAATAAACTTCTTTATGGTACATCAGTCTGCCTTCTTTTTCCCATGCTTTTTTTACAATGGTCAATCAACTATCTAATTTCAAAATTTCCATATTTTTTAATGCCTGCCTTTTTTGTGGTGCTGCTCACTCAGGATTTTTTGCTTTTCTTCCGTTCATCTCTCATAAGAGAATTGACAGCTGAATGGAAATGCCATAAACTTCAACATTCTTTTTATTCACAAAACTTATTGTGTTGCTACTGTAGATACATATACATGATATACATATATGTTTATAGCACATGTGTGAGGATGAATGAATAACAATGAGTGAAAGATTTTTAAAATTTATGGAACAGAAATGAGAATAAAAAGAAGCTTTTTTTTTGAGAAAATGTTGAGTGAAGTAGTGCGGAATAGGTTTTTTGTCTGAGATTCTTTCTTTTGGAAGAAATGTTTTTAAGGCTTTGCTTCGTTCCTTAGGGAAATTTCATGTGTGTAGGATGTTAATGCTTTAAAATTTATTGTGTAGAATTTTTATGCGGATTTGTGATTTTTTTTATTTTCTATTTAATAGATTTATGAGAGACTTTATGGTGTTGTCATAGAAATTTCTCATTATAATAAAAAGTTATTAATTGACATTCCTCAATTATGCATTCAAACATTTAAAATGATTTCTATACAAAAACCTCTGATTGGAATCTTGTTTATGATGATTCAAAAACAGTTAAAGTTAAGAATTGTTGTTGCTGTTTTATTGAGCTTTAAAGTCATTCTGGTTTCGAAATACAATCGGATGAATATTTATGTGTAATTTTGAGAAATCTGAGGTCTTGTAGAAATTTATTGTTACAAAGCTTTTGGGGGTTTTCAGGGGATTTGAAGCAGTTAAGCCTTTTGAATTTATTGCTGTAATTTTGATAGATTTTTTGCGAGATTGCTATGTGCTTATTTTTGAGAGTTTCTGATTGGTGTATGTATAGTTTGGAACTAAGAGAATATTGAACAAAAATGTCTTTAAATTTTCTTTTTAAAAGCAATTTTAAGGCATAAAAAAGTCTCAACCTCACTCCACATATTCAATCCCTTTTTTCCTATTCAGCCTTAAGTTCCATTCATCTCCCAACTCTGCAAACAATTTCACCCAAAAAGAATTGAATATTTCAAACCCTTTCAATCACCCATATCATATAGTTCATATAACACAAGCAGAAAGAGAAGGCACAGTACAGCACAAAAAAAAAAAATGTAAATAAATTCTTTTCTCTGCGCGACTATCTCCAATTCCATCTCAATTCAATTTCATCAATGTTTCGATAATAAAATTTCAATTTTTTTTGTATGTGTTCCATCTTATATGCATATCGGAAGTATGCTCTTCCGAGGGGAGAATATAAATTTTATGTTTATAGTTAAATGATTGCTGTATGGAGTCAGTCTTGGATGGAGAAAGAAATATGTATGGTACTTGCGATGAAAGGGTGTTGGGCGTTGATGAGGTTTGTTGGAATGTTTTAGGTGTCTTTAGTGTTGCATTATTTTAATTAAAATTGGTTTGTAGAGTAACCTTGGGTACGATTCTCAAGCTTTTAATGAAGTTTGTTGAATTACTGATTTAACCTTTAGATACCTCCCGTTTAAGCAACTCTGAAGCTTAGAAACCTTTCTAAGCATCTTAAGATCGCATAAAACCCTTAGAATCTCAAATTTGGCCTAAATAAGTTTTAGTCTTACTATAAATCTTAGCAATATCATACCTAAGAAGCTCACATCACTATTGATCAGTACCTTCCAATATTACAACACATTCCATTCCCAAAAAATCGTTACATTGCTAAATCAATGTAAAATAAATAAATTTCTGCATCCCCATAGCTCCATCTCTGTCACTCCATCCCTTTCACTCGTTATTGTTCATTGCAACACTCATCTCACTCCTTATATCGGATCCGATGATGATAATGATGCGATACTACAACAATAGCTCATGCCGCCACTTTTTTCGATCGACAATAAAGAAAAGATTTTTTTTTTTGTTCATTCAATGTGAGTCATTCACTTAGTTTTGGTCTATAACATCACATCGATAACGTATATGTGTATACATACATTTTCTCTCATTTTTATCTTCGATACTTATTCTTCTATTTTTTTTGAGAATGCAAGCAATTTTTTTTTGTGAAATAAATAAAATATTGATAATAAGTCATTTTGATTGACTGGATCTTGATGGGTGACTGAATGGATGAATGTTGATAGGGAGTCGAATTAATTTTTTTTTGTTGATGAAAATTTGAATTTTTGTGGAAATGTTTTTGAATTTATTAAAATTGAGATTAGATTCCCTAAGCTTCCTCATAAAATTCTTAATTCTAAGTATCAATGGGTAGTAATGAAGGAACTAGCATGCGCACCTAAAGTACCCATCAATCAAAAAAAATTCCTCTCTTACTTTCTTATTACATCGTATGGCATCATCGACAGAATAGAGTATAAAAGCAGAAAACTAGTCTTCCTTTTTGTAGCAAAAATATTGATGTCGATAAAGTTGAGCATGAGGGTTGAGAGTCGAGCTATTGTGACACACAAAAATAAGAAAAGAAGAAGTCGGCAAGAATCATATTTTCTTTCTTCATCTTCTGCTCACTCTTACTCTCTCATCGATAGATAGATAGGAAAATGAAGTAACTGAATGGAAGACTATAATTGAATCTATACTAGAGAATGAGGAGCAGTAGCAGCAGTAAAAGAAAATTTATTAAGTGTTTTGATTAATTAAACTTCACGTTCTATGTGATAACTTAATTAAATTAAATATACAATAAAGAAAATATGAAAAATGAAAGTAGGAAGAGTAAATATTGAAAAAGGATGATGATGATGAAAATTGAGGCACTTTATCATGTAAAAAGAAAATGAAACGAAAGAGAGAGAAAATAAGAAAGAAATATGACAAAAGATGTTACATCCTTTTGTTGTTATTTGACTTTTATCACAACTTTCAGTTTATTCAAAAGAAGAGAACAAAGTTTCTTTTTCCTTTTGCTCCTTTCCGTCTATCTCCTCGACTATATAATATTCACGATGAGAACGAAATTATATTCTAGAGCATGAAGTCCCTTGGTGAGGATTTAGAGAGATTTTTTTTCTTTTTATTTTGAAAAAAAAAAAAAGTTTTATCTGATTTATTTTTTGGGTTATTTTACAGTTGGTAAAGACAGCTGTGTGATTGAATGAGGGATTTTGAGCATAAAATTTGATTTAAATAATTACAATGAAAAATTTACGTTTTTAAGAACTTAAAAAATGAAGTTTTGGGTTTTATAAATTTTGAACGGCTAAAATTTTTTTAAATTTTTGCGAAAATTTTTATTCAAAAATTGATTTGTTTACAATATCGCATCACAATTTTTTCACAAGTTTTTAGCTTTATTTAATAATTGTCAGTTTCGAGGATGCTCAAAAACTATTCTAAGAGTATGAGCAAAGCGTGCAATATCCTTCATTATCTATAAGTTAAATTAAATAATCTAAATAATTGAAAAATTTAGAAATTTTTAGCATTCAGAAAGCAAATAAATCTGTAAAAGTGTACTAAACTTCAAATATACATGAAAATAACTGCCATGAGGGCCAGGAATTTTTGACTTTTTTTTGGTTCGGTTCTGAAAAAGCTCAATAATGTCTAGTGTAAACTTCGCAAAAATAGGGGAGGGGGGTTTGAGTCCCAAAACCCTCCCTGGCTACGCTCCTGACTGCCATTTTACTGCGAACTCTGAATCGTAGCTTCAGTTTCACAAAACTTTAAAGCTGAACTCTTCTAAAAAACATCACCAAAAATTTAAAGCTCAAAACACCCACACAGCCTTTCCCAAACCATCTGAAAATATCCACTGAAACTCCCACAAGGGACAACAAAAAAGCAATAATATCAGGGAGTGAAATTTTTCAGTCCAAAATGAATACACTTGACAAAAAAAAAGACGAGGAAAAAACATTTATTTGTATACAAAAATCATTTCCATCTTTCAGTAAACGCGCAGAATCCTTCCACGCAATTTCTTGTGTAGTAAATGTTCTTCTTGCTCCCTTATTTTATGTATTTTTTTCATGCTCTGCTCCGTTCAGTTCCCTTCTTCAAAACATCACTCATTATATATTTTTTTCCCCCGAAAGCTAAAGTACACAGAGACAAGGGAAAGTCTTCCATATTGGTATATGTTCCAATTTTTGTTTTTTTTTTGTCATAGAGAACGGAAGCAAATCAAGCATCAAATTGTATCCTTCAGTTGCTTCTTCTCTTCCTAAAACAATTCATTTTGTGATATATATTCTATAAATTATTTCAATTTACAATGAGCATAGGATGTATATTTATTTTTTTTATGGACTACGAGGAGAGATTTTTATTGCCATTGAGTCAAGGGTTGTGTTGCCATTTAAGATGGCAGTAAATTTTGAAAGATCATAAAAATTAAAAATTTTTTATTAATTATTAAATGAAAATGTTTTACGGCTTTTAATCTTTTAACACGACCTTGAAGTGAAAGCGATTTAAGGTAGACAAGGTAAATTGCCCCTTAGAGGACTAATACAATAGATGATTATGTCTTCTTGTTGTTGTGGCACCAAAAATGACTAGAAATAGACGAGACGATGATAGATAATTTTCATTGCCTTTTCATTGGAACAGATTGAAATTTTATTGTGATTGTCACTTTAAATTTGATTAAGATATAATTTGTAGTCGGTTGAGGATTCTTCGGGGCTTTATTAAATGATTGTTCTCGGTTTGAGGATCAGATTTAGTGTCATTGATTTTTGACGTCAATTTATTTGGTTGATGGCTTGGAGGTTGTTTATAAAATACGATGAATAAGCATAAATTCTTTTTTTTACTTCTTACAAATAAAATATTGAAAACAATTAAATTTTATGAAATTTTCAAATATGTAGCTTTTAGGGTCATTCAGGGGCATAGCCAGGATTTTTTTGGATTTAAAAAATTCAATAATATCGTAATAGGGGGGGGGGGGGGGGTTTGACCCCTAAAAATTCCCCTGGCTACGCCCCTGGGGCCATTTCACCTATGACGTCCATCAAAAAATGAATTTTTAGATCCTCCCTCAGTCACAAAATCTTCATTCCAAAAATTCTATTGTTTAAAACTGTCAAACAGCTTCAAATCCCCCTCCCTTCTAATTAGTGTAATTATTAATCAATAATTCGGACCTAATAAGTGAACGATCCCTTAATAGTTCTTATGGAAACTTACAGCATTCAAAATTAAATTAATAAAATGCCAAAATAAATTTTAATTCCCAAATAAAATTATTTCATAAACATCGTTTCGACATCCATCCTTCAGGCATCCAAATTACATACATGACCAACTTCTCCATGAATTTTTAACTTGCCAAAGATAAACATTTAAAACTTTGTCAACAAATCTCATTTTGCTTCAGTAAATCAGCAATTTAAAGTACATGAACTGCAAAAGTAAAAGTTTTAAATTATCAAGAATCACAAACTTGATAAACTACAATAATTTACACAACAACAATACTTTTACAGCATGTTCAATCCTTATAAAAGAATTTGAAATCTCAGAAAATCCTCTACTGTGCCACTTTTCTGCCATGGCTATTAAAACAACGAAGAGATTAAGAAATATATATATTTTATATTGTTCATACGCAATAAAAATTTTTGAAATTCTTTTTTTTTTACACGCTTTTTATTGACTCACTCTGTCTGTCATTTTGTATGTTTGTCACGTTCAAAACTTGTGACCCTTTTTTCGACCACTTCCTCTGCTCTAATCGAACCGATTTTTTTTATATATACGTATTCCAGAGGGCAATTTGATATTTCATCATCATCAAATCAATAGCATGCTTAATAATGCTACACCATTAATGATTCTTAAATAAGGGAAAAAATCCAATGTCAATTATGTGAGCTTTCAATTTACAATGACAGATCATTTTCTTGCATTAAAAATGAGCTCATATGGTTCATATTACACATTATATAATAATACCAATTAAAAATGTAAATTAAAATTTTTAATGAATCGAGATTTTTTGATAAAGTTAGAAAAATTGTCAAGTATTTTTCCATGGAACAATTTGAATTTTTAAAAACTGCTACACATTTAAATTTAAATTTAAATTGACGGTTATTTTCTCCAGTATTATAATGCTTACTGGATCTCATTTTATGATCATGAATGCTTACTGGATTCTATTTTATGGCCATGAATGCTCACTAGATCTCATTAATTGACCTTGAATGCTTACTAGATCTCATTTTAAGGGCATAAATGCTGCTGAATCTGGACGATTTACTAATTTAGGATTTTGTAATCTTTGTTTTTAAGTTTTGGTAGGTTTACTAAACGCGGAAATTGTTTTATCAAGCGAAATGAATCATGCTGAGCTATAAATGTTGATGATAGAATTTCAATGCTTTAACATGGAAAATATGTGAAATTGAAGGTGTTAAGCATTGATATTACATTTTAATGCTTTAACATGGGAAATATGTGGAATTGAAGGGTTCTAAGAGTCGAACGGAACGAAGAGAAGCGAAGTGGAGTTCGACACTCCTGTAATCTATGACAGTCGAACGGAACGAAGCGAAGCGAAGTGAGTTCGACATTCCTGTAATCTATGACAGTCGAACGGAACGAAGCGAAGTGAAGTGAGTTCGACACCCCTGTAATCTATAAAAGTCGAACGGAACGAAGCGAAGCGAAGTGAGTTCGACACTCCTGTAATCTATAAAAGTCGAACGGAACGAAGCGAAGCGAAGTGAGTTCGACACCCCTGTAATCTATAAAAGTCGAACGGAACGAAGCGAAGGAAGTGGAGTTCGACACTCCTGTAATCTATAAAAGTCGAACGGAACGAAGCGAAGCGAAGTGGAGTAATCTATGACAGTCGATCGGAACGAAGCGAAGCGAAGTGGAGTTCGACACCCCTGTAATCTATAAAAATCGAACGGAACGAAGCGAAGCGAAGTGGAGTTCGACACCCTGTAATCTATAAAAGTCGAACGGAACGAAGCGAAGCGAAGTGGAGTTCGACACCCTGTAATCTATAAAAGTCGAACGGAACGAAGCGAAGCGAAGTGGAGTTCGACACTCCTGCAATCTATGACAGTCGAACGGAACGAAGCGAAGCGAAGTGGAGTTCTACATTACTGTATTATTTGACAGTCGAACGGAACGAAGCGAAGCGAAGTGGAGTTCGACACCCCCGTAATCTATAAAAGTCGAACGGAACGAAGCGAAGCGAAGTGGAGTTCGACACCCCTGTAATCTATAAAAGTCGAACGGAACAAAGCGAAGCGAAGTGGAGTTCGACATTCCGTAATCTATAAAAGTCGAACGGAACGAAGCGAAGCGAAGTGGAGTTCGACACTCCTGTAATCTATAAAAGGCGAACGGAACGAAGCGAAGCGAAGTGGAGTTCGACACTCCTGTAATCTATAAAAGGCGAACGGAACGAAGCGAAGCGAAGAGGAGTTCGACACTCCTGCAATCTATAAAGTCGAACGAAACGAAGCGAAGCGGAGTTCGACACTCCTGTAATCTATAAAAGTCGAACGGAACGAAGCGAAGCGAAGTGGAGTTCGACACTTCTGTAATCTATAAAAGTCGAACGGAACAAAGCGAAGCGAAGTGGAGTTCGACACTCCTGTGATCTATAAAAGTCGAACGGAACGAAGCGAAGCGAAGTGGAGTTCGACACTCCGTGCAATCTATAAAAGTCGAACGGAACGAAGCGAAGCGAAGTGGAGTTCGACACTCCTGTGATCTATAAAATTTGAACATAGTTCAAACTAGGTTGAGCGAAGCTCACAAATTTTTACATCCTGAACGAAGCGAAGCGAGTGAAGGTGTGAAAATTTTCCCAATAAGTCCTCAGATTTTGAATTCATAAAGTAATAAAAGTGTTCGAGCGAAGCTCGAACAGCAGTTTGAACGTAGTTCAAACTAGGTTGAGCGAAGCTCACAAATTTTTACATCCTGAACGAAGCGAAGCGAGTGAAGGTGTGAAAATTTTCCCAATACATCCACAGACTTTGGATTCATAAGGTAAATAAAAGTGTTCGAGCGAAGCTCGAACACATGAAGTTTTGAACATAGTTCAAATCTAGGTTGAGCGAAGCTCACAAATTTTTATATCCTGAACGAAGCGAAGCGAGTGAAGGTGTGAAAATTTTCCCAATATGTCCTCAGATTTTGAATTCATAAAGTAAAATGTAAAAAGTGTTCGAGCGAAGCTCGAATACATGAAGTTTGAACATAGTTCAAACTAGGTTGAGCGAAGCTCACAAATTTTTATATCCTGAACGAAGCGAAGCGAGGAAGGTGTGAAAATTTTCCCAATATGTCCTCAGATTTTGAATTCATAAAGTAAAATAAAAGTGTTCGAGCGAAGCTCGAATATTACATGAAGTTTGAACGTAGTTCAACTAGGTTGAGCGAAGCCTCACAAATTTTTACATCCTGAACGAAGCGAAGCGAGTGAAGGTGTGAAAATTTTCCCAATACATCCACAGACTTTGGATTCATAAGGTAACAAAAGTGTTCGAGCGAAGCTCGAACACATAAAGTCTGAACGCAGTTCAAACTAGGTTGAGCGAAGCTCACAAATTTTTACATCCTGAACGAAGCGAAGCGAGTGAAGGTGCGGAAAATTTTCCCAATACGTCCACAGATTTTGGATTCATAAGGTAAAATGTAAAAGTGTTCGAGCGAAGCTCGAACAAATGAAGTTTGAACGTAGTTCAAACTAGGTTGAGCGAAGCTCACAAATTTTTAAATCCTAAACGAAGCGAAGCGAGTGAAGGTGTGAAAATTTTCCCAATACGTCCACAGATTTTGGATTCATAAGGTAAAATGTAAAAAAGTTCGAGCGAAGCTCGAACACATAAAGTTTGATCGCAGTTCAAACTAGGTTGAGCGAAGCTCACAAATTTTTACATCCTGAACGAAGCGAAGCGAGTGAAGGTGTGAAAATTTTCCCAATACGTCCTCAGACTTTGATTTCATAAGGTAAAATGTATAAATGCAAAGTTCGAAAAGAGCAAAGTTCGAACACAAAAAAAAAAAATCATATACGATGTTGGTTTAGACTTGATTGAGACTAAAAAGTAGTAAATAAAAAAATATATAAAAAAAAACTTTTTAAAAAACACGCTTTAAAAAAGAAAATTTATTAAAAAGACTAAAAGGAATCAATAAAAAATATAAAAAACTTTTAAAACACGCTTAAAAAAGAAACTACATAAAAAGATTAAAAAAATTTATTAAGACGAACTAAAGTAGTAAATAAAAATATATAAAAAAACTTTTGATACGCTTTGAAATGACCAAAATTTTGTTAAAATTCTAAAAAGTAGTAAATAAAATAATATCACGCTTTTAAAATAAAATATAATTCAAAATAAAATTTAATTCAAAAAGTGTCTAAAATATATTTAAATATTTTATGTAGTACAAGAACACAAATGACTGCAAAAGCGTGGGGCGTTCAAAAGAGGTCGCCAAGACAACTACGCCCCACGCTTTACAGTCATTGTGTTCTTGTACTACATAAAATATTTTAGAAATATATTTTAGACACTTTTTAGTTAGTCAATGAAATTTTATTTTAGTTATATTTTATTTTAAAAGCGTGATATTATTTTATTTACTACTTTTTAGAACAATTTTTAACAAAGTTTTTTGGTCATTTTCAAAAAGCGTGTTTTTTAAAAAGTTTTTTTTATATATTTTTTATTTACTACTTTTTAGTTCGTCTTAATAAATTTTTTTAGTCTTTTTATGTAGTTTTCTTTTTTTAAAAAGCGTGTTTTTAAAAAAGTTTTTTTTTTTATATTTTTTTATTTCATTTTTTTTTTCTTCGGTAAAAAGTTAAAGTTGAAAGTCATTAAAATGTAAGTGCTCAGTTATGTCACTAAGGAATTTTTATTTCATTCAGAAACATATGGTGGAGGGAAAGGAAGCTGTATTGTGTATGGAACATGAATGGGATGGAAAAATTTCGTTCTCTTTAAAAAATTTTCTTTATTCGAGGGGATTTAATGGTAAATTTAGGAATAATTATTTTAATGAAGTTAAACGGCAGGTTGAGAGTAATTTTTGTTTAATTTATGACTCAATCTTTTCGAGTGCTTGGTATTTACATAAGCTTTAATTTTCATTTTTCATGAGCATTTTTTTTGTTATTAAATTCTTTTACTTCCCTCGACTAGCTAATATTGATATCCAGAAATATCACGTATTGCCGAAGAAATCGTGATTCTGCATTCCATCGCATTTGAATTACCATTTTCTTTTCCATTTCTTCCTCATAACCTACTATTTTTATTACACAGAACTAGATGGAATTAAAAAAGATTTTCTTGTGGATGGATATTCATGATTTTAGTCACGGGATTGGTGTAAGGAGACATATCAAGGTGGAATTTTAGTGTAAATATATAATCGTGATTTTTAGGATTTGAACCTAGTTTTTGAAAATTTTCAGTTCCACATTTTACTTTTTAAACATGATTGTTATATTTGACTGAGTTTCAATAACCTTTGACCTTTGATGAATTTTATTATACAAAATTTCTGACTATTCCGTACTAAGTTTCAAAAAGACCAGCAGCTCAACGTACCAAATTTTGATTTACATTTAATTAAAACCTATCCCTGTAAGTCTGAAAATAATCTCAATTCAAAAGAACTATGACACCAAACTAAGCCATAACCATCAAAGTTTCCAATCATTCTTCAAAGGGGATTATTCAGATAACAGTTCATTCCATAAAGTGTACTCAAAAGTGCTCTTCATACTTTAACGAAACAAGTTATTGAATCACATAAAAGTGCATGTTGTAGTCTGATAACGTGAAAATATTCTTTATAAAAGTTGCATTGATTCTAAGTGCAAGAAGAGATGTATAAAGTTTGATGTAAAGGAACGAGTGTATCGTATAGGTTAATGTCCTTTTTGTACATCATATTCTATTCTGGAATTTCGATTGAAATTCTTATTTTTTGGTGTCAGATGATGTGTGGGAATTTTGATTTTTTGCTGATGCTTTTGTGAATGACAAGCATGGAAGTATATTGTACATGGATCATACCTATAAACATCAATAGAACATAAAAAAGTATCCATTTCGTATAAATTGAGATAAATTATGTGAATGCTACAAAAGCTCTTGTCAAATGATCGATGATATTGTCATGTCGAAAAAATGAAACAATTCACATCGCCCAACTCTACATTTCATTAAACACACAAAAGTGTCATCTCCCAATAGATTACTTTATTACTTTGTACAAAAATCTCTCTATTATTTCACGTACATACATGAAAATAATCTCTTGAATCTACATTTCTTTTGATATTTTTTTTCCTTTATTTTTTTTTAAAGAAGATACGAGAGCGAGCATGAACAAGAGCTTAAAATCATACATACACTTTTTGACATTTCATTTCATTTGCTCTTTCATTTTCCTTCTTGCTCCAATTTTTTTATTTTTATTTTATATTTTTTTGAATTCAATTCCGTTCCTTTCTTCATTTTTTTCTGTTCTTACACAATTTTTAAATGAAGAAAGGAATCAGAAGGAGGAAGTGAATAGGGAAGAGAAGCAAGTTTGAGAAATCAGATGAAATTTAGTGATTAAGAAAAGTTTTTTTTGTGTGTTTTTGGAATCACTACTAGGTCCTGTACTAGGCATTATAATTAAAACTACAGAAAGAGAAAATTTGGTAACTTTGATTTTGTTTGGAAAATTTTTGAAAAAAATGGAGAATTCCTGAAAAAAATAACATAAAGCGGTAGGAATCAAACCATTGTCTAGTCTGAGAATATTTACTATTTTTGATTATTCACTTATTTACTGACTTTTTTCTACAAGATAATTTAGATACTACCTATATACATTATTGGGGTCCTCGTTTGAGTAATTATTTGGTTCTGAAAAAATTATTTAAATCAAAATGCATGAATAATTACCGTTAAAAAATATAATTTGATTTTTGTGTAAAGAAAATTCAGTTCCTCAAATCTAGACCTCCCAGTAATCCCATTTTATTTTTTCTAAATTAAACATACCCACTACCTAACAAGACAAAACGCTAACAATTCCTCAAAATAATCCAGCTAACAAAAGGAAAAGCAAAAGTGCCATTCGCTCGTCATATAGTCGCTCGTTTTTACATAATCGCGCACGAAACGCTTCATTGCACGCTCTTTGAGATTCTCAATTAAACCATTCTCAAGTTGTAATTTCGTGCCCGAGACAATTCATTTACTGTATTTCTTTATTCATGCTCATTCTCCTGTTAATACAATATATATGTATGTATTTATATCTCCATTTATTCTGTATGTATTTATGTATATGTTGTATGGGGAGGTTGAAAATGAATGGGTTATGACAAAAGAGAGACGGGAATAAGTGGTGGGAGAGGAGATCTGAGGATGGATTAAAAGCTAATATTGAGAGTAAAGTGGAACTTAACTGAAGCACTAGTTTGTGAATGAGATATCTGCAAATCGTGAATTTATGTGGCATTTATCTTTCATTTCGAGTTTGTAGTTAAGCACATTTAAGAGCTGCAGGATATCTATGCTTTTCATATAAATGACTTCGGCACAGTTTGACGAGTCATTTGCTCAACTCGGAGATTCCATTTATTCTTTTTTAGCGCATTTTTGCAAAAAATGACGCTTATAGTTTCACTTTGTTCGGCTGGCTGGCTGGCTGGCTGGCTGGTTCAAGGCTGGATGAGCTCTGAGATCTCAGAAACCAGACATAGTTAAGAGTTCTGTTATGATTAATTATATTTCTACTATCGAGCTATTCCAGCCTCGCTTATTAAAAAATCATTAAACAATCTACAATTCCTGTAATCAACAATTTAACATTAAATAAGGAAAAAAATTGTTGAAAACCCCTCGACAAAAATTTGAATTTTTTTTGACCGTTGGAATTTAAAACTTTTTTGACCGTTATTTTTGGCCAAAATTTTTTTCTTTCTTTTTGAAAGGATTTGTATTTATTATTGTGAAAACAGACTTTTCATACATAGAACATGCTTGAAAGACGGAATTTAATGGATTCTATTATTATTATACAGTTTTTTTTTTTTTATAAAAATTGTATTTTCTTGCAGGATTTTTTGATGATAAAAGAAGAATTAAAGGATTTTGTAATTTAAAGCAATTTCTATTTAATCGATTACTGATCGCTGCGACAAAAATGCGCTTAAGTCCCTCGATTAACAACACGAGGACTTTGAACATTTTTTTTTTAAACATAAGAATGGGAGAAAATTTTATTGCTATTAAGTTTCCTTTTTAAATGCATTCACACACTCCTATCCTTCATGAACTATCTGATGCTATTATGTGAGGATCAGATGAATCTCTCATCAGTACTATTGTCTTATCTATTCAGAGTTCATTTATGTACTCATTATTTTCATTTCGAACGGAATGATGCTTAAGGATAGATTGGAGTGAATTTGTAAAAAGGGAATGTTGTTGAATTGATAGGATAGATGATGTTTTTGGCAGAAAATTGAAGATTTTTTAATGTTATTTAGTTTGATTAAATTTTTTTGAGATTTTGAAGTTTTCAGCATAGTTTTTATCACTGCAGTGTAGTTTCTTAACCTTAAATTCTAATTTGATGCTTTACAATACAGTTTCTTGATTTTTAGTATGGTTAAAGAATGTTTTAAGTTTTAATTTCTAAAATGTTGCATGGTGCCTTTCAAAATGTTCCTAATTAGTAGTTTTATACCCCTCATCATCATCATCATCGTAACTTTGAAGATCTATAAGATCCATAGTTTCGCAAATGCGATGCTCAGCTGATGATTTTAACGAGTAAGGGTTCGCTACACCACTGTACTCACGGACCTACAGTTTATAGTGGGATCCGAACCACTTCCTTTGATGACATTTTAGCTGTTATTGTCTGTAGCCTACAAAGGAAGGCTGTGAGTCACGTTTTTCGGTAATATGAGATTCGCGAAACAACAAGTGAAATACTTAATGCTAGTGTTCCGATTTCTGATACGTTCTGCACAGAATGGAAACCTTAGTCATCAAGTGTTTTTATTTCACCTGCCGAGACTCGAAACCATGACCGCTGCATTGGCATTGCAATATTCAATACCGAAGTACTAAGCTATTGCTCTACCAAGCCACGATGACTCACGTCATCTTTATACCCCTCAGAAGACATTTTTCAACAAAATGCATTCTCACACCCTACAACATAACCTTAACTCATAAAACGTGGTTTCTTACCCTGCATGCCAGGTTTTAGTCTCTATACTTAACTTTATATGCTTAATTGTTACTACGAACCTCAGTATATAGCTCAGATTGATGTTGAAGCTATAAATCTGTTATATACCTAAATAAATTTAAAAATTCAAAAATCTTAAAAAATCTGATTCCTAAAAAATTTTCATTACTTAAAAGCATCTGCAACCGCATAAAACACAACTATAACTATGCAAAACTTTCCCATCCAACAGTCACTAAAGCTCACTTTTACATAAATTACCAGAGACGACCGACTCAAATCTCTCATCAGCACAAACTTCATCCATGTCATCAGAGCCGTTAAAAATTTTTTAAAAACTTTTTTTTTATTCTTGTCTTTCATCCATTTTACTGATAAGAGCGTTAAATGATTCATTAAAAAATCTTTTCATGTACTTTTGATTATGCTTGCTTTTTATGCTTTTAATTTTTTTTTGTGCTTACCATCGAGGAAAAGTTTGAGCAATAAAATTTTTTCCTCTTTACGTAGTTTTTTTAGCTTTTTATTTACGGTTTTTTTCCCGCTTCTATAAAATGTCTATATTGACGAGAGAGCAAGGAAGAAAAGTTGGACAAATGATATGTTAAACTTTTTAGTACGAGTGAAGTGCATTAGGGGGGAAATTGTGCTCTGTAAAAAATATTTTTTATGACCTCATAGATTTTTTTTGTGGATATAAACAAAAATAAAAAAATCTACACGAAGTTTTTTTTGGATTTCTGGATGAGGCAACTTTTATGAGGCATGATAAGACTCAAATATTTTACGATTAGTTGAATTGAATTTTGGGTATTGGAATGTATATTGGGGAATGCTGAAGAGATTGATGTTTTAAGTTTATTGAAGAATTTGATGAAAATTATTGGGTTTGAACGATTTATTGTTTTGGGGATGGAATGTTTCTGAACTGTGATTTAGTTTGTGTGGATGGCTAAGTTTGCAATGTTGTTGCAACAATGCCATGGAAGAATGGAAATTTTTAAAGATTTCAACATTTCTGATTGTTAATTTTCAAATTGTCGTAATTTTTTCAGAATTTGAATAACCGTTATTTTTTTTAAAAAAAAATTCTTGTAGTTGATTGAAATTTTTAATTTCCGTTACAAATTCCAAAAAAATTTAAATTTCAAATTTTTAATGGCCGTTATTTTTTCAAAAATCTAATATTGATTTAACCTATTTATCACTATTTATTTTGAAAAATTTCTACATTTCAAAAAACATCACACAACACACAAAGCATCAATGTTTTTCCTCTGAACATTCACAATCTGTCATAGGAAAATATTTTCCCAGTTTTTTTTGTTCTTGTTTATTTAGACAACTACACAAGTTTACATTCTCGGATTATGTATATACATTTTGTATTGGCATTGTTATTAAATATTTAACATTCAGTGTTTAATTTGCTGTATAAATATTGATATTTGAAATTACGCACAAGCGATGATTTATGGAATTTGAAAAATAAATTTGATTTCCAGAAATAGAGAGTTGATGGAAATATTTTGAGAAGGGAATTTTTTGACCAAAACTTGAGTGATAAAAAATAACGATCACTTTTTTGTATAAAAACTAAATTATCTAACATAAATAATGTTATAAATTAAAAAAAAAAAATAACAAGTTTTTAACAGCATTTTCCTGTTCTTGTTTGGATATCTGTCTTTTTTTTCCTCAACAGCAACTAAAATAAAGTTATTTTTTGAGAAATTACTTTTTCAGACATGATTAGGACCCCTTTAAAAATCTAAATTAAATGCTTATATTCTTGACTGCCAGAGTCTCAAGAAAGACGAACAGACAGACAGGCGGACTGAAAAAGTAACGACAAAAGCGTACTTTTCCTGTACTACGGAAAATGCTTCAAAAAAGAGGAACAGTAATAAAAAATTTCATACATCCATGTCACTTCTTGTATGAACAATTCTCATCCTCTGCTCATTCATTTGTCTTCACAAATTGCCAAAACTAAAACTGTCAATGTTGAATGAGAAAATTTATTCAAATTCCTAAAAATTCGCACATGTGTGTGCACATGTGCTGCATGCAGCACTCTCTCTCTCTCTCGGCTCTTAATATTCAATTTTCAATTTTCTTATGCATGCTCGTAATATGATTAAATAAATCATTCATTTTATAGAGAAATTTTCTCTTTTACGAATTTATAATTCTATGTTGCACTGAATGCATTTTGCAAATTAACATATTTTCAAACAGCAAAATGTGAAAGCTTAAAATTAATTCACTCAATTCAAGTTTTTTTGTTGCATTTCGTTCTTTCTTTCCTCTCATATATTTCAATAATTTTTAGCGTGTTTTTGCATAATGAATGTACACTTATGCATTCACTTTCGACATGGTTTTGTTTTGGGATAAAATGGCTTTTACTTTTCAATTGTGAATGAGGATTAATTGTTGAGTAGATGTGAAATGGCTGTAGAGAATCACTGCTCTAAATGAATTTGATAAATTTGAAAGCTGCATTATTTTGTGGAAAATCTGGTCACAATTCCTAAACTAAATAGCAGAGATCGAAGCCGCCGACTTTTAAGCCGGCGGCGGCTGCAAAATCGGCTTACGTAAGCCGATTTCTAAGCCGGCTAAAGATTCGGCTTACGTAAGTCGATCTGTAAGCTCGGCTTAGAAAACGGCTTACGTAAGCCGATCTGTAAGCCGGGCTAAAAAAACGGCTTATGTAAGCCGATTTGTAAGCCGAGCTTAGAAATCGGCTTACGTAAGCCATTTTTTTAGCCGACGGCTAAGCCGATGCAATTTCATACAAAAATTTTTGTAAAAATATGTGTGAAAATCGATTGGGAAAATTTGCTATTCCGAGGAATTTTTCATCTCAAATAAGAAAATCAATGCGAAAAATGGCTTTTCCGAGGGGTTTTTCATCCCAAATAAGAAATTTTCCCAATCGATTTTCACACATATTTTTACAAAAATTTTTGTATGAAATTGCATCGGCTTAGCCGTCGGCTAAAAAAATGGCTTACGTAAGCCGATTTCTAAGCTCGGCTTACAAATCGGCTTACATAAGCCGTTTTTTTAGCCCGGCTTAGATCGACTTACGTAACGCTCTAAGAGGGAGGGGGGGGGGTCCGAGAGCGTTACGTGAAGCCGTAGCCGCCGAGCTAAGCGACTTCGATCTCTGCTAAATAGTTAAAAATTATTTTCAAAATCGAAAAAAAATTAATTTGTGAAAAATTGCAAAGATTGGGATTTGACCGTCCGTCCTTAAAAATGATATTTTAGCCTTTTAAGTCCTCCTTTAATCAACTGTTCTGTTTATTTATATCGTTGTATTGAAAATTAATAAAATTTTCACATTTCTTAAATGCGCTCTAAAAATTCCACATATTCTCATGATCTCCTCACCTTCCTATATGATTTTCATTTCATTAAATTCATGCTCATATTGTGCTATCAACAATGTCGAACATAGCAAAGTTGCTCCCTCAAATGCTCATAATTCTTCTTCTACTTCATTCTCCACGATCTTATATTATTTTGAAAATTCAATTCAAGCTTTTTGTTGCACTGCAGCAATTTCCACTCGAATGTATGTATTCAAAATTACAGTTTGTTAAGCTTTTTTCTCAAATCATATTTTCCTACACAATAATAATTTTTTTCTTCATATTTTTTTTATTTCTGCAACCTTTCATTCCACTCGTCTCATTTCGTGTGCCTATGGAATGCTTGAGAATTATACATTAAAAATAAAATTAAAATTAATCTCGGGAGTGCTATGCGGAATAAAAAAGGGTTTCTTGCTCTACAATTATGTGAACTATACATTTCAGACAATTTCATAATAGAATATCATTTTAATTTCGATGCTACTGGGTACTGATATTTTAATTTATTTTTTATTTTTTATATCCAAAGATAAAAATTTATCTTATGGAAATTTAAGTGTCAATTTAATCGTCATTTATAGCCGTCGATGGGGGAGAGAGATGCTGAATATTTAATTATGTTATGAAATTTTGCGGATGCAGATAAAAAATTTATTCCAACATTTTTTAATTAATTAAATTGTGGATATGAGGAAATTGTCGCAGCAAACGAATGACTATTTTTCATTATTTTTCTAGTATATGTGTTAATAGAATTTACGTGTTAGCAGCATGTGAGTGTGACTGCAACATCATTAAATGACAAAATTAATTAGCTTTTGTGATGAAATTAGCGAATGTGAAAAATAGCTTTTATTGAAATTAAATTTTTGAGCGGGAAAATTAAAATGTTTAAATTTTGTAGAATTAGGTTGCAGATGAGGATTTATTGTGAATTCAAAGGTTTATAACCTAACTAAGGCTAGGTATTAAGTACTCTTCACATGTTTATTTGAGTTGCAAGATTTCTTTGATAATTGTATATTTTAAAGGAATCGAACCCAAGACTTGAACGAAAATGAGATTTTTCCCCAATTATTCCATTATACATCTTAATATCATCCTGACAGAATCAACTACTTCTTCCCCAGACATTCCTTCTGACTAACTCAAAAAAAAAACAACAACATCCAGTATTCCATTTTCAATCACTGTTATAGCTATCAAAACATTTAATTCCCACTATCCACATCACATTGATTAGTGCAAATAGCTCTCAACATAATTAATTTTCTCAACAGCCAACAAAGAATATATTTAATCCATCTATAATCTTCAATTATCATATCATCTTGATTACCAATAGTGAGAAAAACACAGCTTCAAGGATGAAACTAAAAACTTCAATTATAGATTTTTTTCTTCTTTCTTTTTCTTTACTCTGCTTTTACTATATAATTAATATTACTTAATTTTTTCTCATTCTGGATTTAATTAGATTTTCCTATTTATCATTTCATTTTCTTCTTCTTTTCTCACTATAAACCTCGAGGGAAATTTCTTTTAAAAATGGCTTGAGAGATGTGAATAAAGATGGAAAAAAATGGAAAAGAGAAAAAAATTCTATTACTTTATTAAGCCTTGAAGGATTAAAGTTGGAGTTGAGATTGAAATGAGAATAGTTTTTTTTGTGTGAGGCAGGATGGTTGGATGGGGGTCTGCGAATAGAATTCATTCAAAATTCTATTTTTTAGCGCATTTTTGCAAAAAAATTACGCTTATAGTTTCACTTTGTTCGGCTGGCTGGGTGGTTCAAGGCTGTATGAGCTCTGAGATCTCAGAAACCAGACATAGTTAAGAGTTCTGTTATGATGAATTATCTTTCTACTATCGAGTTATTCCGGTATCGCTTATTAAAAAATCGTTAAACGATCTACAATTCCTGTAATCAACGATTTAACATTAAATAAGGAAAAAAATTGTTGAAAACCCCTCGATAAAAATTTGAATTTTTTTTAACAGTTGGAATTTAAAAAATTTTTGACCGTTATTTTTAGTCAAAATTTTTTTCGTTCTTTTTGAAAGGATTTGTATTTATTATTGTGAAAACAGACTTTTCATGTATAGAGCATGCTAGAAAGACGGAATTTATTGGTTTTTGTTACTATTGTACAGTTTTTTTCTTATAAAAATTGTATTTTCTTGCAGGATTTTTTGATGATAAAAGAAGAATTAAAGGATTTTGTAATTTAAAGCAATTTCAATTTAATCGATTACTAATCGCTGCGACAAAAATGCGCTCAAGTCCCTCGATTAACAACACGAGGACTTTGAACATTTTTTTAGTTCAAAATGTTTTAATTGATTTGTAAAAGTCTTAGCTCAAGTCCTACTCCTCAAAACCAAAAAATTCTCGATTTACTCCATAAAAAACTCAATCTAGTCAAGCCTTCCAACCGAGCGACCAAACTAAACAAAAAGAAGAACAAAACTAGACACAAACAAGCTTTTTGTGCCATTTCATTCGTGTATATTCAGACACACGCTCAAATTCATCTTCACAATGTGAAATGTGAAAAGATTAAATGAAGACTTATTTCATCATTGACTATAGTCAAGATGAAGCAACGACTAAAGGAGAATGAGTGGATGTGTGTATGGAGATGGGAGTGATGTAGTAATATGATAAGCAGCATTGAAAAGGATCCAAGAAAAGAAAGAAAAATGAAATTGAGCTGCATATATCCATCTATTCATCTCTATATAAAAACTACGCGACATTTTTCAGTAACTAGGTTAGCTTATTATCGCTCGTTATAAAGCATTCGCTTGAAGGATCTTTTATATAATTTTTTTATGATGAAGATATTCCCATTTTTTTTTGTCTGAAGTTATCTGAATTGGATTTAATTTGAGGTTTGATTTTAGTTTGACTCAATGTTCAACTAGTCAAATTTGAAAAGTTCAAAATTTGAATTTAAATAAAACATTAAAAATTCTTTAAAATTTAAACTTTCAAAAACCGTTTCAAATCCAATTAAATTATTTTAGATTTCAAAAACCCCTAATGTATAGTCAATAACAACATTTTCTAAAATGCGCTTTAGTCTTCCGTTCAATAGCACACCGTCACTTTCCAATTTTCAACATTTACTGCAATATCTTCACTGAATGGGAAATATGAGTCAAATCAATGCTGTAATAAACTTGCTCCTTGTTTGTTTCTTCTTCTTTCTTTTCCTTCCTATCTTCTTATTCTACTGCATCGTCTCATGAGATGTCTCAACTCAGTTGATCATTTATTGCAAAAAAAAGAAAACTTTATTTTTTACAATTTCCTTTTTAGATTATGAATATTTTTCGTAGGTAGTTCTGGATATATGTATGGCAATACGTGCTGTTCCAAAAAACTTCTTTTTAGTTTCTTCTTTCTTTTTTTTGAGATATTTATGGAATGTTGTAGATTTCGAGTGTATGTAAGCAAATTCTCACATATGTGACATTGGAAAGGAAACAACGACGATGAATAGGAAGGAGGAAAAGTTTTGCGATTTATAAAATTTTAATCGAGTAAAATGCAATTTTAATTTGGCAAAAAAAAAGTTTCTCCTTTACTTTCCACATAAATTCTTCACTGTTTATTTATTTAGGGAGCGCTTACTGCTTAAAATTTCAAAAATATTTCACAATGTTATGCAAATAGAGAATTTTCAATGGTTTTTAATGGATGTTAAAATTGTGCTCTACTGTAATGAGTAAACTTGACCTAATTAAATTTTATTCATTTGCATAACATTGAGTTCTTTGGCTTTTGAAAAATTGCATTTTTATGTGCTTTTTGTGAGTTAGATTATACAGTTGATGTTGAGTTAACAAAAAGAATTGAAAATATTTTTCAGCATTGAAGTGCTTTTTCTTGTTGGAAGACTAGACGTTTCACTCAAAAATAATAGTCATTTAAATGAACCATTTTTTTCAATAAAATTTAATTTGCATTGCCTTAAACCTCTTTAATCAAATTTTTATTAATAACTGAAAAATTAGTGAACTGTTCTCTGAAATCTCAAGCAGATAGTCATCCTTTGCATCTCTATATATATTATGGATTGTATATAGCAATGGACTGTATGGTTGTTATATTCAGCTAAGGACTAAATGCAGTTTTAAGGATAATGAAGTTCCAATAAAACAACAAATTATATGCTGAGTTGAATTAGTTTAAAAATTATTTCAATTTATAGGCAAAGCACTTGAATTATGCGCTTGTTCAAAAATATTAAATCCATTCAATCATCAGAGTATTGCGAGGCATTATTTTTTGTAATGCATAGTATAATGTATTAAGTAGTTAGTTGAGTAGTTATGCACATCAGAATATTTGCAATGGAGCTGAAAATTTCTCTTTCAATTTAAAATCAAAACATTTCATTACAACATCCAAATATTCCATGAAAAAACTACAACCCAGTTCACTTATCATCAAATTTAATGGAATTTTCAACGTTCAAAAATAACCGATGAAATAAAAATTATTTCCAATAATAAAAAAACCCAAAAATATCAATTTCAGCTTCATTCCTTCGAAGAATTCTTTCAATCACCTTTTCTTCAATCCCACAACACAACAACATTCAATTGAATTTCCATTGATTTGCCCACAAAAAACACAAAGTTAAATTTATTAATCGAACGTGACGTAATTTAGATTCGATTCCAATAATACTAAAAAAATTTAACATTGAATTTCTTGTTTCATCTGTACGCAAATAATGACGTATGTATATTGAGCGCGCGTACATAAACTTTTGTGTGACCTTCTTAATGCGAACATGTTCCTTCTGTTGATGACAAAAAAGCTGAGAGAGAAGAAAGAAAAGAAAAGGAAAAAGAGAGTATGTTAGGAATTACTGGATGATGGATGGATTTAGCGCTTCATTTTTGAGGTTTTGTGAGATTTTTGGAGATTATGAATGAAATTTTTGAAACGAGTTCTTCTAATAGTTTCACGAGGAAATGCTGCTTAAACTGATGCAAAATCTGCGTCAATTGACGCAAAAACTGTTTCAATTGACGCAAAAAGCTGCTTCAATTGATGCAAAAAGCTGCTTCAATTGATATACTGAATCACTAAGAAATGCTGGTTTAACTGATGCAAAATCTGCGTCAATTGATGCAAAAGCTGAGGAAATTGATGCAAAAACTGTTTCAATTGATGCAAAAAACTGTTTCAATTTGACGCAAAAAGCTGCTTCAATTGATGCAAAAAGCTGCTTCAGTTGATGCAAAAAGCTGCTTCATTTGATGCAAAAGCTGAGCAATTTGATCTAAAAAGTTGCTTCAATTGACGCAAACATTTGTATTTTTGAAAATTAATGATTATAGAATTTAATTTACGATTATTAATTCCTACTCTTGATGCGAAATTTTAAACGTAAAAGTTTTGTTATTAATTAAAATCAACTCAACCTAATTTGACAGTCTGCCAGCAAAAATTAGCACCATTGTTAGCTTTTGCTCAACATAATATTGCTAGTAAATGCTCCAAAATGAAAATAAAACCTAATTTACTTTACAAAAAAATGCACACAAAAAAGCTCAAAAAAAGAAAATACAAAAAGAAGAACAAGAACAAGAAAGAGAAAGAGGAGGGCATGTAGCATAAAGTTAATGTTGTGGAACGTGGAGACACGAAATGAAAAGTTGAAATAAAATTTCCTCTCGAATGTTAAACATAGTAAGTAAGTAAGTAAGAAGTAGTAAGGAGAGAGAGATTCGAGGATGGAAAGTCATATCATTCAGAAAGGTTAACAAACATTTACTTAAATCACTTTCCATTTATCACCCATATAACATTGATGAGGAAATGCTAGAAAAATATTCTATGGATATATCAAAAATATCTTGTTAAGCACCGCATGGATATGAAAGGAAAACCTTAAACACACGAAGTCATGGTTGCGTCATAACGAGAGGAGAAATTCACCTAAATATTATTGGCATTTGTGTATTTTGTGTGTACACATTTGACGTAATCATATAAATCTTTTGATTTTCCTTCGTCTTCTCTCATTTTACTTGCTTTCAAACATGTGCTTTGTTGTCTTTCCGCAAGCACTTTTCATTTTTTTTCTGCTTCTTCTTCTTTTTTTTTTTGATTTCATTTCTTTTGACTCTCACGCCCTAAATGTTACTTTCTTCTGCTTTCCGTTCTCTTCTGACTGCGTCTTTCAGAATTAAAATGTCGGTATTTTATTTTTTTTTTGTTTGGTTATTAGGAATTGGATTTTGAGGCTATCAAAGCGATGATTTTGGTCTTTGATCGTTTTAGAGATAATAAAGTTGTGCTAATTCAATTCTTTCATTTATTCGACTTTTTAAAGGATCTAGATTGTTTTGATATCCTAGCTTAATTTGCAGCATTTATTAAAGGAAAGTTGAATGTCTCTATGAAGTAGCAACATATTTGTCTTAAGTGCGAGATTAAAATGTAAACACTTCTAAGTTCAAAGGGGTCGTTCACTTAGTACGTTCGCTTTTTAGGGGGGAGGGGGGTCTAGGATTTTGTAACAGGTCAAACAAAAGGATTTTTTTTATACAAAAAACGTAACAAGGGGGGGGGGTCTAAAAAGTCGTGTTTTTTGCGTAACGTCCTAAGTGAATGACCTCAAATCCTCCTAAAAGTAAAATAATTAAGAAAACCTTCATTTAAAATGGTTCAAATCCCAATTCTTTGAAAATTCTAACTTCTAGTCATTTAGTATGTAACAAACAATGAATCTAAAGCGTTTCGTCTTTTAAATCTAAAATGTCATCATACAGCAACATTTTCTACCAAAAAACTCAAAAATGCACGATTAAAAAATTCAAAGCAATAGAAAATGCCATTGTCAATGATACACATGCAAAAAACTGCATAAAAATTTCAAATTCTTCAATGCATTGTGTAAAAAAATAACAATACAATTTCCTTTGAGAAATTCCACATCTTTTTATTTTGTAAATATCGATTGAGAATAGAATGGAATCTATTTACATTTCCCAAATGATACAGCATACATAAGACTTTTCTTTTTTGATGGCGCTTGGAATGGTTCCAATTAAAATTAGTAATCGAAAATTTAATTTTTTTGTTGCAAGAATAAATAAATGGATCACAAATTATTTGTAGGGATTGCTTTGATTTTGGAATCTGTCAATTTGAAAGGAGTTTAATGCATAAAATCGGTTCTTTCTTCACTCCTGAAATACGTCACTCAGTCTGAACTTTTAAAAAAAATTTCATTGTTGTTGTAAAGCTCATAAGATTAATAATAGAAAGTTAGCAGTCAAGGTCGTCGTCTTTGTTTATGTTTTTTAAGAATAATGTTTAAATGATCCGAGGAAGATGTTAGTATTTAAATGAGGATGCGAACAAATTGACTTTCAATTTGGCTAAAGTTTAATTATATTTTTTATTGGTTTTTACCAATTTTTTTTTTAAAAAAAACATTAAACTTTGAGATCAAAAATTTTGGGTAGGATTTTTTTTAAAAATGCATCATCAAAAAGTTTGTCAACATTCAAAATAACGAAGCACATCCAAAAATACAGCAATTGATCTAAATTAGCTCAAAAATCTGCGCCTACAAAAACAAATATTAATTCAAATTTCCTCACGTTCTCCTATCTTTCATCTTTCCTCCCTCCTTTGCTTTTCTTACGTCATGTCATGAACAGTATTTGCTAACTAATAAGTGAGGAATGAATGAACAAAAGGAAATAATTCAACCTTTAACAATTGTGCTGAACTTTGGACGTCAAAAAATGTCTCTAAAAATAAAATTTTCTTTATACTGTTTTTATATATAAAAAAAACTAAATAAATTAATTCCTCTCTACTTGCTTTTAACTTTCGCCCTTGTTCGTGGTTTGAAACGAAAGGACTTTCATTGTCCGGCCACAAGTCTCTGAACGTAAATGACAACAATAGCAGTATGAGAATGTGTTATTTAGTGAACTTGGATTGACGTTATTGTTTTGGAAAATTTCATTTTGTAAGGAATTTTGTGGTGGTTTTAATTTGAGTAACTAAATTTTCTCCATAGAAAAATTCAAAAATTCAAAAAAAAAAAAAAAAAATAACGGTCATTTGAATAGATTTTTCCGTAACCAAACAATTACTTGAACATTTGAGACAAAAATTTAAATATTTTAAAAATTTTGGAGTTCGATTCCCAAACTAAAAAGTTTTGAAAATTTAGGACTCTCTACCAATTTAGCAGTGTTCTAGATTTTTTTTAGATTTCTAGTCCAAAAATCATCCTAAAACACCATCCAATCCAGACAATCTCATCATCATCCTCACTAGAGACAGAATGTACATTGTCGTTGTTTCTAAATTACTTTGAGTTGACTCAAAGGAATTCAAGACAACAAAAAAAGAAAGCGAGACATGACCGTAAGAATAAAACGAAGCATGTGAAAATAAAAGCAATGAGAGATAGCAATGAAAATTAGGGGCAAAGAAAATAGATAAAAAAAATTATTTTATACACATACAGATAGATTTATAGTAAAAGGAACTGTGCGTGATTTTGCACACTTAATATTAAGCTCAATATGCTTTTAACTGTACTAAAGGGAAAAAAAAGAGTAATAACAACAGAACACAAAAAGAAAAGGAGAGGAAAATTCTCATATCTGATTAATTTTCTAATGTTTCCTGTTTTTTTATTCTTCTTTCTCGCTCAGCACGCATCGCTATTTTTGTTATTTAATTTTTGACCGCTGAGGCAACAATAACAACAAAAGGGAAAGAAAGAATACGTTGGATGTAAGATTTTAGTCGATTGAACATAAACAGCGCATTTTTTAATAATAAAGTAATTTTTTGGGGATGGTTTTTAGTTAATAATTAAGGATGGGGATGGAAGCATTCATTTATGATGTCTAATGAAAATAAAAGTCGAATTTCAGGGCTGCTTGATGAATTTGATGGACACAACTACCAAACAACCCTCAAAACATATATGACACAACTCCAATTCCTTTCGCTTTCATTTCTGTTTTGTTCTAAATGCCTCTGATAATCCCGAATAATAAACCCGGATAACACAAAGTAAACACTACGTCGACTTGGCGTCGAAAATTTGGCGTTTCACCGCACAAAAAAAACGCCAAAATTCCCCTTGACGGCGACGCCACGGCAATGCAAAACCGTGGAGTCGACGTGACGTCCGTCCAGGGACGTTTTTTGGACCAATTTTGGCGACGCCACGTCGACTCATATGTCACCGCGGAGGCAACTTGACGTCGCCTCCAAGGCAAAAAAATTGTATGGAAGTGCGGCACTCCAGTAAAAAATTTGCGGCGGCTTTGGGGCTACTTCACGGTTTTCATTTTGTATAATAATTATTGCTTTAAATTTTATTTTTTAAATACTGAAAAAAAAGTAAAATAAAAATAACGTTTTGAATGCTTCTTTTAATAAACTAGTATTCAATTTATTTAATTGTTTTCAAAAATGAATAGTTACTTCTTTTGTTTTTTTTTTATTTTTTTCTAATTCTTAAATCTCAATATTGCCTTGATTAAGTGTCTCTATGCTATCCTCATTTGCCTTCTTTGTGCGTTTTGCTGCATGCAATCTATTGAAAAGTTCATGACAGGAATCAACACATTTATCGATATTAGAGAATAATCCTGGAGTGTTTTATTGCATATATCGGAGACTAATTTCAATTGTCCTTTATAGCTCTCATGAAAACCACCCAACCTAAAATATAACAAAAAATTAATCACATTTCAGTAAAGTGGAGTAGTAAAGTGTAGTCACTTGGTTTTTCACTCTAACAGATTTAGATTATTAGTTTAATTATAGTTTACATAGTCATTATTTTAACACTCGCAAAAAAATATAAAAACAAAATCCAAAAAATATCAAAGCAAATCAAAGCATTTAATAAACTGTTGGAAACTAGCCTAAGGATTCATAATCAATGTTCACCCTAATAACCAAACGTGGAACGTTCTGAATTGTAGATACGCCATATACTTTCTGTACACAGATACTTTACAAACAGACATCAAAAATCTAGCTTTCAGTTAACTTTTTTGAAACTATCTATATTATAGATTAAAAAAGTTAAATTTTAGATAATAAAAAAATATATCTTCTTATAGACAGCTTTTAGCTATATAAACTACATAAGGCATCAAAAAAGCGTAAAAACAATAAAAAAGAATTGTTTCATTGACTTGAATATGAACCTTTATTTGTTATAAAATAGACACAAAATAAGATCGAGAGTGATTTTTGTAATTCGTTATCTGAGGATGTGGTTGAAGTCAGTCGGCATAGTATCACCAATCTTGGTTGTACTGTGTTATATACATAGAAATACCAAAAATTTAATTAAGACTAATCAAATTTAAAATTTTAAACATTTAATGCAAACTAAAGAGAACTATTCAACACTACAATGGTATGATTTTGTTCCACAAAAATTTTACTCCAAAAATTCTACCTTTTAAAAATAAGAAGTTAAATGATTTAAAGCTTAAGTTCTAACTTTTAAGATCTTAACATATCAATACAAAAGATTTGATGAAAATTTAAATTAATGCAGAAAATTTTGATATTTAAAAACACAGTAAGACAATCATTATTTATCTTTTTAATAAGAATTGTTTTCCGCTAGTCAAATTTATATTATGATTGATGGAATTTTAAAATTGCTCCTTTGGAAAAATTGTTTTTCACTTAGAAAAATAAAAATTATACAAAAAAGTAAAATCGTAGAAACTTCAAAAAAAAGTTAAATGTAAACTAACAGCTGAAACTTTGAGTCCTCAATGATTTGAGCATTCGTGTGTTAGCGCGAACGCGAAAATTTCAGATCACTTAGAATTACGTATTTGAGAAAAATCTTGAAAAAATCTGAAATTAGTGGGATGTTTGAAAACTATCATTCTAAACTTGCACTACATAAAAAAGTTAAAATTAGCATTTTAACCTCAAATTTAACAAAAAAATTTCAAAGCTTTTACAACTCTTATAACCTCTTACAACTCTTATAATTAGTATTCCAACCTCATATAATCTTAAAATTAAAAAGCAATCAACCCTTCTACTCACCATACGAATAATAGTTATGATTCTAACCTCAAATAATTCTAAATTTGAAAAGTAACCATACAATACTTTTACTCATATTTTTACCCAAAACTTAAAATTTTAGCTTAAATATCCCTATCAGTTTACTACAACACAAAAAAATTAAAATTCTAACTTCAAATTATCTAAAATTCAAAAATGATTATGCAATCCTTTTACTAATTCTCCACTTGATTCACGTGCCAAATTTCAGCTTATAAGACCTTAACAACTCACTGAAGGAGAAAAAAATACATATTCTAACCTCAAAGGACCTAAAAAGTCAAAATTGACTACACAGTCTTTTTACTTGCTACCCATATGATACACATGCCAGATTTTAGTCCAAAATACTCTAACAGTTCACTATAACACAAAAATTACGAATTCTAACCTCACATAACCTCAAAATTCAAAATGACTATACAGACTTTTTAATCATTATTCACATGTTCTACATGCCAAATTTCAGCTCAAAAAACCTTAACAGCTCACCACCACATTATTTTATAATATAGATTTCTAAGCCCATACAATAAAGCACTCATTTAAAACTTGTGCTGTTGAACACAAAACAAGCGAATTTAAGATTAACGGTCAGATAATACCCATTTAAAATTTCTCACTACCTAATACAAATAAAAATTGTAAATAAAATAAATTCACTAAAATTCAATGCTAATTTTTAATATTAGATGACAATTACAACATTAAAAGTATATGCAAATTTTGGTCATCATTATTATTATTTAGATATCCAGGCTTGTAATTAAATGTTTTTAAGTTGTTTTTTTTTTAATGATTCTTCATTTGAAATTTCATAAACAAACACAAATCAAAGCTGAAGTCCCTAAGAAAATTTGAATTTTAAAAAACTGTTACTCACAAATTTTTTAATCTTTTTTGCAAAATTAATCGGTTTACCGCTACAAATTTGAAAACAGAAATTTGTCAACAAAATGTTCATCTCATTGAACTACACAAGGATTATTTTCCAGATGAGTTTCCAGCAACATTTTTTTTCTAAATCAATTTTTCTCAAATATAATCTATCTAGACGTTTGGTTACTTGTAAAACATTGAACTATATTTAGTTTTCGCTATAAAATCATTCTAATTGTATTTGTTAACAAAATATTTTGATTTTTGTGGTCCGTTGCTTATGAATTTTTTGTCAAAAAAAAAAAAAAATGTACAAGCAATGGGAATTAAATTGAAAATATATCGTTATTCAAAGTGAATTAATATGTCTAAATAAGCCTAAAAGATGTTAAATAATGAAATACGCGATTAAAAAGAGTTAAAAATTAAATTAATAAAAAAGTTAAGATATTTAGAGAAAAATAAATTTTTGTGTTTAGTTTTCTTTAAAAAATAAAAAAAAAAAGGAAATTACTTCTTAAAAGAACTATCAACAAAAAATTGATTAGAAATGACAGGGTTTTGTGTGCTTTGCCAATAAGTAGTTCCAATAGTAATAGATGCTCTATTTAATAAATAACATGAAATAAAAATTACAAAAGCAAGAACTTAGATCGTAAAATTGCCCATTAGGCAAATAAATAAGTATGTAATTTGAGAAAAGTTGGGTTATTCTTCAGATTGTGGTATTTTTTCTTTTCTATTTAATGTTCATCAATGCACAATGTCGTAAAAATTGTGATTTATGGTCAGAAAAAATAACAAAAAGACCAAGGAAAAATTAAATTACTTGGGCTTTAAAGCTTAATTATTTAGAAGAAACAGATTTAAAAAATATTTTTAAAAAATATCGAAACTAATAATTTTAACTTAAGAAAATATTTGCACTATTTGCCAATCAGAACTCGTTTGATATTTTTTGGATTTTGTAAAAAAATAATTTGTCTGTCAATGTCTCAAATAATTATAAATAAATGTACTCACCGCCTGTTTTATGTTGATTAATTAAGTTATGATGTGAGCCAGTGAAGATGTAGATGTAAAAAAAAGATGAAAAAAATTAATAATCGTCCTAAAATCAAAAACTAAATCTAACTTACGTCAATTTTTATTATTCTTGCTTGTTACAGGAATATAAAATTTTTAAAACATCCGTCCTTGTCTGTTTTCAAGTTTTTCACCTGAAAATGAGAATTATATTTTTTATGACGCAAAATGTGGATCAGCGGCGTTTCGGCGGCATTTAAATAATTTTTTTGATATTTTTTTGTTATTTTGTAATTAAATACTTACTTTTTTCATTAAATTTTATAGCTGATAATTGTTATATTCTTTTAAATATACAATCAACTAATTTTGTCTAATTATTTCACTTTTTTTCACTATTAAAAATGATTAAACTAACTTTATGATGTTGTCAACTCAAAACTTAAAAAAATATGATTTAAGGAAGTTTAGATAGCCGTCACAACGATGCTGAGTCGACGTAAAATTGCATCTTGCGTCAAGTCGTACAAATTTATTTTTACGTCTTTCTCGCGGCAGTCTTATTTCTGTGAAATCTGTTTTGCCGTGGCGTCGACGTCAGGGCTAATTATGCGTCGCCGCTAGGTCGCCTCGTTTGCGTGCCGCAAACGGCGGTCGTAGGACCGACTTGCGACTTTCGTTCGACGCGCTGTGTTATCCGGGAAATTCAAAAAGGACGATATTACAATAATAAAACGGGATTATTGGAATATCTTTTGCCGTATTTTTGTGCGACTATAAAGAACTATTGTCGACCTTCTTTTTTTGGGCATGGATTTCCACTTCCATTTAATATTATCGGATTTTGAGACAAAGACAAAAGTTTAGGATTTTTCGTCATTAAATTTATGTCTTTTAGTTGGGACTGACAAAGTTTTCTTTTTTGGTGCTTGAATTGATTGCTTACTACTTGTAATGTGTTGTTAGTGGTGTGCTCAAAAATGTTGCAAATAGAGCAATAAATCAATTGATCGGATACTAAATTCAATTGATGGTTAAATGGAGTGGATTATAGTAAATATGACTGATGGATGGATGAATGAATTGGGGATGTATGAGTTAATATTGTTGATTGATTGTAGTTAAATTGAGTGGATTATGAGTTTTACTTGGATGTTGTGTTGCTGCTGTTATTAAAAAGTGCAGGATGCTTATTTTATATTTAATAAAATGTTTAATTTCGGTTTTGAGCTGCGACTAAAAGTTACTTCAGTGTATATGCAAGTCGTGGGTTCAAATCTTGAAAACTTAGTAACAACTGATATTATTTTTAATTAGAATATTTGTCAAAATTGTATGAGATTATGAGTTTTGAACCTAAGAGTACACTCGCGTGCTGCAATAGGTTCAAATCCCAAGTCTTATCAAACCAAACTTTTTTCTCCCTCTTACTATGTTCCTTCAACAATTCCAAATTCATAACAATATGTAAATTTACCAAAATCTGTTCCAGAGATCCAACATATTTTTCTGACATTCTTCCTCTCCACATCCACAATTTAATATCCATATATTTACCATTTCCAAAAATAAGTTGAAACTATTCATGTTATTTACACTCATTAAAAAGTACTTGACAAAGAATCACTTAACTTTAAACTTCAAAGCATGCTATACAAAATGCAATACTCATTAATTTGGATTATTTCATTTATAAAAGCCCTCATATGACACTTACATGCTATTATATAAAGTTTTATTGTCTCTCTCTCTACATCCAACCACTACAATACTTTGTCAACACAATGAAAATTAACCATACAATTTAAGTCAGGCAGACTTAAAAGCCACAATGTCTCATTATCCACATAAAATTTGCATTTAAAAGGGAGAAAAGTCTTTTGAGAGTTAAGGCAAGAGAACACAGTTTTTTTGATAACAAAGAAACAAAGCAGTGTTGGGGTTGATTGGTAGTGACGTCAGCAGTTTTAAATATTAGTTTTTATAATAAGGCTTATAATAAGATTTGACTAAAAACTTAATAGTTATAACTTTTTGAGCATTTTTAAGTTGATCAAAAGCTCCTTCCTAATTTCAAGTTCCAAATTCCTTCCCCTAAAGCTCCCTAAAGCTCCACATCATACCACAACAATCCCATTTCTTTGCGTTGAAAATTTTCTAATTCCATGTTTGTTGTTTCCATTTTTTTGACTGTAATGCTACGTTTCATATTCAACCATGTCTTGATGTAAACAGTACAACGGGGAGGAATGAAAATGAGTCTATTTATACCCACATAGTAAAAATAAAATATAGGCCACAAGCACAATCCAGAAGGAAAGTTTTGTGGAGAGTTGTTGTCGGATGTGGGCGCATTTTGGAATACATCAACTTTTTTGTGGTTTTTGAAAAAAATTCTGAATTTTTATTAATTTATTTTAAAAAAGTTCAATTTAGGTCAACAGAGACATGTCTTTAAAATTCATGCTAAAAGCCACTCCATAAATGCCTTTTCATATTTCTTTTATGGACACTGCTTAGCAAAAAAAATTATATACAAAAGAGAGAATTTGGTTTTATTTTTCACAATTTTCTTTATGCCTCTTCTCCTCCTTCCCCAAACTTCTTCTTCCTTCTTTACTCTCGGACACAGTGCATGGTATATGACCGTATCAAAAAAAAAAAAAAAAAAGAAGGAGGGTTCAGTAAAGGCGGAGAGCATGTAGATTGATTTGCTGATGTGTATTTAAAATAATGTTTGGCCTTTGCTTTTCTTTACCATGAGAAGTTTATAATGCGGTTAACATTATGCCAACATGTGACGTCAGTTTTGTTGTTACTGTATGTTATTTTAAGATAGTCGTGAAAATAGATGACCTTTGCCTTATTTTTGTATCTAGTGCAGTTTTGCTGTTGGATATTTTGGTTGAATTTTTCTGAGGAAATTTTTGAACTTGAAATTGAGATTTTAAGACGAGGGTAATTATAGACTATGTAATACTTTCTATTCAAATACAGCTATAATGAATATTTGCACATCGAACTAAAGTTTTGCTTTACTTTTGAACATCACGAAAAACGCGCTGCCCCAATTTTAATGTTATTAATGTCCACCTAATTTTTCGATCATAAATCACCACGAAAAAGGACAAGCACATCAAGAAACCAGACGATGAAGCTTTAAAGTCCGATCGTTCGTTTTATAATCCTCACTTTAATAAGACCATAATAACAGAAAAATTTCCCTTTTGGAAACCTATTTTCTGTGAATTATCTCAAATATTCATTCACACAGGATATTATTTCAATTTGTTATGAGAAAAGGAATATCATGAAAGGGGGGAAATAGGAACCAAAAAAGGGAAAAGAAGGCTGAAAGGAAACCGAGAAAATCAATTTTAGAAAGAATAAGGGACCATTCACTTATGACGTTTATCAAAAACTTGGATTTTCAGGACTTCCCCCCTCAGTCTCAAAATCATCAAACAAAAAATCTTTTGCCACACAGCCTTAGATCCCTATCCCCCCCCCCTCCTTAAAATTGGGCGTAATAAGTGAACGATCCCTAACTGAAAAACTTATCAAAACATAAAAGTAGATGAAAACTTTTATTTCTAGATGAGGACAATGTATATCAATAGTATATCTTCTGCTTTAACAAGCATTCCATACATCATAATCAAGAGTAATAATCTCTTATTATGCATGCAAATTACTCTATTTTACTTTTATAAAACTTTTACTAGTACCTACTCGAAAATCAACAATTTTTTGACTATTTTATTTTTTTCGATAGCTCTTGTCGGTTTCTTTTGTGCGTGAAGTTTATAAATTCTTTAAGCGATGAAATGAGTCGGGAGTAATAGAGTTACATACTTACAGTTAGTGCTTTTTATTTACGGTTTTAGTTTTTTATTGCTTTTTGACTTCCATACAGGATTTTTGGAGGAATAACCTTGATACTCTTGAATTGAGCTTAAAGTTAGTTTTTTTTGAAGTTTTCACTATTTTAGAGTTAAATTGAGTTTAATTCATTAAATTGATACTTATAAGTGAGAAAATCGATTAATATATTGTAAGAAGATCCAATTGCTACTAAATTTGCTTATAAATAAAATCTTTTACTGTTTACAAATTCCAGAAAAAAGAAAACAAAAGGAAAACAACTATGTTATTGTGGAATGAGAACTAACTTAGAATTTTGAGTAAATTCAAATTAAAATTGTTCGTTAAAATCCTTTAAACTTTATTTTACATAAAATAACCTCAAAAACCTCAAAGAAGTTCTTTGATATCGCGGAAGTTTGTCACTTTCATCTACTAATCACAACTTTTCCTTCTTCCTTTCATCTTTTTCTTCTTCTTTCCTTTATAAAATTCCATGTTATGTATGGGGTTATTTTTATTGGCATCATTTCCCGTTTTCATTGTTTGACGATGAAAAGTTTCACAATGCCTTGAAGCGTAAAAAAACGACGAAAGAAAAAAAAAGAAGAAGAAAGGCACAGAAAAATTTGTTTCGGAACAAACGACTTAATGTTTTTTAAAAAAAGAAGACAGTAGAAAATTTTATTTTCAATGTCTTTAATTCCCAACTTCATTTTTTGTATGCTGAAAATTGTTCTTATTCTTTTTCCTCTGATGTCATTATTCCTACACTTTATCTCGTTTTCAATTCGTGAAATGATCTGTGTGAAGTTCAGTCGCAAAAAACTATAATAATTGTACTAAAAATACAAACAATTTCTTTTTTGACCTACGTTTATTGTTATGACTTCATTGCTGCGTTACTTTTTATTTGTGGCCTTTAATAATCCTCATTTTGTGGCCTTTGGAGAACTCAATAATTTCTTATTGTTCCTTTTTACCATACCAAAAACATTGTATGTGAATTAATAGACGGTATAAAAATAAAGATTTCATTATGCGATTGGCATTTAAGGAACTGAGATAGTCATAAATTACTTTTTGATTAAAATGTTATTTGATGGATGAATGTTGTACGCAAATATGGATATGCTAACAATGTAAGAGAATTATTGGTGTTCTCGCCTACATAGATGCTTTTTTTAGTGTTTTTCATCTTGCTTGATTTGACTGCTAACGATAAATAGAACATTGGCAGACACTTTGGATATAAGATAAGGATCATTTGATCGATTTTTTATGATGTTCAATGTTTTGCTTAAGGAAATTGTAATTTTTTCATACTTATGCATACGTGGTAGTTCTGGATGTGGGTGAGGTTTATGGAATTTTATTTGAAATCCAGATTACAATAGAGTCACGTGGATCTTTACATAAAATTAATATTCCAAACTTTATTTCCACATGAGAGGACATTAATGAGTGTGCATTAAAAAAAAGGAAATTTATGCATGTGTCAAGAACAATTTGCATGTTGACCAATGCATATAATTAGCATGAAAATTAATAAAGCATTTTTAATCGCAAATGCAAATGTTTTTAAAATGCTTTGCATTTTAGATTATAAATTGGTTGTGGAATTTTTTGCGATAGCTCAATTAGTCGACTTCCTTTGATTAAAAATAAAAAATGGAATTTGAATGAGAGTGAAAAATTTAATTAAAGTAAAAAGATGAAGCTTTAAAGATTTCGATAGATTTTGTGCTAATGTTTGAGGAAAGGCAAAGAAGGAAAGCTTCTATGAAAATTGCGAGTTTTTCAAGGCTTTTTTTAAATCTGCGGATTACTTTCCTCTTCGTTTTCTCGTTTAATTTTATTGAAAACTATAAAATGAGAAAAAAATGCGAGAAAATGAAGATAGTTGGAATTTTAAAGGATTAAGCGTTCATTCTGAACTTTAGGCAAGAATATATGTCGATTTAATATGTAAATTTAATTAAAAAAAAAAAAAAACACGACTTACGTAGAAAGCCACGAACTTCCACGATTGACTTACGATAGATTATAAATACATTTATTATAATATTATAAAAATTTTCGGAAAAAACAAATTGATTTTTTTTATGTTTAACATTCGAGCTGTACTTCATATTCTTCTATTTCATAAGTATAAAATATTAATCATAAATTTTACTAAACTCCTAAAAAAATGTAGTCTGTATTAATATTTGTGAAATTTGCATTTTATAGATTCTTTAATGTACGAAATGGCACTTTTAAGAAACGTTTTAGGTTCATTTGGGAGTTGTGAAGAGCTGTGCGGAATGAAACGAAGTGAATGAACCATTGCTGAGCGGAGCGAAGAGCTGTGCGGAATGAAACGAAGTGAATGAACCATTGCTGAGCGGAGCGAAGCAATGGTTTGTGAAACTTCGTTTCATTCCGCACAGCTCTTCACAACTCCCAAATGAACCTAAAACGTTTCTTAAAAGTGCCATTTCGTACATTAAGGAATCTATAAAATGCAAATTTCACAAATCATAAATTTCGCTCCGCTCAGCAATGGTTCATTCACTTCGTTTCATTCCGCACAGCTCTTCACAACTCCCAAATGAACCTAAAACGTTTCTTAAAAGTGCCATTTCGTACATTAAGGAATCTATAAAATGCAAATTTCACAAATATTAATACACACTACATTTTTTTAGGAGTTTAGTAAAATTTATGATTAACATTTTATACTTATGAAATAAAGAATATGAAGTGCAGCTCGCCAAAAATTATAATAAAAAAAAATGAAAATTCCACTAAATCCTTTATTTAAAAATTATCAAGTAGAAAACAAAATTTTGTCTTAAAAAATTCCATAATTGGGGTGTAAAATTATTCGAGGTCGCGCGTTAGCGCGACCGAGAAAAATTTTTGGGGGGTCGAAAAAATCAGTTTTTTGGCTTTTTGACCCCTTAAATGGCCTTTAAATTGAAAAATTCCTGCAGATTATGAATCTACTCGTCGAGACGCACATTTTGGTACCAAAAACTTCTCATAAAAGTGGTGGGAACATAGTGAACTCGAAAATGGGCATTTTGGGTGAAACCAATAACTTACACGCGATGCGTGGAAGTTAAAAACTTTAGGAAAAAGATAAAAATTTTGGTAAAAAACGACTAATTATGTTGTATATCGGTGGTTAGAGACCATTAGGACCAAAAAAAATTTTTCATGACTTCATCCTGCCATGCGTACCCAAAAAAACGAAAAATGGACCTTGTGGACACAGGTATGGACGAAATTGGCTGAAACTTGGCCTATACATTTTAGGCATAAATACCCCGAAATGGTTTTTGAATTAGCCAATTTGAGCTTAATACAAGCGAGAACGGTGCCAAAAATGGTCAATTTTGAGCGTTTTTTGGCCCTACTTTGACTGTTCAAAGGTCTATAAAGTTGTGCATATATCAAAAAGTTAGCTTCCATTCCCCTGGGCGCTTGTATTGCCTGATCATATGGCAAAAGAATCAGTTCCTAAAAGTCTAATGGTTAAGCTGTGACCCCGATTACAAAATTTTATGACCAAAAAAATCAGTTTTTTGGCTTTTTGACCCCTTAAATGGCCTTTAAATTGAAAAATTTCTGCAGATTATGAATCTACTCGTCGAGACGCACATTTTGGTACCAAAAACTTCTCATAAAAGTGGTGGGAACATAGTGAACTCGAAAATGGGCATTTTGGGTGAAACCAATAACTTACACGCGATGCGTGGAAGTTAAAAACTTTAGGAAAAAGATAAAAATTTTGGTAAAAAACGACTAATTATGTTGTATATCGGTGGTTAGAGACCATTAGGACCAAAAAAAATTTTTCATGACTTCATCCTGCCATGCGTACCCAAAAAAACGAAAAATGGACCTTGTGGACACAGGTATGGACGAAATTGGCTGAAACTTGGCCTATACATTTTAGGCATAAATACCCCGAAATGGTTTTTGAATTAGCCAATTTGAGCTTAATACAAGCGAGAACGGTGCCAAAAATGGTCAATTTTGAGCGTTTTTTGGCCCTACTTTGACTGTTCAAAGGTCTATAAAGTTGTGCATATATCAAAAAGTTAGCTTCCATTCCCCTGGGCGCTTGTATTGCCTGATCATATGGCAAAAGAATCAGTTCCTGAAAGTCTAATGGTTAAGCTGTGACCCCGATTACAAAATTTTATGACCGAAAAAATCAGTTTTTTGGCTTTTTGACCCCTTTAATGGCCTTTAAATTGAAAAATTTCTGCAGATTATGAATCTACTCGTCGAGACGCACATTTTGGTACCAAAAACTTCTCATAAAAGTGGTGGGAACATAGTGAACTCGAAAATGGGCATTTTGGGTGAAACCAATAACTTACACGCGATGCGTGGAAGTTAAAAACTTTAGGAAAAAGATAAAAATTTTGGTAAAAAACGACTAATTATGTTGTATATCGGTGGTTAGAGACCATTAGGACCAAAAAAAATTTTTCATGACTTCATCCTGCCATGCGTACCCAAAAAAACGAAAAATGGACCTTGTGGACACAGGTATGGACGAAATTGGCTGAAACTTGGCCTATACATTTTAGGCATAAATACCCCGAAATGGTTTTTGAATTAGCCAATTTGAGCTTAATACAAGCGAGAACGGTGCCAAAAATGGTCAATTTTGAGCGTTTTTTGGGCCTACTTTGACTGTTCAAAGGTCTATAAAGTTGTGCATATATCAAAAAGTTAGCTTCCATTCCCCTGGGCGCTTGTATTGCCTGATCATATGGCAAAAGAATCAGTTCCTGAAAGTCTAATGGTTAAGCTGTGACCCCGATTACAAAATTTTATGACCGAAAAAATCAGTTTTTTGGCTTTTTGACCCCTTTAATGGCCTTTAAATTGAAAAATTCCTGCAGATTATGAATCTACTCGTCGAGACGCACATTTTGGTACCAAAAACTTCTCATAAAAGTGGTGGGAACATAGTGAACTCGAAAATGGGCATTTTGGGTGAAACCAATAACTTACACGCGATGCGTGGAAGTTAATTCACTGTTTTTTTCTCTTTTGGAAATTGTAACGGTTTTTAAATTTTCGAAAATATTTGAAGTTCTTATCATCGAAAATCTTTAAAAATTTTCTTAAAACTCAACTAAAATCTCCAAATAAAGTTATCAAGTCATGCAAGCAGAAGTTCATTTGCTATTTATTCAGTTCCTTAGCTATCTCATAAGGCAAACTATAAAGCATATTACGAAAGTATTAAAAGAAGCCTTGCCCCAAATTCTATCATTCTCACATGCCAGATAGATAGGAAGATACAAGCATGAATATACAAGTCGACCAATATAGGTGTTTAAGCTTCACCAATAAGTCTATACAAAGTATAAAGTAATCATCTTGTTTACTTTTTAATAGAAAAAATAGAAGTCTTGGCAAGAATGCTGATCTCCTAGCATGACAAAAGTATTCATAGAGCCTTCAAAGTTCTGAATCATTCTCTTTTTTGTATTCTATGTCTTCTTATTATTTATGTCTTATATCAACTTTTTTTTTGCTCATTCTGACTTTCATAACACACAGAGAGAGATAGAAAGTGGAAAAGTAAGTGGAGAGGCGGAAAGTTGAAATGGATGGATATTGATAAATAGATTTAGTCAAGTCATGGTGCCAATAAAATCAAAGTCTTCTTTGAAATCTTTTTTTTCCTCTTGCCTTCTATTTTTTTCATTATTTTTTTCTCTCCTTCTCTGTTCTTACTCGCCAATAAACAGCCCTATTCATCTCCTTTTCCACACATATGGATGATAATATATCTATATTCATAGCGAGTAAGCAAATATTGATATGAGAATGCGTATGATGCATGCATATAGTAAAAAAATAACTTTTTCAAACAACAATGAATATAGACAACAAAAAAGCATATTTTCAGACAGATAGTGATGAAGAAGGAATGAGAATTAATGTAATAGGCAAATAATAGACAGAATGAATAAGAAATTTTTGGTATAATACGAAGAAATTTTGACGAAATCTGTTTTTGGAAAAAGCACGTGGTTTTGTGGATAATTTGTCATGTTTTATTACTTGATTTGGAAGAAGAATTTGGGTTTGAGTCAATTGTAGACTGTTTTTGCTACTTGGTAGCATAGAAATTAATCAAAATTGCAACAAAATAATGTCAAATGAGGAAATTATTCAATAAAAACTTTTTGACGTGGAAGAAAAAAAAAATCAAAAATGGCGGCTGATTTAAATCTCAAAGGCTCGTATATGAAAATTTACTTCACTAAAATCAATTCAAATTAACTTCTAATGTACATTGGATATTCTAAATAGAATTCATAGACTCCATTTTTGTTATCTCTCTTATCATCATGTTCACTCCTTCGTTCCACTCATTGAACAGCAGTGCACATACATAATTGTAATTTATGGAATGCTAGAAAGAAGATTATCAGAGATGTGTATGCATATTTATGTAAAGCAATATAATAGGGTCAAATTGGTTGATGTTTATCGATTCAATACAAAAAAATGAAGAACAAGACGAGAAAATGGAAAACAGAAGAATTCTGGCATACTTTTGTAAATTATCTTGTTCTTGATGAAAAGGGAATTGTTAAGATTTATGGAGTTTAAATTGTTTAGATTCCATTTTATTTTTTTTATGAGAACGATGAACATTTGTGAAACTATGAGACCGGGAAGAATTAATTTGGATTTTTTTAATGATTATGTTTCCAAACTTAGAGTTTGACTAAAAACATATTTTAGTAAATACCCGACTATAATGTGAGTTTAAGCTTCACTTCTCGGGGTATAGTAGAAACAAACAACGAGGAGAATGAAAAGTTTATACGATATAGAGATGGAGAGAAAGGGGCCTAAAAATGGGATGAATTATGACTTGTATTGTATAGATGATTCATATTCATACTTATAATAGAAAAATAATAGAATGGATTTCGAGTGAGAGATTAAAACAAGTTTTTCGGCTGTATATTATGACTTATTATCACAGAACACAAATAACACAACATTCCATGTATTCAATTATTTAAGGACAAACGGAACTGAGCCCCTTTGGCAAATAAATTTTATTTCGTAAATAGATATTTTGATTTATTCTACTATACATCTTGTATTATCCCTTTAACTCTATGCGTGAAGGCATCCACAAAAAAAAACTTATTTTTTTCTTCTTCAAACTAATGCGCATTTTTTCTCGTTGTACTATTATTGAATTACTTAATGCTGCTCCGGTGTAATATTTTGTTCGTGTCGAGGTTAAATATTTTGACGATTGTGTTCTCTTAATCCATTTATACACAAATTTTGTGGTGCTTTTTTCATGTTTTGTTACCGTTACATTCTAAATGAGATTCTCGTCCAAAACTAAGCTCGTAAATGTGTTACTTCATATTTCTTCAAATTGACATGCGGTCAACCTTCCCATGGAAATTCTTCAAGTTCCTTTACTGTTTACTGTTTTGTTAGCTTTGTTGAGGAAGTGAGGAGTGAATTATGTGGTTTTTGGTGTCTGACTCGATGGGATTGAGTTGTTATTTTTTTGGGATTTGTAGGCTGGATTTTGTGTTGCTGGTGAGAAAGGCTTTGAAAGCATTCTTTATGGCTTGTTGTATGGAGTATCCTTCTGTTCAATGATTATTTTTTTAGAATTTGATTTAAAGCCTTCAGTAAAATAGACTTAAGCAGGCTATAATATTGATAATAAAATATTTAACACCCCTTGAAAATTTTTTAACAATTCAAAAAACTCAAGTAGGCATCGAAAAAAAAATTAAATTCACAAAGTTTTGTTATTCGAAAAATTCAAACAACTTTCAAGTGCAATTAAAAATCAGCAAATATTTAATACAATTTAAGTAATTACTGTCACTTGTGCCTCAACACTCAAGTATGCGCTCTTCATTGTAAGAACATTTTTAAGTGGCTCACTTCACTTGCTATTATTAATATCTTTAAAAGCTACTTACATTTACATTTCATGCTCATGTTCATTAATCAATGATTTTCCTTTCTCCCTTTTTTTTCTCGGTCTCTTCTTTTCATAATGACTGCAAAAAAAAAACATCAAATGCTATGAACAACAACAATGCGGGTCTTGCAACATACACCAAAAAAATAACAACATTTTTTGGGGTATTTAAAAACATCATTATCAAACATCAACAAACGATAATAAATGAAATAAGCAGCAACAGCAATCACACTCTAATGTTAATTAACCATTAGGATATCACGAAAGTATAAAATGTTCCAAGGAGGCCCAACAAATCGCTCTTATTGTGGTGGCCATCCTTGGAAAAAGAATTTCAATTAATAACTAGTTTCGCGTAATGCACGCTAATGTATCCGGAGGAGACCGTTCAGGCGGGAAATCATGGTAAGTAATTAGCATGCAATTTTCAAATTAAAAATCATTAACATGCACATTATCACAATTAGACTTTGTTGCTGCCCTTCTCCATTTCTTGAAAAAACAAATTATTATTGTTAACAATCCTTAATTACTTTAAATTAAATTTTAGGCAAATCCCTCCGGACGAAACACTTCAAATTGGTGGAGATAAGAAAGACAAAGACCAGGATCTTTATGGATCTGATGGTCATAACTGGCGTAGTATCATCTTTTCCTTATTGGTCATTGGTTTTGTCATAGCTGGCATTGTAACAGCAATTTATTTATTAGGGTAAGGATAATGATAAGTATGATGGTCCCTTGTGATGATTTTTTTTTGGGAAAGAAATATTTGGAAATCTTGCAAAAATTTTAATATTTCATAATTTTTGTTAAATTTACTTTGACCGTTATTTTTTCAAACTTATGTTTTTTTTTTTCAAAATTTTTTCGACCGTTAATTTTTTTCAAAAACTTTATTCATTATTTTTTGACACAAACTTAAAGTTCATTCTCAATGACTATTCAAAAAGTTCTCAATATTCTTCCCCCCAAAAAAATCATCTCAAGGACATAAAAATAAAACGAAACAATGGATTAATTTTCTCATTTTCATGGTGCGTGCTCAGATATGTAGATGAGTTACTTTACTGGTCCGGTAAGCGGATGAAATTTGATGAGTATTTGCAAAACGAAATATCACCGAAACGTTTACCATCGACGTGGGTTACGAATACGAAATTTGTATTTCAATCGGACGATGGAAGTCTTGCAATACTTGACACTGCCAATGATTCGGTAGCCACATTGGTAACGAATCATACTTTGGTAAGTTTCTTCTTAATTTTTTTCTTATATATATCCTATTTCCTCCTCTTCCTTCTAGCTTTTATGAAATGAGAATCTTAAAACGTGGTATTGTGACTTGACTTGAAAGTTACCTTAGGGATGAATTTTAATCTCAAATGAAAATAAATTTATTTCCAAATGAAATGACATTCATTGGATGTAACAGTTCTCATTTCATTTTCCATCTCACTTTCCACTTTTCTAATTTGTGTGAGACTTAAGGATGAAAACTTTCATTTCATTTCTTCTTCCGTACTCAAAAATCATACATATTAAAGATTGACTTTTATGTCAAATGGCTTTTTTCGGGGGGCTCTCATGGAGAGTTGTTCGAGCTGCTATAGGAATGGAATTAAAATTCAAATTTATTTAAATTAAATTTTAATCTAGGATTGATGGATGGATGACGGAAGATTCATTTAAATCAATTCTAAAGTTGAAATGTGTTTCCAATTCAATTTTAATGACTGAATCGATCAACTTTGGAAATTGGATGGAGGAAGTTTGGATTGAAGGAATTGGGATAGTTTTTTTTTGGTTTTGTGGATGACATAAATAAGTTACAGGATTAAATTTAATTTAGTGTGATTGAATTTTGTTAATTCTGAAAAATCAACATTTTTGAGGATGTAAAATTTATTTTTAACGACTTTTTAAATTTAAAAATTTTAATTTGATGTTTAAACTTCGAATTTATAACGGTTTTTTTAATTTTCAAATATTATGTCGAGTTTTCAATTTTATAAATTTAACGACTTCTGAAAATTCAAAAAAATGATTATTTTTACAATTTAAAACCTTCCAAGTTTGATCTTTCCAGTCAAATTTTCTTCTAAACCTTCAATCAAACTTCCGTCAACCTAACCTTTAATATTCAATCCCAAAACAAAATCAATTTTCTTCATATCCCTCCCAAAAATAACGTAAAGGTCATTTATCTTAAGCTCCTCAATCCACAATCATCTACCTGAATTAATTATCATTATTAAACCAGTCAACTTTGATTTGGTCACAAAATCACAAAACGGCAGCAATCCTCTGTCGCTTTTTTATCTTCATCATTATGTTAATTTTTTTTTTTTTTTTGATATAGGACAACAGACCTCGCATTGTCCTTTATTCGGATGTTATCTATCCAATCTATCTACGATATCTACTTTCATGCAAATAACAGAAAATTAATTTGATTTTTTTTCTTCTTTTATGTTTTCGTTCACAGAGACAACTAAATGTCCAAGGTTATCAGTGCACCAGCGATCTGCGATATGTACTATTTACTCACGATGTAAAATATGTAAGTATCTGATTGATGTAAGGAGTCGTAGATGGTGTTTATTTTAAGTATAGTGTGGAATATGTTAATGTAAAGGAATTGAGGTTGTGATGGAAGTGTTGGTCCCAGGGAAGGTAGTTTTGTGGGAGTTTGAAAGATTCTGTTATATAAGGAGTGGGAAAATTATCAGATGTCCCTAATTTGTGTTTTATGTGCTAATGAAAGCACATCAACTAGCTTAATCGAGAGGAAAAACCACGCTGGGACTACGTGAAGTCAACCTGACGCCAAAAAAGCGTCACAACGGAAAATTCGCCGCCAGATCGACTTCACGTCGTCCCAGCGTGGTTTTTCCTTTAGATTAACCGATTTGTGTTATACGGGCTAATGATAGCACATCAATTAGCTCTAACAGGCAAAAATCATACTTTTATCTTTCTTGGTATCCTAATTCAAAAATAGATATGGCACCAAAAATCATACATACTCTTTGCCTACTCTACTTAAGCTCAGTGCAAATATTTAAATACGTCATCAAACGATCCTAAAACACCTCAAGTTTCCACCTCTTTACTTTTAAGTGCTTTATAATTTTCTGGTATCACACAAGAGAACTATTTATAGCATGATTGTAAGCTTTATATTTATAATAAAAGTAGGAGTTTAAAAGAAGAGAAAAATACAAAAGTCAAGGTGGATTTTTCATACTAAACCAATCCATTATTTTTGCACAAGCAATATCTTTTCCTCCTTTTTCCCTTTTATTCACAAACATTCAACCGCATACTACATTAACCTTACCTACTCACTGCCTAACTTCCTCCTTACCACTTCAAATATCACCTCACATTTGCTCTTTCTCTTTTTTACATTTTATTTTTCACTTCTACACAATTTGCATGCATTAACATTTCATTTTCATCAACATTGTAGAGTGGAGGGAAAATTTATGCTTTTAGCGAGTATTATACGAGTATTAACGAGATTATAGTTCTGTGGATTTAACTTTATTTCTTTTACGCATGGGGCGGGGTGAGGTTGATTTTGGCTGTTTGTCCGTTTGTCTTTTTGTCTTATTGTCACTTCTTTTGGTCAAATAGGATTCATACTGTATTTTTAAGTTTAACACTAGGGATCTGGTTATTTCGAATTATCAAATAAGATCGTTTGTAGAAATTACAAATGCCAGAAATGATCATTTTAACTCCCTGTCATCCAGTCGTAACGGAAAACAAGCTTAAATTAAAAATGCGCTTTAATCACACTCGATGACCACATCTACACGAGCTTTGTTCTTACTCACACTAAATATTGACATCACAAAGCAGCAATTCGAATCTGTAGCTGCGAAGAAGAAAAAAGACGCTCAGAGGTAAAATTGTAGCAATTGAATGGAAAATAAGGAAGAAGTGAAAAAAAGAAAAATCACTGTTGGGAATTTCATTAATCAATTCATCTGATGGTGATCAACATTCAAGTGTAAAGGAACTGTAATTATCGATGACGATGATGATGGTATGGTGTGTGCAAGAATGATGGAAGCAGATTTTCAAAGGAGAAATTGATAACATGGGAGCATTTTGACTAATATTCTTATGGATAAAATTCATTGATTTGGAATGTTTTATGCACTTACGGATAACTTCGACTGGAAAATTGGATTTTCATTCATTCTCTTTTATGGCTTTTGATGCATGAATGAGCATTTAGTGATTACAGACAAGCTTTTTTTATGTTGCAATTTTGATGTTTTAATGGGGATGTGGGAATGTTGGCTATAGAATCATTTCAGACAGATCGGTTTGGAGTTAGATAAATTATTTTTTGAAGTGGATTTAAGAGAACTAGGATTTAGTTAAAAATAAGTTTAAAAGTGACTAGGGGGCGGTCACTTAGTACGTTCGTTTTTAGGGGGGAGAGGGTCTAGGAATTTGTAACAAGTCAAACAAAAGAAAAAAAATTTCATGCAGAAATCGTAATAAGGGGGGGGGGAGTCAAAAAAGTGTTTTTTTTTCATAACGTACTAAGTGAACGGCCCTCTTTTTGCAATAATAAATTTAATTTGACCCCTTAAATTATCAAAGAAGCAAATTTATAATTAAAATTTCTTTCTGATGAATTCAACTTTAGGATTCGAATGTTTTCTGATTAAAAATGTTGAATACTTAAGGAATCTTTCCAACAAAACTCGACTTTTCTTATTCAGAAATCAGCAACACGATGCATTTAGTTAGGATTCGAACCTTATTTGCAAAGAAAATCAATTTCCTATGCAACTTTCTCAGTCAAATAAACAACAATTAACCCTCAAAACCGGCTACCTAAAAATTGCTGTTCCACAAAAAGAGCTTCATCATCACAAATGAAGGAAACAAGTCAAGAAGAAGTCTAAGAAAAAAAGGAAGTGAAATGAAACGAAATGAAATATTATTTAACATAGCATAATTGATGAACCATGTTCTATTCCTTACTTTTTATGCATGTGATGATCATCCAACAAACTAGGAAAAAAAAAACAAAACTAAATATTTTGTAGGATGAAGAAATGAAAATATTGTCGAGTTCATTCATTCATTCATTATAGATACGTATATATTGAGGCATAGCATATTATACAGTGTAGCATAATACTGTACATTAAGAGTTGACAAAATGATGAGCATGTTCTGTGAATAAACAGGCCAATTAAAATGTCATTAAATGATTGTCGGTGGGTGAAATGAATTGAAATAAATTGGATGACAAAAAAAAGGAAGAACGAACAGAAGTGAAAACACTGATGAGAGATTGAAAAAAAGTAGTTTGTGTGAGGAGGAAAGTTTGCATGTTGTCACTTTTTTTCTTCTTCTTCTTCTTTCCTTTTATATTGCCATTAATTTTGTTGTTGGTATTATTTATGTTGTGGTTGGGTCGACTGTGTGGATAGAAGTCTTTTTTGAGGGCGGGAAGGAAGGATGTTAACATCTTAATAAATAGTGAGCGACAATTTTAACTGCATTAATTGACATGATTGTTTTTAAAGGACACTCATTTATTTGCATACTTTTTTCTGTTCTTTCCTTTCAGATCTATAAGAACTCTTATACAGCGTTATTTACCGTCTACGATGTAACAAATGAGTAAGTTTTTGTCTTTTAATTTAATTTTCTTAATGTGAAAATTGCGCTATTAAATAGCTCAGTGATTCTTTTATAAAGTGGAACAATGTCTTTTTCCATTATGGATATTATCAAATAATAACGAAATTTATTTTTAATGGCTTAATAATCTTGGAAAATGCTGCACTTTAGTTTATTATCTTTAACCATTCATCTATGTGCGGTGTTGTGGAGAGAGGCACTCGGGGAAATTTTCTAGGGACAAATATTTGAACATTTAAGAGTTAGAATGTCGAGGAAAACGGTCATTTTGAATTTAAATATGGTTGGCCGATTTTTGCAAAACACGTTATCAAAAAATATTGCTCACATAGAAAAAATCATATCTTCATATTTTAATGTTGGTAAATTATCAATTTAGAATGTTAAACTTATTATTTTGAAACATGATCGAATCAAAATGATCGTTTTCCTCTGTAATATTTTTCTCCCTAAATGTTCATTCGCATCATTTATAACACATTCTGCACCAATTTGTAGAAAAACTCGATAAAAAATAACAGCCCACCTAGCCATCGACACACTCTTTCTATTCCATTAATCTGCACTAAAAAGTATGTCATCCAGCGTGACAAAAAATTTTCAACAGCTTTAAATTTTCCACGAAAAAAAAAACAACACGGAAAACATGTTCAGAAAGTCATTACAATCATATCTGTTTTCACATCCTTTCCACATGAATACGAAATTAATCCAAAAACCAGAGTACAATATGCAGCACAACACCAAACGAGTAAATTTTGTACCACCAGTGTACACTCAGCCAGCACCACTCTATTCACATTCATTTTTTGTGAAAATTCTCTATTTCGGAACTTTTCTATGTGTTCATCTCTCTTTTATTCTATCTATTGAAATCGATAGTCAATGGAGCGATCGAAAAATTTGTTGTTGAACACATTTGCTGCATTTAAGCTATTGAGGCAGCTTGCAAGTCAGCAACATGAAATACTGAAATTGAAAACAGTTATCTCATACCAATCTTCATACCTATTGCATATAATATTTTTCTGCTGTTGCTATGTTTCTTTTTATTATTTTATATATGCAATAATGCCATACATGATAAATATAAAATGTATGAATGCATTGAATGTGCTAAACGAAGCAGGAACTTGAGAAAGAGAGAAATATTTTTTTTGGCTTTAATTAATGTTTTTATTATATCCATACTCATTCAGATGCAATGCATAAGAACAAATTTCCTGCACACCAATCAACTACTTCTTACTTCGATTGGTATCGATGAAGTTCTCTTTTTATTATCTTTAAAAGTATTTTAGTCATGCCAATAGTTGGTATAAAGGAGTGAGGAAAATTGGTAGGATAACTTTTTTTTGGAGTTTTCATGTTGTTGTGGCGCTTTTAAGGAGGTCTTGTGATAGAGTTTGTTGAATTATAGGGAATGTTAAGATAAATCCTTCTGATATAAGCTCTTGGGACATATTTAGATAGGGTAGTCAGGAATTTTTCAGAAAAAAGCGGGACACTTCAGGGTTAACGCGTTATTACACAATTGAAAAACAGGATTTTCCTGTAGAATAACTAACATTCTAACCAGCAATACGTCTGATACTTTTTTGATACTCAAAGTTTTAGTCCTTTCACAAATATTAGCAAAATTGAAAACCAATTAAATTAACCTCAAAACCCTCAAACCGATCTCATATTTTAACATTTATCACCCCTCATATTCACATACTAAGCTAGCCATACAAAACCAAGAAACCCAATAACAGTCAATAACATAACTTAATTCTCCCCTCAAAATTCGACAAAATAAAGTTAAGATAAAAATTTTTTATATCATTTTCAAATAAAATAAATTTTATGTATCTCTCACGGAATATTTTCTTTTTTCTATCTATATTTTTTCTTGTATCCAAAATTGATGCTTTTCAAGTGGAAAAACTTTTCTTGTTTCATTTTGCTTGCAACAGCAAAAATAAAGAAAAGAGAGAGAAGAATTTTCGAGTCATAAACAATAAACGTATGCGCGATGAAAATCGATCGAAAGCTGCTTTCCTTTCATTATTTTTCCTTTCTATGCCCTCAAGGGGCTCGTTTTCCATGATTTTTTGAGCTCTTTCGATAATTTTGTTAGAGGTAGATTTTTTTTGGGGTTTTTTAAAGAGGGTCATTGGGGGTATCTAGGTAATTTTCATAAGTTCATAAAATTCGGATTTTGATGTTACATAACATGGTAATAATCCCCAATTCAACAACATTTCCTTGATTTGTTTATTGCACTGCATTTTGATTGTTGTTTCTTGTACAACATAAGGAACTAAGATTGATTGATGTGCTGCTAGTTGTTTTTAAGGAAATTACAAAATCGGAAGTGAATAAAATTTCGACAAGTTTTTTTTTTAGTTTCAAACCCCTCCAGCATATCGCAATTTTTTTTCCTTAAATCGAATAAAAATTTTTTACATGACACTTCAGAAAAATTTTCTTCATTTTGTCTTTTATTTATGCGAAATCAACTGCTGGCAGTTGCCATAAAAATTTATCAAAAAAAAAAAATGATGCTGGTAGCTCTTGATCATTACTAGTAAAACCTCTTTCCACTTTCACAGTTTCGTCTTCTTTTATTTTATTTTATTTTATTCATTCAAACATTCAGCATCGGTTCCAATAAACATAAATTTTAAGGAAAAGCATGAAGAAAAGAAAACGGAAGGACAAGAAATAGTGGCTATGTGAAGATATATCGTCGACAAACTGCTTATCTCAACAGAAAAAGAAAGAAATATAAAAGAAACAAAAAAGATAAAATTTGTCTTTTTGAAATCTTTTTGATGTTTCTTCATCTTTAAAAAAAATTGGAGATTGGCTAAGAATTTATGGGTGATACAGAAGGCGCTATTCCGATATCGATAGGGAATTCTAATTATTGAGAATTTGTCAAAATATTGTTGGTGAATGGTGGGTTAAATTGCTACAATATTTATGAGTAAGTATTATATTTATAAGTTCTATGATACTGACGTTGCTGTCTTGAGTTCGAATCTCAGTGAGAGAAGTATTTCGTCTTGTGCTTCAATGTTGCATTTTAAGCCTAATGGACCTGCAATAAATATTCAATTCAATTTTTGTCCAAAAAATCCTTCTGAATAACCACTAAATGGGCAAACAGTGACTCTTTACAAAGCTTTGTTCCAAAAATTATTTTTGAAAATTTAAGTCCTTATATCAAACTCTATCAGATTCCATTCAATCCACTGAATCATTTTTAAGCTCCTTAAAATTTCAAAGCCCCAAATTACTTCCCAAAATAATGTTTTTCCATCCAAAAATGACGTAAACAACTCAAAAACTTCCACAAAAAAAAAGAAACAAAAAAAAAACTGTTTTTTACAAAGTAGACGCTACAACTGCTTGCGAAGACTCCTCTCAAAATTGATTATGATGTATTTTGTAAGCAATTATTATCATCACACAGAAGAGAAACGAAAAGGAAAGAAAAATGAGAAGTTTGAGTATTTTTCTTTCTTTTATTTTTGTGTGTTGTGTATTGCTTTGGAACTGAGCCAAAAATGGAATAAAAAGATCTGCTTCCTCAGCATACATATTTATGCTTATCCCATTTTATGTCAATGACTGGCGATATTTTCATATCATAATGCCACTCAGCATTGTATTACAAATTGCAGACCTAATTTTGTGTTATGCAAGAAATGAAAAAAAAAATCATTGCTATTCATTTGTAACTGTCATAATTTACAAATTTGAATTTACAACGATCGTTGGCTTTTGTGTGCTGAAATTAATTAATTTTCCATTCTGTTCTCGAGAAAATTATCGCTAATGTCCAAGCTAATTTGATAAATTGTTATTGATAGAGCCCTGATATAATAAACATATCACTTAAGGATGCTAAAAATATCCACAATGATGCTCACAAAAATTAGAATCAAAATTAGCGTATGAATGCTGTACGGTCATGAATAAATCAGATTTTTTTTCTTCCTTACAGTTCGTTTCTCTCGATTCTGAAATGCCGCCCTTAATGCTCTCTTTCTCTCTCACTTTCTCGTTATAAAATACCGAACATAAAAAGAAGAAGCAAGTGCTTTTGTTTGCATAAAGAATGGCTGTACTAGAGCTGGAAAAGGAGGAAGAGAAATAATAAAAAACCGAAATGAAATTTATCACTCTTTTGAAATTTGCTTTCCTTTTTTTCGGCATTTTTTTTCCTCTCCTTGTTCTTGAAATTGTATTATTACCGACTGAATAATCGATTTATATTGTGCTTGTGCTGAATATACTTTATGTTTCTCATTCTAATTGATTTTTGAGGTATTATGCAATGGTTGGGAAATTTTAATACGAATTTATGATTCGATTTAATTTTGTTGGATTTATTTGAGGTTAGGAATTATGATTGGAAGTTGATATATATTTAAGATTTGAGGATCTGAAACTGAAATATTGAAAATCTGATTTAAAAATTGAGCTGAAGCTAAGTTGCAGCTGAACTGAAGCAAAACTGAAGATGAGCTGAAGCTGAATTGAAAGTGCGTTAACGCTAAACTGAAGCTGAGTTTCAGCTGAACTGAGACTAAGTTGAAACTAAGCTAAAGCTGAGCTGAAGCTGAACTGAAACTGAGCCGAAACTGAGCTGTAACTGAAGCTAAACTAAAGCTAAACTTCGAATATAATTGTCGTTTAAAATATGTTTTTCATTTTTTTGATAAATGAATGGTCTCTCTATCTAGAATCTACAGTCCACCCACTCCTCGAGCAAATTGAATAAAAATGAATCACTGAGACATTTATAGCTATTGAAACAAATAAATTCACAACTATAAATTTTCCAATTCATTTCATTTCCATTTTTTTATGCATACATAGTCATCATATGCCTGTCCGCCTGAAAGATTCGCCAAAGACTCAACGTATGCGAATGCAGCATGCAGAATTTCTTGGAAATACAACGACATTAGTTTTAATACACGAAAATGACATTTATATAAGACAATCACCAGCAGATGAAGAAGATATACGTTTAACGAGCACCGGTGTGCCGGGACTCATTTATAATGGAGTCACTGATTGGTTATATCAAGGTGAGATGATACACTGAGGAGCTTTTAACTATAAATTCATTTATTATGTCTATGTCATTAAAAAATACTATAATAATTTTTATTCATTTCTTTTCTCCTTTTTTTTGCTGTTCATCCATAAAAAATAATAACAGAGGAAGTTCTAAAATCACAAAAAGCGATATGGAGCTCAAATGATGGTTTATTGCTTCTATATGCTACATTTAATGATACCAACGTTGGTCAAATGGTTTATCCATGGTTCTCATCAAATAAACTTGTTCTTCAAGCCGGTAAGATAACAAAAATGGGAGCAATATCTCAATGATTTATGACTTGTGAGGTTTTATGGCGCATTTCTAGATAATATTGACTGTTTTGTAAGGCATTCTGTGAAAAGCCAAGCATCAATGACATTCTGTCAGTAACATTTGATACTGTGGTACCCGAGACCACACAAAAGCTCAATTAAAGTCTTCCGACTGAGAAAAAAAACTTATTTTTCGACACCCACGTTCAATTTTCATGAAAACAATAATTTCACTTACAGAAGCAACAATGAAGAAAATAATATAAAGTAGCATGAAGTACAGTCTCTCATTCTATTACAAGTCACACGAGAGAGAAGCAAAGAAAAAAAAAAATTTAATAAAGCCAGTCAGTTCGTAGCCATTAAGGAAACCTCACAATGTCGATATTTCATATCAGAAAGTAAAAATATATCACAAACCATATTTTACAGGCGGTCTAACGAGTAAGGGCTCATTTCCTGATGCACAAAGTATTCGTTATCCAACACCTGGCACTTTAAATCCAGAGGTAACGCTCTGGCTTCTGGACTTAACCAATTTCACAGATGTACAAAAGTATGAGATTAAGCAGCCAGCTTCGTTAGAAGGACAGTAAGTTTTATGACTTTTTTGCTATACACCAAACATACACAGGATGAACAAAAATAATATTTGTTCTGTACAAATAGAGACATGAGAAGCACATGCACATAACGAGATGGAAATTGAGAGAGATATGTTGATGGGAAAAAAGTGTTATAAACGACTTCATTTACTCGTCGTCGTTTCTAGCTAACTCGCCTTATTCTTTTTCTAGTGATGCTATGTGCATTTCATTATTACAATGGCGATGAATGTGTGTGGTTTTTTGATGCATGGGATGGGTAATTTAGTGAAAATGAGTTTTTGGTATTTATGGTTTAGGTGTATGTGGATATAGAAAGGTACATACTGATTACATATTCAGGTACTGGATTAATTCATATAAGGATTAAAGCAATAGTAAACCCCCTTTTAATAAATCAAATTATTTAATTTTCTGTAAGTTTTTTTTTAAGAACGATCATTTCTTCTTAATTTAAAATACTTAAAATGATTGATCCCTCCTCCCCTAGTTGTCTTAACAAATTTTGGACATAATTTTGTTAAAATTTATATAAAGATGTAAATTTAAAAAAAAAAATTATTTTTTTAGGGGATAAATTTATTTATGCATCCTAGATGTGATAAGACGAATACCAAAAATTAAATCAAGTGCCCATCCCTTGTATCATAACTTTCTAAAAATCTAGTGTCGACAATGACACGTTGGACTCATTTAATTTTAATCATTTTTAACACAGGGAAAGTTACCTAGTTTCCGCGAACTTCATTACAACACCAGCAATAGTGCAAGCAGCATCAATTGTGTGGATGTCCAGACCGCAAAATTACAGCGTCGTTTCTACATGCCTTTCACCTAATTGGACATGTGTGGAGGTTCGTAATCTCTATTATTTTTTTGAAAATGTTTTTCTTTTTCTTCTTCTGTTCCACATTTCCTCTTCTCATAGTTCACGTAGATTTTTTCTGCTACAGTCATGAGTCATGAGGGAGAGTCATGCTTTAATATAGAAGAAAAAGTTTCATTCTCCATGTATGTTTTTCTGTATTTTTTTTTTCTTCTTTTCACTCAAACTAGACACATTCTGAGCGAGCGCCAGAAGACGAATGGCTCGACATTTTACCTCATCCCGTTTTCTCACTCGACGGCGATTCATTTATGCTTTTGGCTGGCATTCAAGAAACGAATACAGAACATTTTACACACATCAAACATATTACGATAACACAACAACGAATTTCCGTCATCTCTCATGGACGCTATGAGGTAATGGGGTTTTTCTGTTTTTTCCCCTTTTTATATTTTTCTTTACTTCTTTCTCCCCTTCTTTCAAAAAATAAGAGTATATATACATTTATATATCTTTACTATTTTTTTATTGTTAGATTTATATACGTATACATACTATATTTAGTTTTATATGTACATCTATAAGTAACTCACTGCAGTTTTTCATTTTGTTTAAGTTTGCTGAGAATAGCAAAATAATGGAAGAAATGGAACAGAGAAAAAAATATATATAAGAAAATACACTAAGAAGGAGAAGAAAATGAGAATGGAAATCTCAGGCAAATTGTGATAAATTGCAAATGGGAATTTATTTACGTGCTTTTTTTTTTCTTTCTTCTTTTTGTACCCTCATTGAAATTATTTGTCATGTAAAATTTTTTTTATGAGATGTGTGTGATAAGAAATGGGGGTTGTGGTCCTTATGATGAATTTTGGTGATATTATGGAGCTTTTTTGGGCTCTTCTTAATTATTAGTAGGATCACTAGTAAAATTCAAAACCCAAATTAATCAATTTGATTAGCTTCAAAAATTGTACGTTCAAATCCTATCAGAATCTTCTATTTTTTGTGATACTGATGCTGCCAAAAAGATCCAGACACAAAAAATTCATTATTTACATTAAGGATTCAGCAACTAGTGTCAACTCATAAAATTGCCTTAAAATTACACAATTTTTATACCCCCAAAAACAATCAGAAAAACTAAAATTTCCCATGAGATCAATAAAACGATTCCATACGCACATTCAGACTGCCCCATCACGATTTTTCTATTATTATATGTCCCTAAAGATCTCACAATACAGCTGGAATGATTGTTCTTCGTTAATATTCTATTAGTTTAAATATTTAATTCACTTTAATGGTGTGAATCAAGCGAGCGCATCGATCGGTCCATTAAATCAATCAATTATGAGTAAAATTATTTAATGGGGTAATTGATTAAATGAAATACAATTGAGTGGACTGTAATTGTGTCTGTTTTTTTTTATTTCTTGTATTTAGTTGGTGTGCGGGGGTTGAACCTACAAGTTATTAGGAATGATTATGTTAGTTGTTTACTAATTAGATGAATCTCAATCTCCAAAATAACTTTATGCTGTAAACCTAACTTTTTTGCCATTTAATATTGATTTAAAACCGACTAGGTTAATATCAATTAATTTCGTTTTGTTCCGCCAAGATTATAAATTTGTTAAATAAAGGATTATCATTATTACTAATTAGATGTAGAGTTTAAAGTGGGATGAGTGCTTAACTGCATTCCTATTTGCAATTTTTTATTGCTTAAACAAGTTTTCAATTCTCATTTAACTCGACAGCACTATGGGCAATTTTTGGCGACTTTTAAAAAAAATATTTTACTGGCTTATCTGAAAGCCTCTATCATGACCTACAAGAATCTGCAAAAAGTTTGGGCCAAAAGTCAGCAGTTCCCGAGAAATGGCTTGAAACGTATTTTCACGTTTTTTCACAATACCATCTTTAACACCTCAGAACTTTTTACTGTCTCAATCAATTTTGTTGAACTTTTTTTTATATTATTGATACATATAAGAACTTTAATAAAAATATCAGTTGAAATATTTTGTGGCTGTTGAAGATACCCAAAAAGTTAAAAATGTGAAAGCTACATATAAGGTGATACTCTATTTAAGTATACAGGTCACAATCACCTCAAATATTTTTTCTTTCTTGATAATCTTATAGTTAAGAGCAAGATCTTTAAAATTCATATAGGTTTTATGCCAAAATTTTCATGTTTTACCCATGAAAAATGACATTTTATACAAAAAAATCGATTTTTTGGGCGTTTTTTTGCTTCAAACGCTCATAACTTTTCAGGAGATATAGTCGGGGAAACTTTTTTTTGCATTTTCTTATAGTTCAAGTTTGTACCTTTAAAAATATATATAAATATCGATATTTGGTTTGCTGTTTTTGTGGTTTTAGCAAGGCGTGGACACTAGGATTAATCCTGAATAATCCCAATAATCCCGAATAATCCTGAATAATCCCGATTTTGGGATTATTGACAAATTCATTATCTATGTATCGAAAAAAGTTAAAAATTGATAAAAATCATCAATTTAACTATAAATCCACCATAAAACACAAAAATAAGCATGAAGAACCCAATAAAAGAGCTTAAAAATTATTGCAAGGATTATTGGGATTATTAGGATTATTGGGATTATTGGGATTATCGGGATTATTCAGGATTATTAGGATTATTTATTTCTTTTAATAAAAAGTTATCATGCAGAACCCGTCACGAACATAATAATACTTAATTTTTTCATATCGAATTGTGTTATAGAGTATAAATTCTAATTAATCATGATGAAATATGCTCAAAAATATCAATAATCCTAAATAATCCTAATAATCCTGAATAATCCCAATAATCCCGATAATCCCAATAATCCTGGTATAATTTTAAGTGTCCACGCCTTGGGTTTTAGGCTATTTGAAAGTCGCAAAATGGGGAAATTCGTATGACACTCAATATAAATTTTATCTTTTTAAATCTAAATCACCTTGAATTGCCATAAAAACTTCAAAAATGTTAGAAAATGACGTATTCTACCATTTCTGATCATTTTACATTTGAAAAAGTTAAAATTCTGGTCATTTTTGAAAAATCAAAGATTTCATACAGTTTGCTAAAGTTCAACAGCTCAAATCATCTTTAAAAGCGAATTAAACAACTTTGTCTGACTTGTTTTGAATTGCTGATACAATTAGCTTTATTTTGGTATATAATTTGTCATACTTAGTAAAAACTTTCATCGATTTAACGCAAAAAATTGAAAAATGGTCAAATTTCATAGGGCTTGATTGACCATAGCTCACATTTTTGCTCATATCTCATCAAAATTTTCACCATATGCAATAATTTTGGTATCATTGAAAAGCTTATTGTATTTAAAATCAAACTAAATAAAATTTACAGCTCCAAATTTACGCAGTGCGTCAGTAGGTTACGTACAAAATGTCAATATTTCACCAACCCTACAATGCACAAATGAAAATAAATTTATTCTTTTTTTGTTGATTTACATTGTTTAATGCAAGAAAATAATAATTAAATACAATTCAATTGTTATTTGCTTGATATAAGCTTGTAGAAAAAATTTATATTTTCATAATTTCTTAAAATTTTAATGATCATTCGAAGAACTCGTGCGCTCTTAAAAAGTAATATAATGTATTTTATTAGAAATAACTTTTAATTTTATGCATAGAACAATGAAAATTAGCCAAAAAAGAATAAATTTATTTTCATTTGTGCACTGTGGGGTTGGTGAAATATTGACATTTTGTACGTAACCTACTGACGCACTGCGTAAATTTGGAGCTGTAAATTTTATTTAGTTTGATTTTAAATACAATAAGCTTTTCAATGATACCAAAATTATTGCATATGGTGAAAATTTTGATGAGATATGAGCAAAAATGTGAGCTATGGTCAATCAAGCCCTATGAAATTTGACCATTTTTCAATTTTTTGCGTTAAATCGATGAAAGTTTTTACTAAGTATGACAAATTATATACCAAAATAAAGCTAATTGTATCAGCAATTCAAAACAAGTCAGACAAAGTTGTTTAATTCGCTTTTAAAGATGATTTGAGCTGTTGAACTTTAGCAAACTGTATGAAATCTTTGATTTTTCAAAAATGACCAGAATTTTAACTTTTTCAAATGTAAAATGATCAGAAATGGTAGAATACGTCATTTTCTAACATTTTTGAAGTTTTTATGGCAATTCAAGGTGATTTAGATTTAAAAAGATAACATTTATATTGAGTGTCATACGAATTTCCATTTTGCGACTTTCAAATAGCCTAAAACCCAAGGCGTGGACACTTAAAATTATACCAGGATTATCGGGATTATTGGGATTATTCAGGATTATTAGGATTATTTAGGATTATTGATATTTTTGAGCATATTTCATCATGATTAATTAGAATTTATACTCTATAACACAATTCGATATGAAAAAATTAAGTGTTATTATGTTCGTGACGGGTTCTGCATGATAACTTTTTATTAAAAGAAATAAATAATCCTAATAATCCTGAATAATCCCGATAATCCCAATAATCCCAATAATCCTAATAATCCCAATAATCCTTTGCAATAATTTTTAAGCTCTTTATTGGGTTCTTCATGCTTATTTTTGTGTTTTATGGTGGATTTATAGTTAAATTGATGATTTTATCAATTTTTAACTTTTTTCGATACATAGATAATGAATTTGTCAATAATCCCAAAATCGGGATTATTCAGGATTTATTCGGGATTATTGGGATTATTCAGGATTAATCCTAGTGTCCACGCCTTGCTAAAACCACAAAAACAGCAAACCAAATATCGATATTTATATATATTTTTAAAGGTACAAACTTGAACTATAAGAAAATGCAAAAAAAAGTTTCCCCGACTATATCTCCTGAAAAGTTATGAGCGTTTGAAGCAAAAAAACGCCCAAAAAATCGATTTTTTTGTATAAAATGTCATTTTTCATGGTAAAACCATGAAAATTTTGGCATAAAACCTATATGAATTTTAAAGATCTTGCTCTTAACTATAAGATTATCAAGAAAGAAAAAATATTTGAGGTGATTGTGACCTGTATACTTAAATAGAGTATCACCTTATATGTAGCTTTCACATTTTTAACTTTTTGGGTATCTTAAACAGCCACAAAATATTTCAACTGATATTTTTATTAAAGTTCTTATATGTATCAATAATATAAAAAAAAGTTCAACAAAATTGATTGAGACAGTAAAAAGTTCTGAGGTGTTAAAGATGGTATTGTGAAAAAACGTAAAAATACGTTTCAAGCCATTTCTCGGGAACTGCTGACTTTTGGCCCAAACTTTTTGCAGATTCTTGTAGTTCATGATAGAGGCTTTCAGATAAGCCAGTAAAATATTTTTTTTAAAAGTCGCCAAAAATTGCCCATAGTGGACAGTCAGCAAACTAAAATTATTTTACTTTATTTTCAATGCCATTTATACTTTCTATACTTTTTTTTCTTTTTTTTTATATGTTGTAATTTTAACATCAATGTATTCTTCCTGTGTATTTCTGTCTCTTGATGTTACAACTGCTACAAATGTTGTTTACACAACACATAACCTCACTTCTGGACTGTTCGAATATACAAAAAAAAAAATAAATAAATAAAATTATGTAAAACTTATGTTTGGCTCACACAATAAACATTATTTTGGTGCATTATATTGTATTGGGACGTGTGATAACGATGCGTATAAAAAAATATAAATTTTCTACTTCCTCATACACATGGGGTATGACAACTACAAACATACATACACATGCTCGTGATGCCTTCTGTGTGTATCAATAAAAAATAATAATAAACATAAAAAATTTGAAATAAAATAACTGTTGTATAATCAGCATCACCAAGCAGTCGTCACAAATGGAATACAGCACCAGGTAAATCATTGTGATGGTTTGCCATGTGTGCAGTGCATTTCAGAAAATTAAAATTGATTTGAGCATAGAATGAAGGAAAATAAATGCCTTAATCACGCCTGAGTGGACAATTTTTTTTGAAGCAAAATATTTTGGTTTTTGTTTATAGATCCATTAACTAATCCTCGCGCTCAATATGAATATGCTATTTTTTCAAGAACAATTCCGATAAAAGACAAAAGGAACTAATGTAAAAAATGCTTTCTATAAAAAAAGGAATTTTCATTTACATTCCCTACATTCTCATATCGATTTCACATTCCTTTATCACTCTGAAATGTTTTCTTCTCCATCACATAACAATAGCTGATTTTATTTTTGTGTGTCTGTATGTATGTGCACATTTGGAGGTTCCAAATGAAGTGGAAATAGAATTTTTCACTCATGGAATGTTTGTGATTGAGTTGGAGCTTAATGGATTATCCATTAATGAATCTCAATTAAGAGATTTTTAGAGTGCTTGCAATGTGCACGGGAATTAATTTTGTATTTAATGGAGATATTGGGATATTGAAGTAGATTTCAATTTAGTTTATGGTAATATTTTCATTAAAGTTCTTACTGACAGCAACTTTAAATGTATATTAAGTTGGGCTATTGAGTTGAATTTTCAACTAAATTTTTTCCATAAAAAATAATTATTTTTGAAATTTTGCAAATTTAAAATAATCAGTTAGGGTCCGTTCTTTTATTACGTAACAAAATAACGGTCGTTTTTCAAAAAAGAACAAAAGGATTCTCAGATATTCTATTGTTCTTTCTCTATGCTCCCCCCACGTTCCGTAATAAGTGAACGACCCCTTACAAGTTAATTTGACGAGGTCAAAAAATTGTTAAGATCAGCCCCGAAAAAATCCTCAAATCATAAGCAACATCCATCGGAATCCCCAAAAAACCGTGCGACACAAAAGCTAAACACAAAATTTATAATATCAGCAAAAATGAACATCATCATGTCCCCTCCCTTTCAAAAGAGTTTTTCCTCTCAATACACATAATATCTATCCTCCATATAAATACATGCTCATAGTCATCGTTCGTTTGGCAACAGAAGAGCTGAAAATAAAAACTATCTACTAATGAGCCAATTTTGCAATTAGCTTAAATGAACTAATCCAATTATGAAGCGTCGGTGTGATAGTTGGTATTGTTTGAAAATTTTTGTTCCTTTCTCTTTCTGTCTTTTCATTTTTCCTTCATTCAGTTGACTGCATTTAAAAAAATACATTTGAAAAAAAAAAAAAAATTATTTCTACTCCTGCTGCTGCTGCTGCTTTTTATGTCTTTTTACTAGAGAAAGTTTTTCATGTTATTTTTGAAGAATTTCTCTTTTATTTTTAATGCGAAATGAATAATTGAATGAAATACTTTAAATTAAATTTTTAATCTGATGCTTTAACATTGGAAATGTTGATTTATTTTGACACTCTGCTCTCAGTCGACGAAAGTTTGTTAAAGTTATTTAAAGTCCATAAAACTATTCATAAAGTTTGATATTAAAAATTGGAATGATGCTTATTGGCGACGATGTTGTGCATTTGGAATGTAAGAGTCTCATGGCCTCATGATTTTTTTTCCCTTATTGAAAAACTATTTTGTTGTTTATGAGATTTGCATGGGATATTCAAGGTAATATTATTCTGAATTAATTTTGCAAAAGTTATTTTTCGATATTTTTGGGGTGTTGATTAACTGATTTTTGGGATCAAGGTTGAATTTTTTTTCATAACTGTTATTTTTCAAAATTTAAGTTTCGTATAAAGTTTTAAATTCAAAATGACCGTTAATTCTTTAAAGTAAATTTAAACATTTAGTTTTCAAATTAAAAATGGCCGTTAATTTTTAAATTTTAACCTTGATTTAAATGAATTTTAAGAAGCATTTTGAATGCAAAAAAGACATAACCAGACATAACCTTTGAAAAATCCACACACCTCTCAAACATTTCCATCAATAAAAAATCTCTTTCGTAAGCAAAACAATCCCCCAAACGTGTGAATATTTACTTTATCGACACGCGGACATTCAAATAAATTATCAATGCTTTCAATGAAAGATCTCCGTACGCAAATTCATACGTCACGATCGATTTGTTTATTTTACTATGTCTCTTGTTAAGATACATCGCGAGGAAAAAATAAATTTTAAAGAATTTTTTTGAGGAGCCTTGAAAAATTTTTCTGATTTGTTTGTAAATTCACTTCTGCTGTATTTTTCTTTGCGATGAATACAATGAAAGTTTATAAAGAAAAATTTCAGAAAATAAAAAATTAAAATAAGCAGATACAATTTCTAAAAATATCCTCAATTAGATCAATCATCATCACATAATTCATTTTAAAGTTTATTTTTAACTCAAATTCGCATGATTTATAGATAATTAGTCACTTCCTCTTGTGCTAAAATTCATCATATTTGACAGCAATTCTGTTTTGTTCTCGTTTCACCCCCAAAAATATAAAAAAAAAATTGGTTTATTTTTTATCCTTCTTATTTCTATTTTCCCAAACGAATCCACATACATACACACATAAAAATGGAAAGAAACCAAATAATAAAGAAGAAGGAATAAAAAATTTGCGTGCTTTTGCTTGCACAATAAGTGGGTAGATTTTGAACTGATAGGAATGTGAAAGGAGAGCAAGGTCAGGGATTTATGTAGACAAAATGTAGTAGCATGAATATAATCTTCTTGATGGCTTTTCTTTCTTTCGGGAGTGTGTGGGAGGTTTGGTATTATGTGGGGGTGGATTTTGCATGAAACAAGAAATTTAGCTTTTCGAAAAGTTGAAAAATTTGAAAAATTTGAAAAATTTAAAAAAATAATAAAATTAATGAAAATTTAGATAATTTTTTTTAGAAAAATCCATTTTTTTTGCAAAAAAACCCAAAATTTTTTATGTTTAAAAAATTTATTTTTTTTGCAAAAGCTTATTAGCTTAGGGGCCGTTCTTTTATTACCTAACAAAATAACGGTCGTTTTTTCAAAAAAGAACAATGGGATTCTCAGAAATTCTATTGTTCTTTCTCCGACCCCCCCCCCCCTATGTTACGTAATAAGTGAACGGCCCCTTACAGTTTTGAATTTTTTGTTAAAAAAATTTGAATTATCTATCAAAAATATTTTTCAAACCTAAATGCGCCTAAACCGTCATCGTAAAAAAATTTCATCAATATCAAACGTTCCCTAATCAAAAAATCATCCAACCTGAAAGCATGTAAAATAGGCCATCTGTAATTTTTGGATGTTGAGTATAGACAATAAACATTCTTTTATTTCATCAATAATCTACCCTTAACCAAAAATGGCTGTAAATTTGATGATGCTTTTAGCGAGCAGTTGAATTAAAAGCAGCAGCAGCAAATAAAGAATCGAGACAAGAAAGTCTCGATGACGACATTTTTATTATGCCTAAATATTTTGTATAGACATACGTATGAGAAGGAAATAACATTTTTTTTGACAAGCATTCCCAGAAGCGATAAAATCGGTTCTTCTCCTCCTCTCGATTTTCTTTTTATTTCCTCAGAATTTTTTTTTTCTTCCATCCATCCTTTGAGTTTTCTTATTCTTTTATTTTTTTGTGTATGTAATCATCCTAAAAGAAATTGAAGTTCTGCTTTTGCTATATGCACGCTTCTTGCTTTTGCCATTTTATTCAATTAACTGGAATGTTTTATGAGCCTCAGCCATAAAATAATGATTCATAAAGTTAAATGAATAATAATGTTCTTGAATATATTTTTTTTTTCCTCTTTTTTTGTACATATTTATTGATTCCTTTTATTTTCCTTTTGTTTTCTTAGTTCTTATGGATCAGTGTGCATATTTATGAAACACTTTTAACTCACATGATGCCTTCCTCTTTTCTCTCTTTTTCTACCTTCTTTTATGGAAATATTCATAACAATATTTCCGGATATTTCAGGTTGTAAGGATATTAGCTTGGGATACATTTAATCATTTAGTTTATTACCTTGGTACGCAAGATAAGAAGCCTGGCCAACAGCACTTGTATATTGTTAAAGATCCTGTCAATGAGGATCCTAGAAGGTGAGTTTTAATTATTTTTAATGTGTGTCTTTTCCAATATTGTAATTGTATTTATAACGTATTAATTTAAATTGAATTTCGATCGATACCTAAATGTTTTGTGGGAATTTCGTCAGAATTGTTATTGAGATAGAAATTTGATGAGTTTGAATTGAATATTTGTAAATATAAGGAATTAAATGTTTAAAAAATTCTTAAATTCTGTGAAATTGGGTTTCGAACCATTGACTTAATCTTCGACTTTAAACATTTTGGAATTCTAAGAATTTTATTCAATTGCACAAATACGTCATTTTAGCACATGAAATTCTACTTTGCAAAAATAAGTTATAAACAATTTCTTGTCTATAAAAAAAAATCCAAACTGATCAAAACTCTTCAAGAACATCATCTCATCAACATCTCATCTCACACAAGAGAAAAAAAAAGTCTGACAAAATTTTTCCACGAATCATTTTCCTCTTCATCTCTCAATGATGCTTCCGATGAACGAAAAAGTAAAAAAATTAATAACATAATCGAGAAAATAGGAGCAAAAAAAAAAAAACTTTGAATACGAATGATATTTAACGAGTATCTGATAAAAGTTGATTTCATTATAGCGCATTTTTGTTCTCGTTCTGATGTCGATGAGAAAAAAATAAGAAGCACAAAAATGAAAGAAAGAATTAATGAAGTTAGGTAAACTTTTGAATAAATGAATAAAATTAGATTCTACTTATAATCTTATCTATATGAAATGAACTATTGTTAAAAAATTTAAAATTTCCTTCTTGAAGCAATTCCTCGAGAAATTTGCAATTTTTTTTAAAGAATTCTAAAAAGTTTTTCTGATTAACTTTTTTGAGAGGAGATTTTTGCAACATAAAGTTTATAATAATGAAGTTCAATTCATGAAGTCTTGTGGATCAAATGAAGTTGACTTGATAGTTTAGAATGAAAAAATATGTTTAGTTATATGATCATGAAATTTATTTAAGATTTTTTCGGTATTATTTTTTTTCATATTAATTTTCTGCAACAAGATATTTTTGATAAGTCAAAAATTTGGCATAAAAATTTTTAAACATTTATTAAATAATTTTTAAATCAATAAATTTAAGTTTATAACTTCCAGTTCCCGTCAATACACCTTCAAATTAACCTCCATTCAACCCAAACTCCCTCAAACAAGCTTTAACTTACCATCCAAAAAAATTTCCATTTTCTAACAAAACTTTATTGTTTATGCCCCAATAGAGTCATCGGATCGATGATATTTTATGACACTCTTAACTTTTAGTGCTGACAAAACAGATATAAATTGTCATTGTTACTATCTCATGTAGAAAATTGTTAATCTGAATATGAGATGTAGACCGTCTTTATGAGAGTCCTAAATATATTAATTGCTTAATTTTTTTTCTGTAGTTTTCTTGCATAACATCCAATCGAGGTCAAGCTGATGAGTAGTTCTTGTGAATTCTTGCTTAAAGAGAAAATTTCTTTTTCTATTATTTTTTAATGGAACGTGTTTAAGTGCATTTACCTTTTATTAATGGCTGATATTCTATCTATTCAAATAAAAGGAGAAATGGAGATCATATCCGACCTTAAATCGATTAAAAGTTAAATTGGTTAAAAAATAATTTGAACTTTAAAAGCTGTCAGAATAAAATTTAAACCAAAAGCGACATCCGATTGCTATCACTAATTCAAACACAATAGAGTCAAATTTAACATATTTAAATTCCACTTCCAATTATCTTTTCAAATGGAAACAATCTACTGAATTTAACTTCATTTAGATAAACGATGATGATTTTTTTTTTGCAATTCTCTTCGACTAGACAACAGAACCAAAAAATAAAAATGCGCTAAAATGAATGAAAATTGATTAAAATGCAAAACAATCCATTCGCAATGCAAAGAAGAGAAAAATTCAATTCGAAATAATTTTTATCTACATTTTAATTTAATATTGAGATATCTAAGGGCTGGTAACTTTTGTGATGCAAAAAATGTTAATAAGAAGTTAAACTGAATCAAAGCTTGTATTCTTGGGATTTTCCAAGGATTTTCGGATTTTTGATTTAAATTTCAGCTAGATTTTGGAAAAGGCGGTATTTGTACGTTTCAGATTTGAGAGGCATTTTGAAGCATTTTAGAATAATATTGCCTTGTATGGGGCCGTTCACTTAGTACGTTACGCAGAAAAGTGACTTTTTAGAGCCCCCTCCCCCCCTCTTGTTACATAGACCCCTTTTCCCCCTTAAAAGCGAACGTACTAAGTGATTTTTTTTTTAAAAACCATTTTGGATGACACCTCAAAAAAATAATTTTAGTTTTTTAAAAATATCAAACAATCCAAAATTATTTAAACACAAAAGAAAAAATCTTTAAAAACCATCACAAAAGTCGTCACCACCCATTGCACAATGTCTTTCTAAATTCAATCTCTCGATCAAATCGCATCAAGCTCTACTAAAAATGAAAAAACAAAATCTAATAACTTAATATATTTATTCTTCTGTATTTTTTTATATTCATCTCAATTCTTCTTCATTTTCATCAAACATCGAAACAAAATACAACAACAACAACAAAAAAATTCATGAACACAAAAAATACAAAAAAAAACAAAAAATTCTTGCAAACGAATAAAAAGTTCATTTAACAAAATAGACCGGTAAATACTCTTATCTCTTTTTTAATTCTTCATCTTTTCTATTTTTTTTCATCATCTTTGTATTCGTTTTATGTTAGAAAATAATTAAAGACTTTTTTTTTCTCAATTTTTATGGGTTTTCTGTTCTCTTTTTATTCTTCATGGAAAAAGGGAATTTTCACCTTTATTCTTTGCTGTTTTTATGTTCATTTCTGTTACTATTTGTTGTAATCCATTCCGTTATCCAGAATACGAGCTTTTTTTGTTCTCATCAGCTTATAAAAAGTAAAAATTAATTGTGTAAAGGCATTTGAACGGAAAATAAATTTTAGAGCTTTTTTTGTGTGCGAATAGAGAGCCCGAGAGTGGCATTGGCTGATTACTTCATCATGTCATTATGTAGTATGCCATTGTAATCTTTAAGGCTTTTGAGAGTTCAAACTGCTTCAATATAGTCATTTAGTTCCCCAATAACCAGAAAATTTCAAAGTTAGTAAAAATCTAGTTTTTAGCTAAATTTTTAAAAAAAATTCTGGTTATTGGCGGTTAGCTTTTCAATATTTAGTGCTGCTGTTGCTGCTCTGGAATAAGAGCAAATCTCGAACAATTGAGTATGCGGTGATTTTTCTAGTGGACTGAATAATGGTCCTCCATTTCCTTTAAAAACTCTTTTCACATCCCTATACTAAAGAAATGAAAAAAAAAAACAATAGCAAATTCTACGGAACAGAATAACTTATTGCTAAGTTGCTCAATCGATTTACTATTGAAGCATTATTTGTAGACCAGGACGAGATTCTTTTGAATTTTTTACTCCAAAGTATCCTTGGAATTAAATTTTCAATTCGTGCTTCCCTTTTTCTTGTTTTAAAAATGTGGGAAGATTCATTGATTTTTGTTAAAAAATTCAGGACTGATTGCGGGAGATTTCCTCGACTGACTGGCAAATTTTTTATTCGATTTCGATGGCTGTGATTTTTTTGGGGGGGATACAAAAAAAAAATATTATAAAACAATTTTAGAAGTTTACTTTAGGAAGGGGGGAATAGGTGTATGAAATTTTCAAAACTACTTTTTTTGGTCTAAAAATGCTTAAATTTTGTGGGGATTTAAATATGGATTTTAGAGAAACACAAAAAATTCAGATTAAAACAATATTGACCAATGACCATCTGCTTTTTTCGAAATAAACCATTTTAAATAGAAAAGCAATAGAAAACAAAAAAAATTGTACATTCTCATGTATGCGTATTCGAACGAATTTATATCTGTAATCTGTAAATAGTATCCCAAACCAAACAACAACTATAAAAAAGAAGCTTTTCGCATGACTGAGCCATTTGTAATGAAATGGAATGATAATAATAATAATAATATTCCTTTATTAACAATATGAGAATTATGGCGGAACAAAAAATAATATAAATTTGATATTAACCTAAGCGGTTTTAAATCAATTGTGATAATGACAGAGAATGTTAGTTAAAGCATGAAGTTGGATAGAAGTAATGAATAAGGGTCTAAAAAATTATAAAAAAGACCAATTGAAAATAATATATAAAAAAGTAAGAGAAAAGAAAAAAAAACTTAATAACTAGTAAGAAAAAATTGGTAAGAATACAAAAATGATTGATTTATATTGGCTTCGGTAACTTATGTTTTACTCTAAACCTTAGTGAAGAAATGGAATGAAACATTAATATCTGTCGTGTCGATATTTCAGCACCCGATTAATGCTTCATTGGCCACACTATAATATAATATAAATTTTATTTCCATGTATCATATTGTATAATATTGATGTTGTTGTCGCTGACAATTCTACATTGATTTCGATCAGCTGCAAACTTGATTGTTAATGAATTGAATAAAATTTCGTGTGGTGTGAAATGGTGTAAATAATCAGCATAATAGCTACATGAAGTTTAATCCTACTGTCTTCATATACATGATTGTGAAGGAGGAGGAAGAAGAAGAAGAAGCTTTTGATGTCTATTTGTGCATTTCTCATACTGTGATGATTTTATCCTGTTTAAATAATGAAATGGAAATAAAGTTGGGAGAATATTTTTGCATTTAATTTTTTTTTCATCCGCATTAACTGAAAAATTGGGTACCATAATGTTCAAGACCCAGTCACTTTGGTGCTATCAGATTCATGCTCATCTACATGAAATCAAAAAATTTAAAAAAATAACAAAAACCTTAAGAAAAATTTGAATTTTATAAATTTTCTGAATCTTAAATTTTTCTGATTATGTCCCAAGTCAATATAGTCCATGACTCTCCGGTCATCTAAGAACATACAAGAACTATGACTTCTTATGAAAAAATAAACCAAAAAACAATAATACGTTCATGACCACCTCTCATGCCATTTTATTAACCTTCCAACTTAATATTTCGTCGTCCTTCCATCTGCTGACAATCATGAATCATTGAGAGATTTTCCGAGCTTGATAACAAGCAGACCAATTAAATTGAGTGACAATCAATTAATTTTTTTCGCTTCAGTTCATTTTTTTTTATTTTCGTCATTTACCATATTTCCCATAAAGTATCTTCTTCTACCACCCGCCACCATCTACACACAAGTTTATTGAATTTTATTTCTCTTTCTCATTTCCTCTGCTTTTTCATGTTGGCTTGCTTCTTGTGTCTAACAAAACTATTCCATTTCATTTTTGATTACTGAAATGGCATATGTAATCATAAAGCATTGCATGAAATGCACAAAAGTGATTTGTGCAACTAAAAAATGTTTGTTTGTGTGTGCATTTGTGCAGCATGTGAAGGAGAACTTACTCATGTAACTCATATGAAAGTTAAATTAATATTTGCTGCAGTTCTACATTGAATGAAAATATCTTCTGTGATCTTTTTTTAGTACTTTTTCCTGCTTGCATAAATGGGATTTAAATGTTACATGTAGGAAAATTCATAAAGAGATTAAGTTAGGAGGATTTTTATGAGTGACAATTTTTTTGGGGGATTTGAACGCTGTTTTTGAAGATTTCATTCAGATGATGCAAATTTTGTTGCTAAATTAAAGCGAAAATTTGAAATTGAAGCAAAAAAGATGCAAAGTTTCAGGTGGAAGCGAAAAAGATGCAAAATCTAAATTTGAAGCGAAAATCGATGCAAAATTTGAAACTTACGTGAAAAGTGAATGAGAATCTTAAATTGAAGCGAAAAAATGATGCAAATTTCGCAAAATTCAAAAAACAAAAATTCTGATGTAAGCAATTCAAACATTGTGTCCGTTACAGTTTCCAAATAAAATTGCAAAAATGACATTTTTGTCTGTCTGCCATTCAAAATTCGAAGTTAATTACCCCTTGTTCGAAAATTCGAAAAAATTTAAAATCAAATTAAATCATTATCGTGTGGAATTTATCAAAGAAAATGATTAAATCTATTGTTTAAGACTATAAAAATGTCACATAAATAATAAAACTCCAAAAATCTTATGAATATTAAGAAATAGCGTAACGTATTTTTTTGAATTTTTAATTTCCGAACTTTCATAATTGAATACCCCTAGACTTTCGATAAGTCTGTCGAACATGAATTGCGCACATCAGCAAAAATTAAGTGAAAAATGATTTAAAATTTTCAAAAATGAGGAAAAAAGTTTAGCTCTTAATTAAAAAAAGCCAAAATTCAAGTTAAAAAGGCAAAAAAATTACAAAAGTCCTCGTTTTATATCGAGGGACTTCAGCGCATTTTTGACGCAGCGATTAGCAATTGATTAAATAGAAAAGAATGTCGAGTTTTAAAACTCTATTGCTGTTTCTTTAGTCATAATTCATTTCAATAATAAGTTTAAAACTAAAAATCAAAATTCCTTTAAAATTGATTTTTATAATGTTCAATGCAAAAAATAGCTTTACGATTTAACGGTTTTTTGAAATTCAAAATTTTTCATTAGCAAAAAATTCAAATTTCTGAACACATCCATTATTTTTCAAATTTCTAAACACATTTGTTTTGTATGAAAAAATTAAATGTTAATTAATTAAGGTGTATAAAAGAAAAAATTTAATCCGAAATAACGGTCAAAAAATTTCAAATTTTTTAACGGTTAGAAAAATTCAAACTTATCATCAGCATAGCTTTGCCCTGCATTGTTTACATATTTTTTTGAAATATAAAATCGATGAATTAAGCTATTTAATGAGTGTTTTTTGATTTTTCAATATAAACGGCGGGAATAAAAACATTCAATGAAGCTATTAAAACAATTCCGAGCTTGCTACGAAGTCTAGATCAAGAGATAATTGGGACCCGAACGACCGAACGACCGAACGACCGAACGACCGAACGACCGAACGACCGAACGACCGAACGACCGAACGACCGATCAAAGTGCATGATTGAGCTTCCTTTTTGAAAACAAGTTTTCAAAAATGCGCTAAAAAGAAAAAAGTTAAAGTTCAACAAATACAACTCAAAAATATGTCAGATTACAACTTTTAATTGCATCCTCTCTTCGACATTTCTTTTCTTATTTGCTGTTCTCAATTTAATACTTTCTTTGTCATCAAAGTTTTCTCTCTCATTCTTAATGAGAATCTTATTATGTTTCATATGAAAAATAAAAGAAAAACTTCATCGAGAGCAAATTACAGTATACAAACAAAAACACTAACGACATTCAGTCAGAATAATTACATTTTACGTTCATTACTGTCCATATGAGGACGTTAAAAAAATAATTTTATTTTTCTGTGGTTTTTCATTATCTTTCCTAGCATAAAATTAATATATATCCATACCAAATGTGTGTGTCTCCTCTTTTCCTTTATCTTCTGTGAAATTGTTTCATGTCACTGGACATCAAAGTGATGCTCCATGATGTATGAATAAAAGGCTGCTACTCATCGTTACATGTGTTATGATATAATGGCTTGTTGAAGTCAAAAAGTTGAGGAATGTAGAGGTGAACAAATTGTGTGTGTAGCTAGAAATATGAACCATTTTAAATTTGATTTTTTGGATGTTTTTTGAAAATTTCGATAGAAAAGTTTGAGAAAAATAATGAAAGCTTTTGCAGATTGTTCATTTTTGTAAAATGGTATATTCAGAATTTTATTGAAATTTGTAATAGTTTGTATTTTTGCAAAAAGGAAATTAAAGCTTTTGAATTTTTTCATCAATAAAAAAATTGAAAAATTTCCCTTCTAGATTTAAAATCATCAAAAATTTGCATCCAAAACTCATTTTCAATGCATGAAAATATTCATGCCATTCCATATGTATGATAAATCGTGAACAAGCATCCTCAAGTTTATTTTTTTAAGGCAGATGTTATTGAAATTTTATTTTTCCACTCCCCGAAAATCTTGTTGTTCTTGTTTCGAGGGTAAATCCAGCAAAAAAAGGAAAGAAAAGATTCCTCATTTAAATTTTAAATCAAATTCTATAAATAGCTTTGAGTCTCCCATTTCCAATAAGCAATTCATCTTCTTATTTTTCTTTGCTCCAAATTCTTTTTTTTGTCGGTTTCTCCCACAACATATACGATGGAGCAAGCAAAAAAAAAATGTTTCCCGGTTCTTAACAATAAACAAAAAAAAAAATGACATAAATTTTCCTCTATTTTTCTTGCTTTGCTTCAAATATAAAAACGAGAGTACCGACGAAAGATTTATTTCGATTTTATGAACAGCAAGTTGTATACAAATTGCATTAAAACTCGTAAACATACAATGAACACAGCCACATAGAGAGGCAATAGACATTGAAGACAACAAAAATTTAAGAGTAATCGCTTTTTTTTGGGAATATCTTTGAGGATTGTCATCCAGATTAGATGGATTGGGGGATTTGAGAGTGTAAAATTGGATGATTTTCTGTGTGCTTGATTTTGATTGTTTTTAAAGAGTGATGATTCATTTTTATGAAGTTAGAAAATCAGGAACTTAAGCAATAACATCTGAATATGAAAATTTAAATATTTTCATTTAGAAATAAAATCTCAAAATTTAATTTTTTAATTTTTGGTTTTTCAAATCAGTCAAAATAAAAATTTTTTGTTTAAAATTAAAAATAAACCTATTTTATCATTCATTTATGCATTTGCCGCAATTTTCATTTATAGATTACAGGGGCGTAGTCGGATGGGGGGGGGGGGTCAAACCCCAGTATTTTCGTAAAGTTTACACTAGATATTATTGAACTTTTTTAGATCCGGACCAAAATAAAAAACGTCGAAAAGTATCATCAACCCCCCTCAAATTCCTGGCTACGCCCCTGATAGATTATATCTGATACATATTCACACCTTACATTACAAAAAAAAAAATTCCAAAACTTACCATAAACATGCATCCAACTAGCCTTGGCTTTTCACACTTCCGCCTCTTATCTCTTTGATTTTTTTTTCATGTTTTTCATTTTAAATAATATTTTTTTTTAATTTCGTAATATGCTGTAAATAAACGCTGTAAACACGAATGAAAAAATATTTTTTTTTTCTTTTTCACTTTTGTTGTTGTTGAAAAGTGAATTTTAAACATGAAAATTATTCTACTCGATTTTAATGCCTTTTCTTGTCGTAAGTGCCATTAAAAGTAATAATAAATGTTTGCTCGTAGTGTTCAGAGAGAGAAAAGAAAAGAGAAAAACCGAGGAGCAGCAAAGAAAAAAAAAGTTTTTCACTTTCTCATTCATGGCTATTAAAATAAACCCACAAACAAAAAAACAAACAACGAGAGAGAAAAAAGGGAAATAAACAAGTTAGGAAGTCATTTTTTATTAATTGAACCATTAATGAGCATTTTTGTGGTTGCACAAACAGCAAATTAATTGATAGACCAGGAGAAAGTGGCGAGATTTATTTGAAAGATGGACATTTAAATTAATTAAGTGTGCTACCGAAAATAATTTTGTTGTTTAAGGGCAAATTTATTTATGTTGAGGTTGCTGTGATTCTCTTTAAAATTATTAATGATTTTTGAGGGATGTTCGATGAGGTCATTCACTTATGACATTTGACATTTTATAGAATGAAGTTTTCTGTATATGTGTTTGGAGTTCTAATGACGTTGATATGAAAAGAAAATAGTCACTAATTGAATTGAAATGTGATACTCTTCAATTTATTTCAAAGAATCTTAAGGTCGACAACTTCAAAAGAGTTCGAGCATATTTTATTGAAAGGAAATAATGATTTGAGTTCAAATGACCTTGAAAAATGGGAACCTCGTTGATTATTAAGTGCAAAATGTAATATATTGTAATATACGAACAAAAACCAAAACTGTAAATATTATGATATTTAGTTTATGTCTATGGGGGGCGTTCACTTATAATGTCCATCAAAAACTTGGGTTTTCGGCCCCTCCCTCAAACAAAAAAATCTATTGTTTGCAATTAATTGTCACACAGTCTCAGACCCTCTTCCCCAAAAAATTGGACGTAATAAGTGAAAAACCTCTATGAAGTTCAACTTTTTGAATTTTTTTGTTGATAAAAGATTTACAAAAGATTTTTAAGATTTGAACCTGTATATTTAAGATCTGATTTATTTCAAAATCCGCTACGCCTTCATAAAAATCTATTTCGCTTAATTATGCTTATTAATAAAATTTAATGCTTTATAGTTCATAACTCACCTGCTGCTTTTATTACATATGCTTCAACACTAAATAAACCATAAATAACATCAAGTATTTATTAACAAATTGTGCCACTGCAACATCAATATCAAATGACACAGTGAATTATTAACAAATAAGCTCAATTCATTCATCAGCATGCACTAATAAAATTGAAATAGATCAAAATAAAATCAATCATTTAAAAATTTATATTAATTTTGTGGAATTTATAAGCTTGAAAATATTTTTATATTCATGAAAATGTGCAGCATAAAAATCTTTCAACATTAAAATTCAAATCCGGTAGTGATTTTGAGTTTAAAAGTTTTTCCAGCTGTTTATTGAAAAGTTGGCACTTATGACAGCATTAAAGCTGTTTCACGAATAATTCCTTTGAAGTCCACAATCAATTAATAAGTAGATTCACAAGTGACATTCCATTGACATTAATAATCCAATTTGGGTATCATAAGCTGTAAAAAACGTCATTGAACTGTGCTTAAAATCATGCAAAAATAATTTGTGCTGTAAATATGGCTTGCTAAAATCCATCAACATGCTGGGGTTTAGTTGGATGTTCCGAGGTGCTTGAACACTAAATTATAGACACAAAATCAGTTTCAAATACATCACGTAACATCCAAAATATCCCCTTATTATTGTAATCACTTTAAAATACACTTGACAGCCCAACCATTGACACTGTCTTACTAATTAAATTATTTTCGATTTTTCTTCATTTCCATGCCATGTTAACAACAACAACATCACTACCAGGACGGAGCCACAATGTATAACTTGCGATACAAGTGAAGCATTATGGAGAAGTCGAGATTATTATAGCAATTGCTCATATTTCGATGCGTACGTTGCTCCAAAGTCTTCCATTACGACGGATGCAGGTGTCGATTACTACATCCTTGAATGTCGAGGTCCTTCGTTGCCTTTTGCCGGTGAGCTATGAAAAAAATATATAAAAAAATTTCTTCTTATTTTTCAGTGCTAAAATCTTTTTTTTTCTGTGCTACTCTCTCAAAATGAGAAAAAAAGTTCTCCGTTGGAACTTTCCATTGGAAATGACAACAATTTTTTTTCTTACTTTCCTGCTGGGAGCAGAGAGTCACTGTGTTGGTGTGATTGATGAGCTGTGCTTATCATAATCTTTACACATCTTTCGCTCCCCAATATAATTTTTTTTTCAGTTACCTTTCATTTAATAACTCCATCTCACTCTATTGTCTCTATTTCTCTGTCTATCTCATTCACAGGTGTACATTCAGCAAAAACACACAAACTTGTTAGAATCTTATATGATACACGAAAGCAATTTCAAGAGAAACTTGAATCATTGGCACTACCTTTACAACGTTCATTTGAAATTTCATTAACACATGGCACGCGTGCTGCTGTACAAATGCTATTTCCACCGAGTTGGCGTGAGGAACTTAGAGATGCCGCATTTCCTGTACTTGTCGAAGTGTAAGTAAATTTTCTTCTATTCTAAATTTTTTTGTGTTTGTATGAAAGGCATGGATATTCGTGCATTTTGTCGTCCGTGTAATAAAATTTATGGTGGTAGAAAAATATTTCATTTCCTCATAGTAACTTTACTTATTTACTTCAAAAATGCTAGAGGTTCCGATTTTTTTTTGAAGGTAAGGTGTGTGCTAGAAAAACAAGATTCATGGTTTTGGAAAATGAGGGAGCTAGAGTTTTACATTAGATGCTGTTGCTTAAAATAATTATTGGTCTGTAAGTCCTTACTATCCAAGTTGACTGATGATGTCTGGAATTTTCAAAACTCTTTCAAAACTCATGTCAACAAGCACTGATGTAATGTATAAATTCAAAAAATGCAAATTCAACCTCAAATATTTAAACCAGCATCAAAAGAAAAGAAGAAACACATGCAACAAGTGCCATCCAGAACTTTCCAGACTAGCATGAAACTATCGTTTAAACAGAACCCCAATTTCATCCACACATATTTGAGCCAAAAATATGTACACAACGTACATAAGTACACAATATATTTTCCCTTAAATTGTTGCTAGCACTCATCTCATCTCTCAAGAAAAAGCTCAATTTTCTTTCGTTTCTTTTCCTCCTTCCTTTCTTTTATGACAACATTTGTACACAAAAAAAGTCATTTTCATTTGCAGTAACGGTAAACCGGGTGAGACAGCCGTAGTTGATGAGTTTCGAATCGATTGGGGAACGTACATGTCGAGTCACAACGATATTGTATATATACGACTGGATGTGAGAGGCGCCAAAGGTCAGGGCAAGAAGAAACTATTTCGCCACTTGGGTGGTGTTGAAGTCGATGATCAGATTGCGGCTGTAGAGTGAGTATCGTATGTACTGTGTTTATATGGTTTCTGGGGTTGTTTGGGGGTTTTGTAACATTTAGGGTTGAAATTGGGGCATTATTGCATTTCTTTGTAAGTTTGTAAGCTGTTGATTAAAATTCAAATATTAAAGAAATAATTTAAGCTTAACATGCCTGCTGAATGGTCCCCACAAAGGAAAAGGGATACGTAAGGATTTTTCATATGTTGCATATGTACTATACGCAATGAGAAATTCATCTCATACAGCTCTCACGCAAAATACGTGATCTGTCGAGTCAAAGCACTTTAATTTGATTAATATGATAAAAACATAGAGAATGAAAGCAGATAAATAGATGTAGGAGAATAAATTAGTGCCAATTTAAGTTTATGAGTATGAAAAAAAAAATATTTTCCATCTTTTTGCCTGGTTTTATGATTATTACATGATACGAATATAAGAATAGTTGCCATAATCTTTATGATGATAATGAGTACTGTTAATCATCAACATATTATGACTTGCTATGGAATTAATGAAATGCTATTTTATGCAACGAAAAAAAAAATTAATGGAGAAAATTTTCATAATTTTTTTTTATACATTTCTCTTCATGTTAACGGTTTTATGGCAATAGTGAGTTAATTGGATGAATAATAAGCATGACGACCGATTTAATGAATTGTGCTGTTATTATTTAGTTTTACGGGAAAAATAAAAAAAAGTTTTTCTTCTTTTAAAAACATTTTCTGAGCGATTTTCTTTTCAAACTTTTTTTTAACAGATCAACTCTCATCTTATGCTTAATTTATTCAGATTATGATCTGTGGATGAAAAGTTGTTATTTTTTTCATGATGAAGAATTGTTTTAAAAGTGATGCATTGCTGTTTTAAACTTGGCAGGATTTTCACTTTTCATTAGAGGTTGGACAGTGAGCTGCCATGACAAATTTAAGTACCAATTAATTTAGGAGTCGTTTAGTTATGACGTCTATGAAATACTTGGATTTTTGACACCTCCTTCCTCCCTCTGTCACAAAATCTTCATCTAAAAATTCTATTGTTTTAAACTACCACACAGCCTCAGACCCCTTAAAAATCTGACATTATAAATGAACGACCCATATTAATAGGGTTGATTAGGATAGTAATAGGGATAGTTCGTTCACTTTTTAAACGGGATTTTGTAACAGATAGGCTTTCTCGAAATCCCGGTTTTGGAAAATTTCCGGGACCGGGACCAAAATTAAAATTTAAATATCTTGAGCATTAATGAAAGATTTTCAATTTTATTGTGTTTAAATGATTATAATCTTAATACTAAACAAATTAAATTTAAAATTTTTTTCAAAAAACTTAAATCGTTCACAATACAACAGTTTTAATTTTTTGATTTTGGTGTCGAAAAACCCGGGACCTGGGGTGGGCTTTAAAAAATCGTTTTTTGCGTAACGTACTAAGCGAATGACCTCCTAAAGAAAATTGCTGATTTTTGAAGCATATTAAGTTTTTAAAACCTTTAAAATGTAAAAATTACTATTTTTAGTAAAATATTAAAATCTATTCTTCTCAAAACCATAAAATGAAATTAAATACCAGGCACAAATGGATTAAAATTTTCACACAAAAAATATGAAAATCTAAAATTATATTTCCTGAACAAAAGCCATTATCAACTCTTTCATTAACCATTATTCTCTCAAAACAATACCCAATTACTCAGTCAATCAATGACTAAATACACATCTCTCAACCAAATTATAACACTAATTCCTAATTCCTCTATTGTTTGCTAAATAATTTCGAAAAATCCATTCAAATTCATTGCACATTTTGCGTGATGATAATGACCATTTATTTACCCATCTATCCTCTTTTTTGTAGTTTTGACAGTAAATTTCGGTTAGTTAAATTACACTGCGGACATTTGATTCATCATGCAAAGTTTTTTTTTACATTTCAAAAATTTTTTTAGAATGAAAATTTAATTTGATTACAGTTTTTATGATAGTTACGTTCATTAAGCTTTCAGTTTTAATCTTTTATTATAGCGGAAGCTTTATGGGATGTTATATGGAAATGTAGGAATTATTTTTTTGGATATAAGATTTGATGAGTTGATAATCTACCAGGGAAATGATTGGATGGTTGAATGACTGGCTCAGTGTTTCAGAAGCTAGAAAGCTAGTAAATGTCCTGGGATATCTACTATGGAAGTGGTAGTCAATCTTTCTTTATATTATGGCATACTTTGGTGTTGAGTCATGACAAAAACTGCAAATTGCATTTTTATAATTTTTCACTGTCAATTATGGTAATGAGTTTCAGACTGTCTGATAAATTCAAGATAACAACAATCATGATGTTAATCAATAAATGATACATACAATTAGGATATTACAATCTCCAGACCACTTAACACTCAACCCAAAACCATCCAAATTCAATCTTACACAACAAATCATCAACAGAACTAGATAATAAAAAAATGACAAAGGAAATCAAACTAATTGCATGAAAAACTTTCACATTTCTCAAGAACATCACTCATCCACTTCCACAAAACTTTCCACCACCATTCATATTTCTACGGCATTAAACAGCTAATGTATGATAAAAGAAGCAAATGTTCCTAAACACAAAGTAGCAAGAAGACTTTATCGAGAATCAAAAGTTAGAAGGCACATGCAATGCGGTGTTATTAAATCATCAAAAAAAAAAAAAAATCCACATGGTGGTGGTGCGAGACGAGACAGACAGTGCAGAGCATAATATGTTGATTATTTACGCGTTGTCATCCACTCCCTACAGACTGTATGTACAGTCACTCATATATATGTATTCACAAACAAACACACGTTGTACATCCGTACAGCATGCTTCATCAAAAATTCATAATTATATCATTGCCATTTGATTAAATTTTCCTGTGATTATGCTATGCTAAAAGCATTGTTGAATTTTTAATGACCTTACCATTCACAAATGTACTTTCGGTTGCGCTCTTCCCATTCTCATAATTGGTCATATTTAGATGGTAGGGAGGGAAGTGAAGCATGTTGCAAAAAAAAGTACAGAATTTTTTTCTCTCTCACTCAATATAAATATTCTAAAAACTAACTCACTTGCTATCTTTCCAAGCGATTATTTCCGACCAATTTTACATTGTGTTGTGCTTATTGCTTTTTTCCGACTCTTGAAAAATTTTTGTCAGACTTGCAAATAACCTGTTGTATGCGATGATAAGTACAGAATGTGAAGTTTATTGAAAATTGTTGATTTAATTTTTGGAAATTGTTAAGTTTCGGAACTTAATGATCAAGATGAAATTTTTATGAAAAATAGTTTGGTCAATAAAGAATCGTGCAATCATCCTTTTGAACTAGTGGGTTAAGTTGGGAGTGGCATCAAAAAATTAGCAAAATAACATATTTTTGATTAGAAATTTAAATATCATGTAATACTGAAATCTGAACATTCCCTAAACCTCTCGGTTTCTATTCATTAAGAATCAACAAGTGCAGTTCTAATCAAAACACAATCATCCTATCGACCTTCCAAAAAACAATTCAATATCCATAAAGTACACAATCAACATGTTCCTCCATTACAAGCAATCTCCAAACAAATTTTCATAAGGCTCAGTCAGTGTATCATGTAGATAAACACAGTCATCCAGACGCAATTAAGATAATATCTCACTTCCTCCTGGAAGAATACCCCCAAAAAGAGCATTCACAAGAAAAAAATCTGACAAAATATTTAGCATGTATGAATACTTGCATTTATTACGCTCGTCAAAAGAGTATTGTTGGTTGAAGAAAAAAAAATGTTCAAAGTCCTCGTGTTGTTAATCGAGGGACTTAAGCGCATTTTTGTCGCATCGATCAGTAATCGATTAAATAGAAACTGCTTTTAATTACAAAATCCCTTAATTCTTCTTTTATCATCAAAAAACCCTGCAAAAAAATACAACTTTTATTTAAAAAAACTGTACAATAGTAACAAAAACTATTAAATCCCGTCTTTCAAGCATGCTCTATGCATAAAAAGTATGTTTTCAAGATGATAAAAACAAAACCTTTCAAAAAGAAAGAAAAAAATTTTGACCAAAAATAACGGTCAAAAAAATTTTAAATTCCAACGGTCAAAAAAAATTCAAATTTTTATCGAAGGGTTTTCAACAATTTTTTTCCTTATTTAATGTTAAATCGTTGATTACAGGAATTGTAGATCATTTAACGATTTTTTAATAAGCGAGGCCGGAATAACTCGATAGTAGAAAGATAATTCATCATAACAGAACTCTTAATGATGTCTGGTTTCTGAGATCTCAGAGCTCATCCAGCCAGCCAGCCAGCCAGCCAGCCAGCCAGCCAGCCGAACAAAGTGAAACTATAAGCGTCATTTTTTGCAAAAATGCGCTAAAAAGTTGGAAGTGCGGCATGGAAAGCTTAAATTATTCTCGCTCATTTCACATCTTTTCCATATATACGAGCATGATAATAATAATGTATAATTCTTTTTTTTATTTATTCTTGTCATCATCACTATTCGATGCATAGGCACCTGTTGAACAATATGAAATATCTGGATAAGTCGAGAGTTGGTGTATGGGGATGGGGTTTTGGAGGCTATGTGACAACAATGATACTCGGATCCAACAAAAAAGTATTCAAGTGCGGAATTGCTGTGTCACCGATAAGTGATTGGATATACTTTAGTAAGTTGAAAATTTTTTTTTCCTTCTTTCATATATACATTTTTAATATGATGTGTGATGAATCTACATACAAACATCCGTGTGTGCCACAAAACATAAGACGTTGTGTTGAATGAGGCAAGCAATAAGAATGAGTGAGGATGAGGCACAAAAAGAAGAATGAATGAAAACATGATGTTGAACATGACTATGATAACATTTTAATTTAATGAACTCAACATACATACTTATACTCCTCCCATTATCATCCGCCTGCTTTTCTGTCGTTCTACACATCTACAGTTATATATATATACATACATATACATCTCATCCGATCCTATTGTAAAACATTCCTTTTCTATTTTTATAGATTCAGCATTTACGGAACGTATAATGGGATTGCCAATAGAAAATTATAAAGCCTATGTCGAGGCAGATGCGACGCAAAGAGTTAGAAATATTCCAAGTGATTCGTACTTCCTTATACATGGACTTGCTGATGCAACAGCACCTTATCATCATAGTGTACAATTAGCTAAAGCCTTAACATCTGCCGGTAAAATATTCCGATATACGGTAAGTGTGAATTGTTTATTGTATTCTTATTGTCTTGTTGATGTTATGCATCAATTGAGCTTGTTTGGATTTTCATTTTGGAATTGGAGATGGATGACTTTTTTCAGGGTTGGTAGAATGGGAATCTTAGGGTTTGGGGTAGAGATGGATTTTGGGCAAAAATTATGATTTTTAAATGGTTTTCAAAGTTGGATTCAAACCTAAGCCTACGTATTTGAAATAGGATTCGAACCTTTTCAATGGTTGAATTCCTGAATGATTGACTCTACAGCTTGATCATTAGCCTATCAAGTCAATAAGGGTCTAGAAATTTAATTTAGCTAAAATCAATACTAATTTACCTAGAAAATATTGAACATCTTGAGCATCAATATCTCCCAGCCCTGAATCTATCTATCTACCCAAATCTAAGACAATTGACCTTTTAGCAAACTAATTTCTATCCCTATGTCTCAATTCATTTATTTCACTTTTTTCTCATCCCATTCTCCATAGTCTTACGCTGACGAAGGACATAATTTAAGAGGCGTACAGGAACACGTTTACCGTTCAATGGAGCATTATTACCGTGATTGTCTTAGTCTAGATTCCGATGTGGAAGGGCCGAATGAAGATCATGTTCCAACAGAGTAATAACGATAATGAAATCGAATATAAATAATATATAAAAAAAAATCTTTACTTTTGCTTAACTATTTTATTTTTGACACACACACATTTTCTGTTCGTTCACATTTCCGTGTCTTTTTCCTCTATTTTATTTTTACTCGATGTTGTTTTTTATTCCATTTTATTATTTATGTTGTGAACGTAAAATGACGCGATGAAGAAGAAGAACATAAAAAAGATAAGAAGTGAAATATTTTTGCTGACGCTAGATTATTGTCATTAATATGAGATTAACACGCAGACACACACATTCACATATGTGTTTGTGGTAAAAATAGCAACAAAAAAAATTAAGGGAAATGTATAGTTAGAGTCGTTAAAAAAAATCGAGGAAGTAATATAGTAAAAGTGGAAATAGAGTAATTTAGGAAACAAAACAATGTAAAGACGATTAGAGTGTAATAATACTATTAATAAATAATAATAATAGGAAGTAATAATTACAGTAGTTCGAGTGCCGGGAAGTGATAGAAAAAAAAACAAAAAAAAACTTTAGAAATTGAAAAATGGAATTTGTTGTTTAATTTTAAATGCTTTAAAATGCAAAAAATGAGAATATTGACTAAAATTATTTAACTTGTTACTTATACACTTACAGATACACATATTATGTAGCAATAAATTTTAAGCACGTATGTTCATACGAATTTTGTGCTTTTTACTAGATTCTATATAATATAAATCATTAGTTACTTAATAGGTTTGTATGAATACGTACGTAATCAATGCCTTAGTTTTACAGCTAAATATTAAAACACACATTAAAATTTACTAGCACTGTTTTAGTGTTTATTATCTTTGAGGAGTGTCTATTTGAGGATTTAAGGGGAATGTCTTGAAATGATTTTGTTGGATTTTTATTTTAAGAAAATCTTCGAAAGTATACTTTTTGGCGTATACTTTTTTGGGTATACTAAAAAAAAGTATACTCGATTTTACATCCTTTTTACTTTTATGTTTACTTCTTTTTTCATCAAAGCCAAAAGTAATCCAAAAAGTTTCAAGTCATATTCTTTAAAATTCATTCATAAGGACACTTCATTTTTTGTCTCAAACTCATATTTCAGGCGCCATAGCATGAACCATATGGCAATATACGAGCTTATTGTGTTCAGTGGAAGAAATTTGCTTAATTTTTCGCTTTATTTGTGTGATTACGTACGTTATTTCATGCAAACTAGACAAAGTATACAATTTTGATAAGTATGATTCTAGGTACAATAAATTATGACAATTTTGTTGGAGTTACGTTCCAAATGTTAAGTAAGTTTTGGTTTGTTGCCGGATGTACTTTAAAATTGTGTGATTAATTTTCCAAGTCGATTAAAATGCTAAATTTTATCAGCAGTTCGACTAACGTCATTATTGTAAATTTTGATGTTTCTTTGTTTTTACGTAATTCTTTAAAGTTTTGCTAATTTTTGTGATTAAAAGAGTCACTTTCGTATGAGCAAATGTGCGACTTCTAACGAAAAAAATTAAAATTAAATAAAAGTCACACAACATTCACATAAAGACACAGACATGATCACTGAAAATTTCTTTAAAACGAATTAACAATAAATTAAGTAAGTAAAAAAAGTGCTTCTAAAATCACTAATTATAATTGCATTTGTAACTTTTTCTTCATCTACAATCAAACAAAAAAAAGTCAACGATTTATTCTATAATATGACTTACTATAAAATTATTAAAATAATAATAATGATAATGTTTTTTGCTATAAGTATGCCTATCATTCATCATTAAAAAAATATATAGTTACATCGATTATCAATCACTTTTTACAGGCCTATCAAATTTATCAAATACTTCTTCCATGACAAAAATCAACCAAAGTCAATAATCATGGATTGAATTGTAATTTATTGAATTTATATACATACATAAGAGAAGGGTGAGACCGATCGTAACTCCTGTTGATTTATTGCAAATATAAGTGAAAAGTTATATGCATACAGACAAAAGAATATGAAAAGAAAATTTTTCGGCTTCATTATCATCATCACAACATACACACACAAAAAAAAAAATAATTCATCAAAATGCATTGTGACCCATCAATCCATTATTGTGGAGATTTAGGCAACAAAATAAATTCAGACACATACAGACGAAACAACCAAAAAAGTACTAAAATTCATTAAATTAAATAAAAATTATAAACTTAATGAGGGATGGAATTTGGTGAAGGAAGTTGATCCTTTTGAACTTGATGGAATCCATAAGAGATCGTTCACTTATTACGTAATGCTTAAATTTGGGATTTTTATCCCTCCTCTCCCCCCCTTCGTAACGTTTTTAACAAAAGAATCACGTGCGAGAACAATAGACCGTAACAAACTCTCGGACCCCCCTGCCTCCTCAAAGCGTTACGTAATAATTGAACGGCCCCTTACATAGTCTTACTCAATTCGTTTTTCCTATTCTTAGTGAACTCATACAAATTGTGAATTAAAATGTGAAAATTCTTTGAGAAATGAATTATCAAAAGATTTTTAATGTAGACTTGAACCCAAGACCTTTAGCATGTAAAGCCAAAACTCTACTATTTTGGCTATTAAAACCATTTTTTCGATGAGTTTATTACGACTGAAAATTTTTTATTTTTTATTTTAACTTGAGAACATAATTGAGATTAAAATAGTAACTTACCTAAGAACATGCCATTATTAATCTAAATATTCTCCAACTTTCTCCACCAATACCTCCCTCAACCTTAAAAAAATATTTTCTCATAATTTTTCACATATTTTTTCCACTCTTTTTTTCCATTCCTCACAATTTCATACATATCACATTTATCGGAAAATCAACATACCTAGATGAAAAAAAAAAAAAATTACAAAAGTCCTCGTGTTTTATATCGAGGGACTTCAGCGCATTTTTGACGCAGCGATTAGCAATTGATTAAATAGAAAAGAATGTCGAGTTTTAAAACTCTATTGCTGTTTCTTTAGTCATAATTCATTTCAATAATAAGTTTAAAACTAAAAATCAAAATTCCTTTAAAATTGATTTTTATAATGTTCAATGCAAAAAATAGCTTTACGATTTAACGGTTTTTTGAAATTCAAAATTTTCCGTTAGCAAAAAATTCAAATTTCTGAACACATCCATTATTTTTCAAATTTCTAAACACATTTGTTTTGTATGAAAAAAATTAAATGTTAATTAATTAAGGTGTATAAAAGAAAAAAATTTAATCTGAAATAACGGTCAAAAAAAATTTCAAATTTTTTAACGGTTAGAAAAAATTCAAACTTATCATCAGCATAGCTTTGCCCTGCATTGTTTACATATTTTTTTTGAAATATAAAATCGATGAATTAAGCTATTTAATGAGTGTTTTTTGATTTTTCAATATAAACGGCGGGAATAAAAACATTCAATGAAGCTATTAAAACAATTCCGAGCTTGCTACGAAGTCTAGATCAAGAGATAATTGGGACCCGAACGACCGAACGACCGAACGACCGAACGACCGAACGACCGAACGACCGAACGACCGAACGACCGAACGACCGATCAAAGTGCATGATTGAGCTTCCTTTTTGAAAACAAGTTTTCAAAAATGCGCTAAAAAATAAATTTTAGCTGACATATTCCCATCATCTTTTCTTCCAAATAAAATACACGAAAATGACAACAACAAATAAACATGAAAAATCGAGTAAAAAAAAGCATAACATGTTAAACAAAAATTCTGTAAATAATTCAAAAAATGTTAAATATTAAAAAATATCTATCGCGTCCACGTGTTTTTGCGTTTCAGACAAAAATTCCAAAATAAAATTGAACATTTGGGTTTTGATGAATGTGCATTTGGATTGAGTTTTGTGTACTTTTTAAGTTCTTGAACATTGAAATTGCTGTTGATTGGAGACAATTTTGTTTACTAAGCAAAAAAGTTTTAACAGATTTTGTTTGAGCATTTTAATTGGTTTGGTGCAGTTTTGTGACCAATAAAATTAGAAATGCTTTTGTACAGTCAAAAATGAATTTTGATCCAAATTAGTTACATAAAAGAAAGGTTCAAATCCTTAGTTCCCAAATTATATTTTAAGTAATTTCAAAAAATTGAAAGTTCAAATCCTTAAATTTTTCAAAACTTTTTCAAAATCTCATTCATTAAAATCCCAAAAAGTGAGTCAAAAAATTAAAATTTTCAAATTAAAAAAAAAGCCATGAAAGAAATTATTGAAAATTTCTCAAAAAAAAGTAAAGAAAATTCAGTCACAACAAAAATAAAACTAACAAAAAATTTGTACAGAACAGAAAAAATCGAAAGCAACGGCATGGAACTTTATTAAGCAGCAGTGAGTTGGCAATTTTATTTCCTTGAAAGGAAATAATTTTTACGAGGAAAGTTGACTCAAGATAACTTATTCTGTTTAGTGCTATTAATAACTTTGGGCGTGGATATTTTTAATTTTGTTCGGATTACTTAACACAATAGATTAATATACAATTGGAATTGGTAATGAGGAATGTCAAAATTTTTAGTATGTGATAATTAAGTGACTCTTGTTTTTTTTTTCTTGGTTATTTTCCAGACGGGAATGGATTTCCTGTTTTTGTAATTTACTAATTCCTGGTCATTTACAAGCTAATTTAATGGAGTTAATGTGTTTTATACATTTTTTGTTATTATGGAAATTATATGATTTAGGATTGTTAGTCAACATGAAAATTGAGTGGTATTTTTAAAAGGTTTTGTTTAAGGTCAAATTTTATTTTTTAGAATTTCTTAAGAATAGATTGGAACTAAGATTTCTTAATTACTTACACAAAAGTCACTCAAAGCTGTCAAAAAATAAAGTTTCAAATACTTTTCCCTACTTCTTACCCACTTTTTGCGAGCTACAATTGAGAAAAAAAAAAACAAAAATTAAATTTTTAATATATGGCAACTAAAATAAAATTAAGACAAAAATGAAAATATTTCAATGTACAAAATAATCAAAATTTTTTTATATTATTAAAAATAGGTGAACAAAAAAAACAAGTGTCGTATTTTGTGTGAATGTTAAAACAATTAAGAAATATAAAAACAAAAAAAAAAGTTGAGGAAAATTTTTATTTAAAATTTGAATAGCTTCAAAAATTAAAAAGAGGTAAAATTTGAGCTTTTTGGGAAGGATTTCGAGAGTATTGGAAGTTGATGTATAAGTTGTCTTTACTCAGTTCGATGATTCTCAATTTATATTTGAACTGAACAAAAAAAATATACTTTAGGGGTCGTTCATAAATGACGCCCGAAATTAACAGTCATTTTTCAAAAAAGAACAATAGAATTGTAAAAAATTCTACTGTTTTCGACCTCAACCCCTTCCCCTACCCCCCTAGGACGTCATTTATGAACGACCCCTTAAATAAATTTAGTTTTTTTTTAAAAAACTTTAATTATTATTTTTTTTAACAAATTTAATTACCTTTTTTTAAATAAAATTCTGAATTATTTTTTGGAAACAATTATTATTGATTTTGAAAGTAAAAATTTTGAGAGTTCACTTTGATAAAAATCATTATTTTTGATACAAATTCTACAAATAAGACCTACTCAATTAAATAAATCAACACCTAAAAGACTTCCACAAATCCTTCCCAAAAGGACAAATGAAATCTCTTTTTCAGTTTTTATTAGATTAACAAATAAAATGGACATTAAAATGGAAAAAAGGCTGAAACAAAAAAACAAATTTAAAAACCCGACAAATTGCTGACAATTTTTGTATGCCAGACAAGTCTGATGACATAAAAAAATACAAATAAAAAATAAATCTCATCCTCAAAAGTCATCAGATCCATGCAAATATTGTTGACAGTTTTCAAATTAAAAAGTAAATAAATAATTTAAAAAAATAAAAAATTCATAAATTTAAAAATGAATTCAATTAACAATCTTTGCGGTTGTGCATTAAATTAAAGTTTTGCCGTTAATAAATGTTAATTAGTTAAAGAAAATAATTAATTAATTTAAAAACGATAATGATAAACAGGGAAGGGAAAATGTTTAAGTTTTTTTCCTTGTTAAACTTTATGGAAAAAATTTAAAAAAAAAAATATTAATAAAAAAATGAAGAAAAGTTTTCCTCTCTCATTTGATACATCGCAATTTTTAGCTGCTTCCAATTTTTCATAGATTTTTCAGACAAATAAACTCTTTATTGCTGATTACAAAGAAAATAAATAATAATAAAAAAAATTGTTAAAATGGTTGTGAAAAAAATATAATAAAAATTATTATTATTATTAAATACAAAGGAATGAAAAAACGATACAAAAATGAAAATTGAATTTTATGTGGTACAGATGTTAAGTTGAGGTTCTATTAACTAAAAATTTCAAATGTAATTTTCAAACTTTGAGCTTTTGCTTCCATTTTTTTTGCATCTATTTTGTATTTTCTTTATTTTGAAAGAGAAAATTACCTGAAATTAATTCTAGACAAAAAGTAAAAAAAAATTCAAGATTTACTTTGAGTAGACAGTCTAAAATTTAGTAAAGTTACGATTTGAATTAAGAATTTTACCAATTAATATTTTTTTTGCAATTTTGCATCATTTTTTCGCATCTTTTGATGCAATCAAGTAATTTATTCAATTGTGCTTCAGTTTTTGCGTCTTTCTTCAGATTTGCATCAATTTTCAAACCTTTTTTTCAAGACATTTTTTTTAAATTTCAAATTTCCGTTAAAACTCAAAAATTTTAACTTTTCATAAAACGTGTTCACAACTTGCAAAATTGTTTTTCAAAGATATCAGAAATCAAAATGTATGTTCAAAATTTTTCGTAGAACGGAAGAGCTGCAATCTTGCCATTAAAAATAAATCTGTAATTGAAAATAAAAATTATTTTTTTCACATAAATCATGGAAAGCTATACACAATAAAAAAGAAAATTAAGAATTGAAATAAAAAAAAGAAAACAAGAAATTGAAATGCTTCTAAATGTAATCTAAATCTATTTAAAAAAATAATTAATAATAATAATGAGGAAAAAAGAGGAAATTTATCAATCAATTTGCCTTGTTAGACTATATTTAATAATTATACCGTTAATAAAGTTTTAATCAAAAAAATACGTGTAAATAATGCAATGAGAACAAAAATGGAGAAAAGTTTTAAAAATTACTGCATTTTAATCTTGACAAATGAGAATTGAAATATATTCTCAGTCTTCATCAAAATTTCATCATTAAAAATATATTAAATATAATTAATCATAAAAAAAATCAAATCATAATTCATATTGTCAATTTTCACATCAAGTCATCATGATTTTTTTTGTTGTGTATATGCGTGCGTGTGGCTCCGTGAAATGTGCATAGCAATGTGACATTTGGAATTTATTTGAGCACTAAAACATTATAAAATAGCGTTTCAAATAAATGTCAAGTGCACGTGGTACAGACTCACTTATATACACACAAAAAAATTTATATATATATGAACACAAAAAAAGTGTCGTGTATTAATAGCGAAAAATGTTCTTCCTTAATTTTATTGTCGATCGATTAAATAACAAACAGGATTTACGTAATCAAAGCTAGAAAAAGAATTATATAGAGAGTGAATATAGTTAATGAGGAAATAGTTGTCCTTGTGGAGGTTTTTGGGAGATTTTTTTCGGTGATTTTGAACTTTTTTATCGAGATTATTTTTATTTTAGAAAATTTGTTTTAAATCAAAAAATTTGAATTTTTGATCATGAATGTGGATCTAAAGACAGCCCTAGTTTCTAAAGATGATTTATAAAGTCATAAAATTTTCTATCCAAATAAAGATTCTTAGTTATAAGCAAAATTTTCCATTGTGGGATTCGAACCTTGACTTTACGGTTTAAACTGAACTAACTTTTACCAAACTGAATAGTTAAACTAGGTTCATTAGCAAAATCAATTTTTTAAACAGCAGCCCAATAACCTCAAAAAAAATCATCCAAAATTCCTCACAAGGACACACATAAGCAGAAAATCTAGAGAACAAAAGAAATATAAAAAAATCCAAATGAAAATGAAAAATGTATTTCAAATAAAAAGAATTAAATGTAGAGCAGGTGATTAGTAAGGTTCATTTTATTTAAATCTGTAGAGGATATAGCTGGGAAGTAGAGAGTGAAGCAGTGAGTAAAAGAATTAGACGGTGATTTTTATTAGCAGGTTGTTTCTTTCGGTAGAGAAGGACTGTGAGGTGTTAAATGTAAAACTATGAATGTTGCTAATTTATAAGAAAATATTTTTTTTTGAATCTTTCCTTAGATAGACCATCATTTCCATCCATGTTTTTTTACAATTAGTAATTTACTTAGGTTTATAGTAAGATATAGTTGATATGAAATTAAATGGAGGAATCCTTAAATAAGTTTTTAAGGGACATGAGGGTGGTTGGGGTAAAGGATATTGTACCCAATAAAATTTAAATTCAGCCACAATTCCTTCATAATCAATAAAAAATACTCGTAAAACTTTATTTGTGCATGTTAATGCATTAACAAAACATTGAGTGAGCTTTCCACACCTTCACGTATTTAAAAGCACAGCTTTTTGCTGCGGAAGCTCAACAAAACAGTGATTTTTCATTTAATAAATAAAAAAAAAAGAATCTTTTTGATAAATTAAGGAAGTGAAATAAAAATTTGTTATTTCTGCAACCCCCCCAAATTATCATTTTCGTCCGATCGAGCTCGTTTTCTCTTTCATTTTTTTTAGAGGAAATCATAAATTTTATAGCCCATAATTGCATAATTGCAAGAAATATAAAGAAAAAATTTTATATAGGAAAAAAATGACTCGTATAACACCAATTAAATTATTCGAAGTTAAGAGCAAAAGAGTTCAGCGAAAAAAAACTAAAATAATAAAATAATGATAATGTTTTTAAATGTAAAAATAATAATTATAAATAAATAATAATGAGATGACAAGAAATTATCATTAAATCTAAAAATAATTAACGTTGAACAAAATAAAAAAAGATTTTTCTTCCTGAAAATTTTTTCTGTTTATTTGAATGGTTTATTCTTTAAATGTAAGATTGTGAAAAGGAAAAATTCAATAAAGTAATATTTTATGGAAATAATAATCGATCTAGCTTTTTAATTCATTTTCACTTTTATTTCAGAGCTTTTCAGATCCTAAAGTCTAAAAAAGTTTTTAACGGTTGATTGAAATTCAAATTTTTATTTCAGAGGGGCATGAAAACTTTCCTTAACGGTTATTTTGAATCTTACCAGACTTCCGAGATGATAGAATTTTTCAGCACTTACATTGGATCAATTTATTTTTTGTCAACAAATGTTTAAATAATTAAATTTAATAGGAAAATGGACGAGAATCAATGCAGAACTTGCTTAGGTGAAGCTAATGACAACCGTTTCTCAGTTTTCAAGCGAATACAGGAGTCTACTATCGATGAAATGGTTTTAACTCTCACAAATGTAAAAGTAAGTAAACAAAATGAAATTTCAATGCTTACTAACTTGTTAATTCATTTTATTTTCGATATTTTAGCTTTCACAAGATGATAATTTTAGTAAAGTGTTGTGTAAAAAATGCTTTAATGATATAATAAATGCATACACATTTAGGAGGAAATGCCTTGACACAGAACGAACTTTAAGAGGATTAGAAAAGAAACTGCTGGAAATGCAGAATGCACAGGCAAAAATGTTTGAGTTTAAAGAAGACCTTGCTGAAGAAGTATACGAAGAAGAAGTTTTAAAGGATGATATAATCCAGGATAAAGGGTCACAAATGAAAGTTGTTATTTATGATGCTGCTGTGGATGGAATGGATGAGGAGGATGCCTACATAACATATGAAGTAGAGGAGGAAGACGAAACTGCAGGATATATTGAAGAATATGAACAAGTGGAGTATCTTGAGACTGAAATTCCATCACAAAATGATGAAAATATCGAATATATTGAACCTAAATTATTTAATAACTATCAGTGTGAAATCTGCAAGCCAAATATAGTATTTAATTCAGAAACAGGACTCGAGCGGCATATGTTTGAGGACCATAACATAGGTTTAAGTAAGTAGAGTACTAACAAATTAATTTCACAAATTTATATTATTATACCATATTACATTTTAGATCCTTATTACTGCGAGATCTGTAATCTAGAATTCACTATAAAACCATCAGACAAAGAAGAAACAATACACAAAAATGTAATTAAGCACAAGGCATATCATTTAGAGGGAAAATATCATTCATGCAAAAAATGCTTCGAGGTATTCAAAACAATTAAACAACTTGAAAATCATGAACGTAGTCATAGCATAAATGGAGGCGGAACTCAGTACAAGTGTAAACCCTGCGGCATTTATTTTCAATCGTATTCAAAGTTGAATCAACACATGTCTGAGTCATCATGTCGAGACGTGCAGGAAAAGTCATTTAAATGTTACATCTGTAATCAAATATTTAATATGGGAATTGTAAAAAAGAAGCACATACAAGAGGAGCATCAAGATAAAGCTGGTGCCGATTGCCCTTTATGCCTTCGTTGCAAAATACCGTCAGCTGTTGCCTTCGAGAATCATTACCGAACACATTTTGTAGAGCCACGCTTTTGTTGCAGCTTTTGTGGACGTTCATTCCATGAAAGTGACCGACTACAGACACACATTCGTAGATCTCACGACAAGACACCACTAATATGTTTTTGGTGTAACAAACCATTTAGAGATAAGTCAGGCATCGCACGACATATTATGGGAGTTCATTTCAATACCAGATCACATAAATGTTCAATATGCTCAAAGGCCTTTACAGCTAGTTACAATTTAAAGGAACACATGTTTTCGGTTCATAAAATAGCATCAAGTGTTTATAAATGCGAAATATGCATGCAGGACTTTCTTTATAGAAAACAGTATGAGCGGCATCGTGGAACGTGTATGGGTGGTGTGGTGGACAAGAGGAAACGATGAATAAAATAATTATCTTAGAGTTTTATAATCTTTAAGCACGTTTTTTTTTTTATAAAAAGTAATCAAATTGAATGAATAATAAAATTTACCTTTAACTGAAATATTTAATTTATTGTCTGAAAATTTAAAAAATCATTGCTTAAGTTTAAAATTAAATTTGAAATACCGATCATTTTCTAACATTTTTATTGTACTTTACTCGATCTATAATTTTTTAATCAATTTATTTTTATTATTTTTTTTTTCTTTCACATAAATTAATTAATCATTTTTTTATGCATTTTACATAAGTTTTATTCATTATTAGAAATTTTTCTTTGCATCATTTTGCTGATGTCAATGTTAATTAAATTGATTTATCAGTTAACATCTTAAAAATAATAAGTGAAAATTAGAGCATCATTTTGTATTTTAAAAAATTTTTCATGATCATTTGTTATTGTTTTAAACACTATGCCAAGGAGATATTGAACTTATTGTAGATTAAAAAACGAGATTTTTTTATGGAACACTGCTTAATTATTTTTATATAAATGAGTTTTTTTTTGCTGGTTTGTGAGAGATTGAAGGTGTTGTTAGATGATTTTCTTGCAGCAGTAAATATTGTATCCTGAAATATGTTTGAAGCTTGTTGTGGCATACCATTTACTTTAGTTACAAAACATCTCATTAAATTTGAAAGTTTTTCCATCAACGCTTCTAAAATTTTCAAAGTAATGAGAAATTTTGGTCTTTAGCAAGGAATTTGTAGCTTTTTAGATTAGGTTTTGAATTTTAAGTTACAAAATTCTAGTCAAGACAGCAATCAATGAAATTTCATCATTATTGGGCATTTTTGTGACAAATATTCCATCAAACCTACTGCCTATTTCTAACCAGATATCAACAATCTTTGAACTTTTATTTTCATGCAAAATCAAAACCCACTCTACACCTCCCAATCAAACCTCCATATACAAAAAGAATCGTAACGAAAATGACATTATTTTACAATCGAATAAAGTCTCAAATTTCTTTTGTTTTTATTAGTAACGTGGGCACATTTAAAATGGCATATATTATGTGTGATTTTTTTTTGTTCGCTATTAACTCTTTAATTTTATCAGAAATTTTCATTTTCTTTGATTTTCAAGTAACATTATATCATTTTTTTTCATCTATAAGTAGTAATATTGAGTGGATTTGGAAGTTGCAGATTTTTCTTTGTAATTTGATTTGCTGTTGAATATTTTTGAGATTTCGAAATTTTTTTGACTAGATTTCTTAGATTGATGGAAACTGGTGCTTATTAGGTCTTGATTTTTTTTTTTTAGAACGTCCTTTGTCGATCTTTTAAGCACCTTATCAGATCTTTTATGCTTAAATATTGCTTATTCTCATCATCTTCAACTTTTCACTTCAGCTTTAAAAATTTCTGAATATTTTCTATGTCATACGACCTATGACTCGTCCTTGAATTTTGATCCCATTAACTTTTCATAAAGCTATTCATCCACTTAAAAGCTCTACCTTTTCTTCACAAAAGCTTCTTAAAGCAGTAATTCAATAAAATCTGTCACTGATGGTGCAAAACTTTTTGAAAATTTAAAAAAGTATCGAATTCCATCCAAAGCATCTTTTTGTCACTTCCAAGAAACTTTATCTCAAAAAATATTCAATTTCAGTAAACAAGACTCTTAAAAAATTTCTGGAACTTCCAAAACGCCTCCCAACAACAAGTAATCATAAAAGTCGTAATCATAATTTTTTTTTCTTCTTATCGGAAACAACACTTGTTTTTTAAATAGTTTGAATAGATTTTTTTTTCTTTTGTTTTATTCACTTTAATTAATTATTGTTACTGAACTTTTCTCTTTTATTAATTTTTTAGTTAATTAATTATTTACAAAATTATAAAATTTTCTTCTAAAAGGAAAAATTATCTTTTTTTAATGAATTTCTTACCTTTTATAATTTTTTTTTGCGCTACGCTAATGTAAGTTTAAATATTCTGTTTCTGTTCTTATTTCTTCTTTATAATCGTTCAAAAATTTTTAAAAGTTTTTTCCATTTACTTCTTCTAATTAAGCTTGAATTGAAGTGGATATTGAGAGGAAATGTTGAAGTTTGTTTTTCAATTTTTTTTAGTTCTTCAAATCAATTTTATTAAATTAAAAATTTTGATCATTGAAGAGAATTTTAGATGCTTAAATTGTCAAGTCATTGAAATTTAAAATTGAATTTTTTTGAAAATAATATTGTATTAATGAGCTTTAATTTCTTTCAAGATCAGCAATAATTCTTCAATATTAAATTTTTTAATGAAATTTTAAATTATTTCATCTAAAAATTTTAAGTTTTAATTTTTCAGAAAACCCTAACCTCTAATCTTATTGTTTGTTCTTGCCTAGCAACTTTAATCCTTTCCTAATCATTTCCACTCAACATCCACATCAAAACAAGCAAATATCTTCATCTTTCCATCAGATTAATATTTTTTGTTTGTATTAATTATTCTATAGCATTTTAAAGTATTATTATCAAAAATTTTAATAGAAAAAGTTGGAGAGGGAATTGTAAAGAACGAGAAAAAGAGAGAGAGAAAGTGAGAGATTTTAATCGTGCAAGTGGCAAAAGGACGTGAAAGTTATTTTATTCAAAAAGATTGAGCTTCATTTAATAACTTTTTATCCTCTAATTTCTTTCACAAAGATTTTTTTTTTGTTATGTTGTGCTAAAGTAAAATATCGTCTGTGTAGGTGTCGGTTATGATTTTTTTTCTTTTTCACAAAGGGAAGTTAAAAATTGACTGAATGGGGGTGTTGAAAAGGGCTTGGAATAAAATTTTTATATTTCAATGATTTTTTTTTAAATTTATTCATTGAATAATATATTTTTTTTGATTTGTTATGCTCTTCTTGATTCTTTTGTTGATAAATTTATGAGCTTTTTGTGAAGCTTTTTGAAAATTTTTAAATGTTTTGCTGCCTTTGCTTAGGATGGAAGTTATATCAAATTTGACATTTAAAATTGATAAAATTTTTGAATGTCAGACTAGTTACAAAAAAGAATTTGAATTTATCGATAAGGATTCTTAATCTGTCCTTAGTTATTCATGAAATCTAAGCTTTTTTCATCCATGATTCCATTCTAATTATTTTCAACAGTTTTCAAAATCTTTATCCTCAGAATAAACTTTTGAATTTCAAGGATTTTTGTTGAATAATTAAGACTCTTTCTTATGAAATATGTTCATCGTTTGGCATTAAATGACAGCCTTGAGACACAAAATGAAAAATTTACAAACACGTTTTTCAAAAGAAGACAATTTACTTAATTCATATTTGTTGCCATGTTGCCCTTTTTACCAACCGCCCCACTCAGACATGAAAAATTTATATAACGGACTACAAAGCACGTTCAAAGTTTTTTTTTGTTCATAACACTTGTTAAATATTTAAATTATTTTTTTTTCTTCCTTAACATAAAACATAAATTTTTTGTTCAATAAATCTTCATCATCATTATTAACATCATCAGCATCATCATCATCAAAGTGGAGATTTTTTTATATCTTTTATTTAACGTCTAAATTAAGAATATCTTATATTCATGATTCAACAAGTGCCTTTACTGTGAGACGAACAGCAAATAAGGAAAATGAAAAAAAAAAACATTTTCATAAAACTTTAATTTGTGCGACTTGCATTTTGTGTGTCTTGCTTGCTTTTCATTCCATCACTTTAGTCTCCCTCAGTTATTATTATAGGTTCTTTTCAGGGTTGCAATCTGTGTCTTGTCTGTGAAAAGGCAAAATCTGTGCACAGGTAAAATCTGTGCACAGATAGATTTTTTTGCCTGTGCACAGACAATATCTGTGCACAGGTTTTGTCTGTGCACAGGCAAAATCTGTGCACAGATAGTTTTTTTTTGCCTGTGCACAGACAATATCTGTGCACAGGTTTTGTCTGTGCACAGGCAAAATCTGTGCACAGATAGTTTTTTTTGCCTGTGCACAGAAAATATCTGTGCACAGGTTTTGGCTGTGCACAGGCAAAATCTGTGCACAGATAATTTTTTTTGCCTGTGCACAGACAACATCTGTGCATATTAGCTATGTTATGATCATACCATGATTTAATCCAGGGTTGGAAACCTAAAGGTTTAGAGATCAAAAAAATGACATTTTTGATACACTTTTTTCAACATGATTTTAGCCGATTTTAGAATCTTAAAAATATTCTGACTAACATTTTATGTTAAAAAACATCAATCTAAGTTTCTATGGAGCGATTTTTTGAACATCATTCGTTGTTTTCTTTTTATTGATTTACCAACCCTGCCCTGACAATGCTTAAAAAATTTTAATTTTGAAACGGCTCTAACTTTTTAACAAATTAACCATTTTTGATGATTTAAAAGGTTTTGAACACATAATTCTGATTAGTTTATGGAATCACTATTTGAGTGATAGTTAACATAAATTTAAAATTTAAAATGACCGTTAAAAATTGAACTTTATTAGTAGTAAACTCATGTAAATAATGATTCTATAAACTAATCAGAATTATGTGTTCAAAACCTTTTAAATCATCAAAAATGGTTAATTTGTTAAAAAGTTAGAGCCGTTTCAAAATTAAAATTTTTAAGCATTGTCAGGGCAGGGTTGGTAAATCAATAAAAAGAAAACAACGAATGATGTTCAAAAAATCGCTCCATAGAAACTTAAATTGATTTTTTCTTAACATAAAATGTTAGTCAGAATATTTTTAAGATTCTAAAATCGGCTAAAATCATGTTGAAAAAAGTGTATCAAAAATGTCATTTTTTTGATCTCTAAACCTTTAGGTTTCCAACCCTGGATTAAATCATGGTATGATCATAACATAGCTAATATGCACAGATATTGTCTGTGCACAGGCAAAAAAAAATTATCTGTGCACAGATTTTGCCTGTGCACAGCCAAAACCTGTGCACAGATATTTTCTGTGCACAGGCAAAAAAATCTATCTGTGCACAGATTTTGCCTGTGCACAGACAAAACCTGTGCACAGATATTGTCTGTGCACAGGCAAAAAAAACTATCTGTGCACAGATTTTGCCTGTGCACAGACAAAACCTGTGCACAGATATTGTCTGTGCACAGGCAAAAAAAATCTATCTGTGCACAGATTTTACCTGTGCACAGGCAAAATCTGTGATAGATCTGTTGTCTGTGTCTGTCACAGGTACCTGTGTTCGCAACTCTGGTTCTTTTTTGGTAGGGATTGAGAGATGGAAATGAAAAATTGATGAAGAGGAAAGGTCGAGAGATGATGACGGAGGAAAATATCTTTTAGCATTTAAGCCATTGTCTTTACTTTGTTTCTATGTTAATAGCACTTACGTATTCTCTTAAGAGTCTTTGACTGATGATAATTTTTTGTTGTTTTGTGAGAAGTGGCGGTGGTATGGGAATGATAATTTGTGGATGCAGTTCATTGGATATATCATTTATAAATTTTGTTTTTGTCTCATGTTTTCAATTAAAACATTTTTACGTTTACTTTTGCATAAAAACTTGTTGCCCTTCAAAGTGGCAATAGCTTTATTTTAATTTAACATCATCAGCTAATAGGAGTAAATTTTTCGATGCTCTCAAATCACGCGTATAATGGAAAATAAGCATTCAATGCATGTAAGTCAAAATTGGATACATCAATTTAAAATTGAAATTTATTTATCAACCGTGTAGGTTGTCGTCTATAATCACTTGAAATTTTATTGACAAAGAAGCTTTTTATCTTTTTTTGCCGAGTTTTGCATTGAATTTTTTTAATTGGAATGAGAAAAAATTGTGCTTAAAATATGGGCAGGAGATGGTGTTTTTCAGACCGAAATTTGGGGAGTGAGATGTTTCCAAGAATTTTTGTAGATCTTTTCGAGTGGTTGACTTTCATTTGCAGTTAATTAGCTCTTGAAATGAATTTTATAGAATGTAAAATTTTCTGTACAAATTTTTTTTATACTTGTTGACAATTGAAGTCGGGAAATCGAAATTTTAAATTTATTGAAACAATTTTTATCAATTTTCACATTCAAAACCAAAATGATGTAGAAACTTTGTCAATTAAATGAAGTTTTCTAAAAAGATTCAAAACTTTTGCATCATGATGACGCAAATTGAAATTCTTTCTTACTATGAAAAAACTTCCAGATTCCTCAAATTTGTCAAATAATTAAGCCTTAAAATACTCATCATTTAATGAGAAATTTTCAATATTGTTTTAATTAATAATCTTTCACTCGATATTCAAAACTTTATTTTTCCAAACAATTCTACAACCAACATATCATCTAGCACGTTCTTAAATTTATTTTCTCATCAACAGACATTTCATCAGTATTATGATTTATATCTTCTCGACAATTTCCACATAATCCCGTATTTATACTGAACATTATTAATATTAATTTCTCTCGTGTAATCATTCCGTTTGCTTGGCAATAACTTCATCCATCATTGAACCGTAAAAAAATATATAGTTGTTAAGCTTTTGCAGCATAAAAATGAACTTTGATGTACATAAATTTTCATCATGAATATCTCATCGCATATCGAGTTATATTTACAATGAGAAAAAAAAATAGTCGAAATTTCCATAATTTAAATCAATATGATACATTCCAATGCCATTTAAGCTAGCATCAATTTCAATTTTGTATCCCAAATGGGACGTAAGATAAGGTAGAAAAATGTATAGTAAAGAATTATTGTACAGTGAAAGAAGAATTGGTTGAGATTTATGCCAGAAAAACATTTTTCCTAGACTGTTGCAAATCGTAAAAATAAAAATTTCTCTTGTATAATTTTTTTTTATTATCTTGTAAGCTAAAAAGAAAATCGAGAAATGTTTGATTAAGTCCCAAGTGATTTCATTACGATGTTAAGGTGAAAGATCTTTCCTGTTCTAAAAGCTAGTTGTCTGAAAATATTTAATTTTTCTTCCACAAATGTTTAATTTTACTTGATTTACTCAGGATTCCTCGCTCTATCTACACCCCTCACGAAACATGAAGCAATTTTCATAAAAAAAATTATTCCCATACCCGAATAAGAATGTAAAAAAAAATCCTCAATGCATTCACAAAAGTTTATCCTTCATCCATAAATGCATTAAAATGATTCGTTGAAAGAAAATGGAAGAGAACAAATTGAGTCATTTAAAGTCACACATTTACATATCTAGAATAATTTCATTAAATATATAGCCATAATAATATGCAAGTATATTTTGCCTTAACATCCTAGTCATATTGAATATTTTATATTATTTCATGTATATATCCATTCATTCACAAAAAATTGATAGAATAAATTGGGTTTTTTTTTATCATTTTTGATTAAATTATGCATTATCATTTAGTAATTCACGACATTATTTTCCTTATCTGACGCTAAAAATTTTTTCATTCTTTTCTGTTCGAAAAAAATTAAAGAAAATAAAGAAGTTGGCTGGTAGCTGGTATAGACATTTCTCCAAACACGCAACATTATTCAACTGCATTAATTATGGGGCGTAAAATTTTCTCCAACATTTTTTTTGTAGTTTTAATTACAAAATTATGCCATCCATTAATATGTTCTTCATGTTGAACATACGAAGTTGTGTGGGACATAAAGAACACAGGTAGATATCCACCTAACACAATTTATGCGCATACATTTAAGTTAATTAATTTGTTATCATTGTAGCTTCATAATGTTATGGGTCATTTTTTTATTCTGATGGTCCATTTGGTTGATATGAAGTACAATTTTTCTGTGAAATGGATTATGTTATTTTTGGGAGTTGGCTGATGATCGTAGAGGGTTGTATCTGTTGGATTCAGACATTGGAATTTGTCACGAATCTCAGATAAAATAACTTTCAGGTTGCAAAAAAAACAGCAACTGTCAATTTTAAAACAGACTCTTTTAGATTTTAGTTTTGGAAATCGAACCCAAGCATGTCAAGTTTTTGAGTAATTTTTGACCTCTAAACTGTATATTTTGGTACATTTAGGATATTTTACACTGAAGATTTTTTGGCAGAAAAACATTAAAATTAATCTAGAACTTGATTCTACTGTATATTTTGAAGATGATAAGCTAAAATGATATTGAATTAGTACCTAAATCCTAATCTCAAGAAACTCCTAAAAAAGACTCATAAAGTCTTAAATTCCAATTAAAAAACAATCATTTTCCATATCAACCTTCCTATCCTCACACAAAACGCTCAAAACCACAACAAGCTACATCTCTAAACATTCCACATTGTCGAAATTAAGAAGCAAGAAAAAAGCCAGTCTATAATATCAGGCACGGATGTTGTTGTTTCATTTTCGTGATGTCTTTTTTGTGATGTCTTATTGATGTTCTTGTTCTTCATTTATTAAGTGACTGATAATTAAAGACTTGCTCGAGTTGGAATTGAGGAAGGCATCTTCTTCTTCTTCTCAATTACGAGAATTGTTTTGTTGGAACTTGGAGATTAACATGATGAGGAAAAGAGCGGATGATGTTAGGATAAGTGGATGGAAATTTTTTGGTTTTGTTTTAACCTTTTTCTTGTTGTTGTTGTTGATTATGAGAGCTTCAAAATGTTTTTGAATGGATTATAGATTGCACAATCAAGGGTGCTGAATTGCTTTCGTGGCTTGTCGTTTTTAGAATAATGACAACAATTGGGCAAAATTTTGAGGTTGGAGTTGATTTTGAAGATTTGTGTGAACAAACCATGATGGCTGAACAGCATGTAGCCTCTCAATTAAATTTCAAATGCTTGAATTTAATTTAAACGTTAAATTGGCTTTCGGATTTCTTGGAATTAACGTGATATGAAGACAATATCCTGTCACATAGCAAATGCATTTGTAAATTCACATCGCATAAAAGTCATGCCGGATTCAGACTCAATATTAAATTTTTTATTGAGCTAAATTGAATCGAAGGCAGATATTTATTCAGAAAATGTCAGAAGCTTTTTGTGCCACGAACAAAAAAAAAAAGGTCATAATGCTTAAATTCTCAGAAGAGAATATTCCACTGTTACAGCAGGTTGCAGGAAGTCATGTTGCTTTGGGTACAGAATTTTATTAGCTTTTAAGTTTTGTCAACAATTTGACTTTAATTTGATGAATATTTTAAATTTTTCTTAAAGTTTCTAAATTATAATCAATTCATATCCTTACAATATTGATTGATTAATCAATTACTCTATTGTCTGTTCCATCAACCCATCCATCCGACCATCAATCTATCATAGCTCACATTAATACCAATTATAATCTATTTCAGAACACTGAACATTTATGAAACAATTTTATGGAAAATTACAAAACATAACGGAAGTGACCATAGTTGATATTCATTTCCTTGATGACAAACTTTAATCATTTTCATGTTCAGTTGACTTCACAGATGTTATTGTCATGTTAATTGGATTATGGTCTTGAATATGTTCCATAAATAAGTTTTGTGATGTCTTCATCGTTGTGGTTATAGATTGGTTGTCATGTTGACGAGCTAATGAAGCTTGATGTTTTCTGTTCTGTTTTGGAAGGTTATTATTTTTTTTATTTTTAGTAGGTATTAGTATGAAAACTGTGATTTTTTGAATTAATTTTTTGTTGGAAGTTGAAATAAAATTTTATGCTGAATAAAGCTGGGATTTATTTCGTAGAAATTTGCAGATTGAATTTGTTGCATATTAAGAGAAACTATTTATTTCTGATTGGGTTTGACATTAAATTAATTTAATTGCAAATTCCATGAATTCCATGTTTATGGTATAAGCTGTATACTGAGTTTACAGACAAACAGCCCTATCAAATTCATGGACCCACAAAATCAACAAACATTATTTTTGTTGCTAGAACTCAAAATATAAATTTCTGTAGCTTTTTACTCAATTTTAACAAAAACTCTTAAGGAAAAAAATTCTTAGCGAAAATTCTTAAAACAAGTTGAAAATTAATTCGCAAAATAGAAAAACTTTTCATCGAAATGTCGTGCGAACGTTCAATTAATGCTGTTATCTAATTTATGTATTATCATAATCGCATTACACAACACATACATTGTAGTTAATTAGCAGAACTCTTTTTTTGTCATATTTATTTAATTTTCCTTATCATTATTTCCATCTTTTTTTTTTAAATGTCAATTAATGTTATACGCTATATGCTACGCAAAATTTTCTTTTAAATATTTTTTTGTTATAAGTTTAAGAGATTTAATCATTAAACGTTGACTATTCATAATGTATGTATTATAATTTTATAAATTTTTATTTAATTTAATAAATATTTTTTTTACGAATATAAATTTTTTCTTGTGTAGTGTTTGTGTAGTTTTTGTGTTCTCTAAATTCATTAAATACCTCAAAATGCGATTTCTATTTATTTAGTTGAATATATTTTTATAATCCTTACTACTAGTCATATTATGTCGTATAAATACCATAAATACTTTAATATCTTCAATGACTCAGCTGTTCCACTTCCTTTCAATCTCATTCGTATGTTTTTGGTGTACACTGAAACTTATGGTGAATGTCGAGACGGATATTTTTCATTCTCATTCGTAAGTCGTGCTGAAAATCCATTTCCCTTATCAGTTTTGGTGCTGTTGCAGAGTTGGAAGCTTTTAATTGTTTTTAAGCTTTTATTTATTTTGAAAATTTTTGAAAGTTTTTGAATTTTCTGAATATTTTTTTGTGGGTTTTTGAATTTTTAAGAGCTTTTTGAATTTTTGAGAGCTTTTTGAATTTTTGAGAGCTTTTTGAATTTTTGAAAGCTTTTCGAGTTTTCGAGAGCTTTTTAAAAATTTTGAAGCTTTTTGGAAATTTGAGACCTTTTTGAATTTTTGAGAGCTTTTTGAATTTTTGAAACCTTTTTTGAATTTTTAAAAGCTTTTGTTTCTTAAAATGTTTCCATCCCCAACTCTACACCTGACACCTTCTAACCACAACAATTTCACAATTGTGCAACACCTTTTCCCAAAAATTTGCAAGCTCACTGACATTTTAATCAAGAAATAAAAATTATTGAATAGACAGCAATAATGACAGTATCATTATCATCCACAACATACTCGACATTTCATTCTCATACAATGACCACAAACTTTTTATTATTCACACTCACAATTGATGATGTTTTGTGAATGCTATACCTAACCACCAATCCTGTTATCGCTTTCCATTCACTCATGAAAATAGACTCGTGTATGATGATTTATTGGAAATGGAAATGAGAGTTGCATGTGAAAGGATAGAAATATGTATGATAGAAAAATTGGAAGGAAAGGGAAGTTGAAGTGCTTTCAATCGCATCTCATGTTAGATATTTGCCAGAAAATTAACATGAAATGTGAAAATTTTTGCCTTCATTTTCCGTTTAAAAAAAATTAATTGAAAATTCAAGAAAAAGTTGGAAAGATGCCCGAGAGACACCAATATAAAAAATCCAATAAAAATCCAATAAAGTTAGCAATTGATTAACAGGATTTGGCCTGCACATAATCATCTCAGACAGCAAGCAATTGTCATTCATGTGATGAGCCTGATAATAATTCTGTCAAGTGTCTCTAATCTCATCAGAAAATGTGTGACTTAGGCTTTTTGTTGAGTCCTTGATCTGCATAAAAAATAAGTTTAGACATTGAAGATATTATTTTTTTCTGAGCAATTTATGATGTGGTTAAGTCATACTCAAGTCTTTTTTTTTGGGTGGTGATGGCGATTTTTTTTTGCAGGATGAATTATTCTTAAGTTGTGGTATTATTGAAGATTTTTAAAAGTTTTTGATTCTTGAAAACTTTAAAGCTTTTTTGAATAGCTTTTTGAATTATTTGAGCTTTCACAAAGCTTTTTGAGTAATTTTAGCTTTCATAAAGCTTTTTGAATACATAATTTGAGTTTTTGGAGCTTTTTTGAATATTTAATTTTATTTATTTTTTTAAAAATTTTTTTAAGCTTTTATAAAGCTCTGAATTGAACTCTGAGCTTTTTTCATGTAAATTTGAATAAATTTTAAATTCTATCCAAATTTTCTTACATTTCTTCCTCGGAACCTCACTTTTTAATATTTTTTTTTTCTCCCAGCACTCTCCATTCATTTTTGACAATTCAGAATGTACATATTTCCCCCAATATTGTTCAATACCTCAAACAAAACACTTTTCTGTCGAAACCATTGCGATATTTAATGAAAAATTATTTCCATCGACCACAGCAGTCGATCAGCATTTAATTAATGTTTTTATTCACATGCTGACAAATAGGCGCTTTTGAAAGTTTTCTTTCATCAATTTTGGGGCTCTTCATTCAATAATTTATTTTAAATATTTTTTTTTATTTCTGTATGTAAGTCGTTATTCATCGATTAAACATGTAAATATTTATGTAGATTTTTTAATATATAGTTAAGATTTTATGTTCTTTTTTTCTTGATTATTAAAGAATGAATTTCTTTTATGTCACGACGTTCACATTTTTTTTTAAGTTTTGTCCATAAACTGCTGTAGTGAATGAATCAATTTTTAGTTCCGCAATGGCAACAATGCAGATTAGATGTGTTGAGAATTGAACGGAGAGAAATCACACAAAAGTTATCTTCTGTATATTGTCAAAAGGAATGCGAGAAAAAGGTTTCACATTGCCGTCCATCCAATTTTTAATAATTCATTGCTTCATATTCCCTCATATCCGTTTTGTTGTATTATATTATTCATATCACATTTCTCGATTTAGTTTCAAGCTTAACGAGTGATGAAGAGAAATTTACGATCGAACAAAAATGTATTTGTGGCGTAAAAATCCTCTCACAGATACGTGCATTTTGTGCTGAATACACGTGTTGAATTTCAGATTTTTTTTTTGGTAGACAGAGTGAAAAAAAAATTTATTAACAAAAAATGGCAGTCGGAAACTTTAACATGTTCATGTAGGTTCACTCAAGCAATTCATGTATTAATTTGCTGTGTGAACTCAATTACCGAAGCTTTATTATCTTGTCTGTTATTAAAAGAATAAATAAAATTTTTCTCACCAAAATTAAGTCATGATTCTCCCTTCTGCAATTTGTTCATGGATATATTATAAAAAAACTTTTCATCAGTCAATGACTCTTAATGAGATTCTCTCTGTGTGTATTTATGCATTATCATGCGAGGAATTTTCGGTCGGGTATGGAAAAAAGTTTCTCATATTTTCGAGATTACTGAAAAGATTATCCTGTGATGATATGCGTCTAGATTGACATTTTTTTCTTGTCTCTCAGAAGTTGCTTCTAAATTTTTTAAAAATTTGATGCACATTCTTACATAATTTAGAAATCGTTTAGTTTTCGCCATTTTGAAATTTCATTTAAAAAAAATTTCATTTCAAACTCGAAATTGATTCTATTGACAGTAAAGTTTTAAAATTCTTCTTTATGACCACATCCTTACATGAAATTACATAACCACACAGTTCATCCTCTTGACGACTTTCATTCAAAAAATATTTCACTGCACTAGTAAAATTTAACAAAAAAATGTTTATTGAGAAATTATAAAAATTAAGTTTTATTTTTTGAAAAGTTAAGCAAGATTTAGGGAAAAAGTTAAATCACTTCGGCTACTCTCATTTCATCCTCTAAATGACTCGATTAATCACTTTTTCTCATTTTTAACTGTAAAATGCTTAATATGATAATGCGATTATTATAATTGGACTCATTTACCATCGAAACTTTTTCTCTTCATGTCCAACTGCTTTCGTCTATTCCATTTTTTTGTGTCTGGATTCTTTTAATTAAATGCTTCCTAAATGTTATTCCTAACTCTTTTTTTTTCATGTTTTTAAAACTTTTTTGTGTCCTTCATTATTAAAGTTCATTTCTTTTTTTTTAAGTTATAATATTTTTTTTGGTTATATTCATAGAGAAGAAAAAAATGGTTTTGAGAATTTTTCATTAATTTTTTTTGCATGTTAAGTATTTTAATTTTTTTTTTTTCATCTTAAAACTTTTTTTTTCAATATACTTGATGATGTGTTCATTATTTCTCCTTTTATACTGTGAATGAGTGCATGTGAAATAGACATTTTAAAGATATCCAAGTGTGGCGTAGGTTTTAACAAATGGCGTTTCTACTTGTGCCGTCATGTCTCTGCTTCAACAGATTAAAGATGTAAAAGAAAAAGGAGAAAGATAAAAATATGCAATATTAATAGAGTTTTCATTTATTGGAATGTACATTTATCAAGGATATATATTTTTTTTCTTCAATGACTATGATGGACTATGATGATGGAAGTATGGAGCATCGAATGGGAATAACTGAAGTTTATTTATAGAAAGTAATGATTGTTTTATGCTATCGAGATTTTGGCACGTGTATGTATTGGCTCAAGGATCTTATAGAGTGGGTGTTTCAAAACAAAATCAAGATTAATGATGGAGGAATTATGAATTTTATTTCAAACAATATTTTTCCTTAAAGATTGAATGTCTGAGTAGTAAATATTACTGCTTTGTGCTTTTCATAATAAGCTACATAGTTTTGAACCCCTTATTAAAAATTTCAGATATTCTATAGTTTTGTATCCTTTGAATTTTACAAAATGTATAGTTTTATGCCCTTTATATATAAAAATTTAAACCTTTGATTTGTGATGTAGTTTTGGCCCCCTTTTAAATGTACAATAATTTTATACCATTTAAATATAAAAATTGTAATTTCGTATCCCTTGACTCAAAATTTTTACTTAAAAGTCCATAATAGTCCACCATCCATAATCTTTAAAAATTTAATACTTACTCATCCTCCCAAGGACAAATGGCATTTCTCTTAGCTTTATCAGGATCAGCTGAGCTACTAGTTTCACCTTGTGCTTGACTCGATCCACTATCTCGTTCCTTCTTCTCACGACGCTTCTTTCTCTTCTCCACGTCAGGCTTTTGATCACTTTCGAAATGTTCACTAGGTCCTTCTGTATCATCTTCAGTAGGATCAACTTCAATTTCAGCTAATGGTGCTATAGAAGGCGCGGGAGTTGGTGCAGGGGCTTAATTTTATGGTTAATATGTTAAAAATGTGCAAAAAGGAAGCTAAAAATTATGATATCATGAAGTTAATATCTTACCAACACAACCTGGAAGTAGGCCTGAAACCATAGCAATTTCGTAGTCCTCATCCTGAGACGCTTGCGATTGCTGATGTGTTAGAGTACTTTGCTTACAACAATGACGTTGAATCAGCTGCTGATTCTCATCAAAAGAAGATCTTGCCGTGTTATCGTGACAAACGTCTTCAATTTTATTGCCTTCGTCACTTCCACTATGTGTCAATTTCTTCTCCTTTTCCTCAATCGAACGCGATTTCATCTTCTTAATTCCTTTCACTCTCCCATCAGCCTCATGAGAACTTTTTTGCTGCATTTCATGTTGAGCCGTTGATGCTTCAATATCAGGAGCATTTGTGACTTTTGATTGATTTGTTATTTCTTCCACATCAATAGATTGATTGATTACTATATTAGACGATACGATTACTTCCGGAAATTCTTGCGTTGGAAGTGTTTGAGTACTAATTGAGGCTGGCAATGACGTTAATGATGATGATGATTGCTGAATTAATGATGGCGTTTGTGGAACGTCAGCAATTGAATCTTGTTTTTCCAATTCCACCTCAGCTGATTTTAGCTCATCAACAATTGACAATTTACGACTTGTATCAATAGTTGCATCTCCAATCACAATCACATCATTGTCATTAACATTATTATCATTATTATTTCCACTTGGAAGCTCTATTGGTGCCGTTTGTTGAGCATTTGATTGCTGTAGACTTTCTGACGATTCCTTTGTCTCATCTTTACACTCAATGCTGTCAGCTTTATTAATGACTAATGAAAGCTCTGATGTGCTATAAACATCATCTCCAACAAATATTTCATTAGGCGGTGGTGTGACATTAAAATGTAAGTCAGATATTCTGTAATTGATAATTAAACGACATGAGTTTATAATTTATGATTAATGGACGAGATGTGATTCTTTTTTATAGAGCTTGCGACAGAGTGTTTAAGATTTTATGACAAATCAAATTCTTTGTTGCAAAAGTCATTAATTTTTTACAGTCAGCTATTTTTAATTGAATGAGAACTGTTGGTGCCACTCTTTATGAGCAATCAAAGCTTCATTTGAAGTTTGCTGTCTCTTAATTCGTGTAAAATTAATAATTTGCAATTTTAGACGAAGAAATTTCTATTGTTAAAAATTACCTTCCGCGCAATCTCGGAAGCTGTTTTTTAAAATTTTAATAAACCGTTAAAACTTTAAAATTACAAGAAAATGCTTTTTAATTCTCATTACCTCAAAACATAATGCACATAAAACTCGATATGCCAAAAATGACGATAGGAATGAGATTTACAGCACCATGAGACATTAACTCTTGATAATGGTTTTGTAATGGATTATTATGTGCCATTTAATAACTTTTTTTTGGAACATAATGTAGTTTTCATGCGAAGGAAGCTTTAACAACGTAATGAGGATATAAATGGTTTGAAATATTAAATTATATTACAACAACTCGAGTAATTAAGGTTTTTAAGCAGATTGAATTGAAAATGAGAGCATTTATTTACATAAAATTGTTGTAAATTGAGTTTATGGCTGACTATTTAGATGTCGTAAAATGATTAGACGTTTGTGAAGGTTTTTGAAGGATTTATACAGTTACAAAAATATTAAAGTCTAAAACTCGGAATTTACTAGAAGATGGCTGATAAATGAAGTCTGAATTGATTAACTAACTTACCTGGGAGCCATTGTCATAGAAGCCCGACGATGCTCACTGATAACAGGTGCCAATCTCTTAGAACTATGAAAATCACAATCTAACGTATTTTGTCGTAAGCCACACGATCGTTTCATTCGTTCTGAAACATCAGTATTTATGATATCGGATGATGATGATGTAAATGGTATTGATGGTAAATCAACTGTTAATTTGGGTCTGCAAATTAAAAATGGTAACTAATTGGAATTTTGAAATTAATAAGTTTGCCAATTTTCTATCTACTTTGATGTGCTTGCAGACGGTGATGCAGGCGGTAACAATGTCTGCGCTGGTTCACTTTCTATTTCAATTGTATCCCACGGACATACATTGCATGCTGTCACTGTTGCCGACTCAAATGTCGTTTCCAATTGCTTTGTTGGCTCCCTTTAATAATTGTAGTTTTTTGGAGCGTTAGTTGAAAAAAAAATGACATAGAAAAAATTGAGAAAATTTTAATGAAATTTCAATTATTTGGATTTTTATAATTGAGGAACAGTGAAAAACATTTTATTGAAATTGAATATAAAAAAGGAGGAAATATAGACGTTGAATAACGAAGACAAAAGAGTTTTCAAACTAGGAAACTTGTCTGCAAATTAAATTAAATTGAATACATCAATTTTGTGGCTTTTTAATTACTAATAAAGTTGCTAATAGCTTCTTTATGTAATTAAAGGTGTCGAACATAAAAACTGTTCTTCCTACTAAACTTGCAACTGGGTTTATTTTGCTAAAATTGAGGGTTATTTAGTTAAAGTTGAGGGTCGTTCACTTATGACATTATTTACTATGAGACTGTCCTTCAACTCTTCTCCCCTCGCCACTTAAAACTTAAATACCACTTTTGAATGACTAAGATTCTAAAATGAGAGCTAAAAATCAAGTTTGCAGTCAAGTTTTCACCCAAAAAAATTCTAAGTCATTATATGAACAAACAAAAAGTTACCAAAGATACCAAAAAGGAAGATAGTTTAGAAAAAAATGGAATTTATGCAAATTAAGCATATCGGAAGTTGAGTTGAATCCAAAATGCAATGATAAAAAAATCATACAAATATTCACACAACACATATACATTTTCTTTCTCAATTACCATAAAATTATTATGATAATTGAAAAGATTTCGTAAAAGGAATATAATAGACTCAAAATTAGCACACAAATCATTAGCCACAGAATATCATCAAACAAAATGAAGAGAATGCCACATAGTATAAGTATAATGTAATTATTGTCATCAATACAAATATAAATGGGAGGTACTGAAGATGAATAAGCAGAAGGGGGCAAACAGTTGTGTTATTAAAGTTAATATGTCTCAAAAGACTCATACCAAGATTGAATGTAAATATGAGTTAAATGGTATATCACTAAGGCAATTGAGACTACAACCCCATCAATTTCTTACTTATTTTCCATTTTAGCTTCTCATATGAACGATACAATGATTGATGACATCAAAAAAAGCTCGTATGTTATGCTCTATTTACCTTACTGCATTATTTTGTTATGTGAATGTATTTGTGTGTACATGGTGGAAAGTGTAAATGCTCGATTTATATGATAAATATGACAAGCACTGAATGTGAATTTGCAAGATAAAAGAATTACATGAGAGAGCAGAAAAAAGCTGCAAAGTGAACTTCTACATGAAATATATTGTGTATGCGATGACATTTTTATTCTTAATAAAATACATTTTCATACTTTCTATTGAATTATGCAAATTTTATTTTTCTTGCCAACTTCCTTTCCTTTTCAAACATTTGCTGACGTGCATAAAAAATGATTCGTATGAGTTTTTATATTGAGAGATGCAAAGTTTGTCATTTTTAGGTTAAACTTTTTAAATTGAGTTTCAATGCAATTTTAAGGAACTTATAGAGTTGATATTATATTTTTCTATTTTCCTCCAGGCTAAAGAATATAAATTTATCGAAAAAGCAGAAAAATATTCATCATATTCAATGTTTTTCTTATTTTAAATCTCGATACGAGAGATTCATCAAAAAATTACAAATCAAATCCAATGTAAATGATGTTTGCAAATCATTAAATTATTCACTATAAAACTTATTAAAACAGTAATTTGTGTCATGTTCTGTGATTTACTCAAACACCAATTCTTCATCATAAATAAAACTTGAACAGTTTGAGATTGTAAACATTTCAGAAAACCGGTTTCCATAAAAAGAAAAATTTACTTTTAAACTTTTCTTTTCATTTATTTCTTCTTTCTGTTTTGTTGTTCGTAGTTTATAAGTTCTGTTGTAATTTTTAGGAGCAGGGTTGAAATTAGAGAATTTTAAATTACTTTGAGTGACTTTTGCTACAAGCTAAAAATAAGTTTTAATTTTTTGTATTTGAATTTTCAAATAAAAAATCCAAAAATTCCTAAAATTGCAGCCCTGATCATCATAAAAATGCACATTAAGCTCCTCATATTTCTCTCATCATCTTGCTCTGATGATTACAAAATGACAATGGTCGCATTTTCTTCAATCATTTTCCCAGTATGACAACGATAAAGAATGGGAGCTTTAAACTTTCACCATCAATTCAAATTTCCATTGTTTCCAGCATGATTATCATAAAGTAACGATAAAAAAAAGCTGGAAAGTTTCCCATCTCAAGTAACTAAAGTGTTAATAAAAGATGACTAAAATGGACAAACTTTCTCGTTTACTTGCAAATGTCTCAAGTCGTAGTAAAAGCAGCATGTTAACTTGCAAAAAAGAGTTCATTTATACAGCAAATGAGTTAAAAATGTAGCACTATAAGCTACAGGCATAAAAAAATTAGTCTGGCAATTGTTAGGAAAGGAAGTTAAATGGATATAAAGTTTTGTTGTGCTACAAAACACTAACATGTCATTAAAGCTTGTAAAGTTTTTCAATTATTTTATCTATTTATGGATGGATACACATGTTTTTTCAATGGGTTTTTGTGTCATAACTTTATGGAAGTTAGAATGATTTATTGAATTTTTTTTTGAGGTTATGTAGAAATTTTAATTTTATTTAGCAAATATTAATTTCTTCATGGATACAAGGATGAATATTATTCTTTGTATAGCAAATTAATTAAAAAGTATTTTCAAGAATTGAAGCATGAGTTCAAAGCTATTAAAACGAACTCATGAAAATGACACAAATCCAATTATTTTTAACTATTAAATAAAAAAACTCAACAACTATTTTCAATCAATTTTTTTAATTAAAATTGTTTCCTTTAAAAAATCATTCTAACTTTCCATTAGTGATTTTATACATCAATCCTTTTGTCCTACACATCCTTACAAGCGCAACACATAATATCTTGCTCTACAAAGCACCAGCTATTAACCTTATTTTTATTTTTTTCTCTATTACACAAACATCGATACATTAAGCTTTGATATTGATAAATTAAAGTAAGCAGTTACAACAGACATGAGTATATATAAAAATAAGCGCAATAAATATAATAGAAAGTTACTTAATTGAACGAAACAAATGCAATTATTTAGCTTGTTAAATAAAGCTGTGAGTTTTTGTGATTGTTGTTGTGCTTGAATAAGTTTTAAGGAAAATATGCTCACTTTAAAGATCAACGAAGTCTATTATTTTCTTTTTAAAAAATTTAAAATACGGGGTCGTTCATAAATGACGTTCAAAGTGGGTAGAGGGGCTGGGGTCTGTAAGTTCGAGAACAATAGAATATAATTTCTAAGAACTCTTCGGTTCTTCTTTGAAAAGTGACAATTATTTTCGAACGTCATTTATTATTAATTATTAGATTTTAAAAGACCCCATGTGGAACTTTCAGTAAAACTTTGAATTAACCAAAAAAATATATATTTTTTTTAAATTGACAATTTTCAAATCACCTTAAAATGAGCATATCAACTTTGTATTAATTATCCTTTCATGGAAAAATTTTGTCGGCATTTTTTAATCTTTAACTGTTTAATGTCCTACATAAAAAGCTAAAACCAATTTGTTCGACAAAATTCTTCCTAAAAAGAGGCAATGTAAGCAATATGAGCCTATGTCCCTAACAGGCAATGATTACAATCAGATACGATATTTGTGATTACGAAACGGTTTTGTGATGACGAAAATTTTCGTCATCACTCCATACATTCATTTGATTACAGTACGGTACCGACACGATCGCGCTAATTTGATTACAATCACTGATCGCGATCATTATCGTATCTGATTACAATCACTAACTTGCATGCAAGTGGAAACTTGCATGCAATTTTTTAAATTTCATAATCACTGATCGTAATCACAATGATCACGATCAATGATTGTAATCACTGATTATGATCATTGATTGTAATCAGTGATTGTAATCATTGATTGTAATCAGTGATTACAATCACTTCGGGGGGAATGATTACGAAAAAAATTAAAAAATTATTTTTTTCGGTGGGGCCGAAATTTTCTAAGCATTTTTTTTATTAGTATTATTGTTATTAGTATTAGTATTCGATATTTTGTATTAGAAATTTTTATACTTAGAAATTTTTCGGTCACCCATCCTTTGTCGTTGCGTTGCTTAACTTTCGAGATCTCGCGTTTTTCCTTGAAGTCACCATCTATAATTATATAATAATTTAAATATGGCAAAAGACATATTTAAGTTACTATATATTTTTGATGTACTTTTTTACAGTTTTAACGCTCGATTAGTGTACGGGGGTTGATTTTCAACTGTTAGAGAAGTTTTACATTGTTTAATAATTAGTTTAATCCGAGTTTAATCAATTTTTCTCGTGATTACGATCGTGATTGTAATCAGTGATCGCGATCAGTGATTACAATCAGTTGTGAGTGTGATCAATGATCATGATCAGTGATTACAATCAGTTGTGAGCGTGATCAAAAAAAAATTTTTGAATTTCGAATTTTTTTAATGATTACGAAAAGTTTTCTTTGATTACAATCAGTGATTACAATCAACGAACATGATCTTTGATTATGTTCAGTGACTACAATCATTGAACACGCTCATAACTGATCGCGCTCAATGATTATGTTCAGTGATTATAATCATTGATCACATTCACAAATGATTACGCTCATTGATTACAATCAGTGATTACAATCGTTGATCGTGAAAGGAAATTTTTTTAATGATTACGAAAAGTTTTCTTTGATTACAATCAGTGATTACAATCAATGAGCATGATCTTTGATTATGTTCAGTGACCACAATCATTGATCACAATCAGCTATGAGCATGATCAATGATTATGTTCAGTGATTATAATCCTTGATTACATTCACAATTGATCACGCTCATTGATTACAATCAGTGATTACAATCGTTGATCGTGCAAGTAAGTTTTTTAATGTTTCTGAAAACTTTATGTGATTACAATCAGTGACCACAATCATTGATCACGCTCATAACTGATCGCGCTCATTGATTATGTTCAGTGATTGTAATCAATGATTACGTTCACGATTGATTACGCTCACTGATTACAATCGGTGATTACAATCAACGATCATGCAAGTTTTTGTCAAGTTATTTTTTTAGATGATTTTAAAAATATTTGATTACAATCAGTGATTACAATCAACGATTATATTCACAACTGATCGTGATCAATGAGTATGTTCAGTGATTATAATCGAGCGATCACGATTGCAATTGATTATGTTCAATGATTACAATCAGTGATTACAATCATTGATCGTGCAAGCAATTTTTAAATGATTACGATAATATTATTTGATTACAATCAGTGACCATAATCAATGATTATGCTCATGATTGAGCGTGCTCAACGATTACAATCATTGATTATAATCATTGATTGCGTTCGCAATGATTATGTTCATTGATTACGATCAGTGATTGTGATCACGACTGATTACGATCAATGATTATAATCAGTGATTACAATCGAGTAAATCATAATTTTTTTCTTATTTGTTTGATTACGAAAATTCATACTTGATTACAATCATTGATCGTGATCAGGTGATTACAATCAAACTTATACAAGTTGGCATGTTCTGATTGTAATCACTGATTGTAATCTAACGATGCGATCACGAAAATATGAAAAAAGGTCGATAGTGATTACAATCACTATCGTGATCGCGTCGGAATATCGTAATCATTGCCTGTTAGGGTGTATTATATACATTATGTTGTACTTTCATTTCAGCATGTATTTTGTTCAATTTTAATACGATTATTAAAAACCAATTCGTATACATGAATAAATAATAAGGATTACAATGAGAGTAAAAAAAGTAAGAATGGAATAAAAAAAATTAATTTTAATTGTCTATTAAGTCTCGTACGATAACAGAACAATAAGCCAATAAAAATACATTTTATACGGTAGGAAAAATGAAGAAAACAATAAGGACGGAACAGTCATGAAAATAAATAATATTTGAGAACTTTTACGTTGAGTTTGTGTTGAAAAAAAAGAGAAACCGATAGAACAAAGAAAATTTATTGTGGAAATAATGAGCTTAAAAATTGCAATTTGATTCCTATTATTCCTTGGAAATAAAATTATTTGGCGGCACTCAAAAAAATATGAAAAAAAAAATTGTGGTGAAAAAGTATAGAATAGAAAGAACTCAATGTGATAAAAAGCGGAAATAAGTAAGGTAAATTTTGATTTATTTTTGTCTGGACGAAATTTTTGGAATTAGCTGGTCATCTGGAATATCATTTAATTAGGTACTTAAACGATACCTAATTTTAATTTTTTAAGTTTTTATTAAAATTTTTTAATTTTTATTAAAACTTTTTTTAATTTTTTATTAAAATTTTTTATTTTTTTATTGAAATTTTTTAAAATTTAAAAAATTTATCAAAAATTTTTAAAATTTTAAAGATAAACCCTAACAGGCAATGATTACAATCAGATACGATATTTGTGATTACGAAACGGTTTTGTGATGACGAAAATTTTCGTCATCACTCCATACATTCATTTGATTACAGTACGGTACCGACACGATCGCGCTAATTTGATTACAATCACTGATCGCGATCATTATCGTATCTGATTACAATCACTAACTTGCATGCAAGTGGAAACTTGCATGCAATTTTTTAAATTTCATAATCACTGATCGTAATCACAATGATCACGATCAATGATTGTAATCACTGATTATGATCATTGATTGTAATCAGTGATTGTAATCATTGATTGTAATCAGTGATTACAATCACTTCGGGGGGAATGATTACGAAAAAAATTAAAAAATTATTTTTTTCGGTGGGGCCGAAATTTTCTAAGCATTTTTTTTATTAGTATTATTGTTATTAGTATTAGTATTCGATATTTTGTATTAGAAATTTTTATACTTAGAAATTTTTCGGTCACCCATCCTTTGTCGTTGCGTTGCTTAACTTTCGAGATCTCGCGTTTTTCCTTGAAGTCACCATCTATAATTATATAATAATTTAAATATGGCAAAAGACATATTTAAGTTACTATATATTTTTGATGTACTTTTTTACAGTTTTAACGCTCGATTAGTGTACGGGGGTTGATTTTCAACTGTTAGAGAAGTTTTACATTGTTTAATAATTAGTTTAATCCGAGTTTAATCAATTTTTCTCGTGATTACGATCGTGATTGTAATCAGTGATCGCGATCAGTGATTACAATCAGTTGTGAGTGTGATCAATGATCATGATCAGTGATTACAATCAGTTGTGAGCGTGATCAAAAAAAATTTTTTGAATTTCGAATTTTTTTAATGATTACGAAAAGTTTTCTTTGATTACAATCAGTGATTACAATCAACGAACATGATCTTTGATTATGTTCAGTGACTACAATCATTGAACACGCTCATAACTGATCGCGCTCAATGATTATGTTCAGTGATTATAATCATTGATCACATTCACAAATGATTACGCTCATTGATTACAATCAGTGATTACAATCGTTGATCGTGAAAGGAAATTTTTTTAATGATTACGAAAAGTTTTCTTTGATTACAATCAGTGATTACAATCAATGAGCATGATCTTTGATTATGTTCAGTGACCACAATCATTGATCACAATCAGCTATGAGCATGATCAATGATTATGTTCAGTGATTATAATCCTTGATTACATTCACAATTGATCACGCTCATTGATTACAATCAGTGATTACAATCGTTGATCGTGCAAGTAAGTTTTTTAATGTTTCTGAAAACTTTATGTGATTACAATCAGTGACCACAATCATTGATCACGCTCATAACTGATCGCGCTCATTGATTATGTTCAGTGATTGTAATCAATGATTACGTTCACGATTGATTACGCTCACTGATTACAATCGGTGATTACAATCAACGATCATGCAAGTTTTTGTCAAGTTATTTTTTTAGATGATTTTAAAAAATATTTGATTACAATCAGTGATTACAATCAACGATTATATTCACAACTGATCGTGATCAATGATTATGTTCAGTGATTATAATCGAGCGATCACGATTGCAATTGATTATGTTCAATGATTACAATCAGTGATTACAATCATTGATCGTGCAAGCAATTTTTTAAATGATTACGATAATATTATTTGATTACAATCAGTGACCATAATCAATGATTATGCTCATGATTGAGCGTGCTCAACGATTACAATCATTGATTATAATCATTGATTGCGTTCGCAATGATTATGTTCATTGATTACGATCAGTGATTGTGATCACGACTGATTACGATCAATGATTATAATCAGTGATTACAATCGAGTAAATCATAATTTTTTTCTTATTTGTTTGATTACGAAAATTCATACTTGATTACAATCATTGATCGTGATCAGGTGATTACAATCAAACTTATACAAGTTGGCATGTTCTGATTGTAATCACTGATTGTAATCTAACGATGCGATCACGAAAATATGAAAAAAGGTCGATAGTGATTACAATCACTATCGTGATCGCGTCGGAATATCGTAATCATTGCCTGTTAGGGAAAATTGTTTTAACATTTTGTTAATGTTAATTAATCCTAAATGCCCCCCAAAAAATTAAATTCATCTCCACAAAAATTCTGTCACAGTTATTCATCTAACTCACATAAATTGCTCCTATACATAAAGCCTTTGAGCACATTTAACATCAAAAAATATATAAATTTACAAAGTTACAAAATGCCAGCACCAACAATTTCACCCACAGACAAAAATTTAATTTTGAAACCAAAAAATAAGAAAGAAAAATTCATTTCTAGAGGATTTATTAATTTTTTGTAGATTTCTTTTTTCTTAAAAATTTTTTGATTTTGATTCAATTTTTTTTGTGTTCAAATTCTTACTGAATTCCTTCGGCCAATAAGATTCCAGACTGAGGCATATCTCCTCTGTATATCATCGTTCTGAAGAATGAAATAGTTTTGGCATGTTTGAGTCGTTTTATGTACAAAAATATTTCATGTTAATTAATTTTGTTTTTTTTGTTTGTTTTTTTCATACATCAACAACATTGAAAAATTATAAAAAAAACTTGAAAAAAAAATAAAATTAAAATTTTCTTCTTTTCATTTTCTCATCAAAATCATAATAATTAATGAATTATGTTGCTTGAAGCTTTTTCTTAATGCTTTCTGAGAAAATAAACTTTTCTGCTTGTTCTTTTCATAATTTTTTTTTCAAGAAAAATATATGAATAAAGAAGAAAAACTTCATTATTCATTTCTTTTTCAGATTTTGAATATGCTGACGGGGTGGAAAGAAAGGGATGAATAACAAGTTTAAAAATTTTGTTTTTCTTTGAAATTTTAGTTGATTTTCTAAATTTTTTTTAATACAAAAATATTTTAATACAAAATTCCAGGCCACGTCATTGCAGAGATGCAATCAAGAATATTCAGGGGTAAGAATAAAATTTTCTTTTATGGCTTATAAAAATTTGAAAAATATGAAGGAACTTTTTAAAAATTTCACTTTTCAAAAACTCATTAAAAAATTAAACTTTTCCCAAAATTAACCCCAGCTTGAAAGCAGCTCTTCATATTTAAATTTCTAAAATGAATTAAAACATAACCTCCACTCTTAAGCAGGCATGAAAAATTCAATTTATCTTGTCACATACATATGCGAAAGCCACACAAGGCATTTTTTTCTCACACATATGTCAGTGTTTGAAATGGATTTGGATTGCGAAAATAAGAAAATTCTTTGCTCTAATGTTTCACTTAGCTCTGAGTTGTATGTACGTAGGATTGAAATTTTTTTAATTGTTATTTTTTTGGAAAATATTTTAAAATAACTGTTTAAATTTCGTTAAGTTTAAAAAATTTTGAATTTTTAAATTACAATACCCTGTTTTTCCTGAACCATTTTTTAAACATTTTCCCATTTTTCTCATCACAATTTTAAGCTGTTGGTTGTCACTAAGACATAAAACTTATATAATATTTTTTTAAGATTCTAACTCAAGATCGCCCACAAGACAAGATTTTTTTTTTAAAACATAAACTTTTCATTCCCATCAGCATCAATTCCAAGAACAAGAAAAAGCTCCAAAAATATTTTTTTCTGTGCGTGTGTAAATGTTAAATGCTTTCTTTTAAAATAAAAATAAAAAAATATTTATAAATAAGTTAAATAAAATGATAAATAAAAAAAGAAGTAAATAAAAAGTTTGTTTTCCTCCTAAAGAGGGGTGACACGAGTAAAGAGTTTAAATCATAACTGGCGACATAAATATGAGAAGGAATTTCTCATCTTTATTTTGTGTATCACATTCATATATTTCTTTGTTGCATATATATTGATATCTAAATATTTATTTTGTACTGTATTTCTAAATATTCTTATTTTATTTTTTATTTATTTTTTTTCATATCATCTATATTCTATATAAGAAAATATTTTTATATCTCTATGAATGAGTGAATGCGAATATTTTTTTTTTCTTCTATATTTAGTTTATTCTTTTTTATAAACAAATGCAAAGAAAAATGAAAATGAAATGAAGATAAAAGAAAGAAAAATCAAGTAGAATTAATTTTTAATAGAATTTAATGTACAAGATGCATTTTCTAGGATTTTTGTTTAGTCAGTTGCATTAGTTTGTTTGGTTGCATTTTAGTAACAAGTTATTTTTACAGAAGCTGGTCTAAAAATTTTAAAACTATTTTCGTGCAGTTATAATTTTCTTTGATTATTATATTTGCACTAAAATAAGGAGTCATTCACTTATTACATACATACCAGAGAGGGGTTTAGAATTATAACAATATAATTCCTGAGAATTCAATTCAAAAATGACTGTTATTTTGTTACGTAATAAGTGAATGATCCTTAATGAAAGCTATCTAAAAAAATTACAAAAGTCCTCGTGTTTCATATCGAGGGACTTCAGCGCATTTTTGGCGCGGCGATCAGTAATCGAGCTACGAATTGAAAGTATATCAACTTTCAGGACAGACCTTGCAAAATTCTACATAAAAATAACGATAATTTTACAAAAATGTTACAACAACAATTAAAAACCCTTCAGTTTCAATTTCCTCACATTCATTGTTCATGCACAAGTGTGTTTTCATTATGCACAAACTAATAACTTGCAAAACTGAACAAAAAACTTTTCGTAAAAAATAACGGTCAAAAAATTTTCAAATGTCAACGGTTAAAAAATATTTGAAATTTCTATGACGTGAAGTTGCAGTCATGTGTTGATTATTTTTCTTTGTGAAATTAAAAATTAATTAATTAAGGTGTTTAAACACAAATTTGGGACTTTTAAATACATTTGCCGCCAATAACTCGATGAAACTAAGCTAATAAAACAAACCGGAGCTCTCTACGATGTCTAGATTAAAAGATAGTTTTTCGAAATTTGCTGCCGACCGAACAAAGTGTATGATTGAGCTTCCTTTTTGAAAACAAGTTTCCAAAAATGCGCTAAAAATTAGTGAGAAGCTACATATTTTTTAGTCTCAGAACTCCAAGCTATGTAAATAAATTTCTATTAAATTTTTTCATGCTTATGCCAAATTTTAACATATATAATTTCATTATTGCAATTTTATTGAAGTTTTCTGTTATTTACAAAAGATCAGGGATCTAAATTATTCTAAAGCAATTTCAAAGGATTTCGAAAATTTAAAATTCCTCTTATTTAGTGAATTTAGCTCTAAAACTTCGAATCTAAAGTGTTAAATCTGATTAGAAATTTCAATTGAAAACTAGAACCAGAAAATTTACCCCACCCAACTCGATAAACTAAGAACAAATCACGTCAACTACCCTATAAACTGCAACCTGACAAATCGTGTCTTTTAACGCAAACTTCCCTAGAAAATGCGTTCGTAAAGAATCATGAACTCTAATAATAACGATGATGATGATGATGATGAATTTACATTATAATGTAATATTAAAATAGCAAGAAATAGCTGAGTAAAATAGTATTTAATATGTAAGTAACAGTAGCATGTCTATTTAAAAGGCAATAAAAAAATGGCATGACAGAACGTCATAAAGGAAATGAGAAGGAGAGAAAGAGTAATAGATTGAAAAATAAAAAAATGAAACGAAAATTGAATAAAGCAGAAAGAGAGGCAGTTTCACAGAGGCTAAATTATTCATGAATTTGTAAATGGATGTAAGGAGGAAAGAAACAAAAAAAAAGTAACGGAAATTTGAAACGAAAATGGGAAAATAAACTTTTACGTCTGATTTCCATCCTGAAGAGAAAATTCAACGATTTTTCGGAATATTAAAAAAAATCAATGTCTGTGGCAATTGACTCCACTTAAATTCAAGAATGAGGCAAACGGAATTAACTGAATAAAGAATGAGGTGATGATGAAAATTTCCCCAAAAAACTGAAGTTGCTCGGCTTTTATAAATGGCGTGAAATCGGAATTACCGTGTATTGAAAATTTCATGTCGATTATTAATAAATTATGTATGAGTAGGAACAGGAAGTTCTTGCCATACTGAAATATAAAGCAGGAGTATTTAAGGCACTTAATTTCCTTTTTCAAGGATGCAGTCAATTTTTTCGGTAATTTTATTTTTAATTTTTATTTTAATAAATTTTGCTATGGCTGTTGTAGAAATTCTAGCACCTCATTTCCTTATTTACAACTCTGAACCGATCAATAAAATATAAAAAAAAATTTGTCTTTTCAACAATAATTTCCTAATTTCTCACAAGATAAAAGCTCAGGAAAAAAGCACAGAAAATCCAACTTGTCATTTGAAAAAGCTCTGACAGGCAGCAAATCGAAAGAAATTTTTATTATCAGTAAACTCAATTGCTCAAGTCTCATGACAGCTATTCATCGACTTGTTGAAAATCCTTAATTTATCAAGAATGAATTTTTTATGAAAATGTCGGACAATTTCTCCGAATGGATTAATTCTTAATGAGAATTCAGGCAATATTTGCAAGGTGAGAGCAGGCAATAAAGTGAGATAAGCTATGGACATACTTTCAATGTCAGTAGACAATCTCACTTATTTATTTCGAGTGTAATCAAATTCTTATAAGAGGCTATTTATATGCATAGAATAATCTCGAGTGAGTTGCTGTCAATTGGATTGAGTGAATAGTTATCAATGCTTTAAGATGGGACAAGGAGAAGCGAGATTTTGGAACTTGAATTGTAAGGATTTTTTTTTTTGGTTAGAAATATTTTGTTAGAGATTAGATTAAGCTTAAAAATGTTTAAGGGCAATTCTCCAAAACAGTTGAATTTTTGAAAAAGAGCTTTTAAAATCCAACATCAATTATGTGTACAAGAAAACAATTGTTTTGTGAAATTCTTATTCAATTCAATGTGTTGAATATTAAATTTCAGCTAAAAGCATGCAAACAATTTTGCTTCTTAAAATAAAGTCATTAACATCAGGAAAACTTAATAGAATAAGGAAATATTTTGAATAATTTGATTTTAACATTTGGTATTTTTTCACGGACATGTCAAAATTAAAAGCTCGGCATCTACTCGAGGACAAAATTTTTATCAGGAGAATCGATTTTTCACAATAAATTTCCACTAAGTAAGGAAATATTATTATTTATATTGATAGAAAAATTCATTATCTATCGTTTGGTATATGATTCATAATTCAATGAGTACTCCTTAATAGTTAAATTTGAATTCTTCGTATAAAAATTCCATTTTTTGTCCTCGAGATATTCACCGAAGAATTGAAATATTTCCTTAATTAAAGGATATTATTCAATTTTAGTGATGCAGAATTGTAGCAATCAAAAAACTACACCAGGAATATCCTTTCTTTAAGAGCTTCTAAAGGAAAAAATAATAGAAAAGTTCATTTTTGTGTGAGATTTTTGAAAAAAATTGTCTGGAGAATTGCCCTTAAATCAGCAGTTGGCCATTATCAATTGATGTATTTGAAGCTTAAATGATCACCTTATTCAATTAAAGCAATCAAGAGTTCGAACATTTCAAAAATTTAGTTATTAATGATTTTAGGAATCAAACTTAAGCCCACCATTATTTTAAAGCCATTTAATCTTAAAATTTAAAATTCCTTCCTTAAAAATTCTACTCAATTCATAAATTTAAATGTGTACTACAAATCGCACAATAGCAACTGTAAACTAGCTCAATTAATTCAAACATTTGTTTTATTAACTCTTGTAATTTGTTAAAGGGATATAAAGTTAAAAATTCTGACTACAATTCACTAAGTTTCCAAGATCACGACGATAAAGTTTTATTAAAGTTATAAAGCTATGCGAAATAAAAAGTTTTCAATGTGAACACATTTTATTCTAAATTTGAAGGCTCATTGAATTTTTAAGTTAAACAAGACTGAAAATCAGACAATAAACTATAATTTATTCATAAATGTGATAATAATGACGATTATGAGGATGATGAAGATCATTTGATGGTGATGATTATTACGATAAACAAAAAATATGAAAAGAAAAATTTCTCGCATTTTAGTAATAAGAAAAATATACATAAATATGAAGTTTAAAGCAAAGCGCAATGAAGATAAATAGAGATAGATTGAGATAGAATAAATTAATTACAATATAATCGACATGATCGTTTATTTTTTTTCTTGTGTATTTTTTTATTTTATCGCTTTAAAATGAATTTAACAAAAAGCGAAATAAAGTAAATAAAGTGTTAATATCATTTTAATGAAAAATATTAATGTGAAGTTGGTATGAACTTTTTTCAAAATTTTAATGATATCTTTTATTTCTAAAATTTAAACTTTTCAAACTTAATAAAAACTAATATTTTGAAAAATATAATCAATACTATAAAAACCTAAAATGCTGATTCCGTGATTGCGTGATTCCGTGATCGAAATTTAAATTTTTTTTGACGGTTATTTTCGATTTCGTTCTATTTGAAGTTTTTTTGATATTATATTGTGGGAAATGACTTTTCATGATTAGCGCATGCAAAAAAAATTTTTTTCGAAAATTTCAAGGTTAGGGTAGCTTTGATTTAACCTCAAAAATGACGGTTTTTTGTGTTTTTGTTTTAGTTGTGGTGGTGAGCTATTAAGGTTTTTTGAGCTGAAATTTGGCATGTAGGACATGTGAATGATGATTAAAAAGACTGTATACCCATTTTGGATTTTGAGGTTAATTGAGGTTAGAATTCGTATTTTTTATGTTTCAGTGATCTGTTAGAGTATTTTAAGCTGAAATTTAATACGTGTATCATGTGGGTAGCAAGTAAAAGGACTGTGTAGTCATTTTTGAATTTTGAGGTTATTTGAGGTTAGAATTCGGATTTTTTGTACTGTAGTGAACTGTTAAGATCTTAGAAGATAAAATTTAACACGCGGATCATGTGGGTAATAAGTAAATAGGCTGTATATCTACTTTTGATTTTTAGATTATTTGAGGTTAGAATGTGTATTTTTTGTGTTACAGTGAACTGTTAAGGTCTTATGAGCTAAATTTTGGCATGTAGAACGATTGGGTGATGAGTAAATAGGCCGTATACCTACTTTTGAATTTTGATGCTGTTTGAGGTTAGAATCGCAATTTTAGCAATTGTAGTGATCTGCTGAGGTCTTATGAGCTGATTTTTGAGTTGTGGGTCATATGGATAGTGAGTAAATAGTCAGCATTCCTTCTTTTGGATTTTGAAGTTATTTGAGGTTAGATTACGTAATTTTTGTCCTGTACCGAGCTGTTAAAGTTTTCTTAACTGAAGTTTGCCATGTAGATAAAATTTGACCAAAATTTGGGTAGTGGATCATGTGAATGATGAATCATGTGAATTCTTCTCAAATACGTAATTCTTAATAATCTAAAATTTTCGCGTTCGCGCTGACGCGCGAACGCTCAAATCATTGAAAGATTGAAATCTTTGACTGCTATTTTAGATTTCATAGAAACAGTAAAGTGACCAGAGATTATCCAGTGGATTATCCTGAAAATGTAAAACTTAGGAGAGACCAAGTTTAACATTTTCGATTTTCAGTATGGATAATCCAGAATAATCCTTATCCATGGGTAATCTTTTTTAGTGAAATCCATCAATCCATCAATCCATAAAATTTTTCTTAATTTTTCATGAAATTTTAAGCGTAAAAAAAATCAAAAAAGAGGATTATCTTCGGATAAGATTATCCACCTTAGTGAAAGCGGCTCATAGATTTCAAAAAAAGCTCTGACAAAACTTTTGGTAAGCAAATTTAAATAATTTTAAGTAATCTTATATTTGAGCAAAAAAAGTTTTCATTTCCGAAAAATATTGAACAGAACAAATTAAAGAAAAAAACACGACTTACGTAGAAAGTCAATAGCTTCCGCGTTCGACTATTGGGTCAGCAAAGCTTCGCTTTGCATAAGATTGAGGATTAAGTCTCCATCGGGTCAGCAAAGCTTCGCTTTGCATAAGATTGAAGATTAAGTCTCCATCGGGTCAGCAAAGCTTCGCTTTGCATAAGATCGAAGATTAAGTCTCCATCGGGTCAGCAAAGCTTTGCTTTGCATAAGATCGAAGATTAAGTCTCCATCGGGTCAGCAAAGCTTCGCTTTGCATAAGATTGAAGATTAAGTCTCCATCGGGTCAGCAAAGCTTCGCTTTGCATAAGATTGAAGATTAAGTCTCCATCGGGTCAGCAAAGCTTCGCTTTGCATAAGATTGAAGATTAAGTCTCCATCGGGTCAGCAAAGCTTCGCTTTGCCTAATATTGAGGATTAAGTCTCCATCGGGTCAGCAAAGCTTCGCTTTGCATAAGATTGAAGATTAAGTCTCCATCGGGTCAGCAAAGCTTCGCTTTGCATAAGATTGAGGATTAAGTCTCAATCGGGTCAGCAAAGCTTCGCTTTGCATAAGATTGAAGATTAAGTCTCCATCGGGTCAGCAAAGCTTCGCTTTGCATAAGATTGAGGATTAAGTCTCAATCGGGTCAGCAAAGCTTCGCTTTGCATAAGATTGATGATTAAGTCTCCATCGGGTCAGCAAAGCTTCGCTTTGCATAAGATTGAAGATTAAGGCTCAATCGGGTCAGCAAAGCTTCGCTTTGCATAAGATTGAAGATTAAGGCTCAATCGGGTCAGCAAAGCTTCGCTTTGCATAAGATTGAAGATTAAGGCTCAATCGGGTCAGCAAAGCTTCGCTTTGCATAAGATTGAAGATTAAGTCTTCATCGGGTCAGCAAAGCTTCGCTTTGCATAAGATTGAAGATTAAGTCTCCATCGGGTCAGCAAAGCTTCGCTTTGCATAAGATTGAAGATTAAGTCTCCATCGGGTCAGCAAAGCTTCGCTTTGCATAAGATTGAAGATTAAGTCTCCATCGGGTCAGCAAAGCTTCGCTTTGCATAAGATTGAAGATTAAGTCTCCATCGGGTCAGCAAAGCTTCGCTTTGCATAAGATTGAAGATTAAGTCTCCATCGGGTCAGCAAAGCTTCGCTTTGCATAAGATTGAAGATTAAGTCTCCATCGGGTCAGCAAAGCTTCGCTTTGCATAAGATTGAAGGTTAAGTCTCCATCGGGTCAGCAAAGCTTCGCTTTGCATAAGATTGAGGATTAAGTCTCAATCAAGGTCAGCAAAGCTTCGCTTTGCATAAGATTGAAGATTAAGTCTCCATCGGGTCAGCAAAGCTTCGCTTTGCATAAGATTGAAGATTAAGTCTCCATCGGGTCAGCAAAGCTTCGCTTTGCATAAGATTGAAGATTAAGTCTCCATCGGGTCAGCAAAGCTTCGCTTTGCATAAGATTGAAGATTAAGTCTCCATCGGGTCAGCAAAGCTTCGCTTTGCATAAGATTGAAGGTTAAGTCTCCATCGGGTCAGCAAAGCTTCGCTTTGCATAAGATTGAGGATTAAGTCTCAATCGGGTCAGCAAAGCTTCGCTTTGCATAAGATTGAAGATTAAGTCTCCATCGGGTCAGCAAAGCTTCGCTTTGCATAAGATTGAAGATTAAGTCTCCATCGGGTCAGCAAAGCTTCGCTTTGCATAAGATTGAAGATTAAGTCTCCATCGGGTCAGCAAAGCTTCGCTTTGCATAAGATTGAAGATTAAGTCTTCATCGGGTCAGCAAAGCTTCGCTTTGCATAAGATTGAAGATTAAGTCTCCATCGGGTCAGCAAAGCTTCGCTTTGCATAAGATTGAAGATTAAGTCTCCATCGGGTCAGCAAAGCTTCGCTTTGCATAAGATTGAGGATTAAGTCTCAATCGGGTCAGCAAAGCTTCGCTTTGCATAAGATTGAAGATTAAATCTCCATCGGGTCAGCAAAGCTTCGCTTTGCATAAGATTGAAGATTAAGGCTCAATCGGGTCAGCAAAGCTTCGCTTTGCATAAGATTGAAGATTAAGGCTCAATCGGGTCAGCAAAGCTTCGCTTTGCATAAGATTGAAGATTAAGTCTTCATCGGGTCAGCAAAGCTTCGCTTTGCATAAGATTGAAGATTAAGTCTCCATCGGGTCAGCAAAGCTTCGCTTTGCATAAGATTGAAGATTAAGTCTCCATCGGGTCAGCAAAGCTTCGCTTTGCATAAGATTGAAGATTAAGTCTCCATCGGGTCAGCAAAGCTTCGCTTTGCATAAGATTGAAGATTAAGGCTCAATCGGGTCAGCAAAGCTTCGCTTTGCATAAGATTGAAGATTAAGGCTCAATCGGGTCAGCAAAGCTTCGCTTTGCATAAGATTGAAGATTAAGTCTTCATCGGGTCAGCAAAGCTTCGCTTTGCATAAGATTGAAGATTAAGTCTCCATCGGGTCAGCAAAGCTTCGCTTTGCATAAGATTGAAGATTAAGTCTCCATCGGGTCAGCAAAGCTTCGCTTTGCATAAGATTGAAGATTAAGTCTTCATCGGGTCAGCAAAGCTTCGCTTTGCATAAGATTGAAGATTAAGTCTCCATCGGGTCAGCAAAGCTTCGCTTTGCATAAGATTGAAGATTAAGTCTCCATCGGGTCAGCAAAGCTTCGCTTTGCATAAGATTGAAGATTAAGTCTCCATCGGGTCAGCAAAGCTTCGCTTTGCATAAGATTGAAGATTAAGTCTCAATCGGGTCAGCAAAGCTTCGCTTCACTTTGCTCAGCAATGCAAAGTGAAACAAAGTCAAGTGGAGCACAGCTTATCCAAAATTTCCGCTGCCACATTCAAGACTTCTTTCAAAAGTGAAATTTCATGTGCTTTGAATTCAATTCAAGATGAACTATAAGTATTTTATGAAATTGGACGAAAAAGTAAGAGTCATTGGTAAAATATAAAATGCTTAGCTAGGTATTGAAAGATCTGAAATGAGATGTCCGATAGCTTTAAGACAAATGCAACGGGCTCGCAACGGGGCCCGTGACGGGCCCCAAAACACTAGTTCAAAGTAAAATTTTAGGTAGATTAAAAAAAATTCCTAAGAAATCATTAAAATATAAATTTTACAAAAGCCGTTAAAAATTAAAATTTTCGTAAAACTTTTAAAAATGAAATAAAAAATCAAATTTAACAAATTCGTCAAAATTCAAAGCTCAAAATCAAATCCAAACCAACTTCATACAAATAAAATTTATTTAATTATTTTCATCGATGCAATTTTGTTTTTGTTTAAAATAAAAAAAAAATCGAAAATTCTCTGCAAAAAATCATTTCAATCCAAAAGAACAAAACTCATTCAATATTAATAACAAGATTGACTCACCGATATGGAATTTCACTTAAATTGCTCTGACTATGCGAGTGTGGCACTTTTGATGGATCCTGCTTGATCCCACAAACAGCAAGTTCATGTGCCGAGCCAGAAAGACTTCTGTCACTTCCACGACGTCTTGCTAGTGATGAATTGCTAGATGGACCGGGTATCTTTAAAAGAGGATTTATTTTTATTATTTTAAGAAATTATTGTAAAATTTATCGAAATTATATACTTGAGTAAGAAGTGATTGATTCGTTGAAGTCGTTGTTGAGGGTTTCTTTTTTGCCGGACCACCAAATCCAAAGAATCTGTTTGTTGTTGTCGAAGGGCAGTTGTGATAAAAAAAATGAAGAAGGAACAGAAAAAATGTAATTACATAAAAAATATTTTTTTTCTTCCTTTTTTCCATTCAATTACCGTTTCTTTTGTGATGGTTGAATGGCGCTTGCTAAAAGATTTTTGTAATGCTCCGAGCGTATGAAGCGTGGATAGCAATCTTTTTTGAGCAAAAGTGTATAAACATGTTCGGCTGCAACGTCAAATGTGAAACGTGATGGCGCCTTTAGTCCTTGCTGTACTTTTTCCATTGTTTTTCCATCAATGTTAATTTCGCATGGTGCACCGGGTTCGAGAAATTCTCTGTGGAAGTTTAGGAATTAGAATTTTAGGGTCAGGAATGGAAATGTGTACGAAATCATTTATGATTGACTATGATGTTTTACAGTCAATTTCATAAATGAACCCATAAAAGATTTTTGCAAGATAATCTTAAAATTTTTTGAACCTAACCTCAAAATTAAGATTTTGACTTAAAAATACAAAACCTAATCCTTTTATTTCAAAACTGACCTAAAATTAATAATTTCTTCAATATTTCACATCGAATCTCAAATATATGAAATCTAACCTCAAATCTATAAAATCTACCTAACTTAAATATTTAATTTACTCTCTTAATTCTGACAAAATTCATCCCAAAAGGCTTTCATTCCGAAAACAAAAAGAAATTCTTGCAAAAATCATTCCACCCAACAAAAGGTTAATGTTTCCTTACGAATAAATTTCCCTCGCTTTTCTCGATATTTGTGAGTGCGATGAACGCCTCAAGTCATTGACAGCAGACCAAAACCGTATATTTTCATGAGAATATTCTTTCCTTAAGTACGTTGTAAATTCTAGTTGTCCAGTTGGATCTTTTACAAGTTCCTCAATAGAAATTGCCCAACGCTTTACACGCTTCTCAGTTGGTGTTTCGACCATTGGCTGATTAAGGAGCCAATATGTTATGTCTTCAGATACCCAAGGATTTGAAGGCAAAGCTGGTTGCATAAGTGGATCATATTCAGCAAATGTTTCAAAATAAGCCACCAAACTCTCGCATGCTGATGACATTTTCATGCGATTCCGTCCCATTGATGTGCGCGTTATTTTCACTTCACGTTTCCAGTCCTCCTCAGTTCGTTTTCGAGGCTTTCCTTGTCGATCTCTTGACGGCACTGGGCATGGCTCTAATGGAGTAAATTGTCCTGGTGGTGGACGATGAACACGCCAATAAGCACGTTCTTGTGAATCACTAACAATTTTATCACCCTTTTTTCGATCCTTTGCAAGCTTAATTTGCTCTTCCGCTTGCATCATAATAAAGTCCCATTTGCCTTTCAAGTTTTTATGCAATGATGCCAATGCTTCAGTTTCATAATCTTCTAAAGCATGTCGTTGCTTGTTTCTCAAGGAACGTTTTGCTAAATAAATTGCATATTCAATTTGATCGGGTGCTTTTTGTTGTCTCCATGGCCAATAATATGGCGATTGGAAGCGATATAAGGAAGAATCGTCCTTAACGACAAGGGTTTTGGAATCGCTTACAGGAAAGAAGTAACCATGTTGACATAGCTGATTTGCCATATTAAGTGCTTCAGATTCCTCCACATTTAAACGTTCCATGAGCCATTCGATCAAGTCATAGCCCATAAATGCTGAAGGAATTGATGTGAGAAAGATTTTTTGACTTCGAACTGGAACGCCGGTTTCTGGATCCTGCATTTCTTTCACTAATGACTCCATCTGTAAAAGAGAATGAAAAATGACAATCAATAAAATTTGGAAGGTAATTATGAGTGAGTAATTTTTGTGGTAGTCACATAGTCGCAGTTATGTAGTGTCACCAATAATTAATCGTTTGCTTACAGCAATAAAATGTATAGAATTAATGTATGTGGAAGAACACACAATTAAAATATAATCGACCTCGTGGGGGACAAAAATGTATGTGGATTAATAATTTATGCTATATTCCCACATTTGATTGCCATTTTTTACGTGCCTAAATTTATTAGCAAATTTTATGAAGTCTTTTGATTTTATTTTGGAGGATCTTAATTGTGTCGTTAATTTATAGTTAAATGCAAACCAAAAATTCTAATAAAATTTTAATCCATTATGTATAAATGACTCTCAAACATAATTCCAAGTTGACTCTAGAACTGTTTGAAAAAATCAGTCAAGTCATTAAGATAATCAATGACAAAGCTTCTATTGACATTATTTCTAATAACCAAACACATCATCTAAAATAACAAACCTCAAGTTATTACGTCCTATTCACCCCATTTGATCACAATTGTTAATTATGTATGAAATACATTTACATGTATGATAAAATCATTAGCAGTCATCGATATGTAAAGTTCACAAATTTATTTTATTTTTCTTTCCATTTGCATGAAAATATTTTTGTTTGTGGCAGTAAAGCGTGCATAATAACATTTAGGTAACTCTTCTTGTACATTATGGTCTGCTTGATTTTCATGAGTGTGATATTATCAATTATGTAGATGAATTTTTGATGGGTACATATTGGAATTTGAAATTATTTCGTTTTTGGATTTTTTGGAAAGATAGTGATGATGATAGTGTAAACGATAGAATTATCAAAGTAAAAAAAATAGCAAAAATAGCAATAAGTAACGCAATACCTTTGACGAATATTTTCGGCTATATTTCTGTAAAATTTGCAACAAAATATAACAAAGGTGTTAATTTACATTATTGTTACCGAGTACAGGTGTATGTAATATAAATATCTGAAATTTCTAAATTATTCCCTTTAGGCAAAAATTAAAGCATGAAAGGCTTTTGTGAAATTTTGTGTATGGTGGTTTTGTAGTTTATATATAACAGCTTCTATGATGTGTCAGTTATTGAGTTTGTTGATGAAACTAAAGGCATGTAATAGTTTGTATACTATGTAAATAAATTTACATGTTTTTGAGAGCTACAAGCAGTTAGGTTTATGGGGGAAACAAATTGCAATAAAATTGAAAAAAAAAATCTTTAAAAATCTAACCATACCTGAACTAGCCAATGATAAATTCACAGAACCACTAGACTTTATGATACTTATATGATATTAATCATTAGCATAATTCATATAATTTTTTAGCGCATTTTCCTCTTGGGAAAAGGACGCTATTATCCGCACTTTGTCCGTCCGTCTGTCCGTCCGTCCGTCTGTGGAGCTATCTCCTCCTAGGGATTAAGCTTTTTTGATGCGGTTTTTGGCTTAAAATGTGTGTAGTATATCTGGCTAGAGCTGGCGAAAAAATCAGCACGAATGGTCACTTCCTCTGCTGGAACCAGCGTAAAAAGTACCAAAATTGCATTTCTTTATATGTGTTAGTGTGGTAAAATACACTAAAATGTTGACTTTTTCAAAAATTCATCTTTCTTCGGTTCAAATCCCATCAGAGGTCGAATTCTTTTTTCGGTCCTTTTTTGATTCCTTATGACTGGAACTGACTTTATGGCCATGAATACTTCCTGGATCTTACTTTGTGGCCATGAATCCTTACTGGATCTCACTTTATGGCCATGAATGCTTACTGGATCTCACTTTATGGCCATGAATCCTTACTGGATCTTACTATATGGCCATGAATGCTTACTGGATCTCATTTTATGGCCATGAATCCTTACTGGATCTCACCTTATGGCCATAAATGCTTACTGGATCTCACTTTATGGCCATGAATGCTTCTTGGATCTTATTTTATGGCCATGAATTCTTACTGGATCTTACTTTATGGCCATGAATGCTTACTGGATCTTATTTTATGGCCTTAAATCCTTACTGGATCTCATTTTATGGCCATAAATGCTTACTGGATCTCATTTTATGGCCTTAAATCCTTACTGGATCTTACTATATGGCCATGAATGCTTACTGGATCTTACTATATGGCCATGAATGCTTACTGGATCTCATTTTATGGCCATAAATGCTTACTGGATCTCATTTTATGGCCATGAATGCTTACTGGATCTCACTTTATGGCCATGAATGCTTACTGGATCTTACTATATGGCCATGAATCATTACTGGATCTTATTTTATGGCCTTAAATCCTTACTGGATCTTACTATATGGCCATGAATGCTTACTGGATCTTACTATATGGCCATGAATGCTTACTGGATCTCATTTTATGGCCATGAATGCTTACTGGATCTTACTATATGGCCATGAATCATTACTGGATCTTACTTTATGGCCATGAATGCTTACTGGATCTTATTTTATGGCCATGGATGCTTACTGGATCTCATTTTATGGCCTTAAATCCTTACTGGATCTCACTTTATGGCCATGAATCCTTACTGGATCTCATTTTATGGCCATGAATGCTTCTTGGATCTTATTTTATGGCCATGAATTCTTACTGGATCTTACTTTATGGCCATGAATCCTTACTGGATCTTATTTTATGGCCATGAATGCTTACTGGATCTCATTTTATGGCCATGAATGCTTACTGGATCTCATTTTTAGCGCATTTTCCTAGATTTTCATAATTTTTCCGAAAAGTTTTGTATTGTATATATTATAAAAACTTACATTTATAAAAAAAAAATCTCATCAATATAAATAATTAAAATGTCACATTAACATTTTAATAAAAAGAGCATCAGTGGCGTAAGTGTTAGAGTGCGCGGCTCCTACCATGAGAGTCATGGGTTCAAACCTAGCCCGTGACCAAATACTTTTTTGCTTTTTTTTTTTAATTCTATGTTGCATAATGTTTTTCATCCATTTTTTTTCTGTCAATTTTAAATTTTTGGGTAAATAAAGAATGGTTATAGCTAAATATTTGGCTTTGTACTTTTAGGGTTTTAATTCTTTGTGTATTTACTGATCGCGGAAAATGCGCTTTCGTCGGTCACGAGTGACCACCGTTATACTTGTTTGAAATGATAGCTTCTATTTTATGAATAAATAAATAAATAAAAGGGCGTAACATACTTCCTATTTCATTTGGAACTGCTCCTTTTTCATATCTATTTCTACGATACAGACATATATCATTAATATATAATTGACTTTTCCTTATTAAATAATTTTCATATCAGCACACACGCACACGCGTATTTATAAATTAATGGTTTTTTCGACGATGGAAAATGAAATTTTGTGCAAAATTAAATTTTCTCGTTTGTGGTGTGTGACAATTTGCTAATTTTATTTGGATGAATGAATGAAAATTTGTGGAAATTGTTATGTAATTTAATAATGTGCGTGGGTTGAAATTTGTTTTGGAATTCGCATGTTATGCAATAGTTGTTTGAAATTTGAGTGGGTGGGGTGAGTGAAGCTTTTGTAATAAAAGTTATTTAATGTTTCAGAAAAATTAACTTTTTTAATTTTCAGAATTTACTCTGAAAAGATCTTGATTCTTGTTTAAAAAATCACCTTCTGAACAAGACATTTTCATTACTCGGAAGAAAACAATGCCAAACGTAAATGAGCCACGAGGCAACGACAAACAGCAATTATGTCGCATGCATAAATTAAGAGGGTCAAAAGTGACGTATTCACGTTGTTATTTAATGAAATTTATGTCAGACCATGACACACGTCAACATTCTTTCCAATTAGTCTCCACCAACTTAAAGCTGATTTCCACAAATATGAAAATTTATTATTCATGGAAATATGTATCTTGTGTAGGGTTTCTGAAAAACCGCATTTTTAGAGAACCGCGGTTTTGCGGTTTTCAATAATTCTAAAAACCGCGGTTTTCGCGGTTTTCATACAAATGTATGAAATTTTTTAAAAAAATCAAAATTTGAATTTTCATACACAAATCTTTATTTTAATTTTAATTTTTTGATCTAATGTAGGGTAAAAAATATTGAAATTTGCACAAAGCGAACAAATTTTTTTTAATGGCTTGTAACTTTCATTGGAAGCAATGTTGATTTACCAAATTTTTCCCAGAACTTTATTTGGTTTCCATATTTTTTTATTCAATCTTGAAAACAGCTTTTTTTGCAGCATAAAGCACTAAAAAACGTTTTGACATTTAAATATTGAAATTTGTACAAACAAATATTGAAATTTGTACAAACAAATATTGAAATTTGTACACCACATTCTCACGACTTTTGCACCCAAAACTTGGGAAAAATTAAATTTTTTGCAGTTCTTTTATTTGAAGAAGTTTTACAATATCTTGAGCTGCTTATTAGTCTAATTAAATTTATTTAATTTGTTTACAAACAAATTGTTTACTCATTTGTTTGAAATGAGATGGACTATTCTGGAAATGCATTGATTTATTCGGGCAAGAGTTTAAATAATCGTAAACTACAATCTCCGATCAAAGTCATAAGACCTTAACATGCGAACCAAAATGTCTTCTTTGTCAATTATTGCATATTCAAAAATTGTACAAAAATTTTTTGATGATTTTGTTCGTACAAATTTCAATATTTTTTGCCTTGTATGATTTTTCGTGAGTTTTGAGTTTGAAAAAACAAAAAATAACAATAAAGTAAAAAAATTATTTTCATAAAAATTTTTCTTGCAAATTTTTTAAATTTTTAGTATAGAAAGTTCTAAAACCGCGGTTTTTCACCCAAAACCGCGGTTTTTTAAAAACCGCATTTTTAGGTCAAAAAGTGCGGTTATGCGGTTTTGCGAAAACCGCAATCAGAAACCCTAATCTTGTGCTTTTTAATCACATTCTGTATACACTTATAATTTTAAATTATAAATCACGACGTAATTTTTTAAAAAAGATGTAAAACCTTACATGAGGTAAGGAAAAAGTGGTTTTGACTAAAAAAATAATCAAATTTTTCACATCTGCTCTCATGTATGCATGATATTTTTATAGGAGGAACGTCTATGAAAAAATTATAGTAGTTTTTTTTTATAAAATATTTATCTGATGAATAGTGTGGATTCCTTAGTCAAGAACGAAGCCAGAAATGATTCAATTAAGAAAAGTTAATTCTTTTGAAAAGCTGCTTCTAGTTTCTAAAGCATAAAATTGTCAAGTTTCAAAAACTCAAAATTGTCGAGGAACCTAGCTTCAATTTGTGTATACAATCAAAGAAAAAAAGAAAAAAAATACGACTTGAATGTTCTGTGAAATATGATTCTTCAATACGAAAAGTTTTTTTGTTGAAAGCGACACAAGTAGAGAATTTCGCAATATGCTTTGTGAATTAAAGTCTATTACTTCTAGAAGGAAAAGGTCATTGACATGAATTTTACTTGAAAATAAGGATGTATGAAAACATAAATCAAAGAATAAGTTTATTTGGCCTTATCTGCTGCATTCAGGATGGTTTTGTACTAGCATCTCTGAACAAATACGTTACGTGCGAAATTTGAATTTGTTCTAAAATAAAACCCATTAGTACACCTTATTTTAGTACAAGTCGTCCGTTAAATCTTTAAGAAACAAATTAAGATTTATATACTTTCTACTTGTTATAATTAGTTTAAATTTTTTTATATCAAATTTCATGGCTGAAATTATGGAAAAATCATTATTATAATAAATAAAAACTTAGGAAAAACACTTAATTTTGCAAAAAAGAATTTTTCTTGGTCGGATTATATGTAAAAAAAGATTTGAATTTTTGATTTTTTTCAGAAATTGAGGGCCTTTTAACTAAAAAATTAACGGACAAAACCGCTGTTCAGAGATGCTAGGTTTTGTATTTCTGATATATTAAACAAGAATTTTTCACAAATTTTAAATTTAAGCTTTAAAATTTTAACCACAAGTCCTTCAGGAAACATGAAACCTAGCATCTCTGAACAGCGGTTTTGTCCGTTAATTTTTTAGTTAAAAGGCCCTCAATTTTTGAAAAAAATCGAAAATTCAAATCTTTTTTTACATATAATCCGACCAAGAAAAATTCTTTTTTGCAAAATTATGTGTTTTTCCTAAGTATTTATTTATTATTACAATGATTTTTCCATAATTTCAGCCATGAAATTTGATATAAAAAAATTTAAACTAATTATAACAAGTAGAAAGTATATAAATCTTAATTTGTTTCTGAAAAATTTAACGGACGACTTGTACTAAAATAAGCCGTACTAATGCGATTTATTTTAGAACAAATTCAAATTTTGCTCGTAACGTATTTGTTCAGAGATGCTAGCATGAAAATAATCATATTTTCTCAAAAATGCGCTTTATCCCAAATCAATTCAAAAGCCATCCAACTTGTGTTATTTTCCTTCTCAGACCAAACTTCCTTCTCGACAACGAAGCAAAAAATATTTATTTTTACATCAAAAACTGAGAAAGGAATGACTCAAGTCACGCAAACACTATTCAACAATGAATCTCGAAAGTAAAGTACCTATAAATATAGGAAATATAGTAAGAACTAACGGATGAATGATTGTAATAAATTTACAGTGAGTCTATCACAAAATTTCGAATGGCAATAATTTTTGTTTCCTAAATCACCTACTGCTATTTATTTTCTCCATCAAGGAGCAATAAACAATGTTTAATGGAACAAATCTAATAGGTTTGGGCATTTGATGTTGGGTTGGGTGAAGATTGAATTTTGATGAAAATTTTAAATTTTTGATCATTTTTGAAGGGTTTTTTGAGCTCATATACAGCAATTTAGGTATGATAAGTAAAGTGACTTTCTGGATGGGTTAACGAAACATAAATTTTTAACAAAAAATGCTTGAAAAGCTAAAATAACGACATTTTCTGCCTGAAATTGGCTTTAAAAATGTATCCCTTCCAATGACGCATGACTTAAAGCTCATTGAACAAAATCTCAATATTTTAAGCCAATTTCCTGAATTTTTGATTTAAGGTTCAATATTACCATAATGTATAAAAGAAGCAAAAAACAACTCATGTAAAATTTTTATTTTCCTCATCTTCATAAAAAAAACGAAAATAAATAAATAAATGGATGTAAGCGGTCGATTGCGAGAGAATGAACAAGAAATTAAGTAATGGAAATAAAAAGGAAGGAGAGAGAGATACACACGCATGATACAGCCACCAAACGAGGGAATTCAAACGTGAGACGTGAACGATGTCGATAAAATAAATCAATACACATTAAATGTTCACACAGTCGATTTACAACTTTACATGCTTTTCCTTCAGTCTTTTTCTTTTGTGCTTTTCATTTTCGTAGAAAATAAATGCGAATGAGCTTTTTTTGTTGGTATAGAAAATTTTTATTAACATAAAATCAATAAAGACAATTTTGTTCTTTTCTTTTCTTTTTTTTATTGTTACGTTTTCAAAATGTAACTTGCTGTATATTTATTTACTTTTCATTTTTCCGACTCATTTAAAAGGAATCTATGGATGCTAAATATCTCATTTTAATTCAGCTTGTTGTAGGTTTGATGAAATAAGATGTTAGAGAGTTTTTAGTTTGTCTGAAATTCAAAACATTCTAAATTTAAGTGGGTATGTAAATGTGATGTCTAAAAAGCCTAAATTTAGTACAACTTAGCCATTAATTAGCTTAAAAAATTGAGAATACAAAAATGCGCTTCCTACAATTTCCAACTCCCTTATGATTCATTATTCAAATACACATTTTGGAGTCTAAGCTTGTTTAAATTAATTCCATATATCCGACGATGAAAATGCTATCTTACATTCAGCGTGGGAGCTTTTATTTTTCTTCGCATGAGATTCGAATTTTAAGTAATCTAATTTGAGCTTTTTATAAAGGCTTTTCATGAAAATTTGCATAAATTATTTTGAGCATCTTAATTCATGAAGAATTCTACTTGAAAATTTCATCTTCAGATTCTGCTTCATAAAAGAAAAGTTTTCTTCATTTTAGTTTACTTTTCAAGATGAAATGAGTTCTACAAAATAATGAAAATGTTTTCAATTATTTTCAATTTGAGGAGCTTTAGTTGTACAAAAATAATTGATTTGATTGAGTGCTTAATTTTAAGTAAAAGCTATTCATTTAAAAAGTTGATTTTGTTTCATAGATTTAAGAATTCCAATCAAATGATATTAAATTTTGAAACTTTTAATTTCTTGAATTTTTCAAGAATTTTTGGTGACTCTATATTAAAATTCCATATAACCACTATCAACCCCAAAAAAATATTCCATAGTCAACTAATTTTATCATTATAATAGCTTCAATTCTAAGCTCACTCAATAAGTTCATTGTAGTCTATATCTCAACTTATAATAACAGCAAAATACGGAAGCAGCCCACACACAGTTTTTATTTTCATTGACTGCCAAAGCAGCAAAAAAGTAGAAGTATGAACGAGAAAAAAGAGAAAGCGATTACTTTTAATATAATGACACATATCATCCATCCCACATCTGTATGAAAAGTAATTACAATCCTTTTATTGCTAAAGAGAATATGAAGCACTCAGCATATGAGTTCTTTCATACACAAAAGGCGTTCTGCTGAAAAGGTTCATTTTCTAAACAATACACATCCGGTCCATTCGGAGAAACGTGACAACAGCAGAAAATGTTATTCATTGTGTGTCATTAACATCAAAAGGGACTTTTGGATGGAAGAGAAAATAAATTTTTATTAAAGTGACGTTGGATGAGGAGTGGCGATGGTGCAATTTTGTGATGGTTTATAGGTTTGGCTGATTGGAATTTTCATTCAATAAATTTGATCATTGATGAAGAGACTCATTGGTTATGTGACATAGATTATGCAGTTTAAAGAGGGTAAGGGTAAAAACTCATTTACAAATGAACTCAAAAATTAAGTCAACGACTATTTAGGTGTAGTATTTGTTATATCTAACTTTGAAGATGTCCATGATTCAAAAAAATTTTCACCACTGGTTTGGGAACATTCACTTATTGCATTTAATTTTTGTAGATGATGGGGTCTGAGACATCGTGTCTGACAATTCCATTTAAAATTGTTTTTAAGGGGTAGGTGGTCTGGAAACCCAAATTTTGAATGACCCCTTTACATGAACTGCCATTCATTTATAGCTTATTCTCTTATAAAATTCCCATTGTCACAAAAAAAAAGTTTTTCAATTTTCTCCCAAACAATAAAATCGCTTACCTTATCAAAAGCCATTGGCCGTGATAACTTCTCAATTGGCGCTGAAACGGAAGATGTAGATGCTGCATTTGATGGCGCTGATGCACTAGATATCATAGAACTAATAGATGAGAACGATGATTGTGGTCGTTCAGTATACAAAACGAGTTGATTATTTGCAGATGGTAAAGAAACTGCTGTTGTTGCCATGTTTGTTGCTGGTAATACTGTTGCTGCTGATGATAATTCAACTAATGATAAATGTTCTCTATCTCTATCAGGCGGTACATTAACATTAGATGATGTTGGCTCCATGGCCTGTGATGCCTTGGCTCCAGTTGAGTTTTTTGTTGTTGGTTTATTTTGGCACCAATTTTTTTTTATCTATCTGCTGAGCTTCAAGTTCTTTTCTCTTGGTTTATTTTATTTGTAAGTTATTTTGACAGATGTAGAGGAAGAGTTGGCCAGGTGCTGTGTTAACTTCTGGGTTTTATTTTCTTTTGTCTTAAATCTTTTATATTTTGTTCCTTTACAAGTTAGACGAAGTTTCGTGGAGACTTATTTCGTATCAGAGAAGACAGCTCAGTGCTCTAAGGGTAAGAGATGAAGCAACCTAAAGTATTATTGGATATCTCGATTTCCGTTAATTATCAGCGTCTTTAAGGATTTTTTAATCGTAATTTTTGTTTTCTTTTTTTTTTGTTAAAATTCTTTCTTTGTATCGTGGATTTTTAAGATTTTATCTTAATTTCTTTTATTCTTTTGTTTTTTACTCTTACTTTCTTATCTCACTTCTGTTGATTGTGTATTGTGTAATATAATATACTCGTATTATTTTTATTCTTATATCTCTTATTTTGCTTTTATTTTAAACGTTGGGGATGTTTATCTTATCCAAACTCCATGTTTGTTTTGAAAGAATACACAACTGCAACAATAGATGAGAGGAAAAAAGATGGAAGGGATATGAAATATAAGATATATTGACATTCAAAGTACACAACGGCAAAACGTGTACATACACAAAAAAATCTTGAATTGAATGATTAAATTCTGGATGATAGACTGAAAGCTCTTGAGCTTAAATTTGAAAAATTGAATTTTAAATTGTAAGTTGATGCTCTATTACACAGTTGAATGACATTGGGAAAATTTCAGATTTGTATGCAAATATTGAAAAATGAATTCTCTTGTGCATAAAAATTTACAAATAATTTTACATGAAAATTTTAATTTATTAGATTTAAAATGTGGAAATACGAAAATGAACGTCGTTTAGTTTATTTTTAAAAATTCAACCTTTAAGAAAGTCAACAACTGACCTCAATTTTCAATTCAAAATTTTTGTTTATTTATCCAGTTTTCATCACATTTTCATTCAAAAACTCACTTTGATGCATTTCCTCCGTTTCCCACCAAATCGATCTCGTTTTTCTCCTCCACCAATTGATTACGGATGATGGATGGAAAATTTTCCTCGATTTCTCGAAGAAAATTTCACGAGATGACAATTGGGGCTGCGAACGATACAGAAGAAGACCGGTAGTTTCGTCTGGCGGTTCGAGCCCCTGAACCATCTTGCTATTACTTCCACATTGATCTGTAATGATAGGAAATTAAAATTTGATTAGATTTCTTTAGAATTTTGAAATTGAAAATTTTTTCAATAAACTTAAAATCAATTTAAATTAATGCATGCTGTGATTCTCTCTTATTTTCAATTTATTCAATCGATTTCTTTTTCTAATCCGTAAATGCCATTTCTAATGGTCAAACAACAAGGACATTCATGCCTTGTCATGTCAAACATAAAATACACGTGATTCGTACACTTTTCTTCTATTCTAATCTGTTTATCTAATTTCATGTCACACGTACCACTATGTTGATCCTATTTATAAACAATATATTAGACATTCGAGTTGGATGAGCAAGAATGAGATTTTTAGATTGAGAAAATTGTTAGTTTGAGAATGGATAGTCGATATTTGCACGTGTGATTGCTGAACATTGGATTTAAGCTTTCTTCTTTGCCAGACTTTAGTTTTGTAATCGAGGATGAAAATTTCAAAATTTTAGAAACCAAAATTTAAACCTTACAATTGAAAATCAAGCATTTCAACTTCCCATTACCATCATCATCATCATCATCGTCATGCAACTCAGACACGACACGATTGTCAATTTATTTCCATGACAAAAGACTAATCCCGTTGCAAAAATACTGAAGGAGCCTCGAGCTAATTAAATCCCAATCTGTTGCTTACTATACACAAACCGTATCATACGGCTACAGCTTTAAATCCTTTTCCATAATAACTGATTGATTCTCAAAAGTCCTTCATGGAAGAGGAGATTATAACTGAAAAGTATAAGTTCTGTTGAATGTCCTTAATTCTTTATCATTTTATGAGAAAGTCATCTCCACCCACTTTTTCAACCTACGAAAAAATAAAATAAGAAAAATCCCAATGATGTTGTCATTTGTGCTTATTTTTTGATATGTGAGATGAGTTCCACCGCACCACATTGTTGTTATTGTTATGTTGCTATAGAATTTTTATTTACTGTCTCCTACATATGAACACAGCATCACTTTATGCTGAAGATACAATGACATATAAAAACAGCATCGCGTTTGATGTAACGTACTTGAAGCAAAAAGTAATTTAATAAACTTTATTTTTGCTTCTTGTTGTGGAAAATTAAAAATAAAAATCATGGAAGCAGATGCAATCAGTGTTGGACTAGTTTATGGAAAAATGACTAGATATATATGTCAACTGCAATGGTTCAATTTTGTATAAAATATTTTTCCCACATTAAAATGCTCACAAAATTTTTTATATCTATCTCTTCTGATAATTAATTTACTTCTCGGAAGGTTTTGTAATTTTAAACCCATTTTACAAACCATTACATTCATCATGCATATATTAATGTTTACACATAGCTTCATGTATGGAATATTATTTCAATTACGTGTATCAACTGTTTGCGCACGAATATGAATATTTTGTAAAATAAGGTCACCTGCGGGATGAATTTATTTACTTCATCATGACATGTGGAAGCTTTTTTTTATTTTCTTATTTTAAAAAAGTATTTTTTATTTGAATTTTTAATGGAAATATTTAAAGGCAAGCAGCCTTCATATAAAATCAAATTCCCACATCAAAATTCACATAAAACCAATCATCGATAATCACACAAAGAGTTATCAAAAATAAATTAAATTTTAAAGTCTCCCAACTTGATACTTAAAAGAGACTTCCATCGTATAACTTATAAATGGTTCATCTGAGAATATTCAAAAATGAAATTTAAACTCATATAAAATTGTTATTGTGCTTGTTGATATAGGATCACATATACAATAGAAAGGATTAATTGTGAAATGAGAAGAAGTTATGTCCTAGTTTTAATTAAGCATATATTTTGTGAATTTCTTGTTCAAATTAATCCTTCTTTAGGAACTTTCTGTATAATGACAAAGGATAGCTTTAATTTGTAGAAAAGAGCTTTGATTCTGGATTTAATCTAGTTGAAAAGCTTTTGGAACTAGTTGACTACAATAAATTTTATTTCTGTTGTTTATGACTTCAATTATAGAGAAAGTTTGTAAAGAAGATTTAAAGATTGGAGATTGTGTGCTGGTTACATTGAGGATTTATGTTTTTGGGGGTCATTTAATTATGATGGGTAGATTCTACACTTTGAACAAACGTAACAAACATACAACTCCTTACATCCTTTGAGACATCACATCATTCAATCCGACGGCATTCTCAAAGGTCAATGTTGTTTTGAAAGCATTTCCACAATTTAATTTAATTCCTCATCACTCTTCACTTCATCAACAACATCATCTTTTCAAACATATAACAAACATAAAGGATAATTGAAATAAACTCAACTGACTGCCAATATGATGAAGAATATTTTTTTTTGTTTGTTTATTTTACAGTCATCGATTTTGTTCTGCATTATTTATTCAATGTATTGATGCGTGCAACATATGGATAAGATTGGATGAAAAGGTAAATATTGAGGCATAATAACATCAGGGGCAATTTACACAATGATTTTACCATCTTTCTGGCTGCCATTTGCAGGATGATTTGAGTTGAACAAGGAGATAAATTGAGTGTCTTACCGAATATATACATAGATAGAATTTTATCCTCACATGCTGTTGGTAATGAAAGGGAAAAATGGAAGTAAAAAGAAGAACTTTTTTTTTTCTTGAATACGGATATTGTTGAAATAATGAATTTTGCGAGTAAGAAGGATTGTGCTTTTGGTTATATTAAGGTCTATGCTCTTTTTTTGTGTTGCTAATGAAAAGGAACTGATGCTTTGGGGTGTTTCAAGGCTGAATACAGTAAACAATTGTTTGAGATCGTGCAGCAATGGAATTAAATTTTTTAACAATAACTTTCAGATTGGGGGTCGTTCACTTATGACGTAAATTTTAGGGAGGGATGGGGGTTTGAGGCAGTGTGAAAGCTTCATACAAAAGAAAATTTTTTGTATGAAGATTTTGTGACAAAGGGGTAGAGTTAGGTATAAAAAAATTAAAATTTTTGAAGGTTGTCATAAGTGAACGACCCTTGTTAAAAAATAAATTTTTGAGGATTTGAAAAACTTTTTTTGTTTTATTTTTTAATTCAAAAAGCTTTCAATGCTTGTTCAATTCAAACTTTTATATATTGCACCCACCGATGCCGACATATAAATTAAACAACAAAAGCTAGAAGTACTTTTTTGTACCTAAAATGGATTTTTTTTCAAACAAATTGCTTGAAGTTATTTTGTATTTAATTTCGAGTTAAGCGTATTTTGTACAAAAAGTATAGAGATAATAATAGACCACAATGTACATTTAAGAAGATGAATTTCTCGAATTGCTTTAGTTGATAATAAATAACGTGGTTTAAGGGAACTGAAATTGGATTCTGTGTGAGAAAGTTTTCTTATTTGAGAACAAATTAAGAGTGAAATTTGAATTTATGTTTAAAGACTTAAATTTTAAAACTGATGAGTATATTTAAGTTTTATGAAACGGAAATGAAAAATTTTAAGTGCTATATCTAAAAATCTAGAGCTTTTTGATTCTAAAAATTTAAGCAAAAAATTTAAATTGCTTTTGAACATCCCAAGTCAAATCCAAGACTACATAAATCAATAAATAACCCAAGCTTAAATATTCTCTTTTTCAATAAAATAAATATTTCATTCTACTTCTTACTCTCACTAAACAATGGCTAATGAATTCACCCAAAAAGCAATCAAGCTTAAAAAGAGTAGATCCATTAGTTATTATTACAAGCTTGTACAGCAACTACAATCAATTTAATTCTCATAATTTATTGAGGCAATTAATTCGATAAATTATATGAAAAAAAAATATTTTATATCAAAAGAAAAACCTATTAAAATTTGATAAATTATAATAAAGAATTAATGAATTTTAGAAACAAATTTTTGAATGCAAAATAATTGCATATACCTAATTACTAATTTGTGTTTTATTTTAGAGGTGTGCAAAATTTATAAATAATTGGTATATTTTATGCATATACACTGCCAATTATAAGCATACAATTTAATAAATCCAATTTTAATTAAATTTGCTTATTAATTATGTTCGTAAAATGATTTAATTTACATTATTGAAATTAGTATTTGGATTTTGAAATTAATTCAACTAAATCAAAATAACAAAGATAAGAAAAATTTTAATCAAATTCAAAACATATGTAAAACTTTTTTTTTACTTTCAATTAATCACGAAAAAATTCTCAGAATTGTTATTTTGAAAATAAATCGAGTAAATTGAGATCAACAAAAAATTTATTGTGAAGATAAATTCTCCGAAATTCAGAACTGATGCTTAATAAAAATTTTAATGGCACAAAAACAATTTTTTGTACTACCCGAGGCGCTTAATGGGACTTAAGGTTGCCATCATTTCTGTCTCATCTAATTTCCATGCCAACTAAATTTGAGGCTTATAATAAAAAATTGAGAATCAAGTCTTCATGTCTGTATTTTATTGCTTTCAGTGAGCATTCATGTAATGGGGTTTGGTACAATTGCCCACTGACGATTGCCCACTCATTGTTTGCCCACTGACATTAGCCCACTGATTATTTGCCCACTGGTACTTTTGCCCACTAGTATTTTTGCCCATTCATTATTTCCCCATTGATTACTTGCCCACTAGTACGTTTGCCCACTGGTACATTTGCCCATCACTCATATCCCCACTCATTATTTTCCCACTCGTACGTTTGATCTTTGATAATTTTGCAAAAAAAAAAAATTACCTATCACATGTATAGCTTTTTTGTAAAAAAAAAGCAGATTTTGAACATTCAACCTTTTAGGAAATTTTTGATATTTAGGAAAAATCCGTACAAATTAAGGATATTCAAATTCCAGTATCATTTTACTTAAGTAGCAGAACTTTTAAACTTTTATCACCTAGATGCAACTTCATCTGAAGTCCTCAAAATTTTGTTAATTTTGAAATCTTGCTTTTTACTTTTCATTTGTATATATGAAAATTAATATAGTTCCAGCTTTAAATATACGAAAGAAAAAAATTAGATGAAACTAGTAAACTTGTATTTGCACAAATCCATAATGTTGATAAATCATAAACGCAAATAATAAAACTTCAATTCACAGTCATAAAAGTTATATATTTATTATAATTATGTATTGAATATCGAAAAAAACACTTCTCTTTCTATGAACAAATTGTCTAAAAGTCAATAGACATATTTCTGCTGCAAATCTGCTCAATCAAGACAATACTAAGTCTTTTACAATTTGCACCTTAAAGAAGACTGTATGATACCCCATGCATCCAACTAAAATATATTCCAAATTTTCCTATCCTTGTTTGGTCTTTCATGGACATACAAGGATGAAACTTTAGTCAAATTGAGCGTTTATAAGGTTAAAAGTATCTCATATATTTTAGATAATTGAACAAACTGTAAAACTTTAATGGAATCAAAAATTTTAAGTTTAAAATTAGTTGTCATATTTAACATTTTCTTAGCATAGATTATAAATCCAATTGTTAAAAAAAGTTTGACGAAAAATAATTCTTGCAAAATTATCAAAGATCAAACGTACGAGTGGGAAAATAATGAGTGGGAATATGAGTGATGGGCAAATGTACCAGTGGGCAAACGTACCAGTGGGCAAGTAATCAATGGGGAAATAATGAATGGGCAAAAATACTAGTGGGCAAAAGTACCAATGGGCAAATAATCAGTGGGCTAATGTCAGTGGGCAAACAATGAGTGGGCAATCGTCAGTGGGCAATCGTCATACTCCCATGTAATGTCATAATATAGGTTTTATGGGATGTAACATAACATTATGAGAGGAATTTTACTTTATTTGTATGAGCTTAACTTTTTTCTTAGAAAATGAAAATAAAAGATGTAAGAGATGCTTGTGCTGGAAGACGAATTGTGATGATTATGAGCTTAAGGTCTTTGATCTAAAGAGTGATTAAGGTTAAATATGCATTAGGATACTTGTTGAAATATCAGTAGATGACCTGATATTTTTTGAAGAGCTTTTATTTAGCCTTAAAAATCATACAAAGGACTTTAGGAAAAATATTCATTCTTAGTCTTGAAATCCTCCATGAAGGCATGAAAATCCAATTTTTTTAACAATCAGTTCCAGAACCTAAATGAAAATGCACTTAAATTCTGCTGCATACGTAGTCAAGTTTGAATTTAGAATTTGACCATCTCAAAATCCTGAAATTCCGATATTTCCAACATTAATCTTTAAATATTCCAAGTCATTAAATTAAATAACTCAATACAACCATTGCATATACAGCCATAATTCATCAAATTACTCATAACTGGCAATAACACATGACAAAATAAAATTTCCCAGAAACTTGTACATTGTACATAGCAACATGTGATATACAGCATACCCACAGCAATTTATTCCATAGAAAATAGTAGCAAGTATAAATCTCATTTCAACAATGTCATTTCATTTATGTTCATATGAAAAATAATCAACGAAAAAAAAACATTTCATCCACAAAAAAAAGAGAAAGAAATGTTTTATGTGCGCAAAATCAAACTGAAGCAAAAGCAATAGTGGGAATAGTAGCAACAGAAGTTGAATGTTGATGGTTAAGAGAAAAAAGTTTAAAAAGTAGCAGAATGTAATGGAATGAAAGGAGAGAAAAATCTTATAAAAAGTCATGTCGAGTATTATTTAAAATACATTATCGTGCATACACGTGCTTGCCAAACGTATTTGTGGAAAATATTTTTGTATGGATAAAATGTATGTTATATAAATTATGTGTTTTCATTTCAGCACAATAACATCCAATTGTGATCTGCATATTGTTGAATGCCAATAACATCTTCTTTCTCTTTTCCCTTTTTGTAAGACTTTTTTAAAAAAAATGACATGGAAGAAACTTTTCGTTCAGCTTGTAAATTCGAAAATAGAATGAAGAAAATTTCTCGATTTTTCTTTCTATTTGCTATTTTGGAACTGACTCTAGAGTACAAAAACAGAAATGCTGAACATGTTCAATTTATGTTGATTTATGCATTGATGTAGGTGAATGTGTAGAATAAAGAACCAATGAGTTGGTGTTTGGTTGCTTTACGTAATCATTTGAATTTTACTCGAATTTATCAGTTTTTGGAAGCATCTATTTGGTTTTGTGAATGAATTTTTGTTTTAATTGGTGTAGTGTAGGATTTGAATTTGAATAGATTTTGTTCGTCATAAAGGCGAACATTTTTTAATTGATTTTAGTTAGACAACTTGCAAAAAATGATTTAATCCTTCAATTTGTAAAATTACGTGTTCAATTCCCATCGGATTATGAACTTTCAAATAAAAACTCAATAAAGTCATTTTGAAAAGTTTAAAATTCTTTGATTTTGTTGAATGTCGAGGAAAATTCGAGAATTGAACATAAAAAAAATGTTGAGCTAGAAGAATTCAAGAATTCCTCTCATTCAACCATCATGTAATTGTTAATTAGCTCTGATTTATGTAACTAAAATAAGGCTTGCAATAAAAAGAAAATAAACAAGTTATAAATACTTCGAACAAATTGAAAGGCTGCCAATATAAATTAATATCCACAGAATCAAATGAAAGCTTCAATTACTTGCAATTCAAAGAACTTACTAGATATTTATATAATACTAGTGTACTATCCCGTCAAGTATGACTCAGTTATGAAAAAAGTTCCAGGTAAAAAACTAAATAAATTAGATATTTTGAAATTCTCAATAATAGAAACCGATTTCTCAATTGTCAATTCTTAATAATGAAAAGAGCGTAATGACAAACAGAAAGGCAGAAAAATGATGAAAATTATATTAACAATTGACATACTCAATAGATCCATAAGATAAAAGGGAATTGCATTGATACTAAATTTAATCATCTTTTGAACAATGGAAGAACTAACAAAGCAAACGGAAATCAATTAAGTAATTGAATGCAATTGTGGTTGGGTGGAAAATGTTTCCTTGAAATTGTCTGAAGTGGTAGAAAATTAATTGGTAGTTTTAAATGGATATTATTACGCAGTACTATGCAATATATTGAACATGGATTGCAAAAGAGATAAATTAATGAATTTTTAAAGTTTTACATTTTTAATTCAACTCTTAAATTTATTTGATGACAAATATTCAAAAAACAAATATAAAATTTCCCGTACTGAGAATTACCTATTTTCATTCTATAAAATTAATTTATAGAATTAATTAATAGAATTTCAATAATTTAAGGATATAATTTGGGAAATATAATGAGTGTTTCTAGACGGCTATGAACTTTTATACATGCATGAATTGATGCAGGTGAATAAGTGAGTAAACTGCTGTGGTCCATTTAAATTTTATTAAATAAATTAATTTATTTATTCCTTGCAGGAGAAATGTTACGTTTTCATTGAATTCATTAAATTGTTAATAAACACGAAAATAAAAATTAATCAAACTCGACGTGAATGAATAAAGTTTGCAAATTAAATTAAATATTCATATTTTTTTTTGAATAACTTTTCAAAAAATGTATGAAAAAATTAAATTTGTAAATTCATACAGAATGCAAGGGTTTTCTTTAGCATAAACTAACAATTTGAATAAATGATTTTTAATTATTTTTTAAAAAAAATCGAGTAAATGTTAAAACAAATTTTGAAGTTAGAAAATATTGTCAGATAAAAAAAAATTAATAATGAAAGAGCGCAAAAGCAACAATCCATACTAGTTTCCATCTAATCTTTCAACCCACTTTCACTCCAAAACAGCAACAAAAATCAACAAAACAAAACTTGTTGCAAGAAAAAAAGGACGTTGTACAAAAAAAGTAGAAAAACAAGTAATGCTGATATTTAATTGAGTTTCTGTCTTAAAGGCATGCTTCCTTACTGACTGTTCATTAACGACTAACATTATTCATTTGAATATTTATATCCGACTCATGTAAGTTTATCGAAGCATGATGACTTTTATTGTACGCTCTGCGTGTTAAACAATTCCCAAATCATATTTAATGAGCTTACATTGTCATCATCATCGACACACATTCGTACACGAAAGACATCAGCAACAAGGCTGAATATTTTTTAACGAGAATTTTATTTTTTCTTTTTCTCTTTTTTTTATAATAAAATCCAATTGGCTTTTAGAGATAACTGAGCTTTGTCTCTCTTGCATCATCACAGCTTGACAGTATTGTAAGATTCATAATAAAAAAAAAGTCAATGACAAGAAGGACGATAATGTTCATGATAAGAATATTATTGTTATTAATGTAAACGCTAAAAAAATACAAGGATTTTAAAATTGTCAGCATGAATTTTTTGTCGTTTAATTTACTGATGACTTTTGGATGCGAATGAGCTATGATTCGCATTTTAAAAGCAGAACTGTGAAAAACATTTTTTGAATTTATAACAGTTTAAAATTATTTGAAAAAGTTTAGCCATAAAGTACGTTAAAATTTTTTAAATTCAATAGGAGTTTCTGGTAACAGTCCGCTTAAGCTTTTATAGCTTTTTCCACAAGCTTATCAAAATGTCCCCAAAAAGCTCTTCTTCGATCTATTTATTCATTCATACTTCACTATCTTCACGTTTCTTTTTATGACCATCGTACGTGGGTGGGATTATGAAATGTGATAAAATTTCAATGAGACTTATCCTCCCTTTGATTCCATTCTTTGCTTTCTCATGTTTCAGCTATGGATTATGTGAGAAAAATAAATTATAGCTTGGACAATTTTAACTTGGAACTTGAATTATTTATTTTAATTCGTGCGAGCCTTGAACAAATTTGGCAGGATTTTAAGCATCAAAATAGAGTGATCCTATTTTTGGTTAAATAAATATGAAAGCATTCTGAAGGACAACATAAATTTTAAAATAGAATATGAATATAAATATTTGAGATAACATTTATGCACATTTAGAAGCTGCATCGACATTAAATGCCATGTTGAGTTTATTCATGAATGAATACAGTTTAAAATTATTCGTTTTCAGCCCGAGTTTCACAATTTTTTATATGGCATTAATTCATAATCATATTGTAATTAATGTTTTAAATATTTACTCAACAAACCCCAAACAACAAAACTCCTCTAAATGATAACCATTTAGATACGTAAATTATTCAATTGCCATTACTGCTCGGGATATTCAAATCTGTGTAGGAAGTTGCTCATTTTAAACATGCACATATGATAAGTAGCTATTTCATATTTCTATAGAAATGACATTTAGGACAGCATTTAATCACCGTGATTGTTTAATTATCAAGAGACGAATTCCGCTTAATTTTGTGTAGGATTCTTAGGATTTTCTAAATGTCAAATATTTTCAGGATGTGTGCGAGAATTGACACATTTTCCCCCAGAGCAATTTTTAGCATACACCCGTGCCTCAATTTAGTTTTTTGCTAAGGCTCTTTGTCATTTCCACGTAAAGAGGATTGCAGATTCCTTGAGCGGCCAAGCAAGTTTAAATTCATGGCAACCAGATGACTTTATCAATTAAAGAAAGAAGCTTAAAGATTTTTATTATTTTTTGTGAACTTCGAAAAATTTATTTGATGCCCACACAAAGTAATAGGACACCTACAAACTTGACTTTTTTTATTAAGAAACCTTGAGAAATTTTTGTTTTAAATTTTTAATTGTATGAATGAAAGCTTTAAGTATTTTCAATTTTAAATATCTTCCAAAAATCAAAATCGTAAAAGCTTTCAACAATTTTCATCACCTTGATGCGATGCGCAGAAATAAATATCAAATGTCAGGGAAATAAAACGGAAAACAAGTAAACAAATTTAACTTTAATATGACAACCTTAAAAGTTTCACGTAAGTGTTCAAGACAATAGAAAGTAAGTAACACTTCATGTGTTTATCACTTCCCTTTTCGGAGAAAATTTCATTAAAAATAGCAACAGAGAATAAAATTGGAATCATGACTGGAAAATATTTGATGAAAATTCGTGACTCTCGTGTCACTTGTTGTATCTTTTTCATAATAATAACATACATGCTACATCATACACTTGAGAATAAATAACATTTCATATAGGATTTTTCATTGTACGTCCTTGGGATGATTCTTAAAGATACAATCATATTTCTTTCCGTTGGATATGGAAAGGGATGGTTTGGAAATTGTGTCAATTTATTAGACTTTTCCTAAACTTTTAGATTTTTTTGGCCCAAAAATTTTAAAAACTGTTAAAATTTAAGACATAAGTCCTAAACAAAGAAGCTTCAAAAAATTTTGTAAAATACTTGAAAATAAAAATTTTCACAACCAAAACAGACCTTAATTTTTGATCAACTCCAGCTCATGCCATGCCATGCATCAGAAAACAAAATAAATTCCCAAGAACATCCATCAATCACTCGACATTAATTTTCTTTGATTTTCACATGACTCGTGTAGGAAAGAAAAAAAAAGTTTGAGTAAACGAAAGTAATTCTGATGGTATCATCATGAACAGTCTCAAACAATACGAGTAGAAAAAAAACTTCTTATTTGCTTCCTCATTCTGTTAACGACACAAAAAAACTCACTAATCATTTCGTTTATTGTTGCTAAAAAAAGTTTTTTTTTCTACTCTACTGTGTTAAGCATGCGATGTTATTACTACGTTGATATTCACGTACATGCTATGTTAAACTGTTTCCTCTCTCAACACACACAATGCAAACAATGTGTGCATGTAAATATGTTTTGTAGTAAAAAAAAGGCATTCTGTGTGTCTCGTTCTGTTTATATTTGCTTGTCTAATTTTTGAATAAGAAAAACTTTTTTTTTTACTGAGGAAAAAAAAAGCATTTCATTATGAAAATGTCTTTCATTACTTTTTCTCTCGTTGCCATTGTTGTGTTTATGGATATAAAGTTTTTTCATTGCTATTGTACATATACATTTATTGTGTAGAAATGTGAAAGCTTTGAGGTATTTAATTTGAGATTTTATTTTTATTCATTGTTACGTACTTTAATCAAAGTGGATGGGATTTAGTCAAGGTTTAGTGAAATATATTTTTGTAAGAGTTTGAGGTTATGTTTTCTGTATTATAAGAATTTTTCCAAAAATAAATTAAGTCATGTGAAGAATTTTTTTAATTGTGAATGATTCCAAGATTTGATAATTTTTTTCTCATGAAAATAATAAGAAAGATTTTGATACGCTCCATATAAAAAATGACGACTCTTGGTTTTTAATTTTTACCAAAAATTTTAAGTTTGACACAAGAAAATTTTAAATTTCTCCTTAAAAAAATCTTTTACTTCAATTCTTAAATTTAGCTTCTTTTTACTTAAATTTCAAGCCATTGCTTGTTTAATTTCAGCTAATTCACCACTAATGATTGAAATTTAAGCTTAATTCCTGACATTTACAAAACATCCAACAGCATCCAACGTAAAAAATTCACCGAAACATGAAAACACATACTTGACTTTTCATCATTACTATTCAGACCGTAAAAACCTTATTATCCTAGTATATATAAACATATTGAAAAGAATAATCTCTTTATCCTGTTTAGTCAAACAGCAAATGATCTAGTTACATCAAAATAGTTTAAAAAATTCTTCATTCACACCTCAAACTCACTAACATACACGCAGAACAAGAAGAATAACTTTTATGTCTTCATTTTAACATTCACATGGGTTCCTTTACAAAGTGGGAAGTATACATAGCACACACATATACTTAACATGAAAAATGTTATTTTTTGAAATTCAAATCCAATATATTCAACAAAAAAAAAGAATAAGAAAAAAAATGATGAAAAGGTTTCTCAATGCGTGAGATGTTTTTTTATATCAGGGAGTATATGGTTGACTGAATTGAGGATGAAGTAAAATGAGGAATATAAACGTGAAGATATTTCTCTTTCCTTTGATGATGTTGATGTTGATGATGCTGTTGAAAATTCTTTTCCATCACATGTATACATAATTTCTTTTTGTATCAAAAACTTTTTGAACTTTTCTTTTCTTCTACTTTTGAAGGGGTTATTGGAAGAAATGGGGGAGTGTGATTGAGTGGATTTGTTGAGTTTGAAGTTTTGTTTTTTATGCTTAAGATGAAAATTGATATTTTTTTGAGTTTTTTGGCTGAAATTTGCAAAAAGTGTTTTTATGAAAATTTTAGCGGGAAAATTAAGTTGAACTTAGCTTTAGAAGAAAAATCTTTAATTAAAATTAATTTTTATAGATTTTTTTATATTATTTTCCAAAATGATCCACACAGACTTCAGAAAATCTATCCTAACTAACTCAATGAAGCTCTCCTTCCAAATGAGCCTTAATCTTCCCACAATCAATAAAATTCTAAAAAAAATTCTTCTTTATTTCTTGCAAAGTCAGTAGAAAAAGAGCTTTGACAGTTTCTTTTCTTTCAACTTATTTCCCATTCCTTTATTCTATCTTCCCCTTTCTCACTGTACATATTTTCATGTCCTACACAAAAGCTTCGCTATTTTATTGAGGTGCCATGGAATGAATAAAAAAAAAATCAACATATACAAAGGAAGAAGTTGAAAAGAATGATGAGAAGAAAAGTTTTACGGATGAGTCAGCAGGTTTAATAGAATCGTTCATACACTCAATTCGTCCTTTTTTGTAACAGACTCGACCTTGATTCTTTTTTTTTCTTCCATGCCATTGAGAGTTGCGATGAATATATAAGGAGATGAAAATTATCAAATTATGTAACAGAGAGTGATAAAGACAATTTGGAGTGACTTTTTCATTTATCTCTGTAGAAATTAAATGAGATAGATGAGTGTTTGTGTCGAGAGTGATTTGGATTAGGGATGAGAATTTTTTGGAAGTGGGATATTGTGTCTGAAATGATCTTGTTGATTACTCATGATTTAATCTGATTTATTTGCAATCGAAATGCTTGAAATCGATAATTTCAAAAAACGTTCTTTGGGACCTACACTTTACAAAAATTGTTGCTTTATCCCTCAAATATAGCCTATGTTAGTTACTTAGACATTCTAGACACAAAAACAATACTGATTACCATCAATGTCACCTAGTTTTATGTAGATTTTATTATCATATCATGCTCAATGGAGATTAAGGGGCGACGAATAATTTTTCTTTTTATGTCCATCGAAATGCTCGTACACATTAACATACTCAGTCATTGAGCGAAAATTTTCTTCAATGTGTGCCTAGCAAATTGGCTATAACCGACGTAATTTATGATTTATGTCGAAATGATGAAAATAATTTTATTCCTTCTCATTGTAATAATTTTGCATAGAACAAAAAGCTTTTATATGCTTTCATCGCCCTTTTTTTCTTCCCTTATTTTCGTCTTTGAGAAGAGTCTCAATTGAAAGTAGATGAGATGTGAGAAGCATAAAATAGTAATGAGTATGAATAAATAACCCAATTTTATTTCCGAAACTATGGTTTTTGGCACTTATCCAGACTTTTATTATTTTTTGCATTTTTGTGTAGCTGGATGCATTTTGGATGGTGTTAGTGATGCAAAAGTTTTTAGGAGTCAGGATAATGGATGAATCATAAAAAATTTACATAATTCTTGCATAATTCATTAGATATGACTAGATCAAATACAATTAGACTGCCTGCACGTTATAAGTATTCAAAAATTTTTCAGAAAATTTAATTTTTTCCAAAAAATGCTTTACTTCCATTTTCTAACCACCCAACTTATCAACTATCTAAAACAAATAAGCTCTGAGCTTTTAATTGCAATCGCAATTATCATAAAAATTTGCAAAAAAGTATTTTTTTGCATCATAAAAAATATAATTTCCTGCTTCCTTCTGTCTATCCAATAAAAAGTAACTTTTGTTTTTTCCGTTGGTGCCATAAAATTCAACCTAAATGAATTCATTAAGAAAAATGAAAAATATTTATTTTTTGTCGTTGAGTTTTTCATGCAAAACTTTACTTTATGTGCTTTCCACATCGAAATTTTCAAAACTTTTTCCTTGATTTATTGTCGTGTACAGTAAAAAAAATCATTTTTTATATTTTACATGAAAAACAAAATTTAAAAGACGATAAAATTTTTTTTAACGTTAAAAAGTTTGTGGAAATGTAAAAAGTTTGTGGAAATGACAACAAACATTAAAATGTTTATAAATGTTGAGTTGTGTCGTTTTACTGAGGCTTGAAATTTCAGTGACAAATTTTTATTTGATTTGAGTTTTATTTTACTTTTTTAATTGATTTCAGAATGTCTCAATTTTAGAAACAAAATCAACAATTTCGAGTGAAAAATTGTCGTTTAAATGCCCAAACACTTTTTGATTAATTTTATGTCCCTATGTAGCATGTGGTATTTTTGGGTAAAAATTACTTTCCATAACTTTTTTTTGTGAAACAATGAAAACTTGAGGATGTACTTTGAAAAGTAATAAGAAGAGCAATTTGAATATGTTAATTTTATGTTTAAGGATTCGTGTTTGAAATAATCCCAATTGTCTATTTTAAATATTATTGAAGAGTGTCTAGACTTGGATAATCTAAAAGGAATTTAAAGAGGAACCGAAGTTTAAAAAAGCTTAGCTTTTAATTTTTCTAGGTTAAAAAATTTCGACTATGAATTAAATGAAATTTGATAGGCGCTAAAAATGATAATTAACTAACTGCATTGATAATTTAGACCAACGCAAATCATTTCTTTTCATTAGGGTTTGTCGTAAAATTCATAACGCCTAAATTGGCCATTTTTGATCCTCCCTCCCCCTGGCCGTACCAAATTTTGTTTGGGTTTCTAAAAAAATTTTGTAAGGAGCGTAACACAATTTTAGACCCCTCTCCCCCTCCCCAAGCGTTACGAATTTTACGAAACACCTCTCATTATTACAATTCACAAAAATATGTAAATAAAAAATGTTCAAAGTCCTCGTGTTGTTAATCGAGGGACTTAAGCGCATTTTTGTCGCAGCGATCAGTAATCGATTAAATAGAAACTGCTTTTAATTACAAAATCCCTTAATTCTTCTTTTATCATCAAAAAACCCTGCATGAAAATACAATTTTTATAAAAAAAACTATATAATAATAACAGAATCCATTAAATTCCGTCTTTCTAGCATGTTCTATGTATGAAAAGTCTGTTTTCACAATAATAAATACAAATCCTTTCAAAAAGAACGAAAAAAATTTTGACTAAAAATAACGGTCAAAAATTTTTTAAATTCCAACTGTTAAAAAAAATTCAAATTTTTATCGAGGGGTTTTCAACAATTTTTTTCCTTTTTTAATGTTAAATCGTTGATTACAGGAATTGTAGATCATTTAACGATTTTTTAATAAGCGAGGCCGGAATAACTCGATAGTAGAAAGATAATTCATCATAACAGAACTCTTAACTATGTCTGGTTTCTGAGATCTCAGAGCTCATCCAGCCAGCCAGCCAGCCGAACAAAGTGAAACTATAAGCGTCATTTTTTGCAAAAATGCGCTAAAAAACGGCACTGAAATAAATCACATTAAAGTAACATGCAATAATCTCATGATATCTATTGCGAGAAAAGCTCATGCAATTATGAACTTAACCAAGAAATATATCACGTTATTAAAAGTTTTAAGGATCACAAGATAATCCTGTTACAAAGCTTCTTTTCCTTCTAGCGGATTTAGTTCTAATACTGACTTATAACCGCTGCATTTTTTATTAAAAAAAAATTGCTTGAGCAAAGTTTTTATAATTTTTTTCATATTTTGAGCTTTATTGGATTTTATGGTTGGTAATGAAGCCAGACCATAATCGAATTAGATGAAAATTAAATAAAGATATATTTTATTGATTTTGGGGTTCTTTATAAACTTCAAGGAAATATAATTAAAGTAAAACTTGAAGTTAAGTGACCATGAAGTTTCAACTTGATAATCCTTACAAATAATCTAATTTATTCTCAAAAAGTCATTGAAACCCGCCTTTTTGCCAAACATCACTGACTAATGTCAGCCATCAACTAACGCTAAAATCGAAAGCAAAACTTCTTTTTCATTGTTTAATAAATTGCCACAAAAGAAAAATTGTCTCACTTTGTAGGCAGAACCTTGATCAGAAACTTTTTTCTTCTTTATATTTGTCAGCCATAAGATTGAAATTTTCTCATTGCCATTTCTTTTGCTCATAACAATCGAATAAAGAATGACGCATTTTTTTGAAAATGATTCTTCCATATTGCGCAATTTACTGTGAAAAGCCATCGTTAAGGATCTACCATTATTTTCTTTTCCATCCATCCTCCGCTCTTGTTTTGTATAATAACACTTGGTGTTATGGAAACTTTCAAGGCACGACAATTTTTTCTTGAGCGGACATGGAATGAAGCTTAATCTCCTTTACTTTTGCTATGTCAACAGAAAAATAGTAAATAAGGGAGAAATGAGTGAATAAGTAGATGTAAGCATTATTGCTGAATATTTATTTATGCCAATTCTGTATTTCTTCAGTATTCTGTTTTAGCGTAGATTTATGAATTAAGTTTGATTATGTCTGCAATTTGTAAGAATGGATGTTTTTTTTTTGTTGCTATCGGAATATCAAGCTGAATGATAAATGACACAAGGACATGACCTTCGCTTATTATAATAAGAGTGTATTGTTAAATATGAACTATATTAAGATTCATAATATAACTAAAATCTATGATTCTGAAAAATCTGAAAAATTGACAGACAAACTACAAAAAAAATATTTACAAGACTTTTCTATTTTCTAAAAAGTAGAGCCCCGACTACAATCTCTGAAATTTTTTTCACCCCTCATCAATAAGGAGAAATTTTTCGATTTATTTCTCTCATTTGACAATGTCACAATGAAACAGCGATCCGAATACACGGAATTGAAATTTAAATTAAATGAAGGCAGGATTAGAGGAAAAATTGGAATAATTAATCAAATTTGTTTTTCTTCAATTTTATTTCCTTATTTTTTTTATTAAACAGTGTAAAAAATAATTTTTCATCCTCACATAGCTACCTTTTCTCGTTTATCCCCAAAACCTCGACAATTACTACGGTATGAACCAAATCTAGGTCAAATATTTGATATAATCCTTTAAAAAAAACATGTTATGTGCGCGGTAATTCTCAAAAGCGATCTTTATTTGTACTGCAAAAAAAATATATTTGGAGCGAAAAAGCAACAAAAAATAAAATCCAAGGACTTCCTCATCTTTTGAAGCAAAAAAACTCATGAGCTACAATGAAGTTTATGGCAAAATGAAGTGCTCTGGTGGATTTTTTTTCTCTCTCAGATACAAGCAAACAATTGTGATTGTTTGTAAAGATGCCATAAAGTAGGAAAAGAAAATGTGGAAATAATCTTATTAAGTAAAATGAATACGAGGAGAGAAAAAAATTCTCTTTAATGAACAATCCGATGAATTTAATTAAGCTTTCGAGAGATAAAAGAGAATGGAAAATTATTCTGCATCTTTGCTTTTTATTTTATGCTGCTGAATACTCAGATTTAGATCATGTGCCAAATTATGGATTATTTTTAAACTTTAAAGCTTTAATTACGTTGAAAGCTTTTTCGTACTTTTTTTGTAAAATTTATTCTTTTACTAATTATGCTTGAATTTTTCATATTAATTAACTTGAATTATTCACAAAATAAAATCTTTCTATTTTTTTTGCATAATTAATTGGAGTAAAGAAGTGTCTTCTTAAGAATGATTTGAATTTACGGTTGAATCTCACTCTGAACTGATTTATTTTTTTAAAAATTAAAATTTCTGTTGAATTCTTTCATCTTGTATATTTTACCAGCTGTTTTGAGAACTGTATAAAGTTGATGCTACAAATTTTAACAAAAATGTCATTTTGTGACATCAAATATATTTTCAACAAGTCGAATTCAATATCGTCAAGTCCAATCAATAAGACAAACTTTTTTTGGCGATCACTGCAAGTTTTACAAACTTTTTCTGTCGATAGTTCAAACTTTTCTCATTTTCATGTTTGTCAATGTCGTTCCTGTCTCTTATGCTTAGGGGAAATTTAAAGCTATTGAGGGTAAATGTGCATAAGACTTTTGTAAGGAGTCATTCACTTATGACGTTTAATTTTTTCGGGAGGTGGGGATGAGTAGGATTAAGTGAATGATACATAGTCGTTTCAGTAGAATCTTTAGTAAAATTCTTAGCAAAACCTTACTAAAAATCACTACAAGGATACTGAAATAAGGACGCAAGTCCATGAAATATTTTCCTCAGCATCCATAAAGTATGGCACAAGTATCGTTCGATTATTTAATTTTTTTCTGAAAGTCACCGTGATTCGATGACAAAAAAAAATGAAACAAAATTCTTTGTCAACTGACACATTTTACTGTCCATTTATAACGTTGTAAGAAGTAAGATTTTTGTGACTATGTATTGCCGTATCATCCATCCATTTAATGTAATAAATAAAGAGATGATTGTACACTTTATTATCATCACATTTGTGATAAATTTATTCTCATTCTTCATTTGCGCTGATGTGATTGTCATTCCGAGAGCTTTTATAGCAACAGAGATGGAAGCTTTTATTCGCTTCAGAGACAAGAAAGCCTTTTACTTTTCTTTTTTGTATTACATTTTATCACATAATCATAGTGTTTTATAGCAATAGCATTCATTTGACTGTCTAAGAATGAGAAAAAAAAATTCAAGACTTTTACTCAATTTTCCATATTGAAGCATGGTTCATGCATAGCGGGGTATAAATTTATTTTCCCCAGTTTCATTTATTATTGTTAGTAACGGAAAATATTGCAACACATAACAACGATGCTGAAAAACGAGTTTCATGATGTCATTATGAGTAATAGTGTCGTTCTTTTTGTTAGATTTACGCACATTATAAAAAGAACCTTGCAATAAGGGAAGAAAGGACCCCATCTGTCACATATTGTCGTAATAAAAAGATAAGAATGTAATTTTTCACAAATGACAACAGACGCACGCGACTGATGCTTTATTTATGTATTAAAACTGAATTTTAAGGACGCAATGTGATGGTGATGATGATAATACGATTTGTAAGAGATTATTCTGGGAAAGAAATGAGCTTTTATGTCTATTCATTCATCATGAAGCTTTTGAGAAGATTGTAGATTTTAGAATTAATTCTAAACAATAAAAGTCCACAAAAATCATCGAAATAGAATTTTTATGGCTTAGAAATCTTAAATCAAAACTTCTAGCCAAGAATCCATAGAAAACATCTACAAAAACAAACCAATGTCACTGATGAATGCCATAACTACCATAAAATTGTTTATCATAAAAGAGACACTTCTTATTCAGCATTTGAATCGATGCCAAACAATGACAATATTTCTATTTCAATATTTTTTATTTTTTTCTTATTTATGACAATAACTTGTAATTGTAGCATTGTTTATCAGTATCAAAATAGTAGCAGACATCAATTCAGATGGAAATATCGATAATGTTAGTAAATGGCTTCTATTTTTTTTTTCTACGATGAAATTTGTCGCTGAATTCAATTTTACAGCAAATGCTGCAAACTCTTTTTACTCTATACAATCTATTTAAATCTTTCATGATATGACACAGAACGATGAATGATGATGATGATGATATACATACAGCATTTTTTTATGGCCATCATTCAATGCCATGGGAGAAACCGAAGATAGAAAAAAAAGAAAAGACTTACAAATGCGAAATTAAATTTGCGGCTTCTCATTTACTATAGTGGATGCTGACGGTTCGGTCAATGCGAGAAGAGTAAAGAAGAACCACAAAAGCTTTTTTTCCCATTAAATGTATTTCCTCTATACATCTCACATTTCTATAGTCATTCAAGTGTTGACATTTTTCAGAGGTCATACAACGCATTATGCTGGATGGTGGATGAATGATGGAAATGTTGGAGAAAATTGTTCGCAATAAAAAAAAATCATCAAAGAATTTTTTAATTAACGTATCTGGGTCGACAAAAAAAAAAGCATTTCAAGTAGCTTTCAAACGGCAAGAATTTTCAGCTTTGATGTGTTTTCTTTGCGGTTTGTCGAGAGTCAACACGAGCATGGATGCTGACGTAAAAAATCCGAGTTAATTTTAAAATTTAGAGAATTAGTAAATAAATATCTACATAATTAGGAGCATAAAGTAATTCTTGGATTACCCGAATAAACATTGAGCATGCTCAGTTTTTTGAGCACGGTCCTGAGTATGCTCAAAAACACTTTTTTACGTGCTCAGCTGAGTACACTCACTTGAGCATACTCATAAGTATACTCTGAGTATGCTCATAAAAAAAATAAAAAATATTGATGAGCATGTTCAACTGAGTATACTTATAAACGTACTCAAAAATATTGTTTCACGTACTCAGCTGAGTACACTCACTTGAGCATACTCATAAGTATACTCTGAATATGCTCATAAAAAAATTAAAAATATATTGATGAGCATGTTCAACTGAGTATACTTATGAGCATACTCAAAATATTGCTCCACGTACTCAGGTGAGTACACTCACTTGAGCATACTCATAAGTATACTCTGAATATGCTCATAAAAAAATAAAAATATATTGATGAGCATGTTCAACTGAGTATACTTATGAGCATACTCAAAATATTGCTCCACGTACTCAGCTGAGTACACTCACTTCAGCATACTCATGAGTATACTCTGAATGTGCTCAATAAATTGTTTCAAAAATTAAATTAGCACGTTCGATTGAGTATACTCATGAGCATCTTAAATTTTAGAAAATCAAGTATGCTCATCTTGAGTATACTTTTGAGTACGATACTGAATACACTCAAAAAAAATTCTCTCATTAGACTATTACGTGCTCATTTTGAGTATACTCTTGAGTATACTCTGAGCATGCTCACTAGAATCCTTAAAAAATCTTTGATTTTTAAAATTTTCTCTAAGTTTTTGAGTATGCTCATGAGTATACTCAAAAATTTTGTCATATTTTTATATACTTCACAAGTGAAAGATTAAATTAATATAAATATTTTTTTGGGAATTATGACTTTTAAACATGTTAAAAGTCTTATAAGACATAATGAGACCTGTTTTAGAGTATTTTACATATATAATAATTTATATATGCCTTTTGCCAAAAATTATTATATAGGTAAAAAGTAGCAGTGGCGCAACGGTTAAGGTGAAGGTCTCAACAGCAACAGAGCGGTCATGGGTTCGAATCCAGGTAAAATCAAAAATTTTCTAAGTTTCATTTCAGATTTACTAATAAATAAAATTTATCTTAGAACAGTACAAATGCTACAGATTAATAAAAAATATTCCAAAAATGTGAAAAAGTATAAAAAAAAATATTTATTTTTTAAAATTTTGAACGATTATTTGAGTATACTCAGAGTATACTTATGAGCATGCTTAATGAGTACACTCATGAGTATACTTATGAGCATGCTCAATTGTATGCAATTAGTATGCTCTGAGTACACTCAATGAGTATGCTCAGAGTATGCTCAAATAACGTGCTCAAATGCGTAAAGTAGTGCGATCAAATTTTGTATGAATGAGCATGCTCAAGTGAGTATACTCAGCCAAAAGTTGAACGTACTCTGAGTGTACTCTTTGTCTATTCGGGTTATTGAGGTAAATTTTACCTTAATCAAATGCTTTAATAAAGAATGTTACGTGATACTTTAACAGTTTAAATCTAGTAGATCTTAAAGTTCTAAAAACCCAAAAATAATACAAATAATTAAGCAATTGACCATTTTTAGCAACAAAAAAAAAATCAAGTAACAAGAAAAACTTCAAAGTTTGTTTGTGCCTAAATTTGTCCAAAAATGACTATCTATAAAAAAGTAACAAAACCACACACAACAAAAAAAAAATACATTTTTCCTTGGTGGATCATAAAATCACTTGAATGAAAAAAATGTAGCACACAAAAAAAGAAACACAGAATGAAAAAGTTTCTTTACAGTCCCATTGAATATTAAAGCAAGAAATCCGTTAAACCAGCATCATGGAAATTGATGAACACGAGCAGATGGGAGAGTCATAAAATTGTTTTTTAGCCTTCGAAGTGAAGAATGTGATTTGAGAATTCTGTAGGCTTTGACAAGCTGTGCATTGGAATAGAATAAATTTGAAATAAAGTTGGTTGACTTGTTCATTTGCTTATTGAAGCTAACTAATTTGAAATTATGGAGTGGAAGATGCTTTAATTAATTTTCAGATATTTTTTTATGAATGGAAAAATATTAAATTAGAATATTTGTGATGAAAATAATTTTTTAGAGCTTTTCTGAATTTATTGAGACGTGGATGTAGTTAAAAATTGTCATGATGCTTGTTTAGAAATGTTTTATAAAAAAAAAATCAAAAAAATGAAACAAATTACACGAACAAACATAAAAAGTCCCCAAAAACCCTTAAAATGTCCCCACATCTCATCCATCAAATGTCCAGGACAAATTTTCTCAAATAAATTCAACATAAAAGATTAAATAAAAGTAGAAGAGTTTAAGGAGTTTTGAAATATTTATTATTCAAGGAAATATTGCTCATAAAAAACTTTTACGTGTCATAAATAAAACAGAAGACAGAAGAAGAAGTAGAGAAAAAGTTTTATGGATCTTCTATGCATAAATAAATAATAAAATGTCTCACTCTGTGTGAGTGAATTGAAATTATAATTTTATATGTTTATTTTTTAAAAGCATTTTTTATGATGAAAATATGCAAAATAGTTGGACTTAAAATTAATCATTTATGTGGCAATTCCTGAGTCTTTTTAATATATTTGAGTTGGGAAAGAAACAGAAAATAATGTGAAAAAGTTTAAAATTTAAAGTAAAAAGTTCAAGATGTTGAAAAAATGAGGGATTTTTATTCACTATTGGGTACTTTTTGGGGAAATTTTTTAAGTTTAATGCTCTTAGAAAATAAAATATATATTTTTGCAAAGACTGATAATAATGGCTCGATCAAGATATTTCAATCACACTTTTTAAAAACAGATATTTCTCTTAATTTTGAAATTTTTTATGGATGATGTTATTCACTAAAATATTCAATTTAAAGCTTGATTCCCTGCAAAATTCAACAAAATAACACAAAATAGTCATTTTAATTAAAAATTCCGTCTGTTATATCCATTCATCACTTATTCAAATGAAAGTCTAAGCAATGATTCATTTACTCAAAAGTCCAAAAAATAAAAAAAACTTCCACTTCTCAACCAGAAATACCAGAAGGATGAAGAGAATATCAAAAATTCAGCAACAATATTTCTTGCTAACTTTTTAATTTATTCAAAAACTAGAATAACAAACAAACCGAAGGCGATACCAACTCTCTAAAGTTTTACTCTAATTTTCATTCACATAAAAAGCATATTGAAGGGAAAAAAGTTTTTTCATTTCTTTATTTTAGTTTTTTTCTCATTTATAGTTTTTGGTCTCTCGATTCTCTTTCATCATTATGCCAAAGTAAACACACAATCAAAAAGAGCTGAAACAAAAGTTTTGTAATGGATCTCCTGGATTAACGTATTTTTTGTGACTCTTTTGAATGGCAGTTATGTGGAATTGATGTCTGATATGAGTTGATCCCATGTTCATATTAGAGCTCAACTAGATATTTAGGTAAAGTAATTTTATGGGGGTTAATTTTATAATAACTTTTGACCCGATCGACACACGATCGATTTTGTTCATTTTTGTTGCCACTTTGAGAAATTTTAGCAATTTTTAAATAAAAATTCCTAAAAATCTTTTTATTGTTTTTTACAATAACATTAAAAAATTAAAGAAATTTCTTAAAATATTGGAGATTTTAATTTTCAAAATATCTTTCAGCAAATCCTTTAATAAACCTACACGACATCAAAAACGTACAATCCCCATGAGAATTGAGAACTTAAAAAAAAAAACTTTCCAACTAAAATCGCTCCCAGATGATGATAATTTCCATTCAAGTGCTTCATTTCAAGTCAAATAAAAGAAGAAAGAAAAACTATAAAGGAACAAAAATTTCAAAATAAACATTCACAATCTGTTATAATGACAAATGTTCAATCGACTAAACTTTAGTCATAGAGAACAGCTTTAAAGAAGAAAATCAATCAACAAAATTGACTTATATGTGCTTTATGACTTCAGTCACAGGAATAATGTGAAATGTTTTATTTTATTTCGTTTTTCTCACTTAATGTTCAAGCAATAAAAAAGTACACATTTAACTGTGTGTGAGTTTGAAATATGTGTCGTGGGATGAAGAAGAAGGAAAGACATTGAATGAAAATATTTTTTTTTTATATTCATCCAAATGTCATTAATTTTTTATACCAAAACAGCACACATAAAAATCATGTGGTGTAGATTATTGGATATGTTGTTTAGTAATGAGCGATATCCGTAACGTGTGCTGTGCTGAATATTTTCCTTTTTTTGTGATAAATTTGTGTCAATAGGAAATTGACAGTCGGAAGCGAGGATGTTGTAAAAAAATATTTGGCTCTTTTCAAGTCAGGACAATTTTAATGGCTTTTAAGGTATGATTTCATTGCTGCTGGCCATTATGACATAACAAAAAATTCTTCTTCCTTCCTATGAGTCCCATTATCCTAAAAACTTTTCTCGTATTTGAATTCCATTTTGCTTCAGATTCATTTTGTTTATGTTGGTTGGAAAAAGTCATAAAAAATTTATTATTGTGGTTAAGGTATGAAAATGGAAATATTTTGAAGTTTGTAATGTTTTTGGGGATACTGGATCAGATTTGGGGTTATAATTAAAATGTTTGTGAATTTTTATGATTGATGAATCTGATTTTATTTAGGAATCAAACTTCAACTCTGATTTCAAATCAAGAATCTAATTTTCACAAAGAGCCATCAAAAATTATCATTCTTTGGTATTCTCTACAGGGGAGTAGCCAGAGGAGGGTCCAAGGGGTTCCGGACCTCCCCTTTGAGGAAAAATTTCTTCATTTTGCTAGGTTTTTTCGAGGAAAAAGCATTTGGACCCTAACACCCCCTTAAATTTTTAATCCATACAAAAAAAAATTTTGAATCCCCATAGAAAAAATTTCTCGTAACGCTACCTAAAAATACTACATAATTACCACCAAGTATGCTCACAAAATCTCAACAAAATAAAAATTTATTCAGCAACGGAATTTTCCTTCTCTCAACACCATCTGAAATGAGTTTTTATGATTATTATGAGCGAGAGAAATAAATGTTGCTGCATTGTTTATTCCTGCACTTGCCACAAATTGCAATTTCATGTTCTACTCGAAAAACTTTCCACTGCAATTGACATATTTTTTTGTGCTTAAAAGTTTTTTGCAAGACTGTTTAGTATAGCATAAGAGTTAAAATGCAACACAATTAAAACAGTTTGAGTTTGAAATGCATTAAGCTGTTGAGTTGAGTGATTGATAGCCAATTTTATGGATATTGAGTGTGGATAACAAGCTGCATAAATGTAAATAATCACTAATTGAATGCTCAATTCAGGTATGCATGACTCTTATTTTAACATTCTATTTTTGAATCAAATTTCATTTAATGACTGCAAATTAAAACCACTCAACGGAAGTGTACACAATTATTACTTCTGTAATTTAAAATGATCAATAATTGTGTTAATTTCTGAATGTACAATAATTTTAATAACAGCATGAAATTAATGAGGTCATTAATGGGAAAAATAATTAAATTTTTCAATTCAGAATTTTAAATATTTTTCCTACATGCTCTCCAGCCATACAATGAGTTCTTTGTGGAGCTTAGTGGTTCATTCTATGGCATCAAAAATATTTAATTTTACTGTGGAAAATCATTACGAGCGACATGTGAAGGCTAAGTGCTTAATTTCACCTGAGAGCACTGAAAAATTAAAATTAAAATTGAAATGGCAATTTTAATCCTTTCGACATGTGAGCTTTTGTAATTGATTAATTCATGTGGAAATTTACACTGAAATTTCATTTAAATTAAATTTCATTTTTTGTATGAGATAAAGTCAATTATCGATCACGAATAGTTTATTTTACACAGTGCTAATGTTTCGGAAATTTTATAACAATTTTACCTGATTATAGAGTTATAGAGCTGGTGTTTTTGTATTATTGAATAATTTTAATACATAAAATACATGAACAGAACTGTTATTACAAATTCATGACAATAAATTTCAGCGAAACAATTTAGTGAATTTTCACATCTGCACATGCCATGTTTTCAGGCAAAACATTAAGTATTTATCATTATATAATGCCCTGTACGAGACATCATAAAATTCCATGAACTTAAATTGTACATGAAATGCAATAATTGCTATGTGTGGAATTTATAGAAAATTTTCTCAATAACAACTCTATAAATTTAATGCATTTTTTTCATCTTACAATGAGCCATTTTGTACAATTGAGTTGGTTTTTTATGAACAATTGTGAGAATGTCTGGGATAAAATGAAGCAAATGTTAGAACATAAATGGAAGTTTATTTGATAATTCTGATGTATTTAATGTTGACTGTATATTAAATGTAAAGTGTAGTCAGCATGTCTTGGAAATTGAATGACTTTGTAGAAAAGAATTTAAAGGAAGAAAGGAAGTTCCTGAGAAGGATGATTTTATTGATTTTTTATTGGATTCCTTTAAGTTTCACAATTTCATGTTTAGTTGAATGATTTTTATGAACTTTCATAAAATAAATTAAAGCTGTAAGAATTTAAAAATTTACACAAAATATGTCGAAAAACGATAAATATCTGAGGGGCCGTTCACTTATGACGTCCATCAAAAACTTGGATTTTCGAACTTCTCTTCCCCCTTTGTCACAAAATCTTCAAACAAAAAATTCTATTGTTTAAAACTGTCACATAGTTTCGGACCCCCCTTCATATTTAAAAAAATTGAACGTAATAAGTGAACGACCCCCCTAGTGATTCAGTTATGAAATCAATTAAAAGCTTGAAGTTTTCCAGCCTCTTTCTCTCCCTAATAATTAGATGTAACAAAAGAATGAACCCTGAAATAAGACACTAAATTATTTTTGAGTAAGCATGTCCATTCCTTGAATCCCACACAAAAACTTTCTAAATAAATAATTTTACATTAAAAAACTGTCAAAAACAGAAAACTTAAAATTACTTAACTTTAAGCTTCATTCAGCATTAAGTTGCATTAAAATTTTCAAATGCAACTTTTTCCTTTCTTTTGTCAACTTCCTCTTTTTTCCTGAGTCTATATCCCATTTGGGAGAAAATAAAAATGAAATTTTTCTCAAAAGAGAGAAAAAGAAGAAGTAAAAAAGAAATTTTATCTGCCATCTTGCTTGTCACAAGACATAAAATATAGCTTCATTATGAAAGGATTTCTCTTCCTTACACACACATAACTAGACGAAAAGGATTTCTCTTTTTATTTCCTTCTTTGCCTTTTCATTAGTGAATGTGAATGAGGATTTGAAGGTTTTGATTACGAATAAAAGATAAGGAGGAGAGTTTTGTGGGATGATGATGAAAAAAAAAAGTTTTCTGACCCACTCACTATATTTATGGTAAAAAGTATCTAAATTGTTAGCATGGGAATTGATTGGGTGGCTTGGGCGCATTTTGTCTTCTTAATGATAATCTGGAGATATAACCACAACACTTTCCAGCTTTCCAAACATCCAGCCAATCGAAACATCCTTCTCATCATCATCTGCCATAACATGACCAACAAATGATTCATTTCGAACCAAATTGTATCCATTATAATTGCGGTAATAAATTTATTGTTAGGAAAGAATGCAACAGAAAATTATTAAATTTTCCGTGAACACAAAACATTAAGACACTTCCCTTACTCACTCGAACTTTAAGTGATAATAATTAAAAGTGATGCTTAAAAAATTATTCATCATTAATAATGTTGGTAGAACAACAGGAAGATGAGATAAGAAGGTGAGGTAAGCACGCACAGCATATCTGAAAATGTTCATCGGAGTGTAATGAATCTTTTGAGCTCGCATTTTCTTTATGTGCTCACGCACATTTTTGTTGGATGGAAAAGGTCGACTTATTTTTGCTTGGATAGGTTATTTATAGCTGAATAGTGACATAGCTAGAAGATCTTGAAATCTAGAAGATCCTATTGAATTATGAATTTTTTATAAAAAATTTAACAAAATTGTTACTTTATGGTTCTTAAATTTGAGCTGACTGATTTGTAAGTTAATAGAGAAAAGAGGCCGCAGGTCGTCCACTTAGTACGTTATGCAAAAAACGACTATTTAGACCTCCTTTTTACGTTTTTTGCATGAAAAAAAATTCTTTTGCATGATCTGTTACAAAATCCTAGACCCCCGTAAAACGCGAACGTAAATACTAAGTGAACGACCCCAAAGGGCCTAGCCAGAACAAGATTTACAGGTATCAATTTTTTTGCATTGATCGAAAAGAAATAAAAAGACATTTAATTTTTTTTAAAAAAAGAGAACCAGTCCTCCTTCCCTGTTACACTAAATGCAGACCTTAACATAGCTAAAAAGTTCCACGAGTTTTCCATCCATTTGTCACCAAAAAATTTACATACCAAAGCACCACGAAAAAATGCTAGAAAGCAACCAACAGAGGATATGATGAATTGTTTGTGTAATTTATGTTGACATATCATATCATTTCTAACTCATTGCTCTTAACTACATTCATACGTTCCCCCCCAACAATCGTCACAAATTTATCTTGATATGAAAATTGCTCGAGGCTTTGTTTTTCACAAAAGGGAAATAATTTTTTTTTTATCATTCAACTGTGGAGTGTCTCATCACATAAATAGCACTTCGTGTCTACAACATTGTAACTAAAAATAGATTTTTTTAGTTCTTCTTTTTTCTGTGAATATAAATCAATCATTTTGACATTTTGTTTATTTGAAAAATTGAACAAAAAGAATCGAATTTTGACTTCAATTGAGGATAGAAAAAGATATGAAAGGATGTATTAGGTCGATTGTTTGCAGCTTTAATTTTTTTATTTCTACAAACAGGAAATGGTGACAAAATTTAAGATGTTTGAAAACGCAAAATTAAATTTAGTAGAAAGGACTCCTTACAAGCTTAATACATTCTCAATTTTTACAAATATTGTTGTACAACCTAACCGTACTTTACCAAAAATTCCGCCCACAAAATATGATTCAGAAGATTTACTTCCTACACAGCGGCACTGGCATTTTACGGTATATTATTATCTCAACAGAAATTTCAGTGCCTAATAACATTATTATTATTTTTTTATATATAAATTATAATTATGTTTAAGCCAATGATTGATTTATCAGAAATCCTTCATCTAAAGCTACGCCTTTCATACTTTAATCACTAAAACTTTTCAACCACTTTACCACTAAATTTCATTAATCAACTATCACAACAACATCAGTTGGTAAAGCTCTTATTAAGTCTACAAACTTTATTAAATACTTTTAATATTCTAGTAGAGGCTTATGACTGTCTGCAAGCTGTCTTGTTTCGTATTTTATGTCCTCCTAATATTGATTGTCAAAATATTTGAACACAGAAGAAAACCAAATACCGCATTATGCTTTATCTTAACTAAGGCTTATGAGGATTTTGAGAGTGCATGAACTGAAAGAGAATTTGGGATGAAAAGGAATGAAGTGCAGGGCAAGTGCAGGGGTTTGAGTTGGTTAAAGAACCTTTTAGTAACACAGGATGTCGATAAAAATTATGCATGAAACTTTAGATCTTTTTAATAGCAACTCATTATTGTTGATAAGATCCTCACAATTTTGGCATCCAACAGCCTCCACAAATCATAATTTATTTCTCATCTCATAACAACTAAGCTCGCAAGATTCAATTATGATAATTTGCTTATGTATACACACGAAATACTCTTCAATTCCACCCACAATCATCTCTCTTCCTTCATCAATCCTCATTTTTATGCATCATCAAAAGCGATTAGACTTTCATAATAATAACAACAATAATTCACAAAGAATGAAGATGCTTTAAAAATAAAATAAGGCAGGATGGAGTTGAGTGGCGGCACTTGAAATTGGTCGTTGTCATCGCAACGTGATTTGACATTAATGCACATCATCAAATTTAAGTTTATTGTACGTGAGAAGAGATGAAGAAGAAACGAGGTTTAAGCAAACGATTTTAAAGATGTAACGCTATAGTCAGGTAGGTGCATAGGATGCAAAATTGATAGAGAAAAAAATTTGAATAATTTCTGATGAAGACGGAGGTTCGATTCTTATCCAATTCAATTTGAAATAAATACATTAGAACAGTCAAAGTAGCTTTCTGATCCCCCAACTACAACACTCCTAAACTTCTTCATAATATAATCATACTTAATATGAACTGTAACTAAAAAGAACAAGCTGAATAGTCTCTCATTAACAAAGCAATCGAGAATTATGTTACGCAAATAAACACACATGTAACGTAGGCATTTCCCTCAAGATAAAGCAAGTAAACATCATCAAAGTTATCATTATCATTTCGGTCACTCAATATTTCTCTTCTTGATGCTCATAAATGCCATAAATTATCTTCATTTCCTTTTTTCCATGAATATTATCTAAAATTTATTTTTGTACTTTTCCTTTTTTAAGGTTCCTAAAGTGCACAATTTTCCCAAAAAAAAGTTACGGATGGAAAAGTTTTGATTGAAGGTGAAAAAGTTTTGTGATGTACAAAAAAGTTTATCTTGATGGATGAGAAGGTAGATTTGACAACGGGATGTACATATGGTGTGTGCGTTGTATGAGGCCAATTTGACCTAAGTTATTTATTACTACGTGTTAGTCAATGCATGCGTAGAGTGTTGTGGATTTATGGGCTGCTCACTCATGAAGAGACAGAAATATTGATGCAGGGAAAATGAACATGCATAAATAAATGGATTTATGAGTTTGAAATCTGTGAATCGAATGAATAATAAATAAAATGATAATATGTTGGTACCGACTGTGTGGATTTAAGGAGTTTTTTTTTGTCAATGGTTTTGATGGTCTTAAAAATTCTAAAAACTTGATATTCTTCAATAAAAATAATAAACTTAAAAATTTCATTTACAAAAGCTAAAAGTCATCATGCAAGGTAATTTACAACCATAATAATTTGACTAATTTCATCATTCATTTCCATAAAAGCTTAAATGTCATTATGTCAGTTAGAAATCCGACTGCATCTCAAACACATACGAATGAGCTCCTTTTCATTTTTCTTTATTACAATAATGGAAGTCCAATGTTTATCTTGAAGCATAACAATAATACTTGACATAAAAGAGATTAATTATATAAGATTATGTGTAATAGGATGAATGATCCTTGAATTAGGAAAAGTTAGTAGATATTACGTTCGTGGTTGGTGGGGATGAAAGTTTTAAAGAACTAAAAAACTTTTAAATTTTTCAAACTTAATCAAATATTCAGATTTAAGAATTTAGTTGCTAAGTTTTAAAGCTCAACTTCAAAATCCCATCTTACTTTATAATCCATATTACATAACTAACGTTTATTTAATCCTAGATAAAATAATTCTCACGGTAAAAACTTTTTTCTCACTCACACTTTCATCTCCACTCCTTTTTTTTCTCTCATTCAGATGTGCTTCTGTTTGAATGAAGGTGGTTGAAATGGAAAAGTCACGAAATAACTGGAGTGGAATTGTAAATGATAGCGATAGAAATGAATAGAAATAAAAGATGAAATGATAAAAATTCATCCGCATTTAATTTATTTTTAGAAAAAAAGCTTTTTGTTGAAATTGTGAGCTTTTGTGTGTCGGAAGTGTTTGGATTAATTGTTGAACTTTATTGTTTGATTGATGAGTAATAGGATTTATTTGTTTAGAGGCTTTGTTGATGAAGACAAATGAAGAGGAATTGAGAAGGAGGTACTTGATTATTAAAAGTATGGTAAGTAGTTTTGACATTTTTAAGCAGAAAATTTAGACAGATTGAACCTCCTTACCTAAGAAAAAAATTTCATGCAAACCTCTTAATTCTTCTTAATTTCCATTCTCCTAACAACAATACTTCTCCCGTTTATGCATCATACCTAATTTGATCCACAACCATTAAAAGAAAACCCTCTAAATGTAAAAACAGCATTCGAATGTTAGAAAAAGAATATAAAATGTATATACATTAAGTAGCAGAAGATGTTCTGTTTGCTGGTCCAGTTAACCTTCAGTTGTTCATTAAACATCAGCAGTGGCGTCTAAATCGATTTATATCACTAATGGTAACGCCCATGACTCAAATCAAATGAAATATAAATAATTGCTAGAGCAAGAAGATGCTTTCGATATTTCATTAATTAAAAATGTGCGTCTTCATGTGAAAGTGGTTGTGAGATAAATGGAAGTGGATATAAAAGTAAACGAGAGAGAGAGAATTTAGATCGATTTTCATCTTCTATCTGTTTCTATTTGAGGATTAATTATGTTGAATGTAAACAGCACTAATGAATAAAATCAATACTTTTACTTGATTACAGATCATTCAGTATAATGGATTTAACTTGGGATTGAATTTGAATGTAGCAAAGAAAAAAAAGTATTGGAATAATCTAGATTCTTCATGCTTTGCCGCGTGGAAAAAAATCCTTGATCTTCGGTATTTTCATTTTTATCGAGTTTCTTTTGTCACAATAATCTCTGAGGCGGTGATCTACTCACAAAAAATTATTATCTCATTAATTTTTTTTTATATTTTTTCACTAAAAATAGAATCTATTGTGCCTGAACAAATAGATAGATCTTCTCTCTATAGACATATCCCCTTTCTACATATACAGCATTAATATTCCTTTGCAATCATCGAGTGAATTTAAGGGTGTATCGTATGTTGGCAGCTGTTTTATGTTGTTGAGTGCCAGCAGCTAAAGAAAGTTTTATTTTTGACTCTGTTAAGTATGAACGTCAAGTAGACATGCAATTGACATAGACAGAAGTTAGAGTTCAAGGTTAAGATTGGTCATTTATGTTGAAGTTGTTAAAATTTGAAGGATGCAATTTAAATATTTGGGGGAGTCATGATTTGGGAAATTGAATGATTCTGGAAACAAGTTTAGTCAATACTAAACAGCTTAGGTCAGAATTACTGTTTTCATTCCCAAATCATGCTCAAAATACAAAATTTACAACCTATAAGTTACAACCCCTTCCCAGTATCTCCCAAATAAAATAATCAATATCACTCAGTTCCCTCCTTTTCTGCCATTCCTTTCTCATGTATTTCTGATTGCGAAGAAAATATTTTTGAACAATTGCTGTAAGGCACATAAATAATGAATTTTATCGTTCTCATTTTCTCATGGTTTTCATCATTATCCACGTCATTCTGCTGTAACTGATAAATGAGCGTGCTTAAATGCTAGAGCTATAAGACCTTTCTACAGAATTGAGCTTAAAGATTATTATGATTGTATTTAATATGAAGGAATACTGAATAAAGGATGAGCATTTACTCAGACCATGATATGTGGATGGATGTGGATTTTCCTTTTTGTAAAAGAATAAATATTTTTACTATGACAAAAAGAGAAGCGACAAGAAGCTCTACATTTAAGGAGCTTTGCAAACAAAAGCCTGAAAGAATTTCATGAATTTTTTTCTTCCTTCAGTTTTTGTTTTGTTTTAACCGAAAAACTCCTTAAGCTCATTGTTTATGGATTCTGCTTTTCAATAACCTTTCCTCAGGATTCTGTTTTCCTTTTCTATTGAAACTTGAAAAAAAATACAATTTTTCCTTGATATCCTTCAAATTTTTTATAAAGTTGAGTGAATAAAAACTTGAAAAAGTTCTAGTGATTGCTCAAAGATGATTTCAAGTTTTTCTTAAATTGCTTTCATTAAAGGAGATTAAAAGTTTTGAATAGAAATGCAATAGTTGAATAAAACTGCATATTAATTGCTATGAAGTATTGAGAAGTTTTAAGGATTCTTAATTTTTTTATCCTTAACAAAAAAAAATTATTTGATAGATTTTATGAAGAATTAAAGCAGTTGATGAGTTTTGTGTCCAAAAAATTTTGAAATGTGGAAATTACAAGCACCAACCTTTACTACCCTACGATTTATATCCATTTTTATATGACGTCATAAGCAAAAGTTAGTTTAGAACTTTCACCTTGCTTATAAAGTTCACTCCAAATTAACCCAAAAAATTCATACTAATGATAATGTTCGTCACTAACAGGATTTATAATCCTTCATAAATACACACTCGGTTAATTATAGAAAAAAATTTATGTCCATTAGTGCTAATAATCATAATCAGCTTCATTTATTCTAAACCCAGCTCATTTCATTAAGTCGTAAAACTACCAATTTTGTAATAATAATAGTATTTTGTACTATAATTATCGGATTAATGCGAATCAGCTTTCGCACAAAGTCATAACAATTTGAATGAATTTATTTCATGCGGGTAGAAATGGTTCAAAGGTAAATGCTGATAATGTTTAGGTATCAAGGGGATATAAAAGTTGGGTTTGAAAACAATTAAAGTTTTTTGATGGAATCATTGAACTTTTGATTTTCTTTTAGTACATTAGACATTTATTTAGCAAAAAAAATTGTAAAACTTAGGTATTTAAACTATTGACAATTTTATGGGATGTTCGATGTTCAAAAACTTGAAAATAAATTCACACAGCAATTTATGTACGTCCAACAACTAGTCATTTAGTTTATAACATGACAAGAAAACATGTACAAAATACTGTCAAACTACATGATTTTGTATCGACATAACAACGTTCCGAAACAATCAATTTAAAAGAGGATTACACAAAATTTGACCTTATTAGACTAAAGTATCTCTTCCAATCCATTATTCCTATCAATTATTTTCTCTTAAAAATGATTTAATCTCGAAAAAATTTCCATTATAAATTAATTGAGTCATTTTGATGTCTATGACAATATTTATATTGATGAAAATATCCTTTTTGCAATAATAAAAGAAGAGGAAATTAATATGGCATAAAAGAGCTTTCAATAATCTCCTTGCATAATTTTCTATTCTGTTATGTTATTGAAAATAAATTTTGCAGAAAACTTGCAGATGCTTATCGTCAAGGAAAAAATTGAAGATATGTTCTTTATGAAACACTCATGTTGTGTGGGGTATTCTGTATCTGAGAGGAGATATTGAGACGGAGAGTAAATGTGGATGTAAGTGTTTTTGGTCTTCCAGGTGATTATTTTTATTGTGTAATGTTGATGGTTGTGTGTAAGATGGATTATTGGATGATTCATTTTAGTAAAAGTAATTTTTTAAAAGAAAAATTGAATAAATTTCATCATTTTAAATCCCAGTTTTTGAAATGATTTCAATTTTTTTTTTTTTTTTTTTTTTTTTTTTTTTTTTTTTTTTTTTTTTAATAAATTTCTTTGGAGCTAAATTTTATTTTTTGGGTTTTAAAAATATTTTTAGCGCATTTTTGGAAACTTGTTTTCAAAAAGGAAGCTCAATCATACACTTTGATCGGCAGCAAAAAATCGATGATTGAGATCTCATGATCTAGACATCGTAGAGAGCTCGGGTTTGTTTTATTAGCTTCGTTTCATCGAGTTATTGGCGGCAAATGTATTTAGAAGTCTTAAAATTGAGTTTAAACACCTTAATTATCAAACTTTTAATTTTTTCATACAAAAAAAAAAAATATGAGTGCGTTCAGAAATTTGAAATTTAACGGTAAAAAGTAATGGATGTGTTCAGAAATTTAAATTTTTTTCTAACGGAAAAATTTGAATTTCAGAAAACCGCTAAATCGTAAGAATATTTTTTGCATTGCATGTTATGAAAATCGATTTTAATGTATAAACTTATAAACTTGTCCATCTTTTCTATTAAATCAATTGCTAATCGCTGCGCCAAAAATGCGCTAAAGTCCCTCGATAGAAAACACGAGGACTTTTGTAATTTTTTTAAGAAAGAAAAAAAAAAAAAACATTAAAACGCTATAAATTTGAGCTTCGAACTCTCGACACTTAACACAAAAATATAAGGCGATCCAAAAAGACATTCTACATGATCTCCACCAAGAAGTTACCAAAACATGACATCTATAAGAAGAGATAAGCTAAATGTCTTCATATAAAGTTCACATTGTTAAAATCGATTAGGAAAATTTTCTCTTCTTTCAGGTCACTGAGTTTTGGTACACAATTTATTTTTTTTTTCCTTTCATTACTTTCCTTTTTCAAGAAAATTTCGAATGTGAAAGAGTTACAGCTACCCAAACAAAAAAGCTTTTAAGCACATCCATTTTGGATATACATATATGTACGAAAAATTTTCTATAGAAGCAAATTTCATCACAATCACAAAAACTTTCTTATACGAAAGAAAATTCTTAAAATTACTTTAAAGTTATTCATTTGAACTGAACAGCATAGAAGCGAAAAATAAAAGCTACTGCACTGTTTTCTCTTTTTTTGCTTAAAGAATATCTCATTCAGAAGCACTCAGTTGTTAAGCTTCTTCTAGATTAAATTGTTATCTGCTCATTGTGCAGTTTTTCTCTAACTTTTAATAAACACATTGCAATTTTGATGACTTAAGGAAGAGAAAAATTTGATGAAGTAGGATTTTTTTTTTTTGGATTAAGGGAGAGGAATTAAGTTTTATTTTGTGCATTTTAAGCAATTAAATTTTTGTGTCTAAGGAAAAGTTTCATTTTTTATCTAGTCGTGTCTCTTTTCTAACAGTAGCGTAGGTTGGGTGAGTGGGTGAGTTTTCATTCATTTATGAAATACTAGGTTGAAATTCAATTTTAAAAAAGTTTGATTGTTGTTTTATATTCAAACAGCGAAAACTTAAAAATTAGAGAAATGTTTAAACTTTTCTTAGATAGTAAATTTTGAAATATTCAAGTTTATGCAAATTTTCCAACTTTTCAAGTATTTGAGATACAAAAGTTTACTTATAAGGAAAATGAGCATGCATATACATAAATACTATGAATGTGAAGTTCTACAAAATAAAACTAGAATTGAATAAATTTCATTAGTAATTGAAGAATCATGAATGAATGATGAGATTAACATTTACTTCTCTTTTGTTCATATCTTTTGTTATATGAATGAAACGAGAAATTTGAGTTTGAATTGAACGAGTGCAATGAAAAAAGAAGATTTTAACAAAAGTTTTCAAACATCATTTAGTTCTTCAGAATTAATTGAAATGATTGAAGTAAAACATTTTATGAATTTACAGAAAAAAATAAGCAAAAATTCAAAAAAAAAAAATTAAAAGAAGTTGAAATCAGATTTGAAGCATTTTAAATGCCGTCATAAATTTTTTGAGTTAAAAGTTTAAAAGTTTCAGTTTCTATTTTATAATATTTTAAAATATCCAGTACGCAATTCTGATTTCTAAAATATTTTTGAATAATAGCATGAAACTGATATGGAACTACGTGAAAAATTACTGCTCATAAAACTTAATATTTTGACACAATTTTGCTGACAAGATTCAAAAAATTGTTTCATTTTTTCACACTAAAATAATGTTTGGCCATTATTCATGTCAAATATTATGACGGCGGAGCCAATTTCTGATGATTATTCTCTAAAGAATGGAAATTATTTTTCCCACTTTGTTTACTATAATTTTTTTTATTTATGTTTAAAAAAATGTTTTTAATTTAATCCGCTTTCCCAACAACGTGTAAACATAAATTCATTGAATTCTCCAAGGTCGATAGCACAAAAATTTGTTTTGTGTATTTACGGATTTTTTTTTCTTTGTTTTTATGAAAATATTTTCTTTTGCGTAACATGGAAATTTCTAGCATCTGCGATACTAAAATAGGCTTTTGCGCGATATTGTTTTGATAAATGAGGATTTTTTTGGAGTACATGCTGGTATGTTTTGCTATAAAGTTTTTTTTTATATAAAATGAGTCAAAAAAGTAAATTTGAGTAATTTTTGAGATTAAGGATATTTGTGGAGTTAAATTTCATTCAAAAGTATTACGATTCAGCAATTCGAGATTCACAGAATTCTAATTTTGTCACAAATTCTTGAGAAATTTCATATTGTTGAAATATGATGGCTGATTTTGATGTTTCAATTGTGAGCTTTATTTGTCAAAGCAGAAAACTTTTTCATTTCTCTTGAAAATTTCAGTGAAAATGCTCATCGTTAAATCTCGTTTTGCATATTAGCATTCAATCCTATTCAATATGTACGCCCCTACAAATAAAGCCAATGATAAATTTTCTTATCCTAAATTAAAGATTTTTCAACCCTAGTCAAGTCACATCAGGATATTACACAGGAATTTTATGCCAATTTACTGCAAATGAGCGACAAAATTCCAACATAATAAAATTAAATTTCAAATATTTTCCAGTAATTGAATCAACAAAAAACGGAAATTTAACAATTTTGAGATAACGAATGAGAAATTATCGATTATTTTTTTTTTCTAAAGCTTGTCATTCAAAAAATATCAGCTATATTGGCGTCTGCACTTGTAAATGAATTAAATTGCGAAAAAAATGTTGTCAACAACGTTGTAAAGCATGATGTGAATTTCAGCCACTGAATGTGTAATGTTCAACAATTCGCAACGAAAGAGCACTTCAAATTTTGGTTCGCAATTTTTTTTTACTTGCCATGACGACTCTTCTTTGTTGTCAATTGTTGATAATTTTCTTTTGTGACAGAATATGATGAAAATTTCATTTCATTTTTATTGAAAAGAGAGATTTTAAGGTGAAATATTAAATTTATGGATCTGAATTTAAGATTTGAGATATTTTTATTGGAGAACAAGTTAAGAATTTTGATTTTGAATTTGAATCCCCAAAGAACAGTTGGGTTTTCTATAATTTAAATCAGATGAATTTCAATAATTTCACAGTTTTGAGCTATAAAAAATTAAGAGGCACTTAAAAACGGAACTAACGATGAATCCCACAAAAAATTCTTCCTTTACCCCTTTTGACAAAAAAAAAAAAAAAATTAAGATGAAAAACATAGCTACTTAGGTAACATACATAATCCCTTAAAAAGGAGAAACATCAATCATTTCATGCATCAACATACATTCTTGAATTTGACACAAAGCGACACCAGCAACAACCTTCAATTTCCAGGAACTAATTCATCTTAATTACCAAGAACTCATAAAATATTTCAAGTTGACAATTTTTCAATTAATCTCAAACGTTCTCACGACAAACACAGTCAGTTCTTTGTAAGCACTTAACAAGTGTTTTCCTACGCACGGAAATCCATGATGGATGAAAAAGTGGTGGAAAAAGCAATAAAAATAATTTGTTGTCGTTGTAATGAAATTTCGGGATGTTCAAAGAGCTTCGCACGTGTTTTATTGAGATTTTTGAGTGTTGGGAAGATGAAGAGTAATAAAAATAGATAAAAATAAACGTTTTTAGAAGTTTAGCAAAATCAATTTAAATCGTTCAATCATTTGAGCTTTGAAAAGGAGTGTTTGTGTCTGTTGATATGGCATCAAGTTGAATGGGGATGATCAAAAGTTGTGTGATGATGAGAATTTTGGGCTGATTTGTAATATGAAATTAGAAGGTAAATTTTTCGGCACCGTGCTTAAAATTTAACCCAATAATAGACATAACTTGCTAGTGCTTCTTGTAATTTTCCTAAATATGTCAAGCAGGGGCATAGCCAGAAATTTTTCTATGGGGGAGGGGTTGAAATTTTTTTTGTATGTAAAGAAAAATTTAGGGGGGGGGGTTGGTAGTTTTCTCAAAAAACCCTAACAAATTGAAGAATTTTTCCAAAATAGGGGGGTGTTAAAATCCCCAAATCCCCTCCCCCCTGTGGCTACGCTCCTGATGTCAAGGAAAGAGTAAGAAATTTTAACAGAAACTTTTCTTAATCTTCTTTAATAACCTCTTTTGCTAGCTAAAAGATTATTGATTTTTTCATCAAAAAAAAAAATATTTTTAAATTTTAAACATTTGAACTCTTTATATATTTTTGACTTTTTGATCCTTTTTTCATCAAAGAACTTTTAAACAATCTCATTTGACTTTGAAATTTAATATATCGTATAAAAAATCACAATTTTTTCATGGAACCCCACAACATGAAAAAGTCACGAAATTTTTCATGCTTATTATTTCAATGCCTCATTTACAAAATCAACATGCGATAAAAATTTCTCGAAAAATCGAATTTTACCCATTCATTTTCTCTTCTATATTTAGAGCACGAAAATCCTTCAACCAAAATACTATTCAACATATTTTTATCCCTGGCAAATCTAATAATTTCGAAAGGGTTCGTCGAAATTGAAATGAAAATGAGAAAAATGTTGCAGAAGCAAAACCTTTTCATGATGGTTTTTTCCCGGAGCTTAAATGCTGTATAGAAATCTTTAAAAAAAAATCGGTTCTTTTCATTGAAAAAATAACAGTTTTGAAGATATTTTAATAAAGAGGACTAAACCCTTTTACAGCTTTATTGTCGAAGTTTTTTCTAGCAAGTCAAACTAATTTTTTCAATAAATGATTTTTTAAATGACTTTTTATGATTTTTTTTTTGTACATTCGCATCCCCTCAAAACATCCAACAGTTAAATTCCAATTAAAAGCACTTCATATGAATTCACTAGCAGCTAATTTTCCATTGAAAGAACTTTTCTCGTGAAACCAACAAAACAAAAATTTAGACGCAATTCCATTCATGACTTCCATTTCGTTCTCCAAATTAAGTTTCTCTTCACAAAAAAAAAAATCTTTATAGCCAAAAGCGCTTGTCATTTCATTTGTAAAATTCATCTCTTTGTGCTGAACACAAATCTAAAATGAATTTCATGTTTTCCCTTCGAGTGAAATAAAAATCATTTTTTTAAAGCAAATTGAAATTTTTTTTCGAGATTAGAAAAGGATAAAAATTGAGTTTATTTTTTTTTGTAAGTCATTTTAGTTGGAGTCAAAATGCATGCTTGATGAAAATGTTGTTGAATAGTAGTAATTTATAAATTTTTTAATAAGTTTTTTAGAAATGTGAATTTTATTTCCCGCTATTGTTAAAAATTTCATTAAAAATTATGTTTTTAATTTCTTTAAAAAAAATTACGTAAAGTATTATGAGTCAGCAAGCAGAGAAAGTATTTCTCAAAAAATTGAATTAAAAACTTTTACTTTCACCTCCAGTAATGCTGAACAATCTGTGCTGATTGAAATTCTAGGAAATGTTTCCAGTTGAGGATGTAAAGCATGAAACAAAAAATAATAAAGGTTTAAAATGAAAGAAAAATCGTAATCATGCATCGCATCAAACGCGTACACTTTGAGTTTCCATGACGAATTACTTTCTAAGAATAAATCTAAAGGAAAAGAATTTATTTACTGCCATAAATACTCAAGGATGTATGTCAAAATCATTTGAATTCGAAGAAAAATTACGACACTTTTTTCTGTCGAAGCCTTATGAATATATACAAAATTTCCATGAAAATAAAATAAACTTGGCATATCCCTCATCAGGAGAATTATATGCATAGATGTGCTTCAGGGTCATGAAAGCAATTTTTATACATCAAAGTCAAAATGAAAGTTGAAGTCATTGAATATTTTGTTTAATGTTAGCGCATTTGTTATTGATTAAAGAAGGAGAAACTCATCAAGAGTATCAAAAATTTTCGATCGGTTATATCACCCAAAAACTTCAAAAATTATCATATTCACTTGAAATAAGTTTCAGAATCTCATTTTAAAGCATCGTAAGAAAATCTTCGACATCCAAAAATTTTATACCAACAAAAAATTCAACATAAATCAAGCACAACAAAATTGTCGCTTTTCTCCGAGCTCTATACTCCCATGCCCACACGCAACATCCATATTTCAATCATATCGACAAGGATATTGAAAATTTTCATCTATTTTCATATTTTCACATATTTTCCGAAAATTTTCCTCCGATGAAATATTAATAGAGCCATAGTATGTAATATTTCTAAGAACAATTCATTGTGTATTGCATATGATAGATGAAATATTACCGAATACCCCACTATTATGAAAAATTATGAATCAATATTTTGATGGAGAAAGCAATAAAAATTACGAAACTGCTTATTATGGAAATTAAATTCTGTCACTAGAGCAGTTCAAGTATTGAAATTCTTCAATTTTTTATGTCATTTATCATTTTCTCATTTTCCATTTTTTGCCTTCAAATCACATCATGCAGCCCGCCTCTCATCTAATTTTATGTTCGTACGTCAATCTTGTGATATTTTCAGACATAAAATGGAAAATGAGTAAGTTGTAAAAAACGGGAGGGCAATTAGGAAGGAATTTATTTGTGGACCCAAGATGTCCATTGCAGTACGAGCATATTTATTTATTTTGTAGTGAATGTCAATTTATTACGAAGCAAAATATTTAGGGACAATTTTAGGACATTTTTCTGACGATTTTCAACTCAAATGACTCATTAATCATACATACAGCAACAGGAATAAAAATTCCCTCAGAAAATCGCATATTTAACAGAACAGACGAAATTCAAAATGAATTCATAAAAAAAACGAATCTTTTTGGCATTAAAAATGAATTTATTTTGTGCGCTCTTCAAATGCTCTTTTAAGTGCTGCCATCATGTTCCCCATCTATTCAAATAGAATTTTTTTATCACTCTCACATTTCGCTTTCCAGCTTTAATTCTATAATTTCTTTTTTCATGGTAATAAATTTCAGAGTTGGCAAAACGCCAGGCGTCGGACGCCAATGACGCCAAAGCGTCGGACGCCGAGCGGCGTCGGACGCCAAAAAAAAATTTGTCGTCCGACGCCAAAAACGTCCGACGCCGAGTGGCGTCCGACGCCAAATCGGACGATTCCAACTCTGATAAATTTTCAGAAGCTGTGATTGTTATGTAATGCAAGCATCATAAAATGAAAAGATTGTTCCTGTGTGGATGGATTTTGAAAAGCACTTTGATGTGAAATTTAATTTTCTGAAGCATCAGAGTTTGAATTTTTATTCCGAGAACTAATTAAGCTTTATATTGATGAAATTTTGTTAATTCCATAGATCCGATTAAATTCTTCAAAATACTTTAATTTAATTTACGAAAAAAGCTTTCAAATTTTTTTTCCAAGAAAGCTCCTAAAAGTTCAGTCAGCAAATGAAAATTTGTTAGAAGAAAAAAGATTCACGAGAACACCACAAGAGAAAAAGCAGATCCTCTTTAAATTTTATGTAAAAAAGCACCCAAAAGAAGAAGGAACGAAAAGATCATTAAGTGAATAATGTGAAGAAAACAATTTTCATCATGCTGTGCTACGCGCATTGCTCTTGCCATAATTTCATATTATTATTTGCTCTTTTTTACAAGGTTCAAGGATTTTTCCTTCTGTTCTATTCTATTGATAAACAAAGCAATATAATATGTTCATTTCTGAGCTGTTTTATCACAGTGGTTGTTTGTGAAAATGAACGGAGAAGTAGCTGTATTTAGACGCAAGTGAGTATTCAGTTATTTAAACTTACATAAGAAACATTAAAAATGATGAGATGTTGACCAATTTTAAGGTTATAGATTCAAGTTTTTTTTTTAAATTTTAAGAAACATGGATGTGTAGTTCAAAGTTTAAAACCCTAATTCAATGACTTTTAACAAAGCAAGAATGTAAAAATCATTAAGCATTCAAGACATCTTTAACTACTTATCTTAACAAAAAAAAAAAATATTCAAATTAAAAGTTAGCTAATTACTTTCAACTACAGCAATGATGTCTTCTCTACGTGTTTGAAATTTCTGTCATTCTCTATGCAATTAGATTTTATAGGACTATTCCACAGAAATTTTCTGTCTCTTGCTTAAAAGCGATGACACCCTCAGGTGCTGATATTAAATTTTATTACTGATAAAGTTAACATTGTGATTATTGTGCTATATTTCCGACTATTATGTATTATGGACTATTAAAGAGTAAATAAAAGCTGTTCTGAAAGTTTTATTAAAAACAGCGGCAATTGCTTTACAGTTTCATGTGTAATGGCGTAAGGACAAAGTTTATGGAATTTTTTTTATTGATTTGTGGCAGGTTGGTGGGGAGTGAAGGTGAAATTAAATTGTGAAGTTTAAAAGTAATTTAATTTATGAAAATTATTTTAACCAGAAATTCGAAAAAATTTGCAAATATAAAAATTAATTTTATAAAATTTGTAAAATTCGAACTTTCTAACAAAACTTAAAATTTCACAAAACTTTAAATTTAGCAAATCTTTTAAATAAAAAAAGCATCCAATTCAATTTATTTCAATACCTTCACCCAATAAAACAATTTCCTCCTTAAAAAAACTTCAAATCCCATCCTTTTTGCATTAAGAAAAAAACTTTAAATGTCTTTCCAAATTGTAATGAAAATGTTGAAAGTTAAATAATACGCCAGCCGCTTTTTTATGTCAACATTATGTTCAATGATGCTTTTCTTATGAAAAAGACCTTTTGCATTAAAACAATTGGATTTCTTTTTTGCGTCTATAAATTTATTGAAAATGTTTATTGAGATCCTTAAACTTTTTTTTTGTTATCTTAAAGCTTTGAGAGAAAATTCCATAAAATTCTATTAGCTTTAATCTACAAAACGGGACGGAATTTTTTTTAAAAAGAAAAATTTGAATTTTTAAATTTTTGGTTAAGTATGAGTTTGAATTGTTTTAAAAGTAAAACTCGGTAATTTCTAAAAATTCACTAACATGTAGAACCTAATATTTAATTACATCCAAGGAAACAGAAAACTTATAAATTCAAATTTTCCATTACATTTTTACGTAAGTACAAAAGCTTGTAATTTTTACCTGCAAATTACACCTAACATTTTATTCAGTCTACACTAAATGCCGGCTTTTTTAAGGCGGAGTATAAAGTAATACTTTTTATCCTTGTAAAGCTTTCAATAATTGAAACAATCTGTGCATAAAGCTATATCATTACGAACTCGTTCGTACGGAAAAGTTTTGTGAAAAAATAAACTTTTTTTCTCTCTATATTTAATTGTATCCACATTCAGTGTGAAAATAGTATTTTAAATGTAAATTTTTAATGAAAACTTTTGGTCTGTATTTTTTTTTTTGTAATTCACACCAACTCATAGTTGTAAATTTTTCAGTATATACAATAATCCATCAGTAACTTTGCTATAAACTTTTCTTTTGAAGTAACATAACCTTTAAAATGCAAAATTTCAAAATTGAAAATTTTCATAAAAACATCTAATTGAACCCCTTTTTTTAACACCCGAAAACTTTCATATCTGCTCAATTTTTCTACTTCAGCCTCTCGAATTAAGAATCAATTACATATACAGAGATGCAAGTAATTTATCATTTTTTTTCTTCAATGAAGGATAAAAAAAATTTCGACAATAATTCTAGATGACATTTTTTATGGTTCAAGGTATTATCAGAAGATTAAGATAAATGGTGATGTCTGAATGCTTATTTCGGAAAGTATTGGGGTAGGTTGAATTAAGTGTTATTATACAAAAAGCAACAAGATGATTTAAAAAAGATTTTTTTGATGACGAGCTCTCTAATTACGAATTAATTACCAAAAAAATATTAATTGACATTAGACAAGATTGTTAATAAAATTATTTTATGCTTATGCCACAGTGGTCCAAAATGAAAATTTTCCGGCAATCGACCCCATTTTGAAAAAATTGCACTATAAATATTGTGGAATGTCTTATTTTAAAGCTGACATAGACACAGAACGATTTCCCAAGTTTCAGCTTTTTTCGTCCATTTGGAGCTGTATGGCAGGTCTTCAAAGTTGGCTATAGCGAAAATTCTTAAAAATTATGATATTATATTCAAACTCGATTTGCGCAGAAGATACTCAACCAATTGAAAAACGGTTTTCAGTTTTTGAAAATACATTACAATATCTAAGTTTTGAACAAGTACTTTGATGCAAAAAAAAGTTCTTGTTGAGACAGTGCTTGATTAAGTGTGAAAAAATAGGCAAAAATCGTACTAATATTTTTCACAGTTACCGGAAAGTATGTAAACATCCCCAGAACCAAACGGTTCTATGTTTTTTGTATAGTATAACACTCCAGCTTTCCATAATGGGGTCATTTGTGATCCAACGAGTGCGCATCTAGGTGCTAGAGCTCCTCAAAGTTGGGTAAAAATTAAAAAATTTGAAAAAAAAATTCTGAGAATTCACTGAAAAAAATCAAGTTTTGACCCAAACTTGTTTCAAATCTTGTTTTTTATGCTTAATGTTCAATATTTAGGCAAAAGATGAACGATTTTTGCAGAAATTTTTGAAAAAAGGTCATTTTGACCACCATGTGCTGGTTATCGACTTGGCTCATAATGCCTTCACTCAAAGAGCTACTGCTCTTACGTAACTTAATATTTTTTAATTTGGTTTTCGGATTATTATAGCTTATTGTCATACCTTTACAATGATATACAATACTTGGCAGTTAGACTTAGTCTTGGTCATCAAAACGCTTGTTGTTTGTGATCTATAGTGATCGACCCCTAAATTAAAAATCTCAAAAATATGATTTCGCAAAATGAAGTCTAAAAATAAAAATAAATTGTGTTTTTGGGTTTTTTGTGTTGATTTATCATATTTGTGACTGTAGAATCTCAAAAAATTATATTTAAAAAGTTTTTGGTACCTCAGAGTAGCCTCATAAAATCTACCCTGGTAGTCTCAATCAAGTGTACAATTTTTACCTGAGAAACTTTTTTTGAGACTTTTGTCGATTGATAATTGATTATTGAGCACTTTTATGCTGGAATAAATAGTTTTACTGTCATTTTCATACAGAAAATTTGAAATTCTATATTAAATTATTTGAACAATGTCAAATGTGCCATGCAATAATCAAAAGGGTAGAGCTGCCCAATGAAAGTGACAAAAATCTACAAAATCAATTTATTCCAGCATTAAAGTGCTTAATAATCAATTATCAGTCGAAAAAAGTCTCAAAAAAAGTTTTTCAGGTAAAAATTGTACACTTGATTGAGACTATCAGGGTAGATTTTATGAGGCTAGTCTGAGGTACCAAAAACTTTTTAAATATAATTTTTTGAGATTCTACAGTCACAAATATGATAAATCAACACAAAAAACCCAAAAACACAATTTATTTTTATTTTTAGACTTCATTTTGCGAAATCATATTTTTGAGATTTTTAATTTAGGGGTCGATCACTATAGATCACAAACAACAAGCATTTGATATTGATGACCAAGACTAAGTCTAACTGCCAAGTATTGTATATCATTGTAAAGGTATGACAATAAGCTATAATAATCCGAAAACCAAATTAAAAAATATTAAGTTACGTAAGAGCAGTAGCTCTTTGAGTGAAAGCATTATAGGCCAAGTCGATAACCAGCACATGGTGGTCAAAATGACCTTTTTCAAAATTTCTGCAAAAATCGTTCATCTTTTGCCTAAATATTGAACATTAAGCATAAAAAACAAGATTTGAACAAGTTTTGGTCAAAACTTGATTTTTTCAGTGAATTCTCAGAATTTTTTTTCAAATTTTTTAATTTTTACCCAACTTTGAGGAGCTCTAGCACTAGATGCGCGCTCGTTGGATCACAAATGACCCCATTATGGAAAGCTGGAGTGTTATACTATACAAAAACATAGAACCGTTTGGTTCTGGGGATATTTACATACTTTCCGGTAACTGTGAAAAATATTAGTACGATTTTTGCCTATTTTTTCACACTTAATCAAGCGCTGTCTCAAGCAAGAACTTTTTTGCATCAAAGTACTTGTTCAAAACTTAGATATTGTAATGTATTTTCAAAAACTGAAAACCGTTTTTCAATTGGTTGAGTATCTTCTGCGCAAATCGAGTTTGAATATAATATCATAATTTTTAAGAATTTTCGCTATAGCCAACTTTGAAGACCTGCCATACAGCTCCAAATGGACGAAAAAAGCTGAAACTTGGGAAATCGTTCTGTGTCTATGTCAGCTTTAAAATAAGACATTCCACAATATTTATAGTGCAATTTTTTCAAAATGGGGTCGATTGCCGGAAAATTTTCATTTTGGACCACTGTATATTATGAAAAGGCAATTGAAAATTATCATTTGGAAACTTTTTGATTCTATTAAACTTGAAACTATAGATAATAAAAGAATTACAAAACTTTAAATTTTACCTTAATTTGTATCAAGAATAATTTCACTAAATTGATTATTCGTTAAGAAATTCTGCATTCATGAATAAAAATGTATATAATTAAGGAAAAGTTAAAAGGAGAAGAAAGTTAAGCAGAAATAAAGTTTGGTCAAGTTTAGAGCACCTAAAGATGAAGAATTCTAAGGAAAAGTTTCATTATTTTTTGAATAAATTTTTAATTTTTTTAAACAACTTTTTGTCGAGTTTTGAGAAACTTTCTGTAGAATTTGAGAAAAGTTTGTTCTTAGTGACTCAGTATTGTACAGAAAATTTGAAAATGTAGACTAAGAAGTACAAAAAAACTTCAACATTGTGAATATAACATAAGAATTAGTAAATTTAAAGTTTTTCTATTCTAAAAAACTTATTCTTCCTGAATATTATGTTCTCTGTATGGAACTAGATGCCATTAACATTTAATGATAGCAAAAATTATCTACAAGACAGGAATCTTTTCTCATTTACCACAATAAAAAGCATAAATGACCATCATGTGAGGCAATAAAAGTAAAAGAATAATATCAGAGATTTTTTTTGTTACGGACATGTCCACAGGATGTTACTTCCCATCTTCTCAAATTCAAGGTCTAAGAATATCAAACATTTTTCTTCATATCATATTTTTTTTCAACATAACAATCATCATAAATATGAAGGTTGGAAATTTGAAATTTTGAATATAATTTTATTGAATGAGCCAGTTTTGAATGTACAAGATGTGAGCTAAGTATTTCAAAATACTATTTTCTTGCATTTAAAAAATATAGAAATTTGAATAATTAAAAAAAAACTTTACAAAAAATTTCTTAAATCTAAGCAACAACTCTGGCCATTATCATAAAATTTAAGACCAAATTTACATAGAAACCTTTAGAAAATTGGACAGACGTATCAGTTGGCTCTGCAATATGAATCAGCATTTCATTGTCGAATACAAAAAGGCGACCCTTTGGGACGATTATCTTTATCTATTGATGAAACATAATCTCAAATTGTTGTATTGGAATGTTTCGATTGATTAAATTCAAATTGAAAGTGACTTGAAGCTTTTTGGATGATTTATGTTTCTGGGAAGGGGACCTTAGCCGGATTTGAATGATGTCTCAATTTATGTTTTAATGATAAAATTTAGGATTTTTAAATCGATAAATTCCAAAAAAAAAAAAAAATAAATAAATAGAGCTCAAAACCTATAAATAGAAGATCCATCATTATTATTCAGATTAAAACACATCAAATCAAATGACTTAATAACGATAAAAATTACATTCCTAAAGATCTTATCTGATTGAGACAAAAAAGACTTTACATGAGTTTCTCCCAAATGCAGCACAAAATTGGTTTGGCATTAAGGGACAATAAACGTTTTAAAAGATTCTTTTTTGTTTGTTCTCTATGGAATGAAAATTGAACTCTTTATATTGCCATGATGACACAAAAAAAAGAAGAATCATTTCTTCTCTTATTCTCTCTCACATAGAGCTTTTTTCCATCTACTACTACTGCTTTTTCTTTTTTTTTAAAAAAAAGTGGAAGTAAAATGAAAAGAAAATTTCTCATTCTATCGTTAGGTATTTTATGCGCAGTATCAAATTCATACGAACATACAAACTCTATCTCCAAGCAGAAAAAAAATAACACAGAGTGCTTAATGAAAGATGTGGAGTAAAAAGAGTAAATAAAGCTATTGCCGTAGAGGTAGGAAATTGAAACGCATACTTTAATTGGTAAAATAAAATCGATGACAAAAGTTTTAATTAATTCTATGAAAATTTCTTTTTTGTATTTATGTCCATAATATAAAATGATAAATCGGGGGTAAGGGCCCTGCCTTTTGAGCTGGAGGCACTGCGATTCATGGTCCATAATATAAAACTGATCTCTTTTGAGCTTTTGTTTTAACTTAAAACTATAAACAGAAAATTCATTTGCAGATGAAACTTTGTGCTCAAAATTTGCAATCCTAAACTGCCGATACTTTTATATATGACTTCCTTAAAATCAATAAATATCTTGTTTTTCCGCCAAAAAGCCCCATAAACACCATTCAAATATATTTCAATTTTCAAAATATCTTGACTAAGAAAATAAATCCCATTGCGTCGCTGCCAAAAAGGAAAGGTAATTACACTTTTCAACCTTCAATTCATAAATTAGAAATTTTGCTGAGTCACCAATCAAGTCAACCAAATTAAAACCACAACATCATTCTCAGATCTTTCGATTCTTTTTTTTCTTGTTCCAAATGAGCAGGAAAAAAGTATTGAGCTAGAAACTGAGTCAGAGTATTTTATTTTATTTTATTTTTGGTAGATGAAAGTAAACGAGAAACAGAAACGTTTGAATGAATATTGAATGAAATTACATGAAAATCTATTTCCACTATGATGATTACAGTAAAATAAAATAAAAGAGAACAAAGTTCAATACTGTATCATTTTTGATCGTTTGATGTCGTTAGTGATATAGAAAAAAAATATGATTTTATATCCTATAATAAACAGCTTTTTGGCGTCTTTGTGATGAGCTTATTTTTAAATAACAGAACACTTTATGATTATAGTTGACTTGCAGTGTGAATTGATGTGTAAATATGAGAGATGTAGGATGGATTGATGCATACTTTTTTATGAAGTTGATTGGAAATTACAGCTATGAAACTGTGAAAACTGTTGAGCAGCAATAAGAACTTTCATGTTAGAAATTATTGAACTCATTGTCTGTGACTCTATCCCTTGGGTTAGTTATACACATGACGTGACTAGATTTTACATTGTTATCAATTCAATACTCAACTATAACCATCATATTTCCCACTATCTACCTTTTTTCCATATTCATATAAAATCTTTGATAACTGCTACACAGTAAATTCTATGCCTGCCATTTCATTGTAATCAACTTCAACTCAATTCAATGTAAAGAATTTATTGCCATCGTACCATCGTTATTTGTCTAGAACATGATATGTGATTTCAAAAGCGCAACTTTATTTCATCATTTCAGGCATGTTGTGAAAATTTTATCGTTAACTGTGCAGGAATTGACAGAATATTAAATTTTGAATAGGAAGGCACTAACTGTGTTGATGATTTATTGTTCCATAAGCTTTTCTATTGACTGAGATATTTTTGAACATTTCTTTTGGTAAAAATGTTGGATAGTAATCACTAAACTGACGTATATAAGTATAAGTAGGTGAATTTTTGGGATTTAATGAGATCTGCAAGGGTGCGGAACTGATCAAATTCATTTTTGATCATTTTTTTTGATCATTTTTGATCAATTTGATCAGTTCCACACCCTGGGATATCTGTGATCATATTTGCTCTAATTTTCTTAAACTTTTCAACCCACACTATCCATACAAATAATTTTAAGTATAAATCAGCAGCAATGCATATAATTATGAATCAATAAAAAACCCTTTCTCTCCCGTTAATATGGACTTAATTTATTGACAATCATTTAAAATATTTTACCAAACATGATATTTGACTATCTCACTATCAAAAAAATTAAAGCTTTCTGAACCCCCCACATTATTAAATCAACTCATGTTTAAAGAGAATCATTTCTCAATTCCGCTGATGTTCATGACAGAATCTTCACGAAATCGTTTATTTACCCACATAGTCAACCACAACCTCATTATTTCATTTATTATAATAATCACGACTGTATTTTATAATAATATGATAGAAAATATAGATGAAAATGTGAAGATTAAATCAGAATTTATGCTCAAATTGCAAATGACACGAGAATCTCCTATGCAAATAATGACTTTATATCAACAATATTTTTCACTATAAAAAATATGACAAGATGGGAGAAAGAGAGAGAAAAATTTAATTTATATAAATTCTAAGGCTAGGAAGGGAGTGAAAAAAAGATGGAAAGAATGTTAAGCAATCTTTAAAATGAAAATTGAGATCGAGTACCTTGAAAGCACCCTCAGGAGACATACAAGAAATTTTCATGAGGAGCTCTCCTCATTAGCTCTTATCTTTACCGCCTCCATTTTCAGGCTGTCGTTTCCTTTCAACATTATTAACATAGTTTTTAGTCAAGCATTGAATATTGAGTCAGATTGGGTTAGGGGCTTAGTTTTAAGTTTCATTGGTGGTTAATAATTTTGAGGTTTAGGATCGTTGAATTTTTGGCCCTATATGAACATAATATAAGGATAGAAGCTTAAATAAATCATAGATTAATCCACTCAACCCCTAAAAATGCGCTTCATTCACCAACTTTCATTCTCACTTATTTCTACTTCCTTTTATTCATAATGTTATGATTATTTTTTAACGCTTTTTTTCTCCTCTCACACCCATGCATTCACTCGAACGACAACATCAAACATTAATTTTATACATTGCTTGTGGCAATTGAGCTTTCTTGCTATGGCACTTCTTATACGACATTTGTGTGCAATACTTTCTTTTCTTGTCGCTGAATTTTTTTTTCATATTATGAAGGAAGAGAAAAAGAATAGAAATTTGTATGTAGACAGATGATACATGCGAAGGAAGAAGTCGAGGGGAAATTATGAAAGGCTTTGAGGGTGATTTTTGATTATATTTTGTCTGTCTAAGATGTTGGAAATTTGCATTTATGGATGCAAAGCTTTTTATTATTTATTAAAATTTGGTTGTAATTATATAGTTTGTCTGTTCTTAGTATGTATGTTCAAACAACTTGTATATTTTTAATAAAAATAACATTTTTGGGTATTCGAATTTTGTAAGTCATTTAAATGTTAAATATTCAAGAACTGCGTTGCTTCTACATCCCTTCCTACCTCATTTTCACAAGCAAGCAAGAAAAAAACATAAAAAATAATAAAATTCCGTTATATAACTTGAAATGAATTTTCACTCATGATTATAGGATTTATGATACATTCTTGTGCTCACTCTGTTTATTCTGTTTATAAATTATATTCTTTTATGAACATTTAATATGCTATATGAGTTTCTGTGTACGCTCTTGCAGCATTCATGTGAAAATATAGAAAATAATTTAAAATTCCATGACAGTTCTGAGAAGTTTTTGAACAACGACGATGACGACAAAAGAAAGAAAAATACTTCAATATTCAATTAGATTTTCTGTTTGTGATTTGCTGAATGTGAAATTTTTTTTTCTCTAAAGAGAAATTTAACCATAAAGAGAGAGTACAAAGTTGTTCATTCAATCACAGAAAAATCAATAAAAAATGAGTAGAAAAAAAAAATAAAATAATTCATTTAAATATATTCTTCTATTATTAGCGTTTGGATTTTCGAAAACAAGAATTTAATGAAAATAGCAGCAAACCTGTGCGATTTTAACAAAAAACTCATTAAAAAGTGATTTACAGTATGGGGACAAAATAGTACAACAGATCATCGATCGCAGTGCTGATTTTGCTATATGCAAACCCTAATTTATATTCTATTCTATGGGGACAAAAAATTATGGATTTTTTTGAAAATCAATATTTTTGATCTGTTGCTTAATGCTTAGCAGATATCGAAAAATGGTTAAAGCATGAAATGTTCCTTATGAAATTTGCTATCCAACGATGTATAATAGAAGCCATAACTTCCACACCTAATAAGGGTTTTATTTAATTTTCGTTTCTTTCACTTTTATTTTATATGAAAAATTCGTCACTTTTCCACATTATTGCCTGTAACTTTTGTTTCTTTCAACGAATCTTCTTGAAATTTTTACATTATGTTTATATTACTTAAAGCTTTATCATACAGAAGTTTCAGATTTTTTGAAGCCTCTCTTCATGAACTTTCATACCTTTGATTAATGCTTGCATAGTATTTATTTGTTTTTAATAATTTACTTTAATTTGCATTTTAATAAATAAAACTATTAATAAATTTGATAGTATTTTGAATAAGCTTTCATTTGATATATAATTCATTACATAAACTTTTGTGGATTAAGAGAAAACTTAACAAATATTCAAGATGGCGGTCAATTTTCATGCAATTTTTGACAAAAATTATTAATAACTTTTGTAATTTTCATGTATATTTTAATGTTGATGCATATTTTTAAAGCTTTTATGTTCCTTTACAAGTTTCTAATACATTAGAAAGTTCTAAACTTGATGTAAACAGAAATTTTCTGCGCTTTAATAGTGGAATGTTTTGAAAATTATAAATTTTGTATGGGCAAAATGAAAAATTTGAAAATTTTCTTAAAATAAACATTTTTATTGACTGCAATTGATTAACTATGTATTATTATTCAATAATATATCATTTCCAGTCAAATTCAACTCGTGATTATTGCGGAATCTGGATTTCAATTTTCTCTCCATATACATGTATTAAAATATACATGAAAATTACAAAAGTTATTAATAATTTTTGTCAAAAATTGCATGAAAATTGACCGCCATCTTGAATATTTGTTAAGTTTTCTCTTAATCCACAAAAGTTTATGTAATGAATTATATATCAAATGAAAGCTTATTCAAAATACTATCAAATTTATTAATAGTTTTATTTATTAAAATGCAAATTAAAGTAAATTATTAAAAACAAATAAATACTATGCAAGCATTAATCAAAGGTATGAAAGTTCATGAAGAGAGGCTTCAAAAAATCTGAAACTTCTGTATGATAAAGCTTTAAGTAATATAAACATAATGTAAAAATTTCAAGAAGATTCGTTGAAAGAAACAAAAGTTACAGGCAATAATGTGGAAAAGTGACGAATTTTTCATATAAAATAAAAGTGAAAGAAACGAAAATTAAATAAAACCCTTATTAGGTGTGGAAGTTATGTCTTCTATTATACATCGTTGGATAGCAAATTTCATAAGGAACATTTCATGCTTTAACCATTTTTCGATATCTGCTAAGCATTAAGCAACAGATCAAAAATATTGATTTTCAAAAAAATCCATAATTTTTTGTCCCCATACTGTATTGTCAAAAGCACACGTAAATATGAATTGTATTTATTTATAGAAGTTCAACAAAAAAATAATATTTTGTTGTGGTTTTTGAAAGAAAAATATTTCATTTTTTGGTTTTGCACAAGAAAAAGTTTGAAACGTAAAACTTCGTAGAATTTAAGAAATTGTTTGATTTTTTTTAGAAAACAAAATTTTTAATAAAAAGAAATTGTTGAAAATTTTGTAAATAAACCATAAGAAAGTTTTTGAGCTGATGAAATTAAATTTCGTGATGAATAAAATTTTTGATTATTTAGAAGTTTCAACTTTTTCAAAATCGGAGATTTTTTATTCATTCAACGGTAAAATTCCCAGAAATTCAAAATTTCCCACCAGAAAAAAAAACCTAAAACAAAAAATCAAAAATAAATTTTCCATTCAATCAATTTCTGTCAATTCCGATCATAAAATTTTCAACGTAATAAAATTTCATCCCAAGGTGACACGAAGAGACGAATCACAGCATGAAAAAAATCACCCCATAAGTGTCGCATGAACACGAACGAACATTTTCCAAATGATAAAGTTTCATTTCATCAATATTATTTTACATAAAAATCACATTTTAAAAAATTATATTTCCATTAAATTGCAATTTTCATATCATACGCTACTCACCAATAATTTATCCTTTTAGTACCATCGCTATGGAAAATGTTATTTAAATCATCCACTTTGGAGGATTTTTTTTTTATGGGAAACTAAGATCCCGTTAAATTTTCTTCGCACACAATTTTTATACTTTTTCTTCTTCTTCCGCTTCTGTTGCTCGGCTTTACGATCGTATTTGTTATCGTTCGCGAACTCTTTTCTTTAAACACACTTCAATGCCTGACTATTTTGACTCTTTTTTTCCTTCTATTTCATCAGAATTGAATTTCTTTTTTTTGTTTAAACTTTTTTTTTTCTTCTTTTTATTTTATATTTTCAAAAAAATTTTGTTTTGATTTTCACTTCACTTCTCTTCTCTTTTTTCAGTTTCTTAAATTGTATTTTAATTATTTTTTTTTCTTCTCCACTTACGAGATGATTAGTTCACCTGAAAAGAATTTTCATATATTTTTTTGCAATGAATCATAAGATGTGAATTTTGGTACAATTTTGAGTTCATATTGGTATTTAATAAACAGAAACTAGGCATAAATTTATTTGTTCTAGTCAATGAATACTAATTAACAATATAAAGCTTTAAATTGTAATGCGATTCACTTTTTGATGATCATTTTGTATTTTTGTATAGATTTTTGAATTAGGTGATATTTAATTGAATTTTTATGCTAAGTTTTTTATGAAATCGTCTTTTTGAACTTGTGTATGGTTGTTATCTGAACTGAAGCTTATTTTGATACAAATATTAAATTCATTGATATGCTTCTTTTAAAGATTGTTAAATAACAAATTAAACACTATCAAACTTTCATTTCCGGCAGCATTTACTTTTAAAGAAGCCCTAATAAGATTTAAGACAATTGTGGAAATTTCCTACAGGAAACTTGTATTTTTTAAATATCGTTTGAACTGACAGTGAAATAAGTAAATAAATGTAGAACAAAGAATTTAGTGTCAATTGATTTCAAACTTTAATTGATTGATAATCCGAAAATATGTAACTAATCTTGAAATTCTGATTTTTGAATCGATCTTCTAACTAATAAAAGAAAAGTTTAATGGCATTTTTTTTAAAAAAAATTCATGAATCCATTCATGTGTGCACTCAACGAGGTTATGTTCAAGTTCGAAAAAAAAATCCAAATTTTCAAAATTGGCACCAATTTTTCAAATGCTTCTATTTGCACTTTTTTGACTTTTTTTATATTCAATATTATGATTTATTGGTCTATAAGTCAAGTATCAACTAATTTATTGCATAAAAACTTAAGTTTAATGCTTAATTTTCAATTTCGAATTTTTTAACGGAATAAATAAGAACCATTAAGTTCGAATTTCGAAAAATGAGGACCTCTTTGCACAAATTGGAATTAATAGTCATTGTCGAATATTTTAACCCATTTTAACAATATTGTACCTCAAATTGAATTTTGTAAAAATAATAAAATTTCCTCATTGTGTGATTTGATATCACAAAGTACTTGAGATAAAGCCTATATAACACAATATCTCCATAAAGTCACTAAAGTCCTTCTTTTTGATAATTTTATTACAACATGTATTATGTACACATCAAAGTGTTAAGAACAAACTTTTAGATTCGAACCGGTTCGAAAAACAAAATTCTATTCATGAACTTCTATAACGCAGTAAAATATAATTTTTGTAAATTCAAAATTTCTATTAAAAAGTTCAAGTCTATCCATTTGAAATTCATGAAGTCGTGCATATCTGTTATTCGATTACACAACTCATCCTATCATCGAATGACACATTTTGGCTCAAAAATAGCATGAAAAAATTTGTTCTACAACACGTCTTCATGTGTCACACGTGTCATGCGATTTTCTACTTCTTTTGTTCTTTAATTTCATGGCAAAAAAAGAGAGCATGAATAAAAGGCAAAATGAATTTTTACTTCTTTTTATTCTCATAATACCTAATGGATTTATATCTTCACTTTTTTTTCTCGTTCCCTATACTATATTCCGTCATGCTCGAAGAAAAATTCTTGTTCAGAATTCTATTGTGTTAAAAATAACTCTATTTTCTCATCGCTCAGTTCCAGCTTCCGTAAAGAAAAATCTTTCAAGCTTAAACATTCTTTTTTTCTTCTTATTTTTTTCATTCGTTTTTCATTGAAGATGCTCGTTACGGATGCTAACAATCGATAAAATTGTGATAGTTGAGTTTTAAGAAATATATTGACTTTCTAATACTCTGTAGAAGTTGTAGGGGGTGGACTTAGGTAGAATAGACTGACAAGTAATTCTAAATATAAAATTTTCCAAAGTCCCCCTAGACACACCTCTGCCTACCTCTCCAATTTTCCATTAATGTGTTTATCTTGCATTCTCCTCTATAAATGTTTAATCATTCATTCCCGATAATCGGATGTTTAATTTTTATTAAAGCTAATTAATCAAATGAAAAGTTTTCTAAATATCATTACACAGAACATTATCATTGCCTCCAAAAAAATATTTTTTTTATGGTTTATTTTGTTTACTTCACATGAATAAGTCATTATTGACTGTTGGAAAATTACTGGGTCGTGACTATTGATTCCTTTTATTTTTTATATAAAACAAATCACCTAATGGCAAAATGACTCTTAATGATAGAAGTAATTTTTTATGAGATAAGCAATTGGATGGATTTTTTTTTGTGTCTGGAAATGATTGTAATTATTGATGTGAGTCATTTGATTTTGAACAACGTCTGGTTGGATGAAATTCGATAATTGTGGATTTTTGGCTTCGATTTTATGAAATTGTTGAAGTAGATTTATGGATGAAAATTGCAGATCTTTTTGCTTTCAATGAAACTCTAATTGTTTTTGCTGAGTTTGAGAATTTTAATTGAAATAGAAATTCACGAATTTGTATATTGAAGAATCTATAGTTGAACTTTAGCTTGAAATGCTTATTTTGTAATATTATATACAACTTATGGCTTAAAAACTGCTCATTTACTTGAAAAAAACTGTAAGATCGTGCATATCAAGAAATTAAACAATTGAACCCCAATTTTCTCAGAATTTCAACGTTTTCATTCCAAAACATTTATTCCGCATGACTACCTGATTTTCCTAATTTCATGCCCGACCTAGCTCAAAACAGATAAATTCAAAAGCATTTATGCATACAAACAAAATCAGAGGGAAAAGAAAATTCAATCGGATTTATTTAAAAAAAATTGAAAAAATGAAAATTTTCAATTCCAGAAATGCCAATAAATCTTTATAAAAATGCGAATGCGCTTGCCTTATTTCCACCTAATCCTTTATATCTACAATTTCAATTATCATATTTTTCTATTCTTTCCTTTTATATCTCTTCCTTTAATCCTCTTTCAAATGATACAAAAAAAAGAATATTTTTGACACACATTCACATCCACAAACATGAAACTTATCGTGTTGTGTGGAATAAAAAAAGAAAAGTATTCTTCGAAGAAGGAAATATGAATTATATAATGACGTAGAGAGTAAAAGCAAACATAAGCGACGATCATAAATCACATATTAAAAAAATGTGCGTTTATTGCTCGTGAAATAATTTATATGTTGTATATTTTCGGTGCTTTCTACCACTTTTTTCCCATTTTTTGGTCGGAAGTCTACTGAGACGGAAAGATGTGGAGTTGGCCATATTTTGGATGTTTATTCAATTCTCAATAGAGAATGTTTAAAGATTGTGGAAAGTAGAATTTTTTATGATATTTTTATTCTGTTTATTTAGTGATTTCAGGTTGATTTATGTTCTTATTTGTGTCTAATTTTAATAATTTGTATTGCTTTCTAGGAATTCTTGTTTGTAAGATAAGATTTAGATATGCAGGGGAGTGGAGGCTGTTTTGGTAAACTTCCTAAAATATCCTTTAATTTTTTTCCGAACTTTCTTATTTTTGCAATTTAAATCTGATCAAACCTCAAGAAAAACTAATTCAAGCTCTTATTACAGGGGTCCAAGTTTTGAACAGATTCGATTAGAATAAGAATTGTTTCGAATAACTAAAAAATACCCTTGCAAAAATTCGAATTCTCATTTTTAACGGTCATTTAATAGAAAAATTTTGGAACAAAACAACTGTTCAAATCAAAGACTCCCTGTATTTCAAATTTGCGCCGTTTCTAACAATGGAACAATGAGGAACAATGATCATAAATCCAACAAAAATATGATCAAAAAATTCTACACAACTGACCTTAAGCTACAAACTTTTATTCCATTCATAATAAAAACTTCCTGTTTTTCACCATTCACACCCCATCCACTATAGTATTCTCTTTCAAGAAAAAAAAACTTTATTATGAAAAATGAGAGAGACCGAAAGAGTTTTTTTTTCTATCACGTAAAAAGTATTAATTACGCTTTTGTGCACATAAAAATGTTTTTTTTTTTGTTCCTCAGCTTTCACATAAAAATACCAGTGGAAAAAAATAAGACGATAAAAAATTGTAATTTATGAGTAAATTCTCTAACACATATTATATAACTTTTTTTGTGGATGAGGGTTAGTTTGGTAGCAGAGTTACAAAGTAGGCGGCCTGCGAAGGCGAAAACCGTACAAATTCTCGATAATTTGTATGGTTTTGATAGAAAAAGGCTACAAATTATGAAAAATTTGCATGATTTTCGCCTGCGCAGGCCGCCTTCGTTGCAACAATGTTTGGTAGTTACGGAATGTTTTGAAATTGCATTTTTAAGTCACGATTTCTTATTTAAACTCGATTTCTTTTTTAAAAGAATGTCTAGTTTTTTTTTACAATTTTTGATTAAATTATTAAATCTTCATAACTTATAAACATCCCCACCGAAAAAAAACGAAAAATTCTTATCTCAAAGCTTTCCTCTTACTTTATGTCTCGATCCCTCACATTTATTTATCTTTATATCATAACGGATACTCGCAGAGTTGTTATGGGAACGAGGAGGCACTTTTGAGGTTAATAATCATTGACCTTATCGGGTGGATATTCCTTGAGGCTTGATTTACGTTAACCTTTCCATGAGCTCATTAAAATTTAATCTCTCAATTTTTGGGTGTCTTGAGTATAAAAAAAAAGAAGTTTAAAATTGATAGCTTTTGTTACAAGGAGTAAGTAAATTTTACTCGAGTTCATTGGCTGGCTTAGTCATTAATTATTCATCGACGTTTTGTCATTTTTCATTGGAAATAATTTTTTTATTGATCTTTTTGCTTCAATTTTTAATTTATTTTATGGGAAAATTTGCAATGCCATCATGAAAAAAATGGATAAATACAAAGATGCTTTATTGTTTGATAGTTAAGTTCATGCAACTAAAAAATAAATTGATTAATAAATAAATGAATATCGATTATAAATTTTTTGAGTCATAATTTGAATTTTGAATTTTTGTTTTCATTTAAATTAATATTTAGAAATTATTGGAATTTTTTCTACGACTTTTTTCTTCTGATGAAATACTATTTGAATTAAATTTTCATGACATAATAAAACAAAATCAATTCCAAAAATAATCTTTAAAAAAAAATTCGATCAAATACATTAGACCTATTTATATTGAAATTAAATCATCTCGACGCCCACAACTGGAATTTTTATTTCTACAACCCAATTTTTATAAATTATTCGACTAAAAGATACAATTTTTTCTTTTTCTAATTTCCATAAATTCTCAATATTTTCACAGAACTTTATGTTATCAAAAAATACAGAATCGTATTGCAACTAAGCATAAACCTACTTCATTATTGAGAAAGTTTTAAGCATCTTCTTCACATCCACAAAACATAATATCATCGATAGATAAACTTCTTTTACAAATATACTCAAATGTATCTGCACTTATCACAACTTTTTCTCATAAATAAGGAAAACTAAACTAAAGAAAAATTCAAAATGACGAAAATTTTTCATTTTCATTCCACAAACAACAACTCTGACTGATGTGATATAAAGTAAAAGTTTTAATTAATTTCTTTAATTTTCAAGCTTAATGTTTTTCTCTCTCTCATCTCAACCTTCTCCTCCCCTTTCATCCTCATCATCATCATCTCACAAGTGCTCGCCAATTGCTTCCCATGTACAGTCAGAGGAAAGAATAAGAAAGAATACAAAAAAATGCGAACATGTGAAATGAATGAGATTGTATATTTTATCTTTACAGCGACTTTTACAGATGGGAATGGAAAATTGTATGAAAAATAACGTGAACTTCTCGGCTTTTCTCTTATGTATATATTTTTGCGGTGTCAGACGAGGGGAGAAAATACTGATGGAAGTTGTAGAAATGCTTTGATAATGAGATCTTATTATTGTTTGAGTTTAAAGTTTGGAAGGAATGACTTCATGAAGGAGCAAAGTTTTTCTATGGAAATTTAGTTTGAGGGGTTCTTCGGATAATTGATTGCTGATTAAGTAGTAAATTCTTTGGATTTAAGATGTTTTAGGGAGGATTTGGGATATATTTTAGTGAAGGAGGTCAGGGGTCATTCGTAAAATTCGTAACGCTTTAGGAAAGGGGGGGGGGGGAGGTAAAGGATTTGTTAAACTTTGTTACAGTGAAGGGTCTAAAATGGTAATTTTGGCGTTACGAATTTTACGAATGATCCCACATTGAATTTAGCATTTGAATTTATTTCGACTACGTTTCTGTATTTTTAGCTAATAAAGTATGTAAATCAGTAGTGGCCAACATTTTCTCTGAACACTTTTGTCCAAATTTATTTTCACGGCACCAATTTTTTTATATTAAATTTACAAAATTTCTCTTTTTCTGGCGGCTAAAAAATTTCGAGACACACCTGATATTTATTTCGCACACTATAGTGCACTAGATGGCCATCACTGATGTAAATCAATGAAGATATTAGAGATCCTAACCACAAATTACAGTTATTATATTAATTTTTTTGACGATTTTAATTAAAGACCGTTCACTTATTACATAACACAAAACAATACTTCTTTTTTTCAATGATTTCCTGGTGTTAGTTTCTTTGGTGTATCCCATACCCTAGGGGTAATTTTTAGGTACTCTCGAAGTCCCTAGAAAATGTTTAACTGTAAAATATTTCCTGATAAAAATACACTAGAATAAACTTTACTCTTGAAACATATCCCTGACAATTTCACATTTAAAGTCAAATTTTTGAATATTAATAAAATCTAATCATTTTTTTTTTTTGAATTTATTTATTGGGTAATTTTGATTTCATATAATTTTAAATTAATATTAAAATTAAAAAGTGAAGTTTCCCGAAAAAGTTTCATCTAGAAACTAATAATTTTAGTTTAATTTTGAGCATTGATTAAAGTTTAAATAGATTGATATTTCACAAAATGAGAAAAATGAAATTTTCATAATAATCCATGAAAAAGTTTCAAAACCCAAAGTTCTACCCCAAAAACTGCTAAATTATAGAAAGAAATAATTTCAAAAACTCAACGATTCATTTAATAGAAATATTTTCTAGTTCCATCACGAATTCCTCTCCCCCAACTCCTTGTCTAATAAAACTGTAAGCTAGTTTGCCTTGAACTTGACTTTCTTACCAATTCCACTAGTATTTCCTCTCCTTGGTTGAAAACAAAATATTTACATTTTAAATTAAAACATATGTCTCGTTCCTAAGTACTTTACATCCATCGCAAGTTCATTCTTAACCTTCTTTTATGTGCTGATGAATTATGTGGAAAAATATATATATTTTTTTATGTTTTAATGGAAAACGAACAATTTGAGGCACAACACTCTATTAGAGCTTTGTGTGTGCGTACACACATATAGCAAAAAAAAAAAAGAATCTTCTCATTTTCATTTTCTTTGTGGAAATGAGAAAGGAAAATTCCATACACAAGTTCAGTAACGATGGGAAATTTTCTCTCTCAATTTTTTTTTTCTTCTTTTCAAATTTTTTTTTCTTCTTTTTCAATTTTTTTTTTCCTTCGCTTCAAAATAAAATTTCAATTTTCAGTTCAATCACATTATCGGCCATTAAACGTTGAAAGGTTTATAAATTTTGCACTTCAAAGACCGTCAGAGAATGAGGAAAATTACTTATTTTTCCTCATTCTATAGAATTGTGTATGTATGTGTAGATTTTACTATATGAGAAAAAAAAACAACACACACCTCTTATCCTCTCGTACGATGGAAACTGATCACAGCGAAAGTTCAAATCAGACTGGATTGAGTCAGCTCAAATGTTGCCTGCCAAGCATTCGACAAAAGCAGACGTTTTTGGAAGGAAGTTTTGTAAATTGCGCAAGCTCTGATTTTCATTTCCATTAAGCACTGGAAAAGTGAGTTGTCAATGTAATGGTGAGTGGATGAATATGAAAATTTTTGTAACTGTTACAGCAAGAAAATAAAAATTATAATTGAGGAAATGATTATTTTTAGCTGAAAATAGTAATTACAGTTTAGAGTTGGAAACTATTTTTTAGGGGGAAAAAAAAAAGTAAATACTTTACTTTTGGTTAGATTGTAGGTTGATGGTTGAATTTTGCAAATTTGAATTTGGTTATCAAAATTCACAATTTTTATATTTATCTAAATTGAACAATTTAAAACCTTGTGTTGAATTTTGATTGAATTTTGATACAATTTGTGAAATTTTTCAAAGACCACTAAGATTAAGTTTTCAATATTTTTAAAATCATAAAAAAAATTTAATTTAAATAAGGTTGCTTAAGTTATAAATTGATTAAATTTAGAAAGACCAGAATTTTCAAAATTAAAAACTTTCGCACAACATTTCTGCTCATTTCAGATTTCTTTTAAAAATTAAATTTAAAGCTTGACATCTTGTATACTTTCTCAATACTTTTCCTAGAAGATTTCACAAGTACAATTCTAATACCATCAAAATTATTCATTCATAATTTTCGTCTAATTAGCTTCATTCAGCTCGTGTTTAACTCCTTCATAAAAAAACTACAACCTACAATTTCTTTTCATAGTTTCCAACTCTTCATTTAATAACATTATTAGGTCATTAAAAACGCTCTTATTATTTAATTTATTCATTTCATTTTATTATAGTTTTTTGATGCATTCGGAGTTGATTTTTTTTTCTATTTCCATTTTTTCGTGTGACCTTAAAAAATTGCAAAGTAAGATAAATTAGGTCAATTAAATGGAAATATGACAAATTCATCTCCAAATGTTTCTCGTTTTCCATTTGTTTTGCCTGCATATAATTTTTTTTTTGCTAATCAACTTTTGGTTTTACGAACATTCCGGAAACAAAAATTAATTACATTTTTAATTGATTCAAATTTTATTGAGAAATATTTTTGAAAGAATTCCAAAAAAAGCACATCTAATTGAATCTAGTTGGAATTTAATTTTAAGTTCAAAAGTTTATATTTAACTACAAAACCAGTCAAATACCATTTAGACATGCTTTTTAGGGAGTAAAAATAAAAAGAAGATAAAAATTTTCACATTCATAAATATTGTTTCAAATAAATTGTCATTTTCTTCTTACATTTGTATGATGGATGTTATTTTGGGGGTTTTGGGAACTGACGCTGATTTGTCAGCTCAAGTCCCTAGCAAAAATTTTCAGAATACTTTAGAGATTCTATTAAGCGTTTGACAAATTAAATTTATTACTGACAGTTAGAGTTTGTCATTCAACTTTTGGGAGTTTTTTTCTTAAAAGACATTTAAAAACATTCAAAAATTCAATCAATACTTTTTGAATTATTTTGATTCGAAAAATTTTCATCAAAGCCAATAACAAGAAATTAAAGTTAATTACATTTTTTTCTCAATTCAAATAAATAATTTTGAGAAATTTGCATTGATTGTCATTTTAAAAGGAAATAAGGGAAGAAGTTATTTTTTATTCGAATACACAAAAATTATTCAAACCATTATTACTTTGTGACAAACATCCACACACATACAAACTTCTTTACTAAGATTTTCCCAGTTTTTTTTTGCGTTAAGCAGAGTTTTTAGCATTTTTTTGATCTACAAAAGGCATTTACTGATTTTTAAAGTTTGGGGATGTAGTTGAGTTTTTAAAATTTAGTTGGATAAAAGTCATGATGTTCCTAAATTAAGTTTTTTTTAAGGTCATGTTAAATATGGATTTAGATCTCAAAAAGGATGATCGAATTATTTTTTTTTTTTTTTTTGCACGTTTCACACTCCAAAAATAATTAACTAATTAAAGAACATTAGATAAACACCTGCTGCACCAAAAAGCATTAATACCCAATACCAAACCCATCTGCCTATGCTAAAACTCTGTCATTCATTATTAAATATAAGTTTATCTAGAAGAGAAGAAATTTCAATCATTTATGATAGCTATTAGGTGATGACTTTCGACTTCTTGACTTTGACGGTCTCGATGGTGACTTTAATGAATGCCTTGACCGTAACGCGTCATCATACCGTGACGATGATAAGCTGTTCCATGCATCTGTCGTACAACGCTTCCTCCAATGTATCAAATCAAATACTTCAGATTGCAATTCTTGTGTTAGTAGCGAGAAGCTTTCGGAACTTGTTAATTCCACATGTTGCGAGATGAAAGATAAGCAGCTTGTTTTCAAAGTATTTGCATTAAAACGATCCGCAATACCCAGCATACAAATTACACTGTCACTATCTATCATTGACATTAAAGATTGCTCACAAACCTCCTGTAAATGTAATAAAGGCATTTATCATTGTTATCGGAATTTTCATATCAGATTACGGTTTAGGGTAGGAAAAAAGGTCACATTGTAATGATCATATAATGGATACGATTATTGTTGCATAATTCCCGCAATAATAATATTCAAAAAAAAAAATATTAGATTTATTTACCTTTAGACTATCTACTGAATAACGGTCAGCCAGCAGCATCAACTCACAAATTGACTCAAGTCCGACATTTTTGTCAACTGGCGCGCCATACAGATAAAGTAAAAATCGTCGAAATATCACAGGTGATGCATCATAAATTGTTATTTTCCTATGTCAAATATAATGATTAGATATGTGTGAATTATGATTACCATTTATATTTAGATATATGCTTATCGAATATTAATCTAATTGCCATCATAAAATTATTCATTTAATCAAAAATTAGAAGCATGCAGTGGCAATTATAGATGGATTATTGGTTCAAAGCAGTTATTTGAAATTATATTCATATTTAATGTTTTTTGACAAAGAGAATCGCTTGTGAATGACGTTTCAATTCCATTCGATTTTTTTTAGGATTTTTTTCGTTAATCCCTTGATTTTATATAAAATTCTGTACCTATTGATTATCCCTTTTACACTTAAATGATTACTAAAATAAAAAAATTTATAAACTGAAGCATAATCTTCAAAATAAGTAAGTTAATTCATTTTCAAAGCGAAGACTTCATCTTCAGCTTCAAACATTAATATTCAATGCTCTCAATATCCAAATATTTCTAAATCCCTTCAAATTATAAGCATTACATCCAATTATCTCATACCTATTAATGTCCTCTTGCATGCCTGACAATAATGCCTTCCGTAAGTATTCACAACGTGATGCGACTATCACACGATGGGCTTTAAACACATGATACTCTTTTTTGACAGTTCCATCATTAAAATCAAATTCATCATTGTTCGGTGGTGTAATAATTGAGACAGGAGTTGATGCATACGAAATTGGACAATCTGTAGCGACTGTTGTTATAACTTCAAATTCCATATCTGCAAGATGTCCCGAGTGAAGTAATTTAAGCTGTAGACGAGATAATAGAAAAATGTAAAGAAAATTTAATTTATGTGACATAAAGAAAGCAGCTTTAGAGTTGCTTACAGAATTTTTAGCCAAATTAGATTTGACGGCATTCGGAGGTTCACAAAGTCCACTAAATATGTTAATCTTATAGCTATTATAATCATTAATCATTTTTTGTTCGCTATCTACGTTATCACTTGGATCAAAATTTTTGGCGATTACATCACTTTGCAACAATTCAAGTTTTTGGACAACTTCTGTAAAGGCGTTTCTGTTAACCAGCTGTGTAAGCTTGAGCATTGGATACAATAATGTTGCCTTATGCTCAAGTATCTTGCTGAGAATACCGTTCTGTAATTGAAAGGAAGAAGTAAGTGACACGTGCAAGGTTAGATTTTTGGATTAGATTACAAATGGAGGTGGAAAATACGAAAATGCCAACTTACAATGTGACTTGTGGCAAATTTAAAGCAAAATTTAAACTCCTTCCATCCAAACTTATCGTCCATATTTCTCGATAATTCCTCAATCCTCTCAATCACATTTGGAATTTCAAACAGCAAATGGTCTATGTTGATGTTGATACAGCTCAATTTCTCTGCTTGATTCAAACTTTTAAATGTTAATCTGAATTTGAATGAGATTTCAATGGAAATGGAATTAGGCTTATTGAAATGTAAAAATACAGCTTTGACTGAATACATTAGTCCAAGGGGTGAGAGCTCCTAAAAAAGTGCAAAATTTTCCTACGAAGTGCAATAAAGTGCAACAAAGTAGAGAAAAGTGCAATAAAGTGCAGTAAAATGCAATTAAGTGCAACAAAGTGCAATGAAGTGCAGTAAAGTGCAATAAAATGCAACAAAGTGCAATAAAGTGCAACAAGTGCAACAAAGTGCAGTAAAGTGCAACAAAGTAGAGCAAGTGCAGCAAAGTGCAACGTGTTTTTTTTAAGTTTTCAAAAATATAATATTGTTTTGGATGAATAAATTGGGGTCTCTAGGTTTATACTTCATGTCCTACAAACTTAGAAATTTTCATTTTAAGTTTTTACAGTGTTTTGGAGGTTTTCTTTAAATAATATTGGTTTAACAGTTCTAGAATACTTCATGTGGTTTAATTTTAACTTGAAAAATATGAATCAATCATTAAAATCTTTAAAAATTTAAACTTTTTCCTTTGCGTTGAAACAAATGCAACTTTTTTCAAAAAGATTTCATCTGCCACTGATCTATATCATACAAATTTTTTTACTATAGATTATGCATCCACAGCCAGTTTTACGATAAAGACTGTTAAAAATGAAAAACTTTATGAAAACGAAAAAAAATTTGGCTTTAAAAAAAATTAAATTTCTAAAGTGATTTTTTCATTAACGATTTTTTTTCAGAATTATTGTTATGATTTCTTACGAGCTCTGTTAACAATAATTCAAATGTATTTTGACTTTAAAAGACTGAACATATTTTTTTCATAAAGCATTATTTTTAATTAAATTAAAATTTTGTAAACAATAACACACAAAATATGATTGTATTAGTGATAAGGGTGTCAAACCCAAGTCCGAAAACGTACCCCAAGTCCATAAAAAAACTCTTACTTAATCAATCTTGAAATAAATCCAATGATGCAGAAATATTGTATAGAACTAGAAGCTTCTAATGAATGCTTACCTTTAATTTAAAAATAATTCTATGAAAAACTATGGGAGTTTTACGACCCAAATATCCCAAATCCCAAGTCCTGACCCCAAATCCTTGCTATAATTTTGTATAGAGTAAGAGAGTAAGAGGTAAGAGTTATTTCATAGACTTGGGGTACATTTTGATTAATTTCTCTTTAACTATTAACTTATATAATATGTAATGCACAGAGAATTATTTAATAATCATCAAAGTTTTATTTAAAGTATAAAACTTTAAGCTAAACTCATATTAAAAATTCAAAATTTGATTATTAAAATTTCTTTTGTTTTGGAATTTCGAAAAATTCGAATCAAATGTCGAAGAAATCGAACTTAATGTCGAAAAAATTCGAAATGAAATGTCGGTAGTCTGTCGTAGATTTGAACCCGTCTCTTAAAAACTAAGCAAAAACTTTTTGCAGTTTTTTGCATCAATTTTCGGTCGAATAAATCTAAATTTAAAAGCCATTTTGAGTTATTCTAAAATTTTCACAAATTTAGGACATTTAAATGCAAAAATAATCCAATTTATAATACAAAATCATGAAATTTATGTTAAATTTTCAGCCCAGAAATGTTTAATTTAAAAATAAGATCTGTAATGCTCTAATTTTGAAAAGAAGACTCAATTTGCACACAGTTGCACATAAAATATTGCCTTTTTATAGGAACCTTAAAGTGCAAAAAAATTCAGTAAAGTGCAGTAAAGTGCATTAAAGTGCAGTAAAGTGCAATAAAGTGCAGCAAAGTGCAATGAAGTGCAACAGAGTGCAATAAAGTGCAACAAAGTGCAATCAAGTGCAATAAAGTGCAGTAAAGTGCAACAAAATGCAACAAATTTTGATATAGTTCAGTAAAGTTTAGCGTTTGCAATGAAATGCAACAAAGTTTAGTATTTTTGCAACAAATTGCAATGAGTAGAGTGGAGCTCTCACCCCTTGCATTAGTCTAGCCATGCTATAATATTGATATATATGCAAATATGCTTACTGTTTATGTTGAATTATTTCCAAAATTGAATTGACTTTTCCATAAATGTCATGTAGTTGCTTGATTTCACATACATGAAGAAATAAAACGGCACTAGCATTAGAATGTGATTGATCCTTGCTTTTTCCGCTTGTTTCTTCTTGATCACTTTGAATACTTTTGCATATTGATTCCAATGAGTTTTTGAAATCTGTAAGAAGCTCGGTTGTTACATCCAGTGCCATGATTATCTGAAATGAATATTGATTAGTTTTATTAATAGGACTTTGCAGTCAATAACAAGTGTCTTACCTCAGGTACCAAATGCACAACCAACTCCTCTTTCTCCTCTGGATGCAGTGACTTAATAATCATCAAAACATTCTGAAGAATCTGATGTAACTGAGTAATTACAATTGGAATGCGTGACTTAACAAACTTGATAATCTCATTACGTTGAAAACGATTTAAAAATGTATCTTTGGAAAATATCTGCGAGAGTTGAAGGAACAAAGCAAATCCAATGGAAAGTTCACGAAGACATTGTTTAAAAATTTCACACAGAGTTGATGGATATTTGGAAATGTTGTAAGGATTAAGAAGTAGAACAATTCGATTTAAACATTCATGAATGTCCACAAAAATATCAATAATAACTTTCTTCAGCTTTATTAGCCTCAAATATTTCTTACAGGGTCCACTCATCTTATTTAATGGTGGAATTGTGGCACATAATTTCAATAATGCTTCCAGTTGTGTCTCATTTAAATTCTGTGGTAATGATTCACTATACAACCAATGTAATACTGGCATTAAAGTATCTTTGGTTAAATTAAATAAAACCGAAACGGATGTTAACGGTGATGATGGTGTAAGTGGTACATCAATTGACAAATTTAAAAATGGCAATGGACTGCTGCGTACACGAAATGGTGACGTTGGATTCTTAAAAATTATTTGCGATGATGACAGTCGGAGTTTATTTTTATGCTCACTTTTCTTACTCATTATCTGCTGATTAACTTGCGTCGATGGAAAATTAAAAATATTTTCTTTCGTGCTGTCCTGCTGGATATTATTTAAATGAGAATCTGATGACGATATTTGTCCATTCTTTAAGCTTGTCGTCAATGGTGCTGCTAAATGATAATTTGAATCTCTTGTCGTTGCCAGACAATTGAATGAGTTCGAGATGTGATTGACAAAGTTTGGTGAAAAGTTGAATGTACTCAAATGAATGGTTGGTGGCGAGAGAAAGTTTGAGGGTGGCTGTGATGATTGAATGCTGCTGGATAATGGTGTTGCTGACACAGGAGTTTGATTTAAGCTGCTGCAATCGAAGCCATTCAACCGTAAAATTGGTGAATGCACTTCAAACTAAATTCGAATGAGATAGAAAATTGAGAATTAAGTTTGGAACTAATTGATTTTGAAAGTTTGTTCAAGATTCTTTAAATAGTTATTTTGAGTTGTTTACAAGTAATATCAGTCAATATTAAGTAATATTAAGTAGCTTAATATTTATCTAAATTTTAAATGAACTATTAAACATCATTGAAGCAGTGAAATAGCATCAGTGGCCTAAGTGATAGAGCGTTGACCTTCTATGTCAAAGGTCCTGAGTTCGATTCCAATCTAAGTCAATATTAGAAGCTCTTTTTCCATTCCACCGTTCTAGTTGGGAAGATCGGTTCATGTGTAGGGTGCAGTTTTGAGGTCTTTGTCACATATTGTGTCTTCATTGCTAGCATCTGGATGATTTTATGTCTTTGCAATCTGCAGACTCTCCGAGTGGTTCGGATCCCATTACAAACTGTAGGTCTATTGGGTGTGGTTCAATAGATTCTGTCTTAATTGAATCGAAATACCTAAAGTTCAAATAGGCTGTTCCCTTACCCCAAATTAATCTTTAAACACCATCACGTCCCTTCTTCACTTGAATTTAAACATTAAACGTGAACAACCCTCACACATTCTTCTAATCTACTTCATTTCTAAGAGCTTCTCCTCATTAAAACTTTTCAAAATACTTTTTCAGACGCAATTAAACTTGAACTAAGTTCAACTCACCGAATATCCATCACAACTTTTAATCACAACATCACTAAAGAATTTCTCTTCAAATGCTGTTAATAGCGAGTACTGAATTGACTGTCCAATCGATTGATCCTTCTTTATACGCTTGCATGTTAGCGTACACCAGCCTGTGGCGAGACAGAAGAGGAAGAAAAAAAATTCAATATTTTCTTTTGCGCGATGACGTAATTCAAATGATTTTCGTTCAACAAACCTTCACATTTCAAAGTCATCGATTCAAGTGGCTTAATGTTATTTGTTCTAAATTCAATATGATGTCCCGTAAAGGATCGAAAGAGAAGTGCCGCAGCACTAAATGAATTATTTCCATTACTCATCTGATCAACATCCATAGCAACAACCTCGAATGTTTCACAGCAAAATAAAATGTCAGCAGACTCGTTGCCAGTACTTAATTTTGATTTATCATCTTCAATCATTGCCTTTGATGACCAAATCGTTGGTGATGTTTGGTCATCGTTTATGGATACCACTTGAAGGGAGAATAAATCATTGAGGAAAATAATGTCGCCGCCTTCATCGAGGAGGAATTTAATGCCGCATAAGCCAAGATCCTCGGAATGAAAGTCAAGTGATTCGGTAATCTGGAAAAAAATGAGGGTTTAGATTGAATTATGCAAAGTTATGAGCGAGTTTTTTGAGTGACAGTATGATGAAAGATTGGAGTTTGGAGGGGGTTAAGGGGATATAAGATGACTAATGTATAAGATGGTTTTGTTGACTGTTTACTATGGACTAGTATTTTGAGATAAATTTGAGTTTTTCTAGGTACGAAAAGTTTAGAAAGGATATTTACATATTTGTGAAAAAGAGATTTATATTTTTTTATGATTCTTTGCATTTATTGCTAATCTGAATGACAATTAGGATCAAAAGAAAATTTCAAAGATGAGGTTCAATTCCTAATTAACGTATAAAGACTTCCTCTATCATTAAACTGCAAAGAAGTCATGACCAATCAGTGAATGACTTAACAGACAAAGAATCTTAATTAACACAAAATTAGCATAAAATATTTCCAAAAAAATCCTTAGTTCCTAGTTGTCAGTCAATTCTCATAATTTATCCCTCAATACAGAAGATTTCATCATCAAAAAAATAAATCATCAATACTCACCTCCCAATATCCACAAAAGGAATGGTCTCCAGTACAGCTATTATAACTCATATTGGATCAAGTTATAATCTCCAAATTAATGTTTATTAAAGTTTTTCAAATAAAATTTAATAAAATAAAAATAATTTTTGAGAAGGAAAACTTTTCAATTCACAGAAAAAATTTTCCTTTATTTTTCTTTTGCAATAAATTTTACGCCATTTTCCCAAAAAATGAAAATTTTCTTTTTCAATTTTCTTTTCCGTCTTTTTTTTATATGATTTTCTAAATATCTAAAGGTACTTATGACATTTGCTTTATAGCACCTTGGAATGTTACTACATTTAAGGTAATTATTTAATAATCCTAAGATAATCTACCAGCGATTACTTTATTTTATATTTTTCACACCAAAAAAATTAAAATAAAACTTTTTTTTGTTCCTCTCTCGGCTGTGAAATTCCTTCCACAGTGAGAATATTCCCTTCACTATTATGTGATGAGCTTTTTCTTTCTTGTGTATATGGAGGATGCGAAAGCTGTTGATGCAAGGGAAATGCTTCCAATCACTGGAAAAGCTCATGTGTTGCTTCTTTTGCATCTTTTACACGTGTTTTGGTTCTGGAAAGTGGAAGTAAAAATCAGCTGGAAAATTTTATTTTCATTTTCAATTTATTTACTTTATTTGTTTAAAAAAAGCTCATTTAAATGACTGTTAACTGACATGATTTTTTTTAGCATCAAATTTTTTTTCTATTTCTACTGAACGTGACTTTTGTGCTGTAAAAATGATAACTACTGAATATTTACTAACAAAACTATGCAAATAAAACAACAATAACAAAAAAAGCCTTTAAATAATTAATCCGATAATTGAAGGAAATTTGATAGGAAGTAGTGTAAATTGCTTTTGGGATTGAAACTGATACTAATGACTTATTTCATTGATTTATCAATTACATGCAATCAATATTGATTTTGTATGGAAGGAATGAAATATTTCTTAATTATTGGTTGAAATTTGTAATTTTCTTTTTCAGATTTTATTGATTAAATTATTATTATTGAAGCTATGCAGACTTTAAATCTAGGTATCAAAACCAGGAATTAAGATTTTTTTATATAAAACTATTTAACAAAAATTTCGATTCTCTCAGTATCTCATTTCCTGCTTCTTAGTAATTTATTTTAATTTAGTTTTAACCATCTAGATTGATATATTCCACAAAGAGTCTATTTCAATCAGTTTCAATTCACACTGACAATTTTTTTGAGAAAAACATTTCCATTTAATTATATTTCCTTTAAATATCTAATGACCGCAAAATTTTATCTAAATATTTTTCTTGGAATTAAAAATTAATGTGAAGAAAAAAGCATCAACAGCAGCGATAATGTATTCATTTATTATGTATGAATGTATCACTCACACTGAAATGACCCTCATTATAAATTGCATATTCTCTGAATAATTAGTAGAATGAAAAGTGTATATAATAATTTCTTTACTGTGTGCATCGCAATGTGAGAGAAATGAAAATTATTATGGAAAGATGGATGGTCCAGGTTGATTGGATGGAGGTGGATTTTTAGGAAAGGAAAGGAAGTTTGAGGATTATTGTATAAAATTCTGAGGTTATCAAAAATGCTAAAATATTTTTCAGAATATCACAAACTCGTTAAGGGGTCGTTCACTTATGATGTCCAATTTTCTGAGAGGGAGGGGTCTGAGGCTGTGTGACAGTATTAAACAAAAGAATTTTTTATACGAAGATTTTGTGACATTGGGGGGAGGGGGGTCTAAAAATCCAAGAATTTTATGATTTTCATAAGTAAACAGATCCTAAGACATAACCTTCAGATTTCAATTTGTTTTATCAAAAATTTTAAATATCAGTTGCCGAACATTTTAAAACTTGATCAGCAAATTTTTTTTTTTTAAAAAAAGGATTTTATCTATAAAAAATTTATCAATAATTTAATCTATTTGTTAGCAAAAACATTAAAGGCACTTAAAATAATTTAAAATGATCCTTAAAAAATTAATTTCAGTTTCATTCCGCCTTACCTGGATGATCATAAAAGAGCGATAAGAATAAAAAGTGTAAAGAACAAGAATTGAATGAAAAAAAGCGACAATTAAACTAAAAGAAGCATATTAAATTGACAAGGTCAACATCAAGCGGAGAAATTGATGCGCCTCACATTTTACATTATACTTAATTTTGTTCTTCGTCTCTCGTATTTTATATACAATTTTTTTTTTCGCAATTCACTGTGAATGCATAATTACAGCATTTGATAAATGATGATATTACTAACATTGAATGTCTTTTTTTTTTTTTTGTGCGATTTAAAGCGTAAAATTACAATTATAGCATGAAAATGCTATCTCAAGGCATTTGTTTGTCATCCTCAATCAATTTTCTGGGGGATATCTGATTGAATAGAGAAGAGCAAACGTGTATAATTATGCTAATTCCACATCATTATTGATTTAACTCACCTTTCTTTGACGTATATCGTCAAAATTGAAATTATGATAAAATGCAATACGACGAAGACTCATAATAGACTTTAATCGATACTTTGGATCTTTTTCTAATAATCGATTTAATAAATCTTTGGATGAAGCATCTACGTTCTCGCCATACATTGTTGATGAGTGTGTGATTATTGGACTCTCATTTTGTTCTATTGTCGTTCTTGCGTCATCTGGCTCATCGAAATTTTCAAATATATTTCCATTGTCTTCATGAGACGGGTGTTTATGGCACTAGAATGATATGAGCAATAAAATATGGATGACATTTTTGGGATACATTTGGATGTTTTTTTTTCATTGTATTAATGTGTGATTTTAGCAAATATTTCTTAAAAAACTTTTTGAAATCCCAAACACCCAACCTTTAACTAAAATTGATGAATAACTCATCGCTTAGCATTTCCTTATCATCATTAAAGATTATCACATCTAAACATCGCAGTTCAATGTACGCATATAAAAAAGTGAGCAAATAAATAAGAAAAATTTTCCTGGTATCATTAAGTGTCTAGAAAAATTGACGAGGAAGATGAATGAAAAAATAAAAAAAAAAACTTAGAAAGGTCAGTAGATTTAAAAATTAATGTCTGTACAAAATATATCACATGAATATCTGGTTGTTAATGATTAATAAACCAGCAATTAGTCAAAACGGAGAATAAGAGAGAGAAAAATTTACAAATTACTTTACATTTGTTTTTTATGCATTTACTAGAATTGTTTTATTATTATTTTTTTTGCATAATATTTTCAATGGCGCTAAGTTCACACGTTGTAGCAAAGACGTCTGTCATCAGCGATATAATCGTTTCGAGTTAAATTTGAGATTATTTTTTTCTCGTGTTCAGACTTGTGTACGGATGAAATTCTAATATTCTGAGTAAGATGTGGATGGTGACTATTAAGATATTGGGGGTCGTTCCTAAATGATACCCGAAATTAATGGCCATTTTTCAAAAATAGAATTCTAAAAAATTATTTTATTTTCAACCTCACCTCCCCTCCTCCTCTTCTCTTGAACGACCTATTGATGGTTATTAAGAAATTTCAGGTTTTGCTACGTAAATGAATTTTTTTAGATTTCCTACATTTATCAGATTTTTGACTCCTGATTTAGTCACAATAAAACAATAGTTTTACTTACAAAGTATCAATGTCAAAATGATCTTATTTCTTTAAATCTAAAGCATAGAATTTCGACAAAATGTTGATTTTTGAGACCTTCCGTAAAATAAACACTTAGCATGTGGATACTGTTCTAACTATTTACAGTCAAAATATTCTGCGATAAAATAACAATTGCATCAGATTTCCAAAAAAAATCAGAGATCAAATGAAAGTTTATGTTTATTTAAAATAAATAGTATATATACTGTAATTCAATCTAACCCTCTGAGTTATTTTCTGTGTGAACATTAGCCTAAGTATTTGCATGATCTTAATTAATAAATTGGAATTTATGGTTGCGATATGATTATTTTAGGTATTTTAATTAAAATCATTGAAAACATTTTACCGTTTAACGTTGTAAATGTGAATTTATGTTTGTTTATTTTATTTATCTCATAATCTCGCATTTTCTATGGAAGTAGAGAAATAAAATAATTTTTGATAAAATTTTGCATTGGAGAGTTTACGATCATCTCTATAAACATAGATAGTTTTTATGACTCATTTGAATACTAGTTTTATTGATTTTTAATAATCGCAAAATAAAATTTGATAAATAGCGGAAGATCACAAGAAATGTTGACCTTGTCATGTGATGAAAAATTTTATTATTTCTCTGCAGTCACATTCGATAAAATCCCAAAGCAATTTGCATTAATTTGAATTTTGTTGGGGTAGTCATCGGTCACATGGAATTTTAATTTAAAAAAAACGTAAAACATTTTCAGGTAATTCTTTATTTTTTATGAATCAAATCAGATTGAATGTATTAATTGATGATATATCAATTAGATGCTTTAAAGTTCTTCTTCTTAAGCTCTCATCATACGAGAATTCCATATTCTATCACAGTGATAGCCAACCGGTGTGCCGCGGCCAAATTCGGCACTTATGTGCCACGAGTCATGTTTTGTATGCGGTTTAGGTCATAACTTGCTCATAAAATGTACCGCGGCACAATAAAGTTTGGCCACCACCATTCTATCACGTCTAATTATCATGTAGTTTTTAAAGAAGTTTCATCATTTATTATTTGGAATAACCTTGGTGGCACTTTAAAATGAAAATATTTAAAATCTAGGGGATCATCAATTATATTAAATCATATTGTTATTAATAAGGGTTCCCGAAGTCTCGGTCTCGACAAATTTTCGAGACCGAGACCGAGACCGAGAATTCCCGGGATTTCCCGGGAAGTCTCGAATTTAATTCTACAGTAAATTTTTGAAATTTTTTAAGTGTTTTGCAATTTTTATGGCGTTTTCATGCTTGTTACAAATGTCTGATTTAGAGAAAATTCAAAAAGATAATAAATTTTGGTTTTTTAACACAAAAATTTATGAAAATTATGAAGATAAAATTTTATTTTCCTTCATATAAATCTTAACCCATCTTTCATACATATTTTCAGAATATCAAAAATCAGTTAATTTGTTCACTTCATAAGTAGTAAATGTTAGTAATTTTCTTATAAAGTTTTAAGAATTTAACTTTTGAAAATTTATTTTCGGATGTGCTTTTCTCAAAAAAAGCTTAGATTAATATTTTTTAGTTAAAACACAGAGATCAAAGTCGACTTTTTTCGGCTTAACTTATTTTTGCTTCTATTGACGAAATTAAGCCATTTACAAAGTTTTTTGATATTATAACTGTTCCTTATATTATTAACTAGCATATTGTATCATAATTTCTTAATTTTCATACGTAATCAGCTCAAAATTTTACTTCAGCTGAGAAATAAGCCGATCGGCTTAAAATCAGCGTAGAAAATTTAAAAGTTAAATTTTGAGTTTAACACTTTTCCAATTTTATGAAATAAGACTCAGAATAATAGAAAATGACCCTAGGAATAGTAAAAATATCTAAAGTACTTTGTAAATAGCTTAAGTTTATCAAAAAATGCAAAAAACTAGTTAAGCCGAAAACTTCAGCTTCGATCTCTGCTAAAAAATTCAAATTTACTTTTTTAAATGTTTTTTGTCATCAAAACTTTAATTTTTTTATTGTATAAATGTCTATTTAGATATACTTAAGTATCTTAAAAAATTTTCCTTTGAGATTTAAAATTTTTCTCCGAAGAGAAAATGTAAATTTTTTAGTAAAATAAATTTTTCTTGGTCTCGGGTCTCGGTCTCGGAAAATTCTCGAGACCGAGACCGAGACCGAGACCGAGAATTCCCGGGAATTCTCGGTCTCGGTCTCGGCATCGTGAACCCTTAGTTATTATTTTAACTTTTAATCATTATTTTATAAATAACATAATAATCAGTCACATCTTTATCACAAAATTTTAAATATTATGAATTTTCCAGAAAAAGTTTTTGATAAGAGAATTTCATGGAAAATTACAGACTGCAAAGATAACAAGACAATAACACAACAGTCGCACGACACCTATTAATGTTTTAATTTGCATGCAAATAATCAATAAAAATCTCTAATTCAGCATCCGATGTGCCAATAACATTCAAATAAACTTGAAAATTGAACTTGAAATTTTTCGACAAATAATAAAAGAAATTCAGCAGACAGGAAGAAATCTAAGCAATAATGCAACCATTTTTATGATCCGTCTATCTTCGCATGCTACACGTTCTGAATATTCGAAAATAAAATAACAAAACAAAAAAAAAAAAAAAATCGCTACGTTACGTTAAGCCGTAATCTCACTCGGGGTAGAACAACAATCAGCTCACACAAATGAAAATGCATGAATAATAGACAGACATAAGTATAAAAGGCAAGCGAGAGAATGAGTAGAATTCAATTTCGATTTTACTATCAGCTTGATTAGACGTGCCTTGCGACTTCCAAAAAAAGTTATTATTGGTGGTCAGTGAATAGATAAAAAAATAGAATTAAAATAAATTCTCAGTTATTAAAACTTAATTAAAATTTAAATAGATTAAATAAATAAGGTAAGTGAGGATTTTAAATACTTGTGAAATTGTGATGAAATAGTTCAAAAGGAATAGAATTTTTATTTTGTGACAAAAGTTTGTGGATTGTTTCAAATATTTTGAGCTCCAGTTAAGGAATCAAAGTTAATTTAAAATGAAATTCTTTTTGATAAAATTTTTTGTTTGATTGATTTTTTTTCATTTTATTCATTGAATAAAAAGTAATAATAAAAGTGCAAAAGCTTTTCTTAATTTCCAGACTTATTTCCTAATTGTTATTCCAAAATGTCTATTTTGTGCTTATGGGCCGTTTGTACGTTTAGTACGTTCAAGGGAGGGGGAGGGGGGGTAAATAAGAATAACACAATAGAAATTCCAAGAATTCTAATGTTCTTTTTTGAAAAAAGTTCATTAAAGCGTAACGTACTATATGAACGGCCCCTTATTGGAATTAAGAATATCAATCTCGTTTACAGGACTAAAAATTAATTTTTTAAAAACATGTAAAGATGTTAAATTTTAATACAAAAATATGAAGCTTTTAATAATATAAAACTGAAAAAAAATAATAATTTCAAACTATTGCCCTTAAAATAAGACTAAATTTAAAATGACTCTCAAAAAATTGTGAAACCAAAAAAAAAAAAAAATCTTTCATCTCGACAATGACTAAGGAAATAACAAATTTAGTGAGACTGGGAATGGTTTATGCATTTTTGATTCACACTGACCTCCAAAAAAAAAAAAAAGAATCAAGATTCATTGTTACTGTCCGAAAATAATCATGACCCATATCATCATCTATTATTCCATTAACTCACATCATATAGTTCAGTTTCTTGAACTTTTTCTTTTTATTTAAAATATTTATTACGATTATCCAATTTATCATTAGTTCCTTACTCGCAACTATAGATTATGATTTATGTGAGCAATTCTCAAAAGGGGAGGAAGTTTACTGGGTCATAATGAAAGTACATCGATACAATAAAATATGCAATTTCATATTCAGGAAATTTTTTTCAATTTATTTATGATAATTTATCACTTGTTCCTGAACAATCCAGACTCACCTATTAGATGAAGATCATTCTTAATTTACATTATAATGAACTTTAATTTAATTTTGTTTCATAACTTCATTAAATAAATAAAATATATATTTTAGTGCGTCATCTTTTATGAGCATTTATGTTGATTAACATTTTGTGTATGTACATCTGCATTATTCAATTATTTTCTGACTTGAATCAGCTGAGCGAAAAAAATAAAGTAAAGCTTTTAATCTTTTATATTAAATTATAGTCGATTGTTGTACTTTTTCAATTCTATTCTAAAATAATTTTATGATAATGATGTGTACATGTGATGGACAGTTAATTTGCTATTCTCTAATGATGGGCAGGCCCCAAAGTAAATTTACATTTAGACTATGAGTCATGCGATTGCGAATAAAAAAAAAATAGCGATGCGGTACTTTAATGATATTTTGTTGGGGTTGACTTTAATTAGATTTTTTATTTATGGTAATTATATCAATTTTCCTTAAGCAAATGCAAAAAATTTTTCCCTTCAATTAAGTCCCGTCCTTCACCTATTAATTATTGGCTATCTATAAATTATGTCTACCATCCATAAATAACTAAATATTGATTTTAATTTTAATTATTCAATTGATTTTTTTTTCTTAATCTTCTAGAATGAAATTCCAATTACTATTTGCACTTTTCGCAATTTGCGTGACCCTTGCCTATACTCTTCCTGTTCCTGATGATGATACATCAAACAGCAATGCTGCTGCAGTCACAGAATCATCGCATTCTGATGAACATCATGACCATGACGATGAAAGCAAACGTCAAAAGAAGTCAGACGAACCATCAGTAACTGATTCATCATCGGATGATGACAGTAATTCAACAGAATCGACATCAGATGCACCCAAGCCAGAAGATCATGAAGACAATACAAATGATGAACAAGAACGCTCAGCACGCGACACAGAACATGAACATCATGAAGAAACAACTGATGCCTCAAAATCTGACAGCCACAGTGATGAAGTCACAACTGAACACGAAAGAACAGCTCGTAATGCTGATCATGAAAGCCACGAACACCATGATGATACAACTGATGCACCAAAACCAGAAGATCATGATGAGAATAAGAATGAAGAACAAAACCGTGCAGCACGTGAAGCTGACTCAGATTCCAATAGTAAAACAAGTGAGGAACATGGAAATTCAGAACATGATGCTCATCATGATGAAACTACAGACGCACCAAAAGCTAATGAAGAAAATAATGGCGAAAGACAAGCACGTCATGCTGAACACTCACACGAGGACAAGTCAGACGAAAAGTCATCAGAGGAGAGCACAACAGCAAAAGCAGCTGACGACAGCAACTCACAGGAAAGTGAAGAGAAGAATTAAGTCGTTTAGATAATCTAATAAGCTTTGAATGATGCTCATCGAACTTCTTGTCTTATTTTTCGCTTTAAAATTTTCAAAACTCACAACTATTAATTTAATTTTAAGAAGATCCTAACTACTTTTGGGCTTGTTCTCTGTAATTTTAAAAATTTCATTTCATGTTTTTTTTTTGTAAATTAGACTGAATACTAATTGAAGAATAAAGTTTTAAGCTTGTATGCTTAAGAAGTAATTTTATTTTGTGATTAATTTATTGATATTGAGAATTTCCAGAAGTTTTTCAGGTTATGAACAAATATCTCTAGAAATGTATTTTTCTCTTTTCAATAATGATCTTCATCCCGCAAACTATCCATAAAACATTCAATTTCACACAACAATTGCCCGTTTGAACAATTAAAGTGTTCAGCAGCTGATTAAGTTTCACATTGAAATAAATAATTGATTTTTTTTCTATCAGACGATTCTCCTTAGTTATTAAATATTTATAGTGAATCATAAGAATAGAACTCATTAAATTAGAGATTATTGCTTAGCGTCCTTGACATGCTCAATAAAATTATTAAAGAAGTATGTGAGACTTCATTTCCATTTAAAAACTCCACTTATGACGTCCGATATTTAGGGGGGAGGGGGTCTAAGCATGTGTGTTAGTTTTAAATGATTTTTTATGAAGATTTTGTGACAGAGAGGTAGAGGGGGTTTAAAAATCCATGTTTTTAATGGACGTATATGCGAACGATCCCTTATTGCTTTTGAATCACTATTTTTTTTTTCTACATTCCGAAATGTCAGAAACCTTTTTTAAGTTTCCCTTAAAAACCTTCTAAATGAGCTATATAAGACGATATAAAATGCAATAAAGACAAATAATGATGGTTTAATGTCATCTAAAGGAAATAAACGTAAGCACAAATTACGACACATGTGCCGTATAATTTCTTGACATTCTAGACACGCTCATCGTCAGTGCCTTAAAAATGCATTCAATTCCAATCATCCATTGAATACGAAAGAAATTCAAGATCAAGTTTGACAATTTGTCAATATATATTGTAAATAGGCAGACATTACTCACCTTATTATTATTGAACATTCTCATCGCTAATATACCTAATGAATACCAATCGACAGCATGATCATAACCATTTCCGGTGAAGATTTCTGGTGCTGGAAATATATAAGAAAACGAAAGATGTGCAATTTTAATTTCAACTGAATTTTACTTACCTGAAAAAAATTAATCATAAAAAAAAAAATAAAATAAAAAAAATTACAAAAGTCCTCGTGTTTCATATCGAGGGACTTCAGCGCATTTTTGGCGCGGCGATCAGTAATCGAGCTACGAATTGAAAGTATATCAACTTTCAGGACAGACCTTGCAAAATTCTACATAAAAATAACGATAATTTTACAAAAATGTTACAACAACAATCAAAAACCCTTCAGTTTCAATTTCCTCACATTTATTGTGCATTAAAAGTGTGTTTTCATTATGCACAAACTAATGAAAACTGAACAAACTTGCAAAACTGAACAAAAAACTTTTCGTAAAAAATAACGGTCAAAAAATTTTCAAATGTCAACGGTTAAAAAATATTTGAAATTTCTATGACGTGAAGTTGCAGTCATGTGTTGATTATTTTTCTTTGTGAAATTAAAAATTAATTAATTAAGGTGTTTAAACACAAATTTGGGACTTTTAAATACATTTGCCGCCAATAACTCGATGAAACGAAGCTAATAAAACAAACCCGAACTCTGTACGATGTCTAGATCATGAGATCTCAATCATCGATTTTTTGCTGCCGATCAAAGTGTATGATTGAGCTTCCTTTTTGAAAACAAGTTTCCAAAAATGCGCTAAAAAATGAAGGAAACTAAAAATTATCATATTAAAAAAGATAAGTATATATCATGAGCATAACGGAGAAATTAATGGAAATAAACAGTAATGCTGTAAAGATTATTATCGATGCATTCAGTTAATTTTGTAAATTAGCATTCACAAAAATTAATGGCAATGAATTTCATACAGTAAAATGACAGATATGATTGAAGTTGATTGAGAATTGCTGATTGTTGTCTAAGTCTAGAAGGTTTTATGGCTTTTAAAGAAAGTATTCAAAATTTTCTTTTAAACTACATCAACAATTCTCATCCACCATCAAATCGTCAATAAAAGAAGAACAAAAGTTTTCGAGATAAAAATCAACATTTTTTTTAATCGCAAAAATTTCAATTTTTTTCTTAGCATTTGTAAATTTATCATAATTACTTATATGACTAAAATTCTATTTTAATGAATAAATAGATAATTGGGATATATTACAGTTTCACAGTAAAATTATAATAGCTCTAAAATTAATCATTTTTACAAAAATAAACTTAATATATTTTTTTTTTTAGTTTTGATAATTTTTATGTCCTTTACTGATGCAAAATTCTATCACACTTTTCTACCACTTATCATAACATTCCTTAATCAAATCTATGAAATGATATGATTAAATATTTATTAAATTTGTGAGAATATCTTCTGAATGTGATTGCTAACAAAGCTTAAAAAATTATTTTTTCTTGGAACTGACATAATTGATTAAATTCTTCAAAACAATTAAGCAAATTCATGCATCCAAAAAAATGACTAAATCTTTATAAAATTCAAAAATCTTGGATCGGCACAAAACAAAGACTAATCAGCCTTTCAATTCTTTAAAAAAATATATTTATTAATCCTTTTGAATTCTTTCAAATAATGGACGCAATTTTAATTTTATTAAAAAGAAGATTCATAATTGATAGCTTTTTAAGATATTTCTGACTGTTTGCGAAATAATGATTTTAGGTTTTAGCATCACACTATCATAATTTAAGTAGATAACTTGAAGTAATCCAGAAAAAGTCCTCACAATTTTTAAAATATTTTACAAACATTTAATCTGATCTGAATTTATTTAAAAAGCCTATTTCGTCATTAATTTTCTCCACAATTCCACATTTTTCCATTAAAAAAAATTAGTTTATTGCTTAACTTAAAAATTAGTTAAGCAATAAAATATTCCTATCATTAGATTATAAGCTGTTAATGATTTTTTCTAATAATAATTTGTGTTTATTGAATCTTAAATCAAAGATTTATATTTTTTTTTTCATTAGAGAAAAAAAAGTTAATGAAATAGCTAACTAATTAGATTTTTTTTTTGTCTGCAACGTTTATTCATTTCAATGGCGAAAAAATAACATTCAGTGATTCTGTTTCTCTATTTACATTGTATTTTTTTTTTCTTTTCTTCTTTTTAAGCGCATTTTTTTGCAGAATAAATTGAGTCATTATGTGTGTTTGTGCTTTTTTCGGTCTTCTAATGTGATTTTGGAAGTTTTAATCAGACTTAATTTGGTTAATAACGAGGATTTAATCTTAAATTTAATATATAATTATAAACTTAGTCAGAGTTGCATTGTAGGCGTGCACAGAAGGGAATAATTTGAATGCAAGAAGGTTATGAATCCCTTTCAATTGGATGCTTGGGAAAGTCTATTTATTACAAGAGGACGAGACTTGATGAACAAAGGAGAGTCACCTATAAGGTCAAAATTGTTTGAACTTGTTTGGACTTGCTTCGATTTGAAGTTGATGTAAAGCTTCTGAGAGAAAGTTTATTTCTCTCAGTATCGATATTGTCTTGAAAATTGCAGCTTAGCTGTTGAAATATATATTGACTTTTTCTTAATTTAAGTATAGAAATTCAAGTGGTTTTATTCGATATTCAATCCTTAACAACGTATAAAAATAGAACATTTTGATAATTTGAATGGTTCGAAATTAGAAAACCATTCAAATTATCAAAAAATTGTACGATTTTCTTCTGTGCAGGCCGCCTAACTCTGACCCTCTGAACATCAAAATTTATAAAATGAGAGTAGAAACTTAGAAGAGTGGTATTGATAACTCATAGCTGGTAAAGCAAATGATTGGAGACTTTAGGAACGAAATAATCTTAACTTAATCTTTTTTTCAGATAAATCATCTGTTCAGTTCCATGAGTCAGAATATGATGATTCAGCATATTTTCACTGTTTATATACATTCACAACCTTTTACACTGAAAAATTCTTTGTAAATTCACAAATTTCCACCTTCGAAGCACAATTCAAAATATAATTCAACTTATCTAGCAAAAAATGCGTTGCTGACTTAATTAATTACAACTTTTCTTCATTCTATCACACAATGTGTGATCATGCAATTAGGTATATGTAGACACAAGGAAAAAGGATAGATAATGTTGGTTGATTTTTTTTTTTTCATGATGATCTTATGGTATTAATAAAAATTTAACAAATTGACACAAAAGAAGCGCCCATCACAAGCTGAGCGTTTCCTTAATAATTTTCTGCATCGTACTCTTGACGGACGTCGAAGCAGCACCAGATGATGTGCTAAACTTAAATTTAAATAAATATGGCTGCACATCGGGATGAGTTGTATCAAATATCAAATCTAATTCCGTTTGTGCAGGCATCTTTGGAACATAATCGTGTCGATTCATAACTTCTGTTATGTAAAGTATTTTTTCTGTCAATAAATCACCAATACGTTCACGATACTCTTGTCGCTCATCCTCATTATTAAGCTCAAGTAAATCGAGTCTTATTGTCCATACTTCCCATGGAATTGATTCCGTTTGAAATGGCCATCGATTTTTCTTCTTTTGAAAGAATTCTAAGCTAATTTGGCCAGCACCACTTGAATCATGACTTCTTAATTGTTCACTAAAATTACTAATTTCTTTCCTTATTGCACGATCGAGTGTTGGTGACGAGCAACAGACGTATGTGAAGTCAATAAAATCACAATCAATATCTTGCGTTCCAATTGTACCAACTGAATATGATGAATCTCCTGAGTACAAAAACTTTCCAAGACTTCGATGAAATAATACCGTATGAAAGATACTAGCTAATGTCTCATTAATTTGACGATCTTCCAATGTAAATTCAAATATCTGTGAACGTGCATTCATCTTCTCACTTTTGAAGGAAGAAGTTTATAAACTTTAAAAATTATTTAAAGTCGTGCAGATTTTCAACAAGTTATGAACTTTATATACTTTCTTTTTTGTTTATCAATAGAATTTCATTCAAAGATTTATAGAGATATGAAGTTTATGTGTGAGAGGGAAGAATTAATTACCCATAGAATTTTTCGTTCCACAAATTGTAAATGTTCGCTGACCTTGTTTAAGCCACTTACTTAAACCAAAGTCAATCAATTTGATGTGATAATTATCATCGAGAAGAATATTTTCGCTTTTAAGATCACGATATATAATGCCAGCGTTATGAAGAAATTCTATAAAAAAAAATAAATAAATTTATAAATTTGTTTATACGGAAGTTGAGTGACTCACCTATGACTATTGCTAATTCAGCCACATATATTTGCACTAATTTGCGTGTAAAGTGTTTTATCTTGTGAAATAATTCTCCCTCGGAAATGTATTCGGTCACTGAAATGAATAAGAGAATGATAATTGTTATTAGGTATGATAATCTACAAGTAGGTAAGTTAAAAAGAATTTTAAAGCGCAATTAAGAGATTTCTCGAATTTTATTTTTATTATCGAGTTTATTTAACTCTTTTTTAAAAGTCAATAATCTAGATGTTGTTAAACTTAGTTTAGTTTCGTCATAATAAATGCAAAATATTTATTATCATGGGAAGGAACTATACAATTTAGAGTTGCAATACAGGTCATGCAACTCTAAATGCAATTAATTCTTAGAACCATATAACAGCCGTGTAGAACATTTATATGGTTTTGAAGAAAATAAACTAAAATTTCTAGAGCGAGTTCTCTCCAAACCTCTGATCAATGAGGTTGTGGAATTGTGAAATTCTTCAAATTTATATTAATTACGCGTAGGAACTAGTTAAAAACCGGATATAAGTTAACGTAAGGCACTAAGGAACAAATGGACTAATTAATAGTGAATTTGGAGAAAAATAGAAATTGCATCAAAATTAACCTAGACAGCATGGATTTGTTACTTCTTGGAATTTTGTACAACAATAGATCAACATTGGAATACCACAGAACATTGGTAAAGGAATAGTACAACTTTGGACACCGATGGAGCTGGTCTTGTAATAGCATTAGTTGATGGACCATAATAACACAAATATAATAAACAAACAACAATTTCTAGAGCTTTGGAACCAATCAATTGCAAAAAATGAATTTGTATGGTTTTGAAGCATTTAGTGAAAAATTTGTATGGTTTCAGACAAAAATTTTAATGGTTTTGAAATTTGAAAAATAAAAGTCGTTAACAGAGTTGAAAACAGATATCAATAAACAGTTGAGAACCATACAATTCCTTGATAATTTGGAAGGTTTTGTCAAAAAAAAAAACATTACAAATCAAGGAATTGTACGGTTCTCATATGTTTACAGATATTTGTTTTCAACTCTGGATGTTAATTGTAATTTCAATGTCAAACAGATTTCAGAAAGAAAAATGTAAAGCACAACCAAATTAATCACCACTTACATTGAAATATGTAACCTTTGTTCTGCCAATGTTCCTGACTTGTAACAATAAATGGATGATGACTAATAGCTTGTTGAATTGAAACTTCGTCTTTTAACTGATTAACGTAGTTATCAAGGATTATCTGTAAAAACAAAAATAATAATAATAAAAATTGTCACGCTTATTAATATTCGATGCTGATAAGCAAGAAAGTAGAGCATTGATAAAAATAAAACTTTTGCAAGGTCACACTTACTTTAGATTTTTCAAGAATTTTAAGTGCAAATGTGTCATTTGTGATGTGTTGACGAACTTTATAGACTTTTCCAAATGATCCGCTCGCAATAAAATCAATTATCTCATATTTTGCCTTTAACTCCTCGTTGTGTACTTTAAATTCAGGTAGAAAAAGATATTCACGACAACAGACAGGCCAGAGTGTCTTTATGCTTGAATTTTCATCTTTTAATCTAAAAAATATAAAGGAACAATTGATTAAATTTGATTAAAGTCAGTAATCATACTCACTTGTATGTCCAATTTGATGAAAACTTTCTCTCGATGCCAAATGAGCTATTGTTATTGTCTGTATCGTCTTTTTGAGAATGACGACGTATTTTCGTATAGAATTGTCTCAATGAATGCGGACCACAAAGAATCTAATGGGAAATGCGTAAAATATACAAATTAGAATAATGACACGATATCACAAATAAAATAAATGAATTTATTTATAGTCAAAAGGTTATCAATGTAAATTGCTTATGTGAATGTCATAGACATTTATTTTAATGTGAAATATATGCTCAAATTTACATCATTAACTTTCTATTCAATTCCGTAACAAAAAAAAACTATTACTGGATATTAAATATATTTTAAAATCTATGAACTATCTTAATTGCGTGAGTTAAATGAGATACAGGTAATCAATAATGAACAGGAAGAAGATTGAATTTCATGAGTAAACAGTAAGTCAAGTTTTTTTTTCATTATTTTATTTTTTGTTAAGGTCACTTTCAATTTACCTGATTTTCGTCTTCTTTTTGATATTCCACACGTTTCACACTATCACTAACATTGTCAACACCATCCATTCACTATAAACTACACTATTAATTAACTTAAATAAGGTTTAAAGCTAGATTTATTGAAATATTTGAGAAATTAAAAAAATTCTTGTTTTTTAGTTTTTTTTTCTTAAAAATATTTTTTTTTAATTTAAATTTTTTTCGACCGTTAAACTTTTGAAAATTATTATTGAGATTTTAACGGAAATTATTAGGAATTATTAAAGAATTTTTTTGCTGGAATTATTAAAGAATTAATGATTTTAATAATGTGATTTTCAACAATTTAAAATGATTAAAAATTTAATAAAAAAAATAAAAAAATAAATTTAAATTTTTCTAAACACACTCAATTAAACTTTTGAGGACGTTCAGAAACAAAAATTTACCTAAACGCACGCAGAAACTTTTTTTGTTTTGATATTCTCAAAGATTCCTCAATTTTGCAAATTTTATACTATAAGTAAGCATATTTTAAAGCCATTAAATCATTCATTCAAGAAAATCAATCACCATAAACATCATAATGGATTCAATGAGTTTAAGTTTAGATGATATAATTAAGAAAAATAAAACAAAATTCAAGCCATCGGATAAAAAGAAAAAGTAAGTAAATTAACATATTAATACTGTCCAATATATCTATATGAGGTCATATGGACAGAGTCCGCCCCAAAATCGCCCCAAACAAAACTAACACCATCAAAATTTTCCATTGTTTCCGGTATAAAAAGTTTTGATGGTGTTAGTGAATTTTCAAAATTTAACGGTCATTTTCTTATATGACCTCATATATATATATTGATACTGTCCATAGATGACTAATTATTGTTGCATAATTATTAAGGGTAATCAAGTCTGGAAAGATTGTAAAGAAGACAAATGTCATCCGTAAGAAGCCAATGCCACCAAAAATGAATCTCGATGCACGAGTCAAAATAATCCAAAAGAACCGGAAAAAGATCCATGATGCACGCGAAAAGATTGCTGAAAATGCCAGACGTACCATTAAAGATGCACGAGAATTATTGTCATCAAAAAAGCCAGTTGCAGTTAAAAAACCAAATGTTAAAGCAAAATTTACAGGCAGAACACAAATTCCACATTTAAGTCGTGACGCAAGACGCGGTGCTCACTTAAGGATGGACGATGATCTCTTAATGGATGATGATGATATTGAACTCGAAGAATTGAGTAAATTTAAGACAAAACCAATTGCAAGTTTACGCAGGACAGTCCAAAATGACAATTATCGTGCATCATCACCTCCACTTCGTGGCATGCCAAAACTTCCAACTTTCTCAATTCAAAATCGTGAAATATCGCCGACACTTGATCCATTTGATTGTTATGTCGTACCAACACGTCGTCCAGTTCCTTTACCGCCACGTAATATCACTGAACGTTATCAGCCAAATAGAGGTGGTGTTATGAGTGCTCATATGGACGCTTACGCAAAAGATGAACCAGCACGTAAAAGTATTTTAAGAAGTAATTCACGAGGTGATGAACATGATGATCGATTTGAAAGTGACCGGTATGTTATTGCTGAGCCAAAAAGTCGTTCGTACACAAATGAATCGGCTGGAATTTTCGCCAATATTACATCACCGCCAAGAAGTTCAAGTAGTAGTGGCTTAATTAAAGGTCATCGTATAATTGTTAATAATTTAGATCCAAGTGTCACGGAAAGTGAAATGCGTGAATTATTTAGTGATATTGGTGATGTCATGTCAGCTAAAATCATTCGTCCAGGAACAGCTGAAATTATTTATAGACAGGAAGGCGATGACGAACGAGCTCATGAAGCTTATCACAATAGAATCTTAGATGGACGTCCGATGAAAATTACATTGACTGGAACTACCAATAAATCAGCTTCTTATTATCGAATGTGAATTGGATATTGAATAGCTTGCTACGTGCTCTTCTTTTTGTGGATTTTAAGAATTTAATTTTTTTTATTTGAGATTTTTTTTTAAATAGAAATTTTTTAATGCTGCAATTTTGTGTAATTATTATGGAAAAATTCATTTCAAAAAATAATAAATTGATTATTTTTCCCTATCAAAACGGCCTGTGACTTTTTCTGTTCCTTAAAAATTTGATTTTTTAATCTTCCAGATTTGATTTTAATCCATCGGATTTATTTTTAAATCTTGACAATTTAACAGCATAATACTCATGAGATATCAATTGAATTCCTCTCAATCATGTAGTATACATCCATCTCTGTCTATAATAACGACTACCAAATTTTTAAATCCATTCTAATTGTCGTCTCGTGCGCAAAAAAATAAGAATTCTTGAACTTTGTGATTACAAATCAACAGGTGAAAAATACCGGAAATGACAGAAGGAAAGGTAATAACATGTCGTGCAGCTGTTGCATGGGCACCAAAAGAACCACTCAAGATTGAGGAAATTCAGGTTGAGCCACCAAAAGCTGGAGAAGTTAGAGTTAAAATTTTTGCAACCGGAGTTGTAAGTTTTATGCCAAATAATCCATAAAGTACTTAATTCTATTAACTTATTTACTTCCAACAGTGTCATACTGATGCATATACATTGAGTGGCATAGATCCAGAAGGTCTATTTCCATGTATTTTGGGTCACGAAGGAGCTGGAATTGTTGAATCGGTTGGCGAAGGAGTTACGAATTTTAAGGCTGGTGATCATGTCATTCCACTTTATACGCCTCAATGCAAGGAATGTAATTACTGCTTAAACAAGAAGACAAATTTATGTCAAAAAATTCGCTTGACACAAGGTCGAGGTGTCATGCCAGATTCTACAAGTCGATTTAGTTGTAATGGAAAGACATTGTATCATTTTATGGGATGTTCTACATTCAGTGAATATACAGTTGTTGCTGAAATTTCAATTTGTAAAGTTGCTGATGCAGCACCGCTCGATAAAATCTGTTTATTGGGTTGTGGAATTCCAACTGGATATGGAGCAGCTATAAATACAGCAGGTGTTGAAAAGGATTCAATTTGTGCTATTTGGGGACTTGGTGCTGTTGGATTGGCTGTCATTATGGGCTGTAAGGATGCTGGTGCTAAGAAAATTATTGGAATTGACATAAATCCAGCTAAATTTGATGTTGCCAAGAGTTTTGGTGCTACAGACTTTGTTAATCCAAAGGATTTAGGCGACAAGACAATTCAAGATTATCTCTTTGATAATTTCGATCAAGGACCTGATTATACCTTTGAATGTATTGGAAATGTTCATACAATGCGTCAAGCTTTAGAAAGTGCTCATAAAGGTTGGGGTGTTAGTGTAATTATTGGAGTTGCTGGTGCTGGTCAGGAAATTTCAACAAGACCATTTCAATTAGTCACTGGAAGAGTATGGAAAGGAACTGCATTTGGTGGATATAAGAGTGTTGAAAGTGTTCCAAAATTAGTCGATCGGTACCTTGCTAAGGATTTTAAAATTGATGAATTTATTACACATGATTTGCCATTGGATAAAATTAATGAAGCATTTGATTTAATGCATGATGGAAAAAGTATTCGTGCTATAATTCATTTGAATTGATTTTCGGGAGATTTTTAAAAAATTTTATACAATTTATTTGAGTTCTAAATACTGTCGATATACTCAAAATTTTTCGAATGGCAATAAAATGAATGGAAATTAAAGGAATTTGTTTAATAAAATAGTTATTTTCTAATCATAATAGGCAAATAAATTTTCACAACAAAATCAACGGTTTTTGAAAATTTAAATTTCTGTTTTTGTGGTGATTTTAGTTATTTTTTTTTTTGAAAATTCTTAATTTTAATTTAATTATTAAATTAAAGCATTATTAACGTCTAGAATTAAGGAACTACATATTAAATCAACCAAACAAGTAATTATGTCGTTGGATAAAGTGAGGATAATCGTCGTCGGCGATCCATTTTGTGGAAAATCATCATTTGTTAATTTAGTTGCAAATAATGAAGTACTGAATAATAATCAAACGACTGTAGGATGCCAAATAGAAGTAAAATTACATGAATATAAAGAGGATACAAGTCAACAGAAGCAATTTTTCATTGAATTCTTCGATGTTGGTGGATCAATGTCAACTAAAAATGCTAGAAGTGTCTTTTATCAACAAACTAATGGAATCATTTTGGTACGTGGATGTTTTTCTTTTGTTGTGACTGACTGGATGAATTTATATTGAAATATATTTTATTTCTATGCAGGTTCATGATTTAACAAATAGAAAATCTCAAGAAAACTTAAAAAATTGGCTAATAGAAATAATTAACAAGGATGGAAAGGACGTGCTAAAAGGCAATAATGCATCACTTGAGGATCTTGATACAGAGCAATTTTTAGGCATCTGTCAGGTACACAATCAATATACCTATCATCTATTTATTATTATTTGTCTTCCGTTCTTCCTCAATGTCATTAAAATGCATCATTTTTAATTTGACAGAACTTAAATTTACAGATTCCAATCTTAGTTGTCGGTACCAAAAATGATTTAGTTGATGATAAGCAACGTAAGGCGAGCAAGAATCAAGGTTTCGCTCAAGAAATTGGTGCTGATGAAATTTATTTTAATTGTCGTGATCTTCGCAGTATTCAGGCTGGTTCAACGAATGCCGTTAAGCTACAAAAGTTCTTCGATAAAGTCATTGAGAGGAAATACTTTTCGCGCGATAATTCAACATTCTATGAGAAGCAAAGAAAAATTGTTGGTCTACAATCACCAACAGAACCATCATATCGTTATTATTCGCCATTTACATCACCGACTATAGGTAATTATTCAAATTTCTCGGCTAGTTTAGGAATTAATAATTTAATAAATAGCGATGTATCGCAGTAATAAAATAAAAGCTGACAATATTAATATTAACTGATAAGTTTTCTTTTGAGTAAATTCTTTAACATTCTCACCACTTTTACAGCCTTAAAGATTTTCAAAAAATTCGTTTCTCTCTGCAAATTTACCATAAAACGTGGAGCACTTAAGCAAGAATAACAAAATTTAGACATTATCAAATATCAAAGAGAGAACAATTTACTCAAGAAGCGTCAAAAAAGAAACTCAAATCATTTATGTTCCAAAGAATCAATTTGCTTTGTTATAAATCCGAAAATGTCAATTTTGGTGTGACGTCGTTAAGAAAGAAGACGTAAGCAAATAAGACAATATTAAATTATATTTGTGATCGTGCGACTTTTTGTAGAGTTATTTTGGTATGATACTCGCATTATTTGGAAGTATTAGCTCTAGATTTTCCACAGTTATCCAAGTACTGCGAATATTTTTTTTTAATTTGACTTTGAGGGTTGATGATGCCCAAGTAAAGTATGCGATATTTTCATAGTTTTGCAAAGTTTCTTCTTAAATCGCACAGCAGGGCTGAATGTCTTTAATTTCTTATTCCTTAAAATAAATCTTTAGTGATAATCCACTTAATAATTGGAAATTTCACTGCCATGTGACCCCCCTACAACCCCCCATAACCTCAATTAAGTCATTGATCATCAATGTCCCTTAAATTCTGGAAATTGCTTTATGTCTTATCTAATTCCCCAACACTTCTCAATACGTAACGGTTTTCCTTATTTTAGTACAAAATTTGAAATAAGGATTTTTAGTACGCCTTATTTTAGTACAACTTGTCCGTTAAATCTTTATGGGCGATTCCATGAGTGAAAAAGCGCATCGAAAAATGAAATTTTCTTAATTTCTCTTAAATTCAAACGATTAAATTTGACCTGACAGCTTCATTCTATGTAAAATTAAATTATCTATCAATCAACATCATTTTGAAATCCTTTAAATTTGTCTAAATTGAAATTTTCAAGTTTTTGTAGCGTTAATGTGTTAACATTATAAAAAATCTACAAAACTTTTTTCAATTTTTTTAGCTAAATACGAAGTTAGACGGTGTATTAACATATTAAATACTTAGGAAAGTTTAAATCACGTCTTCTTAAGTGATTTTCAAATGCTAATATGCCTTAATTAACTTTAAATTTGATAATTTAGCGTTAATGTGTTAACATTTGAAAAAATTTTCGAAATTCAAATTTTCACAAAACCGTTAAATTATTTTGATCTTAGTTGTTTATTGACATTAAATCGTGATTAATTTAACTTCACGATGTTTTAAATATTTGGTAAAGTGATAATGAATCATTAAATCTTTTGTTTTCACACCATTTACTCGAAAAATCTTAAATCATTTTTCAACAAGTAGAAAAGGAATTACAACTCAATTTTCTCAGTTCCCTTCACTCATGGAATCGCCCTTATAAGAAAAATTCGATGAAATCTTAATTTCTGTTTATTAAAGTAATGTTACAATTGATTTTTTCGATAGAAAATCTATTTCGCTATTAAATAAGCCTATTTAAAATGTACCAACTATTAGGAATTTTAATTAAATTAACAGAATTAAAATTTATTTTATTATCATGGTGTGTGTGTACACTTGTATTAGTGATGTTAGCAAATGAACCAATCAGAATTGATTTGCGATTTTAACTCAATATTTGAGTTTTTAAAGAACATTTTTACGCTTGAATTGATAGAATACCTTTAAAACTCTATAGATAAACCTTTATGGAAATGAAAAATAATACATTTATTCTAAAAATGACAAATCCAAAATTTGCATTGCATTTGTGTTAGTGTAAATTTTTCGTACACATACAGCATTCAAATTCAAATTTTTGTACGAAATAACGGACAATATCTCTATCGAGAAGTGTTAGCTAATTCCTAATATATTCTTCAAGCTAATAGTTTGTTTACACACGATTATATCTTTACGCGAAGCGTCGAACCAGCTGTTTGCTGAGAAAACTACCGGCAATGTATAGGTATGGAGATATGCACATTATACTTACGCTTTTTTTTTCTCCCTAAAATAAACAAATTTCGAAAAAAAATCAGAATTTTTTTTCCACACTTCAAATTGAATATTTTTTTAGTTAGATTTGAGCATCAGCCGCGATCGTTTCGAAACATAGAAAAAAAAAACATGAAGTTTACGCGTTTGTTGCAGTGAATAAATTGAGAGAGTGTGTTTCTGTTTTATGTTACATTTAAGCGTGTCAATAGTCGATAATTCAATCAAAGATTTAAAAAGAATACACGAAAAATACAGAAATTCTCACATTCAAAACAAAAAAAATACGCACAGCGAAAATGATGAATGTGAATTTTCTGATTGCACTGATATCATCGCTGACAATATTTGTCGATGCAATGTGTGCCTGCATCCTAATCAAATTTGTCCCTTTGACACAGATCAAGTAAATGAATTTTGTTATAGATATGTTGAATTCTTCATGCGATATCTATGCAGTTACATGAATGAATTAGATGGATGGACGTATTTGAAAGTTCTGTAATTCTATAGAGGATTATATTGCATTCAATTTGGATTGATGCGATGATAAATTTGATTGGAAATTGATACGAGTTGACATGTCTAAAGATTAAAGCATGCAACCTTAAAGAATTCATATTGAGAAAAATTCAAGTTCTAAATTTACAAATCTTATTTATTTTCTCATCTTTTTTGAAATGTTTATCTTCTCCATACTCAATAGATTTTTTTCTTATGTCCATCTCTTCAAATATAAATAATTGAGAATAGAAGAAGAATCAAAGAAAACAAACATTATCATTTCCGTACAAGCACTTTGATGTGATAGAGTTATATTAAAAAGGCATTGATTGTTATCGGTATGTCATTTGACAGTTTAGATATTTTTTTACATATATAAATATGAGAAATCAGGCAATAGGGTAAGCTCGGTTGGAAAAATACACAAAAGTTTGTAGATTGTAATCGTGTTATGAGGAAAAAATATTTTATCGGAGATTAATAGCTTTGCAAAAATTATGGTTAACATTTCTTTCGGAGTAGGCTGATTGATGGAATTGAAGGGAGTTTGAATAGCAGGATGGAAAAGTTAGTAAGGAAAGGCTTAATGTAAATAAACAGACAAGTCGAAATTGCTACAAATCAGTGTTGTTATGGCAGATGTTTAGATTAGTCATAGATTGTTGATACTAATGGTGATGGAGATTCTGATTATTTTTGATAATTTCTTGTCAGGGGTCGTTCGTAAAATTTGGGGAGGGGGGTTTGGTCGTTCATAAAATTTGGCGTCAAGAATTTTACAAACGACTCCTCAGAGCATTTCTGGCTTAAAATAAACTTAAGGTTCGATTTTTAAATCATTAATAAACTGACCTGATCGGGGTATTTCTTCAGAATAGGATCCAACTGGATCTAACTTTTTAACTTTGGAAAAATCTTAAAAAACTTTTTATATGTGTTTAGAAACAATTTTCGACTAATGTCTGCAAATATTAAGCTGATCACTTTTGTTAATATTTATATAAAGTCAAAATTATCCATGATCAAAAATACTTCAAATGCACCTAGCATCTAATCTCCCAACTCTATCAATATTTTTTAAACACAGTCAAATTTGTTTAAACTAATATAATGTGGGATTTGTTGATATTTTCACTAAATGTCTTTTTAAAATCTTCACGAGTTTTCCATAAACATCCCAATGTGCAAATTTTTCCAACAAAAAAAAAAATTATTTTCTGATTACGACAATTTTTCTTTCACGCACACCAAAAATTCCTTCATAAATCATCAAATAAAAATACATCGATCGATTTTCAATCATCTCGATAATATTCGTTTATGAAACAAGAAGAAAGGAAGAAAAAAATTCTCTCAAAAATAAACACATGTGCACTTTACGTTATTACATTATAGTGAATCAGTGAAGCGCCAAACAAAAAAAAAAAAAAATCAGCTTGTCAGAGCAGGAAAATATGTGAAAATTTCCACACATTCGCTCAATTTCTCTCTAATAAAAATATATACAAAAAAAAACTTCAATACTATTATAGATATGAAAGCGAGAATAATATTCAATTAAATTAATAAATCGCATTTATTGATGCGTATATAAATTGAACAAATGCATTTTTGTGGTGCAAATGAAATATACATCACTAAATTTGACATCAATGAGTTGAATTGTGGATAAATGTTGTTGATTAATTGTGTTTGACAACACTCAATTTATAAAAAAATGCAATTAACAGTTCATATTAAAAATACATTGTTGTGCGATATTTTTAAATGACAGATGGCGAGTGCTCTCTGGTTTTGGACTTTATTTTGTGGACTTTTTTGACTCTCGAGTTTTTTTAAAATTCTAGAAAACGTCTCTAGTAGAAAATTACTAAATTTACCTACAATTATGCATCGTAAGGGGTGCAGCCAGGAGGGTTTGAGCCCCCATGGGAAAATTTTTAGCCTTGCTCTCGCTGCGGTTTCAAATTTTCCCACGGGGGCTCGAAACCTTCTGGCTACGCCCATGTACATATTTAATTCTTACAAAATTTAAGATTCTAGTAGGAACCAAGGTTGTGACACTCAATTTTTTTTTTTCAACCGAAACAAAAGAATATTTCATCCGCTTTCATCCGGAAAAATAGATTTTTCATCCGGATGAAATGAGGTGTCACAGCCTTGGTAGGAACTATGCACTATGTCTCTAAACTCCACATAAGTCATCTCATAATTTTGTAAGAGATGAAATGACTCATAAGAAAGTACGTTCATACGTCTGATACACTTTAAATTAAATAGACATGAAAAATGAAATTAATTTAAAAACAAAGTAGAATCTCCGTCCGTTGCTGACTAATATTGCTGATTGTTATCATACAAACAATTTTTTTTTTAAAATTCAAACATTGAATGAAATGAAGCGAATAACATGAGAAAAATTGAAATACAAATGAAACATTTTATGTAGGAAGGAAAAGAACCTTGAAGACAGAAAAAAAAAATAAAAGCAAGCATGAAAGTTTTCTCTCAGCTTGAACACATATAACTTTGTTGAGTATTTTACGAGAACAATGACGACAACTAAGTATGATGATGAAGGAGAGGAAAAACTTTTTTTTTTCTGCCATATTAAATTTGCTTCAAGGAAATGTCGTGCATCATTAGTGAACGGAAAGTGTCTATAATATATGAATGAATATTTACACAATAAATGTATTTAACATGTTTAACAGAAACACAATTGCCGTATAATCAACTTCTTGTGGAATTTGTCGATGTTATGTCAAATAATTAAATGAGATAACTTTGTTTGGCGTATTTCGATTCATAAGCTCAGCATGAATTATATTGTGCTATCAATTCTCATTATAATGACTTTATAATATGTAGATTGATAATTTATTATGAAAATTTAATTTAAATCGTGTGCCTGCTAAAGTTTATTTAGTGATGGATCAGTACAAGGTTGAAATTTGTACACCTGAGGCCTGTATAGCTATGCCAAACTATGTATTATAAAAATTTATATTTTAAAAAATATTTTGTAGAAAGATTAAAGTTTCTGCATATTATTAGGAACACAATTATTTATAGTTTTTGAACTACCTATTGTCGACTTATAAAAAATTGAATAATTAGTTAATAAAAGCATTTAATTTGATGGATATCACTTAAGAACTAACCAAAAATTAAGTCTAATTAAAAATTAATCTATCGTTCAGGCAAATGTACTTTGGTCAAAAAATATAATTTCAAATTTTATGACGTTTATCAAAAACTTGGATTTTTAGACCTGTTCACCCCCCCCCCCCCTCTATCATTAAATCTTCACATGATTGATTTGATTTTATTGCGTCGACCATCTCGGTTCGTAATATATACAATGATTACAATTAATACATTTCTGATTTACAAATATTTCTTCATTTATGTACGATGATCAAGAATACAATTTTCAAATCTAGTTTCTGAATAAACTAAGGCTCTCGTTCCGATTTATTGTAGGCACAACGTGATACTTTCAGGTCCGTTCTGACAATATTCCAATACTGTGGTAATCTTGCAGCTCTCGTTCCGATTTTTCCAATCATACTTCAATTTCCTGATCCGTTCCTTAATCCAACGTTGCCCAGAGGCCCAATTTTGACTTGATCTCGTACATCTACGGAGGCACTTAACTGCAATATAAAAAAATTTATTGTTTAAAATTATCACACAGCCTCCCTCCCTAAAAATTGGACATCATAAGTGAACGACCCCATGTCTAATGACCTTATAAGTCAATGAATTATGGATTAAGCATTTTAATAAGCTTTGGTTTAAATTTCAGTTTTATTATGCATTTATTATGCATTTAAATTTATTCAGCTCAATTATTTGCAATCTCATGTTACGCAAAACCTTAAAGTATCAAGAAAAGCATTATTGAAATTCAATGAATAATTTATGAACTTTTAAAGATTTTTCATTTCAAAAGCTCTTTAAAAACTTAAAAATTCATTTAAAGTTCATTAAAAATGGATTACAAGTTTTAATCGAAAATTCCCTGTGACACATTTTTCAAAGGATTCAAAAAAAAAAAAAAATCTGGAAAATATACAAACAAATTTCCAATCATATCATCTCCAAACAGATCCAAAAATAAACCAAAAAAACGAACATTCGATTGATTTGTTTGAAAGCACATCATGTTGACACAGTGTACTGTAACATGACAACAGCAGTAGCAAAAAAGAGTCAATGAGATGCACAAGCAGCTATTAAAAATTCACAAAACATTTCACTCTTTCCGACACACAAACTATATGTATCATATTTTGTTCCAATTCAAATTCATCATCTGTTTTTGTCATACATCTTGTCGATCTGTATTTTATCGCATCGAGAATTCAGCATAAATTCAGATAATTTTTTTAATTCTTTTCCTATGTGATGTCATTCAATCGGCATGTCCTTTTCCGGATGACGCCCATGACTGATGAAGGGAGATGAAGTGCTTGCAAGTTTAGGGATTGTGATTAGAGTTAAATGAGAATTTAATGCGCAGATTTTCATATTCACACCGTTTCACGTTGTGAATATATTGATTTCGATACACTTGAAAAATCGTTTTTTTAGTTTTTTGGCGCCAAAACTCAAAATTTTCATAAACTGTTCGGTGTGAAAAGTTCGGCCTCAAAATTATCTACAAAATACAAAAAACCGCATTGAAAAAGGTTTTGATGCCTCCGGACACGACCCCAAATAGTGGTGGTGTATGCTTACAAGCAAGTTTGTTCCTCGCAGAACTCAAATACGAAAAAACCATTTTATGTCAAAAATGTCTCAAAATGTGCGCATTATCACTCAAATGTGCACCTCACACGTTGGTGCCGATCCATGTAGATGGATCTGAGAAACTAACGAAATAGTGTGTTTTTTAAGCATATTTTAGCCGATTATTGCAAAATACATTTAAAAAATTTCACAAAAATTGTGAATTAAACTTTTTTGATCAGAATCAATAAAAAATGAAGTTTTGTTGAGAAAAATACAAAAACTTTGTTAGTCACCAGTACACCCCCCACAAACCTAAATTTTGGAAAAATTCGTGTGGTTCACTGTGTGGATGGATTTTTGTAAACTTTTCTGTTTTTGATCAATTAATGCGAGAACTTTTATGGAAAAATACCAAAAATATATTTAAACCTATTTTGGTCAGTCAAAATCTCGAAAAAGTTCAAAAAATCGGCATTTTTCGGACATTTTGCCCTCCTGTGCCTATAGTTCGGATTTAAAAAGTCTAAAAACTTGTGATTATTGTAGCTTATTATTAGACCTAAAAGACGTACATACATTGTCATATCCAAAAACATCAATTAGTGCTTCAAAATTAAGTCCAAATATGAAAATTTTCGATTTTTTTAGGAAACTTAATTGTCAATCTTATGCAAAGCGAAGCTTTGCTGACCCGATGGAGTCTTAATCTTCAATCTTATGCAAAGCGAAGCTTTGCTGACCCGATCGAGACTTAATCTTCAATCTTATGCAAAGCGAAGCTTTGCTGACCCGATCGAGACTTAATCTTCAATCTTATGCAAAGCGAAGCTTTGCTGACCCGATCGAGACTTAATCTTCAATCTTATGCAAAGCGAAGCTTTGCTGACCCGATCGAGGCTTAATCATCAATCTTATGCAAAGCGAAGCTTTGCTGACCCGATCGAGACTTAATCATCAATCTTATGCAAAGCGAAGCTTTGCTGACCCGATCGAGACTTAATCATCAATCTTATGCAAAGCGAAGCTTTGCTGACCCGATCGAGACTTAATCTTCAATCTTATGCAAAGCGAAGCTTTGCTGACCCGATCGAGACTTAATCATCAATCTTATGCAAAGCGAAGCTTTGCTGACCCGATCGAGACTTAATCTTCAATCTAGGGTTTCTGAAAAACCGCGTTTTTAGAGAACCGCGGTTTTGCGGTTTTCAATATTTCTAAAAACCGCGGTTTTCGCGGTTTTTGCGGTTTTCATACAAATGTATGAAACTTTTCAAAAAAAATTCAAAATTTGAACTTTCATATACAAAAACTTAAATTTTAAAATTTTAATGAAGTTTGTCTTATAGTTCTTAAAATTTTCTTATAAATCTTATACTTGAATAAATAACCTAAAATTTCGATTGATAAAAAATATTGAAAGTTTTACAAAACGAACAAATTTTTTTCAATGGCCTGTAACTTTCATTGGAAGCAATGTTGATTTCCCAAATTTTTTCTAGGACTTTATTTGGTTTCCATATTTTGTTATTCAATCTTGAAAACAGCTATATTTGCAGCATAAAGCATTAAAAAACGTCTTGACATTTAAATATTGAAATTTGTACACACAAATATTGAAATTTGTACACCACGTTCTCACTACTTTTGCACCCAAAACTTGGGAAAAATGAAATTTTTTTGCAGTTTTTTTATTTGAAGAAGTTCTACAATATTTTGAGCTGTTTATTAGTCCTTTAAATTAAATTTATTTAATTTGTTTACACAAAAACAATTGAAATTCTTCAACGCGTACAATTGAAAAAGTGTACAAATTTCAATATTTGAAATGAGATAAACTTTGCAGAAAATACAGTGATTTTTTCGGGCAAGAGTTTAATTAATCGTAAACTATAATCTCCGATCAAAGTCATAAGACCATAACATGTGGACCAAAATGTCTTCCTTGCCAATTTTATCATGTTCGAAAATTGTACAAAATTTTTTTGATAATTTTGTTCGTATTAAATATTAAATATTGTACAAATTTCACTATTTTTTACCCAATATGATTTTTCGTGAGTTTTGAGTTTGAAAAACAAAAAATAACAATAAAATAAAAAAATTACTTTCAAAAAAAAAAAATTTCTTTTAAGTTTTCTAAATGTTTAGTATAGAAAGTTCTAAAACCGCGGTTTTTCACCCAAAACCGCGGTTTTTTAAAAACCGCATTTTTAGGCCAAAAAGTGCGGTTATGCGGTTTTGCGAAAACCGCAATCAGAAACCCTACTTCAATCTTATGCAAAGCGAAGCTTTGCTGACCCGATCGAGACTTAATCTTCAATCTTATGCAAAGCGAAGCTTTGCTGACCCGATCGAGACTTAATCATCAATCTTATGCAAAGCGAAGCTTTGCTGACCCGATCGAGACTTAATCATCAATCTTATGCAAAGCGAAGTTTTGCTGACCCGATCGAGACTTAATCTTCAATCTTATGCAAAGCGAAGCTTTGCTGACCCGATCGAGACTTAATCATCAATCTTATGCTGACCCGATCGAGACTTAATCTTCAATCTTATGCAAAGCGAAGCTTTGCTGACCCGATCGAGACTTAATCATCAATCTTATGCAAAGCGAAGCTTTGCTGACTCGATCGAGACTTAATCATCAATCTTATGCAAAGCGAAGCTTTGCTGACCCGATCGAGACTTAATCTTCAATCTTATGCAAAGCGAAGCTTTGCTGACCCGATCAAGACTTAATCATCAATCTTATGCAAAGCGAAGCTTTGCTGACCCGATCGAGACTTAATCTTCAATCTTATGCAAAGCGAAGCTTTGCTGACCCGATCGAGACTTAATCATCAATCTTATGCTGACCCGATCGAGACTTAATCATCAATCTTATGCAAAGCGAAGCTTTGCTGACCCGATCGAGACTTAATCATCAATCTTATGCAAAGCGAAGCTTTGCTGACCCGATCGAGACTTAATCTTCAATCTTATGCAAAGCGAAGCTTTGCTGACCCGATATAGAGTTTTGGAACGGTGTGAATATGCACATGAAGCGTGATCCGCTTCATTACTAGTTGGCATTGATTTTATGAATTCTAAAAAGTAATGTAATCAATGAATCAGGAAAATTATTTCGAGCTTGAAGCTGTAAATTCTGAAATACACACATGATCAAACTGACATTCTGATTCAAAAAGCTAATGGAACATAAATAACTGTTCAAACTTTTAATTTGTGTATAAAGTATCAATATTTCATTTCTACACTCTTAGAAAAAAAATTACAAGAAAGTTGTAAAATGTATGAAAATTTTAACAAGACTCTTGTTAAAATAGTGTTAACAAGAAAAATTGTTACCAAAATTGTTAACAAGAATATTGTTATTTTAACAATTTTTCTGGTTAATTTTAAAAATTTTCGAAAAAAAATATTTTTTACAATTTTCTGGTTAATTTTAACCAGAAAGTTTTGAAATTTTGGTCACCAATCCAATTACTAAAAACACTGTGCTCGTTGCTTACTTCCATGGTCTTACTGATGATCCTTTGCTCCTCCTTGTGAATTATTTTATAATAATAATTTGAATTTTTCACCAATTTAAATTAATTTATTTTTAATAATTAGAAATTTAATTTTTTAAACTTCTGAAAAGGCTCATAATCAGAAACATATTAAATACATAAAAATTGGGAATATATTTCTTGATAATATATTAAATTAAGAGGAAATAAGGTGATAAATATTTAACAATTTTCTTGTTGAATTTAAAAATAAAAATTGTTGATACTTATGACCATTTTTAGCGCATTTTTGCAAAAAATGACGCTTATAGTTTCACTTTGTTCGGCTGGCTGGCTGGCTGGCTGGATGAGCTCTGAGATCTCAGAAACCAGACATAGTTAAGAGTTCTGTTATGATGAATTATCTTTCTACTGTCGAGTTATTCCGGCCTCGCTTATTAAAAAATCGTTAAATGATCTACAATTCCTGTAATCAACGATTTAACATTAAATAAGGAAAAAAATTATTGATAACCCCTCGATAAAAATTTGAATTTTTTTTGACCGATGGAATTTAAAAATTTTTTGACCGTTATTTTTGGTCAAAATTTTTTTCTTTCTTTTTGAAAGGATTTGTATTTATAATATTGTGAAAACAGACTTTTCATACATAGAGCATGCCAGAAAGACGGAATTTATTGGTTTTTGTTACTATTGTACAGTTTTTTTTTATAAAAATTGTATTTTTTGTAGGGTTTATTGATAATAAAAGAAGAATTAAGGGATTTTATAATTTAAAGCAATTTCAATTTAATCGATTACTGATCGCTGCGACAAAAATGCGCTCAAGTCCCTCGATTAACAACACGAGGACTTTGAACATTTTTTATTGAATTTCTTATTTTAAATGATTGAATTGCATAAAGTAAAGCCTTATGATAGACTTTGCACTAATAAAAAGACAGAAATATTTTCCAATTCCACAAAAATTCAAGAAAAAGTTTTACAATATTTATTGTTGATTTAACAATTTTTTCTTGTAAAGTCCTCAACAATAAAAATTGTTAAAAAAAATTTTCTCCATACAAACTTAACAATTTTCTGGTTAACATTCAAAAAAATAATTTAACCAGAAAAATTGTTAATTTTTTTTCTAAGAGTGTATTCACCCACATGTTTTGCAAGCAATTTAATTTATCCTTTACATCACAATTCCGATAGCACTGATATTATTTGTTTATTTTCATACAACCCATACTCAACAGGACATTATTGCGTTTCCATAATTTACGAGCGGTCATTTTGATTGTATTGTGCATGATATCAGGATGTGAAATGAGCAGTGCTTATTTATTGATGGGACACACGAATAATGGACACACAGCAGTTTCATCACTTTATAACATAGAAAGTGCTGTGTTTTTCTTTATATCTATCATTTCAACGGCAATCGTACTGCGGTTTATTGAAATTCGTAAGAATAAATCAGGTAAGATGATTTAATGAACGAAAATTGAAAGCTTTTTGTGCTTTTTTTTCCTTGTTATTGTTTTGTTGTTTATTTATGCGCGTGTCTTGGACATGATTTGTGATGTGGATTTTGGACATGATGCGAAATTATTGTTTTTTTACAATTTTAAATTTGAATAAATATTTAGGTCTGATAAAGGGTCGTTCGCAAAATTTGTAAACTAAAATTGGCCATTTTAAACCCGTAACAATTTTTATATGGAATTTTGAAAAAAAAAATTTATATGTTACGCTCCATACAAATTCTTAGACCCCTCTTTAAGCGTTACAAATTTTATGAACGACCCCTAAAATTTTAAAAATTTGTTTTTCATCATAAATTTCAATCCATACAACCTCAATTCGAACAATCACATAAGTTTTCCGTTAAATATTTATAAATATAGGCGATGAATTTCCACAATATCCTGTGAATAATGATGTTTTATTGCATTAACATGGATATCTATTAATTTCCACACTTTGTTTATTCAGAAAAAAATAATAAAAATTCATTTATTGTCACCGTGACAGTTTGATGAATTTTGTTTACTATATTTATTTTTTCTTGTGGTCATTAAAATTTTTGAAATAAATTGATTCAATTTGATTTTAAATATTGAAACACCCCAAAAAATAATTCAAATTAACGTGAACTGCAATAATAATTGACAGCACTTTACACATTCCACTAATTAAAATCTCAAAACCTCAACAATTTTGATTTTCAATTAATATAATTAAAATTGAATTTTGCATGACCGCACATTATCCACTAACAATGAATTACTTCAAATTTTCCAACCATAATAATTTTCCATTCAAAACCAATTAAAACCTTCAAAATCAACGAAAATTGTAAACGATTTAACAAAATTTTCACAGAGCATAAAACATTAACAATTAGTTGGATAATTTGTATTGTAAATCAAGTGAGTGTGTGATACATTTTTGCATTAATTTATTGTTATTTCAATTACGGTGCAGAGAGAATGTTTTCATTTAATTATACTTTTAATGTAAGTTAATGAACAATGGAAAAAGCAACCGAAAATAATTTAAATGTAAGCTACATTGTACCCATAAAAACATACACAGATATATACAAATACTGATCCTTGATAACATTCATATCATCCCACATCCCACCACCCTTGTCTCGTCGTTTAACTTTTTCCAAAAAAAATCCCCCATCAAGAGATAAAATTTTAATTGCTTTATACAATTTTCACTTAATTGCTCACACTTTACCGCAAGAATTAAAAAAAAAAAAATGAAAATTTTTTAAATTTTCTTTTTCTTTCACCTTTTTTTTGTAATGGATGGAAAAATTTTCCTTTTTCTTTCATCTTAATTGCTCTACAATGTGAAAGTTGATGAAAAGTTTATTTTTAAGTTTTTCCGGAACTCTTTTGCTCTCCTCAGAACTTGCAAAAACTAGCAAGAAAAGTTATTTGTAACTTTATTTAGACAGTTGTGCGCTTTTTTCACTGCAAACAGGTGTAAAATTGCTTATTAGTTCAGGATGTGAAGAACTTTGAAAGTTTTGCTAGTTTTGAAACTGTTATTACTATGAAATTGAGTTATAAATTAATTTGAGTTTTGAATTGCAATCAGAATTAAGTTACGAGTTTTGAGGAGAGTCAGTGTTAAGTTATGAATAGTTTTAGTCATGATTAACAATTTCTTAATTTTGATTACACCAAAAAAATACATTTTTCTGAAATAATTTGTTAAATTAAACTTTTACACAAATCAAGTCATTTCATAAATCATAAATTCTAAAAATAAATCACATCATCTTAGTCAAGTCACGAATAACTTAATAGAACTCAAATTGTTCTCAAAAACCCAACATTTTACTATTCTCATTGCTAAACACAAAAATAAGACTTTTTAATATCTTTTCCCTCCTTTCTTCCATCTCATTTCTAGTTGTACGATGGATCTACTTAATAGTACTTTCAGGTAATAACATAAATCTCATTAAGATGCTTAAAATGTCAAACAAGTTAAATGCTACGTAAGAAATTGTCAAAAATATAATTTTTGTTTTTTCGCTCACGTTTTGAAAATCATAGAAATAATTTTACTCGTCCTAAGGATTTGGAAATGGTTTGATGTACAAAAAGTGACAGCCGTTTCGAGTTTGAATTTTGTCACTCAAAGCGGACTTGTGGTGTTACATTTTGGACTTATTGTGACTGACATCTCGACAATTTATTTTGAGGTAAATATGAAAAATTATTTTTTTGGTTTTTAAAGGAAATCTCAAGAGATTGTTGATTCCTGAAACGGGGGAAAAAAATCTGACATTTGAAATGAGACTTTAATATGTGGCGTGGGCATATGACAACTTGACATCATAAAAATCTCGATTTCTTTTTGGAGAAATGAATTGAATTAATTAATAACGGATAATGAAGTTATTATGATGAGTTGTCTTTTAATTAATGAAATCTTTAATTTCAAGTGTGAGTGATCAATTTCAAGCTTGTCATAATTTCGTCGAAATTACTTCATTAAATTGAAATGTTTAATTTTCACATATGCTTGTTGTCAATCAAATTGAAAGCTTTTCATGTTTGTTAAAGGTTTAATTAATATTGAAGTGGGATGTATTTTACGTTAATTATATATTTGGAACTCAATTTCAATTAAAGTGAGATAAAAAATTTATTTCTGTTTATTTATTTTTTATTTTATTTTTTAAATTAGTTGAAACATGTTTAAATAATTTTGCTGGTTATACATTTGCTTTAAATTATTCAACTTTTTCAAAAAATTTAAAAATTATTGTTTTTTTTTGTTACTTATTTAGTTTAAGTTCATTATAATGTTCATTCAATTCATAATTTTCAAAAAAAAAAAAAAAAAAAAAATTTGCAAACAAAACAAAATTTTTAAGCAAATATTGATTCTCAAAAATTTTACTCATATGCAAACTAATTTATTCATTAAAATTCAATTTTTATTTTTGATGACCTAAGCGCACATGGGAATAAAATCTAAATTAAAATGAGTTATGTTTGAATTAAAATTGAGAAATGTAAATTTTGTAATTTTTGATTCTGTTTGTTTTTTAATAATTCCTAATACAAAATAAGGGATCAAAAAAATTAAATTCTGTTCAATTGCAAATTACAAAAATATATGAAAATATTTGTTTTACCAAATAAATTTAAAACTGTTGAATAATTTTTCGAGATATTGCATTTCCCAACATTTTTACCACATTTTTCGACTTCAGTTGAAAGGCGCTATTGTCATTACTTTGTCCATAATACCGTAATACCGTCTATGAACTCAACTAGTCTCGCAGGGAAGCTTCAATTGTCCTGAAATTTGGCACAGTGGAAGCTTCTATATATAGGAAGCGACTGAAGAAAGAATTTTGGAATTGGTCACTTCCTTTCCGAGTTATGGCTGTTGGAAGTGACTGTTGTTGACATTTTTCATACAAATTTGACTTTTTTGATATAAATTTTGTGTTTTAAGTCCAAATGACTTGAAACAAATTTTTCAAATAGTTAATTGACACTTTCTTAATATGTTGGAAGGGTGGGAAGGTCTCGGGGGCGAATATGATGGAGTTTCTACATTAGGAAAATGCGCTTCTCTACCGCATTAATGCGGACATTTTTACTAGTTCATATTTCACAAACAAAAAATTATTTTTCATTCAATAAGTTTTATTTATTTTTGGTTCAGTTATCACAGAGAGTCATGTTAAAATTCATCAAAGGATTTTTTTTATCATTATTTTAAAATAAAAATCAATTCAACTCTTTTTTTTATTTCATTTTTCAGAGTTTACCATTAATAACATCAAAGTCATGCGATCCGACTCTTGTTTCACAGGAATATATTCCATACAAAAATCCATACTCAACGTTCTTCTCAAAAACGACATTTTGGTGGTTGATGCCGTTACTATGCAAGGGATTTTTAAGGCCTTTGGAATCGAGTGATTTGGGAAATTTATCAGAGAAAGATACGAGTCGTTATCACTATGATCAATTTCTGTTTGTGTATCATGCTAACAAGGTAAGCTGTTATTTTTTAATAATTGGTCAACGTGTATTGTCTGAAATTCGACAGAGTTATCAAGAGATAGCAGTAATTTACATGAACATAAAAGCTTGAAACTTTTTGGAATGTAGCAATAACTGCTCATTGATTTGTTGTCTGTCATTTTTTTGAACATTTTGAAATCGTAACTTTAATGGATTTATTTAAGATTCAGTCTGTTTCAGCCAATTTAAAATGAATTCAGACATTTTTAAAACCAAATTTAAGTACTTATTCCTCCTATAATCCATAACTAACAATGCTTTACAAAATAAGCTCCATCATTAGTTCAGATTTATAAATTGCAACTCAAAATTACTCTCAACTCATTTCTTTTAATGCAACGAAATGAGAAATGAAATGTTAATTTTCACAAAAAATGAAATAAATTGTGACATGATAATGTCTGTTCATAAATCATTTTCAGCTTACATAGCTGACAATTTGCTGCATCATAATATGCATTATGGCTAAAAGAGTATAAGGAATGAAAATGTTTTTTGATGAATTGTTGTTGAGTGCTAATTTTCAACATAAAGCATAGAAACTCATGGAAAGTGACATTTTGTGATTCTAGGTTTGAATGCAGTTGTGTTTATGCTTGCCAATTTTCTAGTGAACTTTTTTATTATTTTTTCGAGATTTTTTGTTTTTATTTTTTTTTTTTTTTAAATTGAAAGATTAAAAAATGAAAATTTAAAGATTTCTAGGTTAAAAATGAATTTTTTTGAAGAAGTATTCAAAATATTTTCCAAAAATAAAGTTCAACTTAGATCTCATATGAATCTCACAAAGCATCTCAAAAGTTGTTGACATTGACAAATATTGCAACCAATTTTATGCTGTTCATGTTTACTAACTTGCCATCTCCAGGCAATAAATTATCATGCATTCACATCAACACTTCAATTGTGCATTGAATGACTCAAAAGACTCCTTTGATGTGTGATAGAGCAGAAATACAAAAAAGTTTCAGATTTCCGTTATGTCTTTTGTGCTGTGTATGCTGAATACTATTTTGAGTTAATTGAGATGAATTGCTTTTATTTTTTTATTTATTTTTTTTCAAGTTTCCTTTGTCATGCTTTATTTTATTTTTTGTCGAGCTTTGAACTATAAATGAAAAGTCACGAGAATGTAAAAATGTTTGAATGATTTTTTTTGGTCTGGAGCTTTTTAATTAGAACTGAAAAAGGCTTTGAGAAATCAAAACTAAATTTCTTGAATATTCAATTTTGTGTATGAATTGACCAATTCTATGATTTTATTCATGAGCAAATTGTAAAATGTATGTAATCAACATTCACCACTTTTTACCTTTCTATTGTTCACTACAGATGCCAAATAAATATTCATGAGAAAAGAATCAAATCAAAAATGTATTTTCGTATTTTCAACATATGTACGACATTAATAGAATTGCAACTTTTATTGCATTTTGTTGAAATTTTTCAAAAATATTTTCTGTGATTTTGTATTAAAAATTCAGGTCCCAATATGATAATACACAGATCATGATTTTAAAATTATTTATTGCATGAACAAGTGAAATTTTTTTAAAAAAAGATGAAATTTTATTTTATACAAATTTTCTCTCTTTTTTATACCATTAACATAACCAATAGAACAAGCACGTGTCTCTATGGACATGTTATTTGAAGAATTGTTGGAAAATATTGATCATCGGTGGCATATTTAAATTGTTTGGTGATTTATTCGGCCTTGTTGGTCCTCTATCAATATCATATATTGTTGAATATATAAATTTACAACTATTGAATGCAAATAGCAATGGAACGGAGCTAAATGCTGCAGGAATAGCATCAGGTGTATTTGATATAAAATTCAATGGAATGGGTGTTGCAAATGAATATAACAGCAGTTCTAGTGATATTAACACAAGTAATTTAAATAATGAAACAGGCAGAAGTGATGTCATTTTAATGAAAAATTATCCAAATTGGATGGACTTTATTGGAAATGGATGGATAATGTCATACATTGTATTAATTTCATTTCTATTGCAAGGAACATTTTCGCAAGCATCGACTCACTTAGTTAATATGGAAGGAATTAAAATTAAAAATGCATTGCAAGGATTAATTTATCGTAAAATACTTTCCTTAACGGGTGCGAACAACATGACAACATCGAAAGCGAAAGGTGAATGTGATAATGGAAGTAATTTGGATGGCATGAAAATTGACGATAAGAAGAACGAAACAGAAGAGGCGGAAGATAAAGTTGATGACATAAATAACAATCCAGGCACTATAACTAACTTAATGTCCGAAGATTCACTCAATGTGATGTCCTTTTTTTGGATTTGTCATTACGTATGGTCGATTCCATTAAAGGTAAGTCTGTTAAAATGAACATGAAAGGTTGAAATGAGGGGAGGCTACATTAGTCTGTGTAAGGTTGAAGATTGACTTTTATTTCGTTTTAATTGTGTCACGATAAAAGTCACATTACAACATTTTGGTCTTCTTCTCGTTGTCCTTTTTTATGGACCATTCACAGCATACGATGTTATAATGGAATATTTTTTTTTATTGTAATTTCACACACAAATTCATGTAGATTGTGATTGTTGTCTATTGTCTCTACTTAAAATTGGGTATAAGCTCTTTAATTGGCTCTGTGGTGACCATCATTGTAATGCTACCATTACAATTTATTGTTGGACGAGAGATGTCACGAAATTCTGAGAATGGTGCGGTAAGTAGAGAGAAATAAAAGCATTAACCTTTAATCCTTTGTGTTTCAATATCATTTCATTTAATTCATGTGGTTCGTGTTTTATCAAAGAATTAAATGTTGAAAATGCAAGAAAAAGTATTTTTAAATTAAATTAAAGTTCAGTTGAATTTTTTTAACTTTTATTTTTCATAAAAGTTAAATAAAAATTGTAAGTTTTCAATTCAGACAAAGTGAATCAGATAGTAAGTTTACTTTGTAGTAAAAAAATATAAAGTTACTTTACAAACGGATGAGAATGAAGTAAAAAGATGAATAATGAAAAATTACAGATGGTGGAAAAGGCAATTTATTATTATGAGGAACATTTTTTTTCGTTTCTCTTCTTCATTTTCTTCCAATTTAAAAAAAAAAAACTTTTACAATTAATTTTTCTGTGAGCTTTTTCCATCTCTTTTGTACTCTTTATCATTTTTTGATGCATAAATTTATTTTTTTTTTCGTCTCAAAAGGAAAGTTTCCACGTTTTTGCGAAAAGCTTTTAGAGTTAGTTTTAACTTCAATTTGCAATTTATGAATGCAGTTGGTCTGTTTTGCAACTTTGCTGGAAATTAAAACGTTTCATTTAAGTTTGAATTTAATTTAATTTTTTTTTTTGTTAAAAAAACTATGTAGAGTTTTTGAATTTTACTTACATTTGATTTAAACCTTTGCAATCAAGAATTTAAGAATTTTTTTAAAACTTTTCAATTAGAATTGATTCTGATAAAATTAATTTAAAATTTCATGAAAAAACTTAAAATCAACGCTATTAAACCAAATCCCACCAAAAACACTTGCTTTTCTACACTTTTTTTCAACTCTCTTCACAGTTATTTGTGAAATGTAATTGAGAATGCTAAAAAATATGAAATATAATTAATTTTTTTCCTCTCTCTCTCTCTTCATTCTATCATAAAAAAAATGAAAAACTTTTCACTGCATCACTATTTTGCGACGATAACGACAACATTAATATAATGATAATGGTGCTGATGACGATAAGTAGAAAAGAAGTGATGAACGTTTGCAGAAAATTCGTGAAATATTTTTGAGAATAAAGCTCATCAAGTTGAATGCTTGGGAGGAGATTTTCATTGAAAAAATTGCAGAATGCAGGGACAATGAATTGAAATATTTAAAAATTGATGCTTTTTACTGGACACTGATGAGTAAGTTGGATTATTTTTTATTTTATTTGCAAGTTTTGGTTCCATAAAAAATTTAAAAACCACTTTGACATTCATTTCCTCTTTGAGGAGAGAAACTAAGCAATAATTCAAGAAGTTGGTCACTTTGCTACATTTTCAAACTATTTAAGTGTTGCTTGGCTTTCCATTAAAGTTTTAGTATGTTTATTGCTAGAATTTGTATCATTAAAATTCAAAAAAGAAATGAAAATGGGAAGAGGAATGAATGAAAGCTTATTTTATGTCCATGAAAAAATATAATCTTTTTCATGAAGATTACATGGATTGGAATATTTAACGTTATATTATTTTTTATAAGAATATTAAATAAATAAATTCATATCGACTGTCATTGATATCATTGAGATTTATAATTTCTAACTTCATGATCAAACTTGACGACATATTCCAACCTTAGATTAATTTTTATCCAGATCAACGACTTGAGTGCTTATTTAACTGTACAAATGAATGCAAATGATGATGGTGTAGTGCTTTGATCAATCTTCATTTCTTTTGAATGCATAAGCTTTTAAGTAATCTTTTTGAACAATTTTTATCCTTGTTAATTATGAGATATGTGAAATGCAATTTGAAATAGAATCAAAAGGCTCTTTATGGTTAAAAAATTGAAATATTTTTTAATGAAGACATTTTTCTGTCTTTGTGATTTACTGTGCAGAAGGAGATTAAGAATTTTTTAATAACTCTACCTGGAACATTTCCAATCATTTTCAAAAACCTCATAAAATTGTTTTTAACATTTCATAAAAAAATAAATCTTTTCTATCTCGTTTGTAAAAAACTTTTTTATGAGTTTTTCTATGATTTTTTTTTTCAATTTACTTAAATGAAAAACAAATGTATGAGTATGATGGTTTTAATATATTTTTATTAAAAAAATTATCTGATGAATTTCTTTATGAAGTAAAAAATTTTAATTTGTTTTCTGTGATCTTAATTCAATGGAAGGTAAATTTATGTTTTCTTTCGAATCTTTTTAAAAATAACCAATCCAATATTTTTTAAAATTTCAAATCTAGATTTTCTGAATTTTGAAATTTTAAAAATTAAGAAATTTTTAATTAAATTTCTACAAATATGGAATAAAATTTAAACAATTTTTATTTCTGAGAATCATTAATTAAACTATTTATTGTTTTACATTTTTTTTTATAAAAATTCTTAATTCTCTCTCAGTTACTTACACAAAAATTTCCGTCGATAAACTAAAAGAACTTTCGTAGATTATTCATTTTCATTTACTTATGAAGCTTAATTGAATTTTTTTTCATTAAATTGTTTGCTTTAACTCTGAGCTGTAAGCTTACTAGATTTATTTTTACAAACACTTTTTTTTTATATTAAATATTAAAACGATTTCAAGTTCCTTCCTCCACTCAGCGAGGAAAAAATATTCAATAATAAAAAAATAATTTCTATAATAAAAAAATAATTAGAAAATTTCCCTGAAAATTTCAAACTTTTTTTCTATTTTCAAATGATTCCAATTATTAAAGAAATTATGTCTCTTCTTTGACGAAGATTAATTTGAAATTCTTTATAACTAAAATTCAAAGAAACATCATTAACGCACTTGTCGCTATTCATGTTGTATCTTTTCGCAGAATAAGATGAAGGACATTGTGTTATAAAGTTCAAAAAAGTAGAAATAAACAGAAGAAATCCTTCTGTCGTGATAATGAAACTCTTTTCTTTCTGCCATCCATTTGTTTTCTCAAACAGAAAAGAAATGATAAAAAAAGATTTTTTTTTGTTAATTAATTTTGAACCAAGATTTTTTTTTTTTATTTTTCTTTTACCCTCGTCAGAATTAATGACGACCAACAGTAACTTTATGAATCTGGAATTTTGTTTTAATAATTTTCATAGCTTTTGTGAAGCATTTTGGGTGTTATGAATTAACACAGTGACTGTCGTCAAGAAGTTACTTTTCTTTTGATGATTTTATAAAGTTTTCAAAACTTTTAGAAATATTGTGAAATGAATGTTTAATGTGAAATGTAAAAAAATTAAAATAATTTTATTTTACTAAAAAATCACATGAATTTTGAATTTAAACTAAAATCGCTTTAAAACTTCAAAAAATTAAATAATTTTTTTTCTTCTTTTTCATTTTTCAAAAAACCAGCATTTTTCACTCACATTTCAAGCATTCTGATAACGATTGTAACATTTGCCGTTTACACATTGATTAATGATGAGAGCATTGAATTTAATTCGAGCAATGTGTTTACAGCATTGGCACTTTTTAATCAATTAACGGTTCCATTGTTTATTTTACCCATTACAATTCCAATCATAATCAGCAGTATAATTAGTACAAGGCGTATTGAAAGATTTTTATCGCAACCAGAAATTGAGAAGGAATTTGAGGGTGTTAAGAATATGGCAAGGGTCTTATGTAAAAGCACAGAGTCGCTTGAAGACGATGACGATGCTAATGATAAGCAAATACCGAAAAAGGATATTTTAAAAGATACAGAAGTTAAGGCTGATGGAAAATCGAATAAGAAGAAAGTGCAAATTAGTGATAAATTATTCCATCAAGATACAATCGATGAAGAGGAACTGGATGAGAATTTATCGACAAAAATTAATTTAAGCGATGAACAGAGCGAGGAACAAAAAAGTAACTTAATTGATGCTGAAAATTCCGACAATTTACATTCAAATGATGGAAATGAAAGTTTCGATAATGATGCGGTTATCTTGCGAAACAAAAATAGCACAAGAGTTAAATTAAGGAAGCAGAATCAATTAAATGAAACCACGAGAATGGAAAGGAATAGAACGAGATCAACAGCACTTAACACGGACAAACGTGATAATACAATTAAAAGGACAAGATTGCCATCATTCAAAGTTGCTGAGGGGGTTGCCGTATGTATAACAGATGCAAAATTCTCGTGGAATGGAAATGAAGAGAGTTCGACAAAGCTTCTTGAAATTTCCAATTTGTCAATTCCTTTAGGTAAAGTTTGGTTGATTTTTGAATGATTTATGTGAAGCTGGATGTGATTTTGTGAATATTTCATTAAAATCTAGTTTTTTGATCAATTTTATGATTTTATTTGATTTAAAATTAAATGCTGCTTGGGGGGTCATTCATTTAGTACGATCGCTTTTTAGGGGGGAGGGAGGGGGGTCTAAAATTTTGTAACAGGTCAAACAAAAGAAAAAAAAATTCTTACAAAAAACGTAACAAGGGAGGGAAGGGGGTCTAAAAAGTCGTTTTTTGCGTATCGTACTAAGTGAACGACCCGTTGACAAAGCATCAAAAATACAACCTCAACTATACCACAAAATCAATCCAACTTCCAATAAATCAAGTCTTCATCATATTGCGATTAATTGAAAATCTCATTTCCTTTCTTGTTGTTCAATAAACTCGACAATGTACACACTCACAAAAAATAAAACAGGTGTACTGACTGTGATTGTGGGCAGAAGTGGATGCGGAAAATCATCGCTTGTCGGTGCTTTATTGAAAGAAATGCAAATTCAATCAGGAAGCATTGAATGGAACAAGTGAGATAAATAATTGGATCTATTTACTCGGTGTACATTCAAACAAACAAGCAACTTCCTCTTTCATTTCTTCCTTTTCCTATTTTATTTTTTTCAATCCAACAGATATGCAACAATTGCTTATTCTGGACAACAGCCATGGCTACAGAATGGAACAATTCGTGATAATATACTATTCGGTGAATCCTATCATCCGAAACGTTATGATAAAATAATTGAAACGTGTGGATTGAAAGATGATATTGAACTTTTACCCAACGGCGATTTAACACAGATTGGAGAGCGAGGACAAAATTTATCAGGCGGTCAGAAAATGAGAATTTCAATAGCACGAGCTTTCTATTCATCAGCCAATGTCATCATACTGGTGAGTTGGAAATTTAATTTCATTATCTATGTCATTAATGTGATTGTATTCAATTAAATGTAGAGATCTGTTGGTGCATTATGGTTGATGCTTTTACATTTTTTTTATTTAATTTTCCTTATTTGTGTTTATTATGCATTTAAAATTTTTTATGAATTAGTTTAATTCAAATAAGGATTATTTGCAAATGATGTCTTTTATTTATTAGATTGAATTGAAATTGCATAATATATTTACATAGATTTACATATTTAAGTCTAGGTGCTCAATTATTGACAAAAAACTTTAAATTTTAACAAAAAAAAAAAAAAATCACATTTTATTATTATTTAGATTTTTTAAGCTAAACGCAAAATTAACCTAAATTTAATTTTAGATTAGTATCATTTCTAAATGATCTTTTGTTTGAATTGTAATGCAAAAATTAAAATGCAAAAAAATATTAAATTGTAATGCAAAAAATTATGATTTTATTGTTTTCAATAAATATATAATTCTATATTATTGCATTATGCTTTCAATGCTCTAGTTTGTAATATTTAATTCATTTAATTAACTACAATTGGTATGGTTTGAAATCTGATTTTATAATTATTTTAAACTTTCATAATTTTCTGACAATTTATAATTTATTTAATTTTTTACATTTAATCATGCTTTGCACAATTTAAATTTGTTTTAGTATTTTCCGGAATTCATTTTTAAAACATTTTATTAATCATTTAAAAAAGGATTGAAACTGATTTAATTTACTATAATTAATTAGGATGATGCATTTTCATCGTTGGATAATGAAGTTGTAAGCTTTTTGTTTGAAAAATGCATTAAGAGAGTTCTCAAAAAATATAAGCGCACCATCATACTCGTCACACAAAAGACACAATTAGTCTATAGTGCTGATTATGTGAGTTTGTAGTTTTTAATTAATTTTTCACTCTTTCAAGCAAAAAAAAGCTCGTCTAGCATAAAAGTGAATTTATTTTTATTGTCATATCATGAATCACTCTTTTACGCATTAAAAAAATTCATTTTTTATGGAACGAGAGCAAAAAAAAGTTTTTATGTCTGTTGACCACAAAATTAATTAACAGCAAAAAAAAAAACTTTTTCACTTTCATTTTTGCTTCTCTGATTCAGATAATTTCAATGGATGACATGAAAGTGAGAATTGCTGGCACAATGAAAAGCATTAAAGATATCGATCCAAAAATAATTCGTGAATGGGATGCAGCAATTGCAAAAGAGAATGCAAAAGAGAGGTAAAGAAATTATGTTGAAAGTCATAAACAATTTTTTTTTTTGTTAATTCCTTGTCTGCATGGCCAATTTAAATGGAATTGAATTTATTTTATGCAGTGCGAGTGGGCGCAATGCCAAAGAGCGATGGAAGTTGTTTAAGAATATTTCACGATTTGGAATTTTACAGCGAAATCCAACGGAAGAGGACAATTTGTCTTCGGTAAGTAGCTTTTAATTGATATTTTATGGCAGCAAGTCATAATACTATATCTTCAAACCACGAGACACACTGTGACTCTAAGAAGACATAAATTAAGCCTACGAGTAAATAATTAACATTGTGGGTGGTAAAATTGAATGATGAGGTGATAAAAATGAACTCGAGTAGTGATTCATAAATTAATTTTAATGTCTCAATTCACCAGTATTGGAATCAGAAATAAAATAAATCATAACATGTTCCAAACTCACGTTCATGAAATTTATCGAGCCTTTCTTGGAACAAGCCTTAAAATTTAAATGTTTTCATCCACAGCGCAGCTCTTTGTATACTCCATTTAAACGTACATCAAGCAACTTTTATGGATCTCGTTTATGGTCTGACTTACCACTTCCAATTGATGAATGTAATGATAATGACTTCGATTTTCCAATGCTACGTAAAAAGAATGACAACGAGAAAGCATTTCGTGTGACATCGTTGCAATTGAATGTCACACCAAAGAACAAGCAGCCACTGGCACGTCACATTTCATCACCAACTCGATTCAATTATAGCACAAAGTTGAAGGACAATAATCGCATATCAGATAGTTCGTCATTCAGCAGTAAAATGAGCATACGAGGATTCATACGACGAATGTCTGAACGACGTCAACGACCTACAGCTGAATCTGATTTTATGCGTGACAGGAGGAAAACTGCAGTTAATAAAACAACATCAATAAGGTAAGTTGAATTTTAAGTCTTTAACTGGCATACTACTTGAATGACATTGAATGCCTTCTAATTAAACTTTATGTGGTTGAATCCGATGAAAAATAAAATAATAAAATGGAAAATTGGAAAAATATCGACAGAAGTATCAACGAGGAGGAAGTCATAAATAACACTTTCGAGGAACGTGATGAAAATGTGGATCGAGTCGTGTCGTACATCTCAAAATGTAGTGAAGAAACTGAAGACGATACAAGCATAAGTAAGGCATTTTTTTCATTCTCTTTTGATTAGATTTATTTTGTGCATTGATTGCTACTTTTTCTGAAATGATTTTCGTCCTCTTTTGCTTGCTTGTTTTGTGTGTGTTTCTATTTAGTCAACTAAGTCATTATCTTCATCACAATAAATGACATGAAATTAAATTAAATTAAAATTGTTTATCAAATGATACGTAACGCATTTTCGGTAATGATATTAGATTGACTAGAAATAAATAGGAGACATAAAGGCAAGAGAGCAAAAGAAGGAAATGTGTGAAGATAATAAGATTGAAAATATCTAAAATTTTTAATAAATTATCTAATATTTCATTACATAAAAATACCAAATTTACCAACAACAATTGAAGACCTTGAAGACGATGAATCTGTGCCGAATCGATTAAAGTCTGATGAAGAAAGAAAATATGGCAAAATTCCAGCAAGAATTTATTTCTTATATGCGAAAGCATGTGGTACATTAACATTAGTTGTATTCTTTATGAGTACATTATTATGGCAAGCACTGAGGGTCTATACAGATGTCTGGCTACGAGAATGGACCGATAATGGAGACGGAACTTCATCTGATGTATGTATGCAATTAAGATTCTTTTCGTATTTATGATATGTGAAGTATAATTCTTTATCTTTGAGAATTAAATTTTTATGACAATCGGATAAAATATTAATCAAAAAATCGATGCCGGCTTGGAGTACTTAAAACTGAGCTTGGATTTTCCAACATTTCATTTCTGTTTTGACATTTTCTAAATAACCAACCAATTTGCTCAATCACAAAGCTTATAACTGATAGAATACAAGATCCTAACCAAATATTAAACCCAAATGAAAGATCATTCAAATTAAGAACATACGGCTCACTTTTGACCTGTTCAAATATCAACTTAGTTCCGATATCCATTTGAATCAAATAACTAATAATTCCAGTATCAATCAAAGAATCTACAGTTTTCTCAAGCATTTCAAAATAGAAAGCATTTGGTTGTGTTACAAGACTTCCATGCGTGACATGCATAACTTGTTCTAATTTTATCCAGCTGTCACTTTGTCGTGTTGTATATTCAGCATATGATTTGAACAGATCAGATATCAAAAGTGATGTCTTAGCTGATGCATTCTGTGATTGTGTTCGATACATGTCATGAAATTGTTCGTATGTACATGGTTTGATAAGAGGCCTGGAAATGGTAATTGTGAGCTATTAATATATGCTGGCTATTTAGTAACAAGATAGAAGATAAAAGGTTGTGAACTATGTTCACATTTTCGAGCGTACAAATTTTTTCAGACTTGACTCTTACCATTTTTCATGTTCATTCTGAATCATCCCATTAAAAGCAACATATTCCATTGTATATAAAGTATAATTCCTGTCTTTAAGATCCTGAATTGATTTTGGTGGTGGACGTCTAGGTTCACTTGTCATAAATTCAAATAACATACTTTGATAGCACGTTCGAAATATTAGACAAAAGTATACAAATAGTAACAATATATTCCTTGAGAAATTTTCATTTGGCAGTCTTGTTTGTGAGATTCCAAAAAATATACTCAAAATATTAAGCGTTGGAGTTTTGACATCATTTCCATAGAATACATTTTGAATGAATTTGGGCGAAACATTTACAATGAGTATTGTAAAAAATACAACCAAAAAAGTAACTATTAAGCATATCCAGGTTGCTTGATCAAATGGCAGGAGTAATTTTTCGTAAGGCGTGTAAGCTTCTGCTGGAGTAACCAGAAAGTTATGCGTAAGCTGCAAAAATGTCGATGTAATTCGAAATGCTGTGTTTTTTAATAAAACTTGCATAGAATGAACTTCAATGCATACATTTGGAAGTCTTACAGAGTTATTTTTATTTGCAATCAAAACTATATCATCATCATATATTAAACTAATATTAGAAGATTGAATTACTGGCTGATAAATAACCTTAAAATTATGTTTACTTGATGCAATTTCAAAAATTTTTGGAATAATTCCAAACACTTCATAATTGTTGTGAATAATTTTTGTATATCCCCAAACATTATAACTATATGAGCTTTGAAGTAAAGGCATCATCAGAATAAGCTCACATCCAAAATAATCCATATATTTTTGAATATTTTGATATTTCCAGCTCCATTTCATAAGTTTTTTATTAAACAGATTTACAATTCTTACTTGTACAGAGTTACAAAATAAATTTGTAAACTTGTCAATTGTTGCTACGCTAATGCTTCTTTCATCATTTAAAACAAAATATGTGTGATGAAAAATAGCACTATTGAATATTGAATTTTTTTCAAGGACTAAATCTGAAAACTGCTCAAAAAGTAAATTGTCAATGTATATAAATGTTTTATAACCTTTTTCATGATAATTATATTCCTTAATGTATTTTCGATAGCAATTTAACTCTTCAACTGTTCGTAAAAACATGATTTTTGATCTATAAAATCCAATCTTGATACAAGTTTGATCACCAGACAATTTATACTTGTATTTTACTTCATTCTGCTTTGCAATACTTTTAAATACTTCATTTATTCTTGTTGACGTGTTCTTCATTGAATAAATGTAAATATCAAATTCAATTCCTTCTTCAAGATATGAATATTGAATAATGTCCTTAAAAACATGCGATAATGATTCTATATCCTTTCTATTATTATTTATATTCGAGAAATTAAAGCTATGAATTAAATAAAATGTAATAATTAAAAAGATGAAAAATTTAAACATTTCGATTTAACGTGTGAAGTTATACTGACCAACATTTTTGAACTGTGGATAAAAAATTATATATCAAGATTATGTTTTGTGTGTTATTCTCCTTATCTTCATCTAAACATGACAAATAATGTTAGGATGACTATAAATTTTTGATTGTACTTAAAATGAAAAAGTTTGTTAGATAGTTTCGTTTTGAAATTAAAAGACATTTATAGTAAAAATAATTATATTTAAAGAATCAAATTTCACTAAATTTTCTATTTGTTCCTCTAATAACCAGAAAATTTTAAAGTGAGTTAAAAGCTAGTTCTCAGCTAACTTTTAGCTAGTCTTTCTAAATAAAGTCAGTTTTAAGCTTGCTTCCCATGTAACCAAATGGAAAATCGACGTATTCCCTAAGAATCTTCCATGGATGATACGTATGTATAATACATGTATCGTCCTAAGGAAGATATTGTCGCATAGCAATGGAACAAAATATGGAAGATCGAGTTTTCCATTGATGTATTATAAATTTTTCCATACAAAATTTAGCTGAATGCTCTTGTGAAGTATATGAGAAAATCAAATTTAGAACAAAATTTCTAATTTTTCTTGAGATTCGAACTTATGCTTTCCTTCAGTTATCCTTGAATGTAATATTTTTAGCGCATTTTTGAAAACTTGTTTTCAAAAAGGAAGTTCAATCATGCACTTTGATCGTTAGTTCGTTCGCGTCCCAATTATCTTTTGATCTAGACTTCGTAGCAAGCTCGGAATTGTTTTAATAGCTTCGTTATATCGAGTTATTGGGAGCAAATGCAAATTACAGTCTTAAAGCTGAATTTAAACACCTTAATTAATTAACTTTTAATTTCACAAAGAAAAATAAACAACACACGACTGCAACTTCAGGTGGTAGAAATTTCAAATTTTTTTTTACCGTTGACTTTTGAAAATTTTTTGACCGTTATTTTTTTGATTTATATTTTAGTTCCGTTTTGAATGATATTGGTTTGTTCGTAATTAAAGCACACATTTCATGCAAAGTGAATAACAGAAAAATGAAATTGAAGGATTTTTGATAGCTGTTATACAGTTTTGGTAAAAAATTATAATTTTTTTGTTATGAATTTTACAAGTATGATTTTCTTTGTTCAGAAAATCGATATACTTTCTTTTCGTTGCTCGGTTACTAATCGCTGCGTCAAAAATGCGCTGAAGTCCCTCGATATAAAACACGAGGACTTTTGTAATTTTTGTTACTTATATGTATCAAAATTTTGTATGGGAATTATGGATAGTACATTCGGTTTTCCATTGATATCAAAGGAAAATGAATGGAACATTTTGGTTTCATGGGTTTAAACTAGCTTTTAAAATTTCTGGTTATTAGGGTTCAATTCGGTTTTCAATTTTCACCTGCGATGATTATAATCTGCGGAAGCCTTGATTTTTACTTCTCATAAAAATCATTCTGAACTTAAATCTATTAAAAATTTTTGATCTTTCTATCAATATTATCTTTATCTCCCACTGGGAGTTGGTGGTGTGAATATGCACATAAAGCGTGATCCGCTTCATTACTAGTTTATAAAACCACGATTGAAAGCACTCAGCATTTTACAAAAAATACAATGATAAAGTTTTTCTTGCATTTTTGGCTCTTTAAATAAATTTTATTTAAAACAATTTCAAGATTCATCTTGAATTCTAAAGCATTAAAAAAATCTGGAAAGAAGATTTTCATTTTAATTTTGACAACATTGCAATGATTGTTATCCCTAACATTAGCTTTTTATTATTCTCAATTCTCCATTTGTTCTCTTCTTCTTTCATCTTTCATTCATTTCTATTTTTTTTTATTTAGGTCAGCTATTATTTTAATGTTTATTGCTATCTGTCGGGACTGTGCATATTATTTGCATTAATAGCAACGCCATCAGCACAATTAGCTGGAAACAATTCACGAAAATGTCTACATAATAAATTAGTCGATTCCATTATGCGTAATTCACTTGATTTCTTTCAATCTGTACCATTTGGTCGAATCATAAATCGATTTAGTTTCGATATGGCAATAATTGATAAGGTATGTTATATTTATGTATATTTGATATCAGCATTAATAAATTTGATTGACTCTATCCATAAAAATAAGTTTTTTTTTGATGAATAGACAACACTGAATAGTGCGGATGATAAAAAAAGTTTTTTTTTCTGGAATTTATTACATATTGCCTATAATGTTTATGTTCCACTCTAGAAAATCGCTACAACGAGCCAACGTTTACTACAATTTATATTGCTGTGCTCATGTGCAGTTCTAATTAACACAGCGATAAATAAATGGTTCATTCTGCTAACGATACCAATATTGGTCATATATTATTTGGTGCAAAAGTTCTACAGGGAATCAACAAGGTATGTATGGATTTTGGATAAGTTTGTATGGATGGATGTGAATTTTATTATTCTTGATTTGATGTTGATCATTTACTATCAGTCTATAGACTTATGAGCTACTGAATGTTTTAAAATTTCCTAGAAAAAAAATAACAATTTAGATTTTCAATGTTTCATAATTTTAAAATGCCATCAAGCAACTGCTTCAATATAAAAATTCGTCCAATTAACCTGGCATCAAAATTTACGAGTAGTTCTACGGTTTTTGTGGCTTACCATTTTTTCCTCTCTATATTTTCAATATTTTACATACAACATAAAGCAGAATCCTTGTAACGATTTATGTATGCAAATGACATAGAAATTGAAAAAAAAGTCAATTGCCACTTATTGCAAATGAAAAAAATTTCCATTTCATCTGAAAAAATTCTTCAATTTTTTTTTTCTCTGTTTTTACTTTACGACTGAAGCGATCATAAATTATTTAAATGACTTTGATTTTAATTTTCATGCACTAAATCTTTTACAGTTTTTTTTTCTCGTCGGTGGTTCTTATTCAGTTTTTTAGCGCATTTTTGAAAACTTGTTTTCAAAAAGGAAGCTCAATCATGCACTTTGATCGGTCGTTCGGTCGTTCGGTCGTTCGGTCGTTCGGTCGTTCGGTCGTTCGGTCGTTCGGTCGTTCGGTCGTTCGGGTCCCAATTATCTCTTGATCTAGACTTCGTAGCAAGCTCGGAATTGTTTTAATAGCTTCATTGAATGTTTTTATTCCCGCCGTTTATATTGAAAAATCAAAAAACACTCATTAAATAGCTTAATTCATCGATTTTATATTTCAAAAAAATATGTAAACAATGCAGGGCAAAGCTATGCTGATGATAAGTTTGAATTTTTTCTAACCGTTAAAAAATTTGAAATTTTTTGACCGTTATTTCGGATTAAATTTTTTTCTTTTATGCACCTTAATTAATTAACATTTAATTTTTTCATACAAAACAAATGTGTTTAGAAATTTGAAAAATAATGGATGTGTTCAGAAATTTGAATTTTTTGCTAACGGAAAATTTTGAATTTCAAAAAACCGTTAAATCGTAAAGCTATTTTTTGCATTGAACATTATAAAAATCAATTTTAAAGGAATTTTGATTTTTAGTTTTAAACTTATTATTGAAATGAATTATGACTAAAGAAACAGCAATAGAGTTTTAAAACTCGACATTCTTTTCTATTTAATCAATTGCTAATCGCTGCGTCAAAAATGCGCTGAAGTCCCTCGATATAAAACACGAGGACTTTTGTAATTTTTTTTTTACATTTATATTTTATTTCTTTTAAGGGAATTACAACGAATTGAAAGCATCTCAAATGCTCCAATATTTTCACATTGCTCGGAAACATTTTTGGGGTTAACAACGATCAGAGCATACAATCAAGAATCGAGATTTATGGAAATACTATTTAAGCGAATGGAAGAGAATAATGTGTCATTTGTGATTTTAAATTGTTCAAATCGTTGGCTTGGAATTGCATTGGTAAGAATTTTCTATGGATGAAAAAAAAAAAAAAATCAAAACATCCCAACTCATTTATTTTACTTTTTTCCTTCATCCCTCAATCGATAGAACTTGTAAAAAAATAGGAAAAAGTTGAAACGACTTTTTTTGCAGTTTCGTGGATTTAAAATTCTCTTTTTTAGTTCACTTTTTTATTCTATGCTAAATACGGTAAATTTTGATATAAAATCTATTACAGAAGGTAATAACAACATGTCAACATTGCAATTCCTCATCATTTTACTTAACATTTACAGAAATTTAATATTTATTTAGCATTTAAAATTAAGTTCAAATTTATGCTTCAAAAATTATACAAAATTTAATTTAAACTTAAAATGCACTTTAATTCAATCAACTCTAAAGTTACTAGCAACTAAATCCTTCTGATTATACAAAATGAAGATTTTAAATAAAAAAGCTTTTAAGAGAAAGTAAAAAAGCTCCAAATAGCTTTTCTGGCAATTTGCATTTGCTTTTAAGGGCGTGTAACTGTTATTTATTACACATTCAATATTTTATTCAAAAGTTAGATTTTATTGTGGAAGCTTGTTACTATCCAGACATAATTTTACATATTCAAAAAAGTTATTTAATTTAATCCCAAAAGCTTCGGCAGTTTCTATTTTTGATCAATCATAAATAAAAACAAATCAGCAAAATTATTGAAAACAACAAAATATCTACAATATCATTAATTTTAATTTATATACAATATATATATTCCTTTATTCCCATCCATTTCCCCAAACAAATCATAAATTTTCATCATCAAAAAATAAATTTTCACACTCATAAATGCTCAGCTATTAAATTAAAATATTTGTAGGACTATTTGGGCGCAATAATTGTTTTCATTGCAATTCAAACGGCATTGATAACGAGTCAAATATTACCGGATGATTCCCTGCCATCTCTCGTTGGTCTTGCACTACAGTACACATTGCTGATTCCAATTTATTTGAATTGGGTCGTAAAATTATTTGCTGATATGGAAATGTATTTTGGTGCTTGTGAACGCATAAGTTATTGCATCGACAACGACTACCAAGAAATGGATGCTGTGAATGTTTGTATGTGTTGTGTGTTGATGCTGTGCAAAGGGGAAGTAACTGGTTTAGTTAAAGTTAAATTTACTTAGAAAGTGTTCTTTTTTGATGTTGTCATTTTAACTGATACTGGAAGTATAAGTGTGTCTTATCAACACTATATGAGAATTTAGATCTACGTCACTTGTAGCTCAATTCTACAAAAAACAATTGCAAACCATAAAATTAATTCCCCTTTGACCAGCACATCATCCTGACTTTATGTGATTTTCAATTATCTCAAATATAATTTTCAGATGAAACATTGCCAGAAAGATGGCCACAGTTTGGGGATATTGAATTCCGCAATGTGTCATTGAAGCATGCAAATCAAAATGATAGCTTCATAAAAGATTTGTGCTTGAAAATTCCATCAGGACAGAGGGTGAGTTCATACAATACATTGTTGTAGATAAAATCCAATAACAATCTTACCATGACTGCTGTTAATTTATCATCAAAAATTGGCTAATGGATTTATCTTCATTTGTTATGTCTGATGCTGTTTAATCTATTGAATGATTGCATTGTAACACTTGAAGGTCTGTTTTTATAGTTACTGTTCAGTTCTTTTCTTTTTGTTTTACTTCTGTACCACTTGATAGTGATATATGTTCTCATGCTTTATAATTTATGGTGTGCAATTCCTCTACTGTATCCTTAGTGGATTTATTTTTCTTAAATGAAAATAGAAACAAGTTGAAAAGTCGATTGGAAATCTTCAAGGATGACTCGTGAAACCTTTTAATCATTTGATGGATTTTTTCTATCGACGACTGATTTGTTGACAATTTTTTAGTTTGGCACAATCAAAACAAGACTTAAAAAAAAATATATCAATAAAAAGTGACACATTTTAAAGCTCAAGTCGATAGAAATTTAATAATAAAGACATTTTCAACTTTTCACATTAAATCCAATGAACCATTTTATAATCTTTACGAACAAATTAAATTCAATTCCAATTGAGGGTTTAATTTATTGTTTAGTGTTTTTTTTTTCATCTTAAAATGTGAAAATCGGAGAAACTTGAGTGCATTTAATAATTTAATAACAAAACTTACTTCTCTTGACCTTTGTTCATGACATTCCATTAATTATGTTCCAGTTTAAGTGGATTAAAGGTTTTGGAAGTTGATTTTGTAAGGACTTAAGTTTTGTGCTGGTTTCTTATAGTATTAGGTTGTTATTCATTCAATTATTCAATAATTCATGATTTCCCTCAATTATTATTTAAAGACTCCCTTGAATGCAGAAATTCTTACTCACTTAAATAAAACTCCATCCAATCAACCTGAATTGATTTTCATCCATTAAACAATTTTCATTTATTATTGTTCTTTTCACCCCTCATCGAACAGATTGGAATATGTGGTAAAAGTGGCAGTGGAAAATCATCATTGGCCAATTCATTGTTTGGCGTCATTGAGATCGTTAGCGGTCAAATACTGATAGACGATATTGACATATCGAGAGTACGCTTGATTGAGCTTCGTTCCAGGCTTTCGATTATCCCACAAGAAGATGGAATTTTATTTTGCAGTACGATACGAGAGAATCTCGATCCGCACAACCGATTTTCTGATATGAAATTGTGGGAATGTTTGGAACGTGTACAGTTAAAAGATTTAATATCATCTCTTCCCGAAAAATTAGGTACAGAAATTTCTCGATTAAGTCTCATTAAATTAAAATTGATGCCAATAGCCTGAATGTATGTGCATGCTATGTCTATTTTCTTATAGATACACATTTTAGTGAGGGTGAAGCATTACTGAGCTTCGGTCAACGTCAATTATTTTGTCTCGCTAGGGCTGTACTCAAAGGATCAATTTGCCTTGTGCTAGATGAAGCAACATCAAATCTAGACTATGAAACGGAACTTTTATTTCTAAAGGCTGCCAATGATGCATTCAAAGGAAAAACTGTAATTACTATTGCTGTAAGTTTTGTTTGTCTTTAATTTTGCAATTGCATTGTTTTGTCTTTAATTTTATTTATTTAGCTTGTTTAGTTGAATTTTCTCTGTTTGTTGTGAGAGAATCTTGATTAGTTGCTTGTTTTGTTACTTTTCAATCGAGATTTTAATTGATGCGGATTGATTTTTTATTTTAGTTTTTTTTTTTTTCATAAATAAAAGTATGAGGTAGGGTTTCCACATTTTTTAAGTTCTATTCAGGATTCTAATAAGAAAAATTACATATTGCCTAGATTGGGCAAATATCTCAATTAAATGACCTTTAAACCTATTTTTAAGTTTGACTGAACTTAACTTGTTTGCGGTTACCTAACAGCAACTAACTTTCCTCCCTTTGATAACTAGCATTTAATGAACTTTTGCAACAACTATAAAATAATGATTAAAACTTTTTAAATCACACTGTGCAATGGGAACAGCGCCACATTTTGTGAAACTTTGTAATAAATTTTTATCTCGCTCTGCTTTCCGTTTCCTGGTTTTTCTATCCTAACAACACAATATATTCATTCATTCCTTTATTTCTCTCTGTTTTTTTTTCTTCTTTCTGTTCTGTAAATCTAGCATCGCTTATATTCTATACTGGATTACGATCGTGTTGTAATTATGGAGAATGGAAAAATAATAGAAGATGGTAATCCAAAGGAATTAAAAGCAAATCCCAAGAGCCACTTTACATCCATGCTGAATGCATCAGACTTATCAAGCAAAAAGAAATAGAATAAAAAAGTTCTGTACTGTATTTAGAGGATTAAAAATGGAACAAAAGGATAGTTGTATGGAATGGATGTTCGATGATGGTAAGAGGATATTGAAAATGCCTTGAATTAGATCGTAATTGATCTCTAAGTAGAATTAAAATAGTTTTTGAAAGTATTTATAGTTTTTAATAATATTTAAGTACACGAACTTTAAGTTGTGATTAGCTTTATAGTCTTTGTTGACTGTTAAAAAAGTATACTCATGTTGCTCTGTATAGTTTCCATTTTCTGAATATATCTTCCGCAATGTGCTATCCATTGAGAAATATGTAAATGCAATTATTTAAAAATTTCTCTGTGGTCTGAATGATTTCCTTACATTGAAATATACCGTGCATGCATTTAATCACGAATAAAAATTTAATTATATACTGAATATGTTATAAAGTATGTAGCAATAAAATAAAATTAAACAGGATTTTTTTTTCAATAAAGTCACAGTAATTGAATTAATACCTACAAATTGCAAAATAAGAAGATGAAAAACATTATTCTTACCAATTGTTACACAGAGACTTAAAACAATAAAGGTAAAGAAAAAATCAATATTGAAACCTGTATCATTATCGTTAACGCAAATTTCAATTGAACCTTTTTTGTTTGCACAGGCAATTTTCTAGTCGAATTGTTTTCTGAATATTTTCATTCAAAAGTCAAGGTTTGTATGCCAATATAATTGACATTATGCCTGATTTATGTTGAACAGACTTTAAGATTAAAATTCAAATTTTTTGAAGCTTTAATTTGGAATTTTTGAAGAATTATTAAAATATGGATTTTTTATTCAAATTTGCAAAAAAATGCGCTCTACAAGAACTTAATTTACAAATGTAAAACCTTCTACTTATTTCCTTTAATTTTTACTTTTTTTATTACTACCAATTGTGTCGATGAATATAAAAAATGATCATTTTCATAAATTACAAAGCAATTATCATTACAAGGAAATTTTATTTTTATGGATTCAATTTTCTTTTCTATTCTTCTTCTTCCTTCTTTTATTCCACAACGCGTCGTGCTGTTGGACGATTTAGACGTCTTATTGATGCAGTTGTGTTTTTTGTCCTTTTAACTTTCGGTGTTGTTGTCTTAGGATTTTTTTAGCTCCTCTAACTGCTCATCTGTACGTATTTGTGTAATAGTCCGCACTGCATGACTACAAAAATTTTATCACTATTCATTATGGTAAATAAATTGCATTAATCATGTCGTATCTCACCATTCGGGTACATTTCGAGGCCAGTTACATGAGCCAGTTAAATAAGCTTCGTTAAATAGTTGACCTAATTTACATCCATTTCTACATGCTGTGTCTCCATTAATACAATAGTAGAAATATTGACAATCTTCTGGATCGGGATATCTTGGATGTGTTACAGCAATAGATTCATTGACCTTTGGACACGTGATTTGGAAGACTTCTACAAAAGACATTCATGAAGGAAATTCCATTAAAATATTTACCTTCTGATGAGCATACAGTTCGTCCTGCCTCACCAGCCCATGTACAAATTCCAGTTTTTGGGTTAAATACCAAACCAGCGGGACATGTGTACATATTAGCATGACCATCAACACAATAAAAGAATTTATCGCAAACATGTATATTTTCATGTCCATAATATCCATTCTGTCTAGGACAATTGAGTGAAGGAATTGGCGTTTCTACAATATATTATACAGCATATTTCATAGATTAGAAATTGCTTGCAGGTTAATAAAGGAGGCAACTCACGTAACTTTGAACGCTTTGAACAGTCAATATTGTAAGGTAAATCACATTTTTTCACATTTATATCATAATCGTTGAACATCATGCCATCAGGACACAATTTCTCCTAGAATGATCTACAATTGGAAAGAAATTGCCTATCACAAGCAGACTAATAAGCCAAAGAATTCAATTTAACCCATTTATGCATGCATAGTATATCACACTGATCTGCATCAGCGAAAAATCCATCAGGCTCAAAACATTTACTTGCTGTTCCATCATCATCGTCGTCATGGATTCTTCTCGTGATTTTTTGATCGCTCGCGTCGTGGTTTTTACTAGACTATGAGACCTAGTGACAAAAATAAATTTTTAAAATGACTTAAAAAATAACATTTATGCTTTAATTAGGTAAATTTTCTTGGCATTTATTTCTTTGTGAAGACGGCAAATTGTGGGTTATTTTTGTACCATTTACAGATTTATCTACGATATGTGTGAGATTCTAGCTTAAACATATAACAGCATAAATTTACAACATATTAAAATAACTAAACTGACATCTTGTCAGTTATTTCATCTTGATTTCGTACAAAATTATGAAAATGTCAAGAGCTTTTAACCTTCATAAAATAATGATGTCCTCATGTATCCCATTCCTTGTTGTTTTTTTGTTTTTACATTTTCTTATTCTTGTTCCAAAGACGAACAATAAGATTCTTGGTGGTGACGATGGATTACCGGTAAAACGTGACTCAATGATTTATGATATTTTTCCGTTTTCCTGTTTGCTTTTTCATTGGAATATATTTCTTTGCCCGATTTACACATTAATAATTTTAGAAAAATTAACGGAAAAAAGAAATTTGAATTTTTTTTAACTAAAATGTTTTTTTCCCCTAAAAAAAGTTTTTCCTCGATTTAACCCAGAAATTCAATGATTTTTAGTCAATTTGTGTCTTTTATTCATCTTAAGAGTAGCAAGAATCATGCAATAAGTTATTTTATACAAAAAACTCGTTAATTTCATTGTTTTCAACAAAAAGTTGTTAACCCATTACGAAAAGTTATCTTAACCAAAAATTTATCATTATTTGGCTTTGATATTTATAAATATGTACAGAATTTTCTAATAATAACCAACCATACACTTCTCGGTCAAAAAAGACCTGCAATGTCTTCCCATACATCATCACATTGAATATGAAAGTAGGAGATGTTACATATGTATTATGGTAAGTTTGACCTTCTTAAGGTTATGCAATGAATTTTGAAGTTACTTTTATATTAATATACAAGACAAAATGTAAATTGCAATAAGTTCATGAATGTCTTATGCTTTTGTCATGAACCTTGCAATGAATTCAAATCTCTTAATTGAATTGATTTACTTTGTAGCTTAAAAGCAAATCAGGTGTAAATTTCCTGTTTGTAAACCTCCTACAAAATTTATCACAAATTGAGCAATAAGAAGATTAAAAACTTTCAAGACCTGCTGTACAAAACCACCCATCAATCAATTTCTATCAGATACAGTTCAAAACACCTTACTCTTTCAGAGGAGTACATCAGAAATCTAATAAAACTTTTCTAATGAATTTCCTTCATTCTTATCAGCTCATGTCAGAATTATAATTTTCTGTCATATTTGCCTTAAGATATACCTTTCCAATTCTACGTAATGTCTTCATAAAGTTATAATTTCTCTATGGACTTAAGTATGCCATATAATACACATACATCATTTGTTTGTAAGCATGTATAGTTAAAAAGGCAGTTGAAATATCTCAATAGATTCTGTACATTAGATACTTCATGCCTCTCTCTCTTTTTGTCTTGTCATTCCATAAATTGTGTATTGAATTTATATTTTATCTAAACGAAAATGCAGGTTCGATATTGTCCAGTGTTGTTGGATTGATAAGACACATTAAGCAGATAATTAATATGTTTTTAACAAATTATTTTCCCAACTGGATCTTAATATAAAATTCACTAAAGTATATTAATCTAGCCTGATTTAATTATAAGAGTGGATGTAGAGCCTAATACATCATGATGGTTCAAACTCATAGCTCTACTCAGTCACAACTGGATCATATTGTGTGATAAATTGTGTGAACATTACCATTATTGCTGTTATTATTACATATTGTTGAGCATAAATCGATTCAAATAATCTACAAGTATTGGGTTTTTATTGCAAATAATGAAGAAGATGAGAGTCTGTAAGAATAAATTAAAATGCGGTAAAAATTCCGGAAATGATTGATTTCAAAATGAATATAGGATTTAATTAAAGAATAAATTGAAATCGATGATGCGTTATCTATTGAACTGGGAGATACTCTTGGGAGAGATGGAAGTCTAGTAATGGGAAATGAATGCATTTGAATACATTCTGGATGTGAAAGTGCGATAATGATTACAAAATTCTATGAAATGTTGTACACAAGCATATACATACAGCAATATGATGCAACCATAAATAATTCAATATGATTCATTGCTAAATTTATTCCTGACATGACTTAGAAGGGGAATAAAGGAGGGAGTAACTGAAAGTTATGACCAAGATTCTATGACGTACGAACAAAAAATTGGAAAGTGTTCATAACCTCAACTGTACATACACACAATATGCATACAATAATTCATGTAAAAATATGATGAAGATCCTTTCTCTAGCTTTTTTTTTTGTAAATTTTGATTTAGGATACTGCAGACTACACACGTTGGCATATGATGTTATGCAGCATGACACGTACACACACACTCTTTTAAAGTCATTTGGGATGAAATAAATTTTCAATTTATTTGGACAAAAAAAAAAAAAACTTGTTAAAATTTTTATTTAATAAAGTGCCTACATTGTTAAATATATTATATAGTTCGGAATTATCTGATTTGTAGAACTATGTGAACTTTATGGCTTTTTAACACTTGAAAGCTTTGCAAAGGATAGAATTTGTAATACAGGAATGTGATATGTTAAACAATTGATAATGATGTTTTTCAGTATTTTGTTTGAAAACTTACAATTTATTATCTTTAAGTTTTTAAAAATCTTTATAAAGACGAAAAATTTCAAAAAAATATTAATTTGACACCAATCAAGATTCGAACACACATTTATGTGTAAATACTTATGAATTTTCAAATTATATTGTTAATCAGATGACTCATTTTATAGCAAAATCAATCATTTAATCATCAATATTATGAGATCATCATAAACATAATCAAGAAAATATCTGAGAATCAAGTTTATTAAATTTCTTCAGAAGCCATCATAGATGCAATTTCAATCTTCGCATCTGGAATTTTCTTACATCCAAATAACTTATTAATTAATCTACTTCAAGATTTTTTCCAGGAATGAATTTAATCAGCACATGTGGCATGAATTTAGTTACACAACAGTAATCCAATATGGCCAATGCATAATTAATACACAAAAAAGTATCTTATAGGACAATTGCTAATTCATAAGCTTCATTACTTATCGATCAGGTTAGAGTCACCTCGAAGCTTGACAACATGATTGTAATAACACAACAGATAAATACAATACGTGACTGCTTTCATTACTGTCTCCATATTAATTGCAATTAAACTTGCAGTAGCAAAACAAAACTCTTTCAATTTCAACTTTTCTTTTGTGTGTTTTTTATGTGTGCTTTACTTAAACCCACAAAATGGAAATAATTTTTTTTTGTTAATTCAACAAATTGTTGCTAGAAATTGAAATACATGAAGCAAATAATTTTTTAATTTCCAACTTTTTTAAATACATGCAATTTGTGGGTGAGCAACTTTGTGAGTTCATGGAACATTTTAGATGCAGTTTGCTCAACAATTGTTACTTATTTATTCAAACTTCAAATTGCGCTTTAAACAGCCTCGCATATACATACCATCCATCTATTTTTTATATCAAATGGGAGAAATTAATTTGAAAAGAAATAAAAAAGTTTCAATTTGAGTTTTTGTCTGCATTGCAGTTTCTAGTTTGCACGGCAATGAAAGAACACAATACAGAAAAAAATTCTTCATCACTTGCTACATGTGTGTACGGAAGTTGGTTATAGTGCAAACCTAGAAGGAAAGAACGTGTGTATGTAGATTGGAATGAAGAGAAAAAAAGTTGTGTGAAAAAAAAAAAATTAAAATTATAGCAACTAGTTGACCTGTGACGAAGCTGGAGTTGATAACATGAATGTGAGTGGATATAAATGTATGGATATTAAGTTGAGAATTTGTTATTTTTTTGCGGTTTGGTTTGTTGTTAAGGCGCTTGATGTTGTTTAGGATTTTAATTTAAATTGGTTGGCTTTATGGTGGAAAATTGAATTTGCAGTGGCTCAAAATCTTCATACCTCAGCATCAGTCATCAAAGAATTCAAAGGAACCAATAAATTTTTCATTCGTCATGTAATTTTATTCATAAAATCATGGAACGTAAATCAATAATTTCAATTGGTACCGATGCATTTCATCCACAAAACCTCAAATTTACATGTTCAAAAATCCAAAAATATTCAAGTTCAAAAACCGCAAGTGCAGTTACTTCAGTAATACTGAGTCAATTTAAACACATTCGCCTTGCAGACACGCCTCATAAATTGAATAGTTTAACAAACTGATTTACTCTTTTTTTGCCAGTGAATACCAAGTAAATACCCACATATTGATTCATACACAGGAGTGAACTTGAGAACTTGTTGCATGTTGCCAAATGCAGAATAAAATCGATTGTTTACGATTGACGAGTTGTTTACTGTTAGACAACTTGTTGAATTTCATTTGAAAATTATTCAACTTTCTTGTTTTTTGTCATGAAATTTAATTTTTTTTAAAAAATCTGGTTTTTTCGGGACGACTACATAAAAAAATACATGAACTAAAAATACATATTTTATATCATGCTCCCGATGTAACCCGATTATGAAATTTTATCCTCTTTTCTTTTATAACTTTTTTTTGTGTATCGTCTCCAGTGTAAATACGACATACAGACTTAGAGAAAAGAAAAACTTTCAATTTTCTTTTGTGTTTGTCGATTTTTTTTTCAATATTTAATAATTTATTTCAATGTTTACAAAAAATAAGTCAAGCTTAAGATTCACTCATAATGTCACACGTTTGGGATGCTTGGTTAGATGAGGAAATTTGAGGCTGGATAGTATCGTAAAGAATTTTATGAGAAATTTGTTTTGTAAGACGTTACTTGTGGATGAATTCAAAGGAATTTGAAGTTATGATCTGGCATTTTTTTATAGGACAAATTCTGGATTGTTTGATTTTATATTGAAAATTATTATTTTATTGTTTTGTTCAAGTTTAGTTTATTACATTATTATCGAAGCTGTAGGATTTAGGCCAGAAATATTCGACGTAATAAAAATTTCAATTTAAGCTCAAAATATTGTTGCTAATTTTTGCAAATTTCCATAAATTGAAGTTCATTAATTAAAAAAAATTTCAAGTTTTGAAAAAGTCAACATTTTAGTGCATTCGTCCATACAAAGCATTCATACTTTGCATTCATACAAAGAAATGTCAATTTTGGAACTAATTACGCTGGTTCCAGCAGAGGAAGTGACCATTCATGCTGATTTTTTTCCAGGCTCTAGTCAGACATACTTCACACATTTCAAGCCAAAAACCGCAACAAAAAAGCTAAAACCTGAAGAGGAGATAGCTGTCTACAGACAGACAAAGTGCGGATAACAGCGTTTTTTTACTGAGAGGAAAATGCTTTGAAAAGTACAATAACGAATATTTATGGATCATTTACTGTCAATTAAAAAAATTTACATGTCATGTAAATGTAATTTATTCCTTTTAATTTTATTCAATTTGCTGACACCAAAAGTGATGGTAATTAAGGATAATTGGAGTTAAAGGGTGTAAATTATATGAAATTTATTAATGGTTTTTTTTATCAATGTAGGTTCTGAATATAAATGTGTTTTCTTATAAATTTTCAACTTTTCCAATCATGTCATTGACCAACTTGCATTAAAAATTAACTCTTTAATTATGACAAAAATTCAAAAATAAAAACCATGGAGAAGACAAAAACAAATAAAATTTAATAAAAAAAAAAAATTAATAATAAACTTTATTAAAAAAGTTTCTCTTAATTACAGAACTTTTGCTTTGCATTCTCTCAAGTGCTTTCTGAATCTCATGAAAACAACATATTTTGATGAATACTTTTAGTCACATCACAAAAGACGAAGAAGAACTATCTCAATAAAGTCCATCGAAAGGACATCAAAAATTATTCAGCACATTCCTTACGCTCCATTTATGCATGATAAAAGAGATGCTTACTGGTATGATATAAAGACATTCATTATATTAAATTATGTACCGGAAAAACCACCCCAAAAATGTGTCACATTATTTCATCAATTGAGAAAGTCAATGAAAGTTTCTTATGTTGGATGTAGGGCGGTATAATTTAAAGAAAGGATGAAGTTAGAATGATTTTGAGAAATTTTGAACATCAATAAACACTTTTTGAGTATGTGAGGCATTTAGTGATCAGGAGAAATTAATTTGTGTACAAATTAAAATTGTAATGGAACTCAAACCTTCATATGACATATTCTTTCAACTTTTTAGTTTATGCATATCATCATCATCATCATCATCATTACTATGACTTTGCAGATCCATAAGATCCATAGTTTCGCTAATGCGATTCTCAGTTGATCATTATTTAACGAGTAAGGGTTCGCTAGACCACTGTACTCATTGGGGTCTATAATTTGTAGTGGGATCCGAACCACTATTTTCATGGCATTTTTTTTAGATTTAACTGTCTGTAGTCTACAAAGGAAAGCTATGAATTATGTTTTCGGTAATATGTGATTCACAACAAGTGAAAAACTTTATGTTAGTGTTCCTATTTCTGATACGTTCTGCACAAAATGGAAGCCTTAGCCATCAAGTGTTTTATTTCACCTGCCGGGACTCGATACCATTACCGCTGCATTAGCAATGCAATAACTAAATACCGAAGTACTAGGCTATTGATCTACCAAGCCACGATTACTCTTTCTACCAAGCCACGATGACTCACAGCTTATTCATATGCATTTACTAAATTTTGCAAAATTAAGTTTTTTAAGTAATAAATTACAGCACTTATCAGGGCACTTATAAGTCATTTTAGCATTATGATTGATCAAAATCAGTCAATTGACTTGTCAATGATTTTTATTGCCAAACAAAAACATGAAAAAACTCAAATTAAGCTGGACAACAACTATTGACACATCCTTATTCATAAAAAATATCGATTACTTATTTGATGTAATGACTTGTATGGATGATAATTTATCATCTCATCCTTTATTGACAAAAATCCTTCAATAACTGCTTGTCTTCTTGCTGAGAGCTTTCTATTCTCATTCCACTTACCAGCTTCATTCATTGAAAGGATTTATGTGAAAATAAATTCAGGCAAACTAAAAGTTTTCAATTAAAAATTTATTGCATCTATTTCACCCATTTAAGTGTTGAATTTATTGAATATTTATAAGTGGAAATTATTGCAAATTCAAATAGATTTTAATATTTTATTATTTTGAACATAAATTGATACAAAAACTTTTATACTTTTCATTCGAGTTTATCCCAAGTGATATAAAAGTTTTTATTTTCAATGCTGTTAGCTGTTCTTATTGGAAATTATTGAAGTCAAATTGGATTAGTATAAAATTTGAAACAAATTTATTAAAAAATTTAAATCATATATAATAATTTTCATTTCATAAAAAGACATTGTTAAACTCAAAAAAAACCCCTAAAATGTAGGTCCTATAAAGCTTAAATTTATTTATCTATTGCTGATGTGCGCAATTCATGTTCGACAGACTTATCAAAAGTCTAGGGGTATTCAAATATGCATGCTCGGAAATTGCAAATTAAAAAAATACGTTACACTTTTTCTTGAATTTCATAACTTTTTTGGAGTTTTATTATTTATTTGACTTTATTGTAGTCCTTAATTATGGACTGAAACATTTTCTTTAAAAACTTCTGCATGAAAATAATTCAATTTGAGTTTAAATTTTTTCGAATTTTCGAACAAGGGAGATTTAACTCCGAATTTTGCATAGCAGACAGACAAACATGTCATTTTTGCACTTTTATTTGAAAACTGTAACGGTCACAATGTTTGAATTTCGCACATCAGATCTATTGCTTTATATTTTGCAATTATTAATTGAAAAAAAAAAATAACAAAAGACGTTCATTGATCAGAACTTAATTTTACCAAACTTTTCTTCTGATACAAAATTTTACTTAATTTAATTTTCTTATTCATTGTCCTAATAGATAAATTTTCTATTTCTTATTTTTTTGTCTTCATTTCATATTGTATGCTAACAGTTCTGCATAAATTTTCTTTAACCCAACAAAAAGAAAAAAAGTGCAAGCAATAAATACAAAACTCTCAATAAACTAAATTGGCAAGTGCAATTTAAGTAGAATAAGAAAATTCCAGATGGCATTTCAGATAAACTCGTTATGATAATAAAATATAAAATGGTGTAAAATATGGAGCATGAAGAAATTATTGATGAAATAATGCAATCTTAGGGTTGAAATTTTTTTAAGGAAAGAAAAGTTTCTATTGACTTTTTTCAATCAATTTTCAAAAGGATTCATTAAAAAGTTAGTTATTGATTAAAGTATTTACATATACCAAAATTTTAATAAAAATGCTCTTACTTTAAAATATTTACATGTTCATTTTTTTAATTTTTATGCTATATTTCCATTTATCATGTAATTGAATTTTTATAAACAAAAAGAAAACTATCCAATTATAAAATAAAATCTCAGTTTTTGCATCCTTTAAATGTAATAAACATTCATCCTGCCCTTATACTATATCCATTTATTTTAAGATAAAAGAAGGTAAGAAAAAGTTTTATTATAAAAGTACTTTTGTGCTATTTTAAGTTTTTTCATTTTTTGTTTTGTTTTGCACTTCCTTGAAAATTTGCACAGAAGAAAAAAATGTGTTCTTCAGTCTTAATTAATTGAGATAGTTGTGATGTTGAAACAGAGAAAATTGCTTTGTTGAAAAAATATTTGATGGACTTTTAAAGTCTGTAAAAGTTTTGTAAAATTTTAATGCAATGAAAAATTTTTAGGTGAATTAATTAAAATAACAAAAGCAAAAAGTTGAAACTATGTAGACTAGATTCTAAAAATTGTAAACTGTACAGTGAGAGCATGTTGAGTTTCATATTCTAATGCAAACTTTTAAAAGATGTAGAAATTTTTTTTCTTCTATTTATGAACTATAGAATGATGTTTGAAAACCATAAAAATACTATCAAAGGCATGGACAAATTAAAATTCTTACTACCTAACTCTTTGCTATCGAAAAATCAAATAGTTTCTTTCTTTGATGTTTTGAAGGGTTTTTAGTAGAAAATATTGTCAAGCAATTAACTTTTCATAGAACTATTCAGTTAGCAATCTATTTTAATAATGTTGAAAACAGTAGTTTATTGTTAGTAATAATTTCAGTAAAGGCCATTCCATGAATGCTTTGCAACTTTAATTTCTATTATTAATTTATTAATGAATATGGCAACAGCACACTTACAGTAAAAGACATCAAAGGAAATCAATCATAACCTGATTTATGTGTTTGAGTAAAAAGTGAATGACCGATATAAAGAGTTTGACATGTTATATCAAATTAAAATCGAACAAAAGAGGATACCACAAACTTTAATGAAAGCATTTCTTCTGGGACCGTTCACTTATGACGTTCATCGAAAAAATTGGATTTTCGGACCCCACTTCCCCTTTCCCGTTCTGTCACAAAATCAAAAATCTCTTCATTCAAAAAAACCCTATTGCTTAAAACTGTCACACAGTCTCAACCCCACCCACTTCCTCTAAAAACTGGACGTCATAAGTGGACGAACCCTCTTTTAATTATTGTAAAAATTTTCCTTACTAAATTTTGAGTTTGATGAATTTTCAATCAAATTTGCAATATTTTATGTTTTTACATAAAAATATTTTACTCTAGATTTTACCATGTGAAAAATCCTTGTCATGTATGAGATTAAATTTTTGCAAAAATGAGAGAAAAATTTTATTAAAAGAGAAGAAAAAGCACAGAAAAAAGAGAAATTGAGAACTACACGGTTGAAAATTTTCAGAATCAAAATACATTTTCTCTCAATATTTCAACTCGATTCACTCTCACTGAATTTTTCTCACCCCTTCTACCCTTTCACAAAATCTCTCATTTATTATTCTAACATGAAAAAAAAAGAAATATTTATGAAAGGTAGATGAATGTTTCAATAAAGCTCATGAAAGTAAACGATGATAATGATAATGTATATCCATTACATACTCGCTTAAATATATATATTTTTTAGGAAATTTCTCTTCATCTTTTATCCTTTCACCTAATAAGCATAAAATTTCTCATTATAGAAAATTTTTTCCGTCATAATTTGATTTATTTCCCATTATCCTCAATTTTTTTGTGCTTTCTTTTCTGCTTGCTTGAGTAAATAAAAGTTTGGAGGCAAAAAATAAATTTATTTATACAAAAAAGAGAGTGAGTGAGAGAGAAAATGAGCTAATCTGAAATTTATTGCATGAAATATTACATGCACATAGGACAGAGTTGCTGGATGGAAATTAATTTTATGAATCGAATTTTGAGATATTTTTGTATGAGCTTTAAGATGATTTTTTTGGATTCATTAATAATTTGGACACAAATTTGAAGCACAAAACTAAATATATGTAAATATGGAATTTGATTTTTTTTTTCACAAAAACTCTAGAAATTATAAAGTTTCCTTTTTGGACATAGCTATGGAGTATAATTGCTGAAATTTTTAACAATTACTTCAAAATCATTACCAAAAAATATTTCAACCTTTTCACATCTTAAAGTTAAGTCCATTAAATGGTCATGATTAATTCCAACCTTTAACCCATCATCACTAAAAAGCCTAACCCTGCCCACATAATATATACATTGTAAAGTGAAGTAAGTGCGATGCTTAAAAAATCTAAAGCCATAACTTTTTATTCCTCTTTTTGTTCCTTTATTCTTTATGTAATCATAATGTAATGAGGAAATAATGGTTTCTTGAAAGCAGCATTAATGTGAATTGAAAGCATTTCCTTCCTTCTTTACTTCGCTCAGACGAACACACACAAATACACACAATTGCAAATATAAAGATATTCACATCGTCCCCACCATACACGCATGAAGCATATTTATGCTACATACATAACAAAATCGAAAGGAAAATTGTTGTCATTAAGATTCATTAACGCATGACTTACTGAATGATATTAAGATTTTTTTGAGGAAGGAAGTGAATTTAAAAAGTTTTCAATGCTAGTGGGAAAATTTCATGTAAAATTTATTTTTGTCACCAAAAACTTGATATTTTGTGTGTTAAAAAATCCAAAAATTCAAAATTGAATCCTAATTTTCCTCCAGCTATTCATAAAAACTCATAACAGTCCATGTCATGCTCGGGAGGTAACAATAATTCTCTAAAACTTTCCTCAACAGCCAACAATGTCCCCAAACCTTTTATCATTTTCCAGCATAAAGTAAACACACAAGGAGAAAGTACAGGCCGCTTCCGAGTCATCTTCATATCCAAAAAAGTTTACTTTTCGTTAAGCGGAAATAAAAATCTTTAGAGAAATCAACATGATGGGTAATTGAGTTATCTGACAAACATTTACCTTCCTTCCCTCGCACGTCACACGTATGTTTGCAATGCAAATGTACGTGAACTTGGCGAGGCAATGACAGAGCAATAAGACATCGCGCGGCTCTTACCTTTTCCTCGTTTGTTTCCTTTCCAGCATATTTTTTTTTATTTTATATCTCATAGGTGTATCGTAACGTACATATGGTGTATCAATGAAAATTCATCTCATTTCTCTTTTATTATCATTGCATGCATACTGTGCGTACATATAAGTGATGATATGATGAGTTCTTATGAAAAGGTGCTTCCGATCAATTTAGATTTGTGTCTTTTTGATTGTCGAATGAATTGGTGTTGCTTTTGAGAATTTCTAGGATGGAAATGAATTTTGTAGAGTTTGGGGTTGAAGAACCAAGAATCTAAATTTAGACATGAAAACTAACAAAATTTTTGTCAGTAAGTTTGATACGTAACCAATATTATTTTTATAAACAGCAAACTGAAACAGATATTAACCCCTAAACATCAGGTTCAAGGTACTTCAAGCATAAAATCTTCTCAATTTTCCAAATTCACAAAACATTACGACGAAAGATCCTCCCAACCCACTCACAAACTTATGATATGTCTGACTGATTTATTTTAATTCAATTATGCTCGAATGCCTCAATAACTCAACGGCAAAAAAAATGCAGCAGCAGCTTTACAAAGTCATAAGAGCTTTTTAAAAGTTGAAAAATTCCAACTCCCACTAGTGTTCTTGAGCTACACATATATATGTGTACGTACGTATGTATATTTGCGAATGTGAATGTCGGAATCTAATCAAGTTTCATGATTTCACAGTTTCAACAGATGCTGACTCGATAGAATAAAGAAATGAAAAAAATTTATGAAATTCTTTTTTTTTTGTTGTTGTTGTAATAATATATTAAATCGATGGATATGGAAGGATGAATGAAGGAGAAGGCATGAAGCGCAAGAGGTATAAATTTTACATTTCAATGAGATCGATACACGATTCATGCTGTATCGTTTGTTATGTTTCATAACATCATAAATTATTTATCTCTCGTTCAAATCTTCTTCATTTCGACTTGCTTGCTCCACTCATCGTGTATATAAAAGTTATTTTTGATCAACAGTAGTCATGTGTAAGAATTCATACAGATATTGAAGGTAGCTGTGGAAATGCACAAAGCAGTAGCATAGCTATGGGGAAGGGGGGGGGGGGTGATTGGGTGAGTTTTCACCCCCCTCCCGGCTATGCCACTGGCATATAGAGATTTGATTTATTTCGAAATGTATGGATGGGGGTTTCTGATGGTTAATAAAATCCATCTAAAAAAATGGTAATAAATTTGAGCAAAATTTCATGCTATTAAGTCCATCAACTGATAATTTTCATTCAAGAGTCTTTCCCAATAAATTCATTAAAATACTGTCATATCATCGAAAACATTACAAATTCTTGTTAATCCATACTATCACGATTCCTGAGTACCAGACAACATGCATGTTTATTTTTCCAATGTTTATATCACATGTACACAATTTTATTTCACCAGAAAACTTTTATTTTTATTTTTTGTGAAATATCTTTAATCGGATTATCAGCTGAACAAGAATGAAAAAACAAAACAAAAAGAAAATCTTCTATGATATTTTTTTAGTACTATCTACTATACCACCAGCATAATATGCATACAATAGTACTGTGGAGTCAATTGTTTGTAGTATCAGACTTTAGTAAAAAGCTGCATATAGTAATGTCTATTAGATCTGTAGTTTTGTTACAATTCTAAGTTTAATGTTAGAGATTTTAATAAATTTATCAAAATTTGTAGCAATTTAAAAAATCAACAAAAAATTTAAATTTTGTTCTAATTTCTTCAATGTAATAAAAATAATGCAAAATTCTACAATATATATTCCATATAAAATTCCAACCTTGTAGCACATATAAAAAACCATTAAACTAACTCGTCAGTCCTTGACACCCCATTAAATTCATCCAACCTTCATTTTACAACACCATAATCCTAACTTTTTAGTTCCACTCATTTATACGATTTGAATATCAATTTTTCGCAGCTTTATTTTGAACATAAAAAATATATATTTTATACATCTTTCCTTATTTGAACGCAATATGCACTAAAATATGTGTTTATGTGAAAAGGACCAGATTGATCGTGGTTAACGATTAGAAAAACAACATTTGCCCGAAATTTTATGTGTAGTAAATACACATGCTTATAGTTCGAGTTAAATGTTGGACAGAGTTGATGGAATAGTTTAAGAATTTTTTTTTGAAAAAAGAATTTGAAGAATTTCAAAAACTTGAAGTGAAATTTAATTTATCCAAAATAAATTTAAGTCAGTCATCAAGGCCCTAGAACTAATTGCACTTTACCTACACTCACTACTTTTTTACTCCTTTTCTCCTCCTTTTTTACTGATATTTTACTACACTTAGTACACTTTGTATTACAATGCTACACTTTGAACAATTTCACTAATTTTTTAATGCACTTTACTACACTTGTCTAAACTTTACTACACTTGGCTGCACTTTGCTAAACTTTACTACTTTTTGATACTTTTTTGATGCACCTGCATGCACTTGCATGCACTTTACTAAATTTTGCTGTACTTTGATGCACTTGACTCATGCTTTAATGCACTTCATTTAATTCCACAAAAAATGAATTAAAATGCCAAAAATTTATGAATATTTTGGAAAACTAAATTTACTGAGCAATTTTTGACAGAACTTAAAAGATGAGTATGAAAAATTAAAATTTAAGTTAACATTTCAAACAATTTAAATTATTTTCTTAAACAAACCTGAATTTCTATTCAATTTTTTAAAAAATGCACGAATTTTATTAAAATAGGTGCTTAAAAACTTTAAAAAAATAATTAGATTTTTTTTTAATTTATGATATTATCTTTACTTTACTGAATCATTAACGGGTTTTTGAAACCTTAAGATTGAGTTTCAACTATGGATTCATTATTTCCCGAATTTGTATGATTTTCGGGACTCTTGAAAAATTTCAAACTCAAATATTTTTCAAACTACAAAAAAAAATTAGTTTCTTATTTAAAGCTTTAGTTGATGTCATTTACTGATAAAAATAATTTAAAACAATAATTTTAAAAATAATTTTTTTGATTTTTGTCCCGAAAATGGACGGGACGGGAAATCGTGAATCCCTACTTTCAACACTAGAGTTTACAGACTTTTAATATTTTCATATTAGCATTCATATAGACTAGTAAGCAGATCAAGATGATGCAGAACCACCTCCTCAAACAAAAGTACTGCCAATTTTTTTATGTTCGAAAATTGTATAAATTTTTTTTGTGATTTTGTTTGTACAACTTTCAATATTTTTTACCCTAAATAAATTTTTGCCCTACTAACTGTAGGGACATTAATTCAATATTTTCTAATGAAATATTTTATAATTTGAGCAAGAAACAACAATTGTTATTAAAACTCGAAGTTTTTTTCTTTTTGATCATTTACTGATTACTGCATCAAAAATACGCTAAAAACTCTCAATTAAATACGATAAATTTCGCATTTCTTAAAAAAGTTAAAAATTTATAAAATATAAAAGTTTATTTATGGATTGAATTTTGTCCGTGTTAAGCAGTGTTATGCTAATTTGATCTAGTTATCAACTTTTCATTGTTTAATTAACAATTATTTAGTTTTTTTGTCCCATTAAAGTCAAAAATAAAATCATTACACTTGCTGCACTTTAACTACACTTTCACTAAATTTGCTACACTTTGATGCACTTTTATGCACTTTGATGCACTTTACTACACCTAACTAATTTTTACTGCACTTTGCTGCACATGGATGATTTTTCAATGCACAATTTTGGGAGTTCTATGGCCTTGTCAGTCATTCAATGCAAGCTACAATAGCATTGTCACACGACACCAACGAGTAGCACAATAAAGTTCATGAATAAGATGAATCGCAGTTTATGGCACACAAAATGAGCAATGTATGCATATGAAAATTATAACTCAGGCCTTCATCTGTATACATGCATAAAAACCATATCCTTTATTTATGTGTAAGAATCATAATAATAAAAGAAATTTATGAATCATCCCAATGCTCTTCATGAGCATCATTAAAAATGTGAGCTGAAAATGTCACTGATGACAAACATTTATTATCGCAGAATTTTCCATACTTTATATTAATTTTTATGATGCAAAAAAGTAGCTTTGTTTGTGTATAAATTGCATAATATTAAAAATTTGAAATTATTTTTTGAGAATTTGCTTACATATTTCATGTAAAATTGTTATAAAATGATTGTCAATATCCATTTGAAGTTTATTGCAATTAATTTGCAATAATTAATTAATCTGAAATAATTTTCAAAAAAGTTAAATTTTAATTAGTTTTTTTTTTCTGAATTTATAAATACAATGTAACCATTTGTTCTAGGGCTTATTTTATTATTTCCTTGTTTTGTAAAAAAAAAAAAATTTATTTTCAATTATTTTGGAAGTGTCAGGTTAATTAATTAATTTTAATTAATTTTTATTGATAATTATTATGTTAAATGCCTGCAGACATTAACATGAATTTTTGTGATATTCAGCTTTTTGGTTGCTTTTCAAATTTTTTGGTTATACATCCAAAAATCAAAAATCTTTATCCCATCCACTCAAATCATCCTGTGGATCATCAAAGTCCTTTGAATATTCATCAAAATTTGACAAGTCTACATTGTTTTTAACTGGCAGTATCAATGGTGCTGACATCTTTCTTGCTTCCAAACGATCCCACGTGAAATCTGAGAACCATGAATGCGTTTTTATGTCCTTGATGCCATTTTTCTGTACGCCCAAACGCTCTGATCCGCTTTGACGACACAAGCGTTTAATTAAAATTTGAGCCTTTTTCGGGATTTTTTGTGGTAATTGAATGCAATCGATGCCTCGTAATATGAGATTATATGTTTGCATTTGTTCTTTTGCACGAAACGGCGGCTTACCGATCAATAATTCATGGATTAATATGCCTGTAAATGGATGCATCATAAATAATTTTGTATAAATCAGAATGTTCTTAAATGATTCTGTCGTAATGGAGTTTTGTTATGTGATGTATTTTGTCCTTGGACAAAATGGATTTTCGATTGATTTTTTTTTTTAATAATTCTTTTTTGGATTTCTTGTTAATTAAAAAAAAATAAAATTGCAATAAAAAAAATTTTCAGATTTTTTTTAAATTCATCAAGTCCATTTACTTATGACGTCCATCAAAGACTTGGATTTATAGAACACCCTCCCCCCCCCCCTCTGTCACAAAATCTTCATTCAAAAAAATTCTATTGTTTAAAACTGTCGCACAGCCTAAGACCCCGCTCCCCCTAAAAGTAGGACGTAATAAGTGAACGACCCCTTAAAAAATATTTAATTAATTTTTCAATCATTATTTTTTTTACTTTAAAATTAATCGATTTAAAGAAGGTTGTCGTATGAAAAATTCTACATATATAGCTCATAGTAGAAACTCATTTAGTTTCTACGAAAATTCCCTATCAAACAATAAAATTCAACATGATAGTATGTAGTTAAATACACCTACGCTCAGAATTTTCCCACAAAAACATTTTTCACTCAAAATCTGTTTAAAAATTCATACAAAAAGAACATCAACAAAACAACAAGTTTCTAACATAATTAATTTAAAATGCACGATAAACATAGTACACAAAAGAAAAATATTGTTTTATTTACATTTAAAACTTACCTAAGCTCCAACAGTCGCTGCTCAAATCATGGCCTTTGTTTAAAATTATTTCCGGTGCTACATACTGGATGAGTAGCAAGAAGAGAAAAAAAATGGGAAAGGAAAAAGAAATATTAAGTGGTAGTACACAAAAAAAGTTTTTGTGTTGTTTTCATACATGATGTTATGACATGTACTTTAAATTTCAAGTGTTTGGTTTTATTTGGTTGAAAATGTAATAAGAATAGACTCAGAGCGCAATTTAATAATAAATCAAAAAAAATTTAATGTTCAATAAATTATTTCTATACAAGACCGTAGTCATGGGGAGAGGTCCCATTGAAGGGGAGTTTTTAACAGTAGGTACAAGAGCGTAGCCGGGTCCAAGGGGGTCTAGACCCTCCACCCCCTCTTCGAGAAAAAATTTCTTAATTTTTTTAGAGGTTTTCGAGTAAATAGCATTTGGACCCCGCCCCACTAATTTTTTTTTTACATACAAAAAATTTTTTGAACCCCTACTAGAAAAAATTTCTGGCTATGCCCTTTTTGCTTATACTTATCAAAAAAAAAAAAAAATAAATAAATAAATAAATAAATAAATTGAAATAATAAAAAAAAAAATCTTATTAACGATCTTTGTTCCTTATTCCAGACAAACTGCTCTCTCATGTCTACTCTCCATAACAACATGACTCATAGTTCAAAAAACCCAACATAAAAAAATATTATTATAATTTCATACTTCCGGTGTTCCGGCAAATGTCCATGTTTTTGACCCAGGTTTTATAAATTTCGCAAAACCAAAATCAACCTGTAAATATCAAAAAAATAAAAAATAAAAATAAAAATTAATTAATTATTAAAATAAATATGCTGAAAGCATGTATGTAGATTCGAAAATTTTATTACATACCGCACACACAGCACCACATACAGACATATACAAACAATTTTCATCTCTTTGTATCACATTTAATGAATTATGTTGAAAATAAAATATGCATGTGAGTTTAGTGGATGTGGATGTGTGGCTAATTCAATTAGGATAAATGTCGAGGTCTACACTCAGAAAAAAAAAACTAAAATTCCAATTTTAGATTTTAAAATACTGAAATCTAACAGAAAATTTTATAATCTAATATAAAAATGTTAAAATAAAATATTTTCTATTGAATTTAAAAATAAAATTTTAAAAATTTAAAATTGCGATTTTAGAAATCTAAAATCCGAAGTTTTAGATTTACATTTTAAAATTTAATATTTGATTTTAAAATAAAATTTTAGATCTAAAAATTTTTTGTATTCTAAAAGAAAAATTTTAAAATTTAATATAAAACTTTTTGATTTTTGAAAACAAAACTTCGCAGAAATGACTCAAGCAAAACAATAATTCGCAGAAATCACTCCATTAAGTATATAAAAAGTTTCCATACAAACTAAAGATATTTATAAAAATAACTTCAATAAGTTTTAGTGGTGATGAATTGCTTTCTTTCATCATGTAACTAATACTTTCAGTTTTTCTTAATCATTTCTTCTTAAAATTAAATATTCGATAAGAAAATTTCAAATTAAATTTAAGAATTCTAAAATATTTCCTTTAGATTCTAAAATTTTTACTTTTGTTTTAAAAATTTAAAATAAATATTTTAGATTTTAAAATAAAAATTTTTGAATTTTTCAAAGTTAAAATTTAAAATAAAATTTTAGATTTTAAAATTTTCTTTTAGAAAATTTAAAAGTTTCACTTTTAAAAATCTAAAATTTTCCTTGGGGTTCTATATCTAACATTTTCTGTTAGATTTTTCCATACAAATCTAAAATTGAGTTTTAGTTTTTTTTCCTGAGTGTAGATTTACTTTTTTTTACGTTACGTTGATGATGATGATGAAGTTGTTGCCTGCTTGATGATATTATTAGTGGTAATGCTTTTACTGTTGTGGTCCATTAAATATGAATAAATCTTATTCGGTCGGTTCTACTAATGAGGATTGTCATGAATGTTTTGTGGGAAATTTCATTCATATTCTGTGATGTGAATAAATGTTTGAATTTGGTGTCGTACACTTATGATGTCTTGGGTCTTAGAAATTATTTGTATTTTTCGAAAATTTAAGCACATTTAAAAAAAAATATTCAGAGCTTCTGTTTTGCTTTGATTGTAAGACACCCATAAAGATGATTTAGTCATAACTTTATAGATTCAGTAGCAAAAAAATTATCTAATAAAATCATCATCAAAACCTGCACAACAATCCATCTTACTAGAATCTACCCAAACACCAATGAATTAGATTAAATATTAAAAGCATGAATGAGTAATAAAGTCAGACCAAAAAAAAACCAAAAGTGAGGATAAGATGGATCGAAACATAAATAGATAAATAGTTATAGACGTCAACCATACCAACTTAATATAGCCATTTGTGTCGAGCATTAAATTCTCTGGCTTCAAATCACGATAAATGATGTGCTTCGAATGAAGATATTCCAATGCCAATACGACGCATGCAGTCATAAATTTTGATATTTTCTCATCGAAGAACTTATATTTTTGTAGGATTGTCCAAACATCACCGCCCAAACATGGTTCCATCAAGTAGTAAAGATACTTTCTATCCTTATAAGTCTTATATAATCTGATTTATTGAAACCATAAGATTTGTATTCATGTTCGATGTTATCGTGATGAATTTTTTTTTGTGGGATGATTTGAGGCACCAATAAGTAAAAAGTTGAAAGAAATCAATAAATAATAATATTTGGGATGCAGATGAGATTTAAGAGTTTGTAGAGAGGTTGTGAAGTTGGATGAGATTGTAAATATGAATGAGAATTGAAGCTTTTTGCAGCTTTATCTTTAAAGTTCTATTTTATTTAGTTACTACAGTAAATTTTCCTTCAAGAACCCCATCAAGCTCCTTCATTAAAATCAAATTTCCTCAAAAAGTAAATTCCCATTAATTTCTCATAAAACTTATATGTGCGTAAAAATCATTAAAAGAATTATTATTATTCATCATTATTATGTTGTTATGATTTGAGCTTTATAGATTTACTTTTTTGTTTTCCTTACTGCCATCATTCTTTTATGTCGATCGTTAAAAAAAATCTTCATGTCTTTTCGCTGTTTATGTTACATAATATTTAAATGTTGACATTATTTAAATGATTTTCGTCATTTATCATCTTTGTGTGTCGATAAAAATGATGCATAAGGTTCGAATTTCGATGCTGAATGTGGAACATAGAATTTGTTACAAATTGGTTTCTGACTAGACATATTTTGATAAATTGAATGAATAAATCTTTAAATTGGCTTGTTCTTTATTATATAAAATTGAACTGCAATTTGATTCTCAAAATAGACTGCTATGTAGCAGAGCTATAAAGTCATTTAGAAGGTCATCAAAGAAAATAAAATCATGACAATAGAAACTGATTAATTTACAAAGTTTCATTGGTCTTCTTTATGTCATAGTCATTTGGAAACTTTTGATGTTTCATAAGCAAAAAAAATAAGCTTTTTTGTGGACAAAGCATTTTCTCTAAAATACGAAAAAAAGATATCAATAAATCACATAACGATTCGATACATAAAAAGTAAGCAGTTTTGCTTGAATGTCATTTGAAACATTTCCTTTTAGTTCTATTTCATTGGCTATATTCAGCATAAACTTGGGGATGAAAGCTCAAAAATTTTTGTTTGCATGAGAATTTTTAAGTTTTGATGTTTTTTTGACATATTTAGTTAAAAAACTAGAATCTAGTTGAAAAATATGAGCCAAAAGATTTAAAAAAAATATGACTAAATCTTAAGGATAAAGATTAAATCCTCAAATGACGAATTACAAGTCAAAAATCATTAATCTTCAATCTCAACCAGCATTAATTTCTAATCCCATCCATAAACCTCAAACAGTATCCACCCTCCATCCAACTTTATCAATAACCTCAAGCAAAAAAAAAAAAAAAGAAAGTACACAATAAAAAGGGTTTGGTCCGATTGCCCACTGACGATTGCCCACTCATTGTTTGCCCACTGACATTAGCCCACTGATTTTTTGCCCACTGGTACTTTTGCCCACTAGTATTTTTGCCCATTCGTTATTTCCCCATTGATTACTTGCCCACTGGTACGTTTGCCCACTGGTACACTTGCCCATCACTCGTATCCCCACTCATTATTTTCCCACTCGTACGTTTGATCTTTGATAATTTTGCAAAAAAAAATTACCTATCACAGGTATAGCTTTTTTGTAAAAAAAGCAGATTTTGAACATTTAACTTTTAAGAAATTTTTGATATCTAGGAAAAATCCGTACAAATTAAGGATATTCAAATTCCAGTATCATTTTACTTAAGTAGCAGAACTTTTAATCTTTTATCACCTCGATGCAATTGTAGATGCAACTTCATCTGAAGTCCTCAAAATTTTGTTAATTTCGAAATCTTGCTTTTTACTTTTCATTTGTTTATATAAAAATTAATATAGTTCCAGCTTTAAATATACGAATGAAAAAAATTAGATGAAAGTAGTAAAGTTATATTTGCACAAATCCATAATGTTGATAAATCATAAACGCAAATAATAAAACTTCAATTCACAGTCATAAAAGTTATATGTTTATTATAATTATGTATTGAATATCGAAAAAAACACTTCTCTTTCTATGCCCAAATTGCCTAAAAGTCAAAAGACATATTTCTGCTGCAAATCTGCTCAATCAAGACAATACTAAATCTTTTACAATTTGCACCTTAAAGAAGACTGTATGATACCCCATGCATCCAACTAAAATATATTTCAAATTTTCCTATCCTTGCTTGGCCTTTCATGGACATACAAGGATGAAACTTTAGTCAAATTGAGCGTTTATAAGATTAAAAGTATCTCATATATTTTAGATAATTGAACAAACTGTAAAACTTTAATGGAATTAAAAATTTTAAGTTAAAATTAGCTGTCATATTTAACATTTTCTTAGTATAGATTATAAATTATAACCTTAAAGCTGCAATAATAAGCATTATAATTTTTATAACCATCAAAAACTTGAATTAATTCATCTTTACCAATTGTCAAAAAAAGTTTGACGAAAAAATAATTCTTGCAAAATTATCAACGATCAAACGTACGAGTGGGAAAATAATGAGTGGGGATATGAGTGATGGGCAAGTGTACCAGTGGGCAAACGTACCAGTGGGCAAGTAATCAATGGGGAAATAACGAATGGGCAAAAATACTAGTGGGCAAAAGTACCAGTGGGCAAATAATCAGTGGGCTAATGTCAGTGGGCAAACAATGAGTGGGCAATCGTCAGTGGGCAATCGTCATACTCCCAATAAAAAGTCTTTTATTACCTTACAATAAATGGACTGTTGCATGCAAACAGTATTTCCTTTTCATTATAAGCATGTTCCTGTTGCTGCTGCTGAAGCATTTCGATTTTCTTGAGGCTTTTGAGGGCAAATGTAGTTTTATTTTTATATTGAACTAATTCAACTCTTCCAAATCCTCCCACACCCAAAGTTCCGATAAGTTTTAACTCATTTAGTTGAATGTTTCCGTACTCACTCTTGGATGAAACTTTACGGGTTTTTGGGATGTTTTGATCGACAATTTTTGTGTTTCGTATTTTATCTAAACCACCGAGATAAGCGTCAAATGCACTGTTAAATAGATGAAAGTGTAGAAAATAAGAAAGGGATAGAAAATTAGGTCAAATGTGATGGACGAAGGATAATACCCTCAGGGAATTTTTGTCAGGATGTCTTACTAGATATCTATTAAGTTCTGACCAAAATTTCCTCATGGGAATTCTTCCTGTAAATTGATTGATGACAATAGAGTCAAGGGTGAGAAATGGAAGTAAATTTAATTAAAAACAATTCCATTTCCCATCCACATTCCTCTTTTGCCTTTCATGTTATTACTTTCGATCGAGTGTCAAGCAGTCTGTTCCTGGTGGATTAGCAATGATACTGGCGAGACGTTTATCTTGATGTATCAACGCCTGCTCACCAAAATATGCTCCCCGTTTCAATATCCCAACGAGACGTTGTCCTTTCTCTTCCTCACTTTTAATTACATTCACACTGCCACTCCGTATTATGTAGAATTTATCGCCCGGATCACCTTGTCGTATGATTGTTGAGCCCGAAGGAAAATATTCTCGTTTAAGGAGATCAGAAATTTTATTAAGGACAATTAATGGTAAGTCTTTAAGAACGGAAACAGATGATAAGAATTTAATATTCTCTTCACGCTCACGTCGTCCACAGCTCATCATAATTTTCTGGAAAACTTTTCGCTCCAACGAAAAGACTTTACAGAATGTAAGTGCTTTTATTGACGGAAGTTAGAGGGGATGAACATTGAATGGAAGGAGAAGAAGAAGAGAAAAAGTCAGGAAATTAATTAATTGTTTACATCCTCTGTATTTTATTTCTTTACGTCATTTGACTGTATGTTAAGTTTCCTTTTGGATGAACTTATAGAAAGTTGAGAGAAGTGTCGAAAAGGTCAAGATTTTTATTATTCAATTTTATTGATTTATTTTCTACATTTTCAAATATATAGTTCATCCAAAAGAAAGTTCATTAAGTCATGTCAATCATTAAACAGTCTTAAATGCTCACCTTTAATTGAAGCAAATCTCCTCGCCTTATACAAGATTGAAAGCTCACCAAAACTTTTGTCAATAGAAATAAAAATTCCAGAAAAAAATCATTTTCATGTGAAATGATTCGAGATGAATTCGAGGGTAAAAGCATAAAATAAAAAGATGAAGAAAAATTGGTAAACATTAATCAAATGCCTTAAAAAATATGAAAAAAAAGCAAAAGTGATGTGAATTGAAGCAAAATTAATGAAAATGATTCACTTAAACGGCATTTAAGGACATAATTTTTCCTAATTCAAATGAAGGTCAATGAACATGATAAAATAGATACATACACAACTCCCGGACCAAATGTCTTTAGAGAATTGCCGCCTTTAATCACGTCAAACATTCCCTCGGCAGAGACATAGAGGAAATTTCCCGAATCACCTTCATTGATGATGAAGCTATTTTCATCATACGATTCAAGAAGCATCGCATTGACAACAGTTTTTATTGACTCGTTATCCAAAATGTTACATAAGAAGTCGTTCGAGACTATGGCAGATGTTATCATCCTCTCTGTTCTGTAATCGAAAAGCGATGAAATGGAAAATGTCAGAATTTTTATGCAAAAATAAAAAAAAGTGGAAAGAAAATGAAAGGAGAAGGTAGATCAAGGCAAAAAGATATTTTCAATGGGAGGGTAGTCAGTATTTGAAGATTGTGATGCTAATTTGATGAGATTCGTTGCTTATAGGGAATAATCTGAATTATCAACTTTAATATAGTTGGAATTGACAGTAAAAAAATTTAATATTTAGTTATTTTGGATCAGATCACCCTTAAGTGACCAGAGTTGATCATTAATTGAAAAATTCTAACGTTTTGTCGAATTTGAAATGATAAAACAGAATCTCATCCCATAACCAACCAATCAGTCACTTTCCATTGTAGATTATCACAAAATAAGCGCGAACAATGTCTCATGGGAAAGGTGTCATTGCTCGTCGTGCTCTTGATTATCTATACGTTATAGCTTACATTTTATCTTTAGGATAAACTTTAATTTCCAATTCCTCCAACTCTCCGTGCCTTATTTTCTCCGATATAAAACCCTCCTTACGCACATTCACATCCGTTAGTCTCACATTTAATTCATCAATTTTAATTTCATTTTCCTGATGTTTCCCATCACTATTTTTATCCACATCAGCGGTATTCTCATCGGCATCAATATCATTTTCAATTAAGCTCACATTCTTCATATTAAAATTGTTGGAAATGTTGGCATAATAATCATAATCATTCTCAAAATGATTTCCCTTTGGAATAGGTGATGGTGTTGATTCGATAAAATTGATATCAGGTATGGGCTGTTTATGATGCTTACGGCATGGCACTGGAGATTGTTGTGGTGTATAATCTGTTTCAATTGGCGGACATGGTGGTTCGCGTGTTGGTGGAAGTGGAATATTTAATGGAATATGATTACTGTTGTTGTTATTGCTGTTGTTGAAAATTCCATCATTTATTGAATCAAAGCCTGATTCACTGCGTTCGTTCTTCGAATCTTCGTAGTTTTGATGCTGAGGCTCATGTTCGTGTTGTTTATTTGATAATTTCTTCTTCTCTGAATTACGCTTACGATAATTCTATGGAGATTTGGAAGAAATGAAAATAAAAAGATGGAATCGAAATTATTACTTTTTTTTTGTTGTTCAGCGGCTTTATTTTGTGGAGAACAAGTTGGGGAGATTTTGAAAAGATCTTGAGGGTGTTGAGCATTTTTTGAGGGAATTTTTGATTTTTTTGGTTGTGGTCTGTGCAGGTTTAAATGATGTATTTTAGATGATTTTTAAATTATTCTTATTTTGTCAGGTTTCAACTCTAAAATGGCATTTAGTAGTAATTTTTATAGTTTTAAACTAATTTTTTTTAAATACCAAAAAAAATTCATCAAAACGTTCAAAAAATCAAATTCACATCCTCCAAAAAGCATGCTTAAAAGTTCTATATTTATTTTCCCCCTCAAGCATTGAAAATGCCAAAGTTTTTAATTCAATAGAATGTTTTTCCAAGAGAAAATTATTTTTCGTTTCACAAACAAATGAGATTTTTTTTCTTCTAATTCTTTTATCACAAATGCGCTACTCGTGCTAATAAAATTTTATCATCATAACTTAAAGAAAAAAAGAAACTTTCTTGTGACTCAAAAGAAGAGCATCTGAGTAAACTTTTTTATCGGCTCACGACACTAAAACATTAATCAAATACAATTATCGGGCGGCTGTTGAAAATGATTTGTACTACAATAATTTAAACATGCCGCCAACGACTGTTCACATTCGCTCTCTTCTTTCTTTACAGGTTTTCTTTACGTTTGTGCACGAAATGAGTTTTTTTTTTCTCTTGTCATTCTTAGCTGATAAGGTGATAAAGCCCCCGTAGTAGGTGAAAATATATAATATTAGATTATGCAAAGAAACACTTGAGGCAATTGATTACAAGTACAATGAATGCTTGTCATATCTTCTTTGTACTTGAAAAATATATCGTTTTGAATAATACAAATGAAGTGTTTTCTACTTTTTTAGTTGTTTATTGACATTGAATTCAAGTTAAGGAATTTGTAGGAAAATAAAATTGTGTCCATGACTTTCACTTGGAAGATTAATGAAGGTTCAAAAAAATTTTAAGCAATGGATACTTAGTTAATATTATGAGAAAAAAACATTTTAAATCAAAAGCATTCATGAATGAATTGAAATTCGTAGAATCGTAAGCCTTATCGTAGAAAAAAAAAATGTTGAATCACCTTTTCATATATTTTTATTTACACAACAACACAACAATTGGGTCTACTTCACTTGAAAATAATTGGCAAAAGCAATAAAAATGAGGGCGAAATGAAAAAAAAAATTTTTTTTTGAAGTTTTTCACGTGCTTATTACGTATTTACAACGTTTAATATTTCAAGTACCCTCATCCGTCTTCATCAAACTCGCAAAAAAATAAATGAGAATGTTTATATTTTGAATCATCAGATGTAGACTGAATGACGTCTAAGATGTGTTTCCATTGACAATACCACTATTTAAAAAAAATGATTGTTGACCACCACACAAGTTGTTTGTGAATGCTTAGGGGTTGTTTTTTTTCTTTTGTTGACAATAAACAATTTTGTAAGAGGATTTAAAGAATGTGCCAAAAAGTTAGGAAATTAATTTACTCAACCAACATTTATGTGGGTGTTGCCTTCAATCCCTGACGATAATAGATTATATGACCCTGTGTCACGCTTAAAAATTTTCACTAGACATGCCATTTACGAAATATTTAATCACAATTGTTTTTTTTCTCTCTCTTTATTATTACTAAATGTCTGAACTTAAAGAATAATGGAATTTAAAATAAAAAAAAACTCGCAAGTGTTCTTATCAGGAGAAAAACTCACGATAGACTAAAACTTTAAAAGAGCGACAATATTATACTTTTTTCGTTTAATGTATCTTAAATGTTCATTGCTGCAAAAAAAATATTTCTATTCATACACATTACTTTTTTCGTGTATTATTGTTACTTTGATGATAACACAATGGAATTGTTTGAATTTTTTGCTCTGTTTTTAGGTGTTTTTTAATTGATTGTTTGGCGTTTTGGGTGACTGATGGGATTTTATTTTTTGAAGTAAATTCTAGCTAAATATCAACAAATTATTTAGGAATAATTCACTTGTTACGTCTGTTTTTAGGGGGAAGGGGGTGGTGTGCTGCAGTTTTTAAACAATAGAATTTTTTTTGGATGAAGATTTTGTGAGAGGGCCAGAGGGGGGGAAGGGGTGCCTTAAAATTCTTGTTTTTGATGGATACGTTATAAATGAATAGGCCCTTATCAAGTAAATTTTCATAAAATGCGCCGTACCCACAACACCAAAAATTTTCATTTAACAATTTTAAACTAATTTTCATTACTTTTTTTTATATATTTTTCTTCACACATGTAGAGTCTAGTCAGGTGAGAAAGAGAAAGAAACAAAAACGGAGTAGTAGAAAAAAAAACAGTGAAACACATTTTCATAATCTACTTACAAATATTTGTAGTCACAACACCTTTAAACAACTCGTTGTTTTTGTTTGTCATCATCATTGTCGTCGTTGCCTTTCTCGCTCTCAATTGAACTTACTAAGTGTAATTTTCATCGTTTTTTATTCTTCTTTGTAATCATATCAATTTGAAATTGAAATTGTTTAGCTTTTGGCGAGGGTTGGTGCCACAATTGAACCTGTTATCTCAGCAATTTCACTCGGCATCCTTACAAAAAAAAAAAATACATTTTAAAACTTTTATTTTTTTTTTGTAAGCTGAATGAATTTTTTACAACATTGCAATTTTTTTAAACCCATGCAAATTTTACTGAAACGTGCTATATTCATAGTTTTAAAGTTTTACTTTTTTGTTCTCATATCCATATAAGTGAGATTTTTTCTACTCTTTTGTTCAATAAACGTTTAAAAATTTATGAAAATTTCAATGTGAGTTTTTATTTCAAAAAGCTTTTAAGCAAATTTTTATGAACATTATCTATTCATGGATGTTAAAGATTGGCAGTTAAGGTGGTTAAGGATTTGATAATGAAGGTGAAGATTTTTTAAACGCAGCAATTTGTGTAGCATGGGATATTTATGAGTTTTTTGTGAGAAGTATTTTGATTTTTTTTGTTGCATCAAAATATGAATTTTTGAAAATGTTCTTGTATTTTTTATGTGATTTTTATTGTTTCCTTTGCTGTTTAAAATTGCATAAATTGAGATAAAATTTTTTTACAACCTTCGAATGTTTCCACTTTTTTGAGTATGTATTTTTGAAGGTAACATTTTTATTGGCATGCAAATTAACAATGTTCAGAAAAATTTATGTTATTTTGAAATATCTTGTAAATATCATATGATGAACTAAAGTTTTAAGCTTAAATTAACAATTTTTGGAATTTTTTTTTGTTCAACTGAAACTTATAAATTTGAAAAGACTTTGACAAAATTCGACATTTGAAAAAAAAAAATTATTTTTAAATTTTCAACTCACAAAATTGAAAAATACTTAATCATCATCATAAGACCTTGTTATCATTTTCACTATTTTTCACATTCTTTTTACGGCAAGCAAATATTTAACGAACTTATTTTCGTTATCTCAAACAATGAAAGAAAGTAATTCCACAATGACATTTTTAAAATTTTTTATAGTTCAAATATTAGTCAAATTTTTTAACCAAAAATATTACTCCGACTTGATTATAAGCACAACAATAAAAAGGAATAAAAATGTTTTTGCTAAATTTCGTAGGATTGAGTTCAATGATGTCATTGAGAATAAAATTTAGTATTAAAAATTATCAAAAGCAAGAAAAGAAGTCAATTTTCAACATTAAAATATTTTTTTTTCATTTTTCAGACACTTACTTAATCTCAACCATAAACAAGTCTTGGCATTTTTTAAATCCAATTTCATTCAATTTATAAAATAAAGCTCATTCCAGTTCCAGACTTGAAGCAACACAAAGTTTTAAAAAGTAATTAAAGTGAACTAAACAAATTTTGCTAAGATTTGAAAAATAATACTTTTAATGCATTTTTAAGAGACAAGATGAGTAAAAGTTTTACTTATCATATTGCTGACTAATTAAAATACATTCTAAAAAAAATATTTAATGAAATTTTTTTGTTTAGACTTCTGAGCTTATTTTCTTGAATTTTCACGCTGGTTCAAAAGCCTCCAAAAATATTTAAATTACTAAAAAATTTAAGCACACGGAAGTTTCTCATCCATAATCAACATAATTTTCCATTTTTTTGTCATTTCTTTTTTTTTTCTCATTCAACGCTAAAAAATGCTGAAAAGACTGAAGAGAAATTACTCCATAAATTAGGAGTCATGAAAGAAATTTCAAGCATAAAAATTATGACTCATAAATGACTATCGCCATAAAAAAAGGAACAAAAACTTTTTTTTGTCTTTAAAAACTGTTGGGTATATGTGTGCATGTATTTATATAGATAGACTCTAAAGTACCGTAAATTTAAATATCTACAATTTTAAACAGTGTGAAATTCCTTTATAATCTCATTAACATAGGAAATGCTGAACCATAGGAATTTTTGGAATGGAAATAACGAAAAAAAAAATTCCTTTTTGGTGTTTTGGCTTCCTTTTTTCAGTGAACATTTTTTTGTGTTAAGGGTGGGGAATAAGGACGAATAAAGAGGAATTTAAAATGTTTAATGGTTAAAAAATTTAAGGAAAATGTTGGTTGGGTTGGATGAAATTTTTCTGTCAAGATAGTTCGTTGTAGTTTTTTTAAAAAAGAATCTAATTCTCGTTCATTCACAACTTTTTCATATTATTTAGCAGCAAGGCATTATCAAGTAAATCAACTTGTGGAAATTAAAATTTCCTTTTTCAATCATTATAAGTTATATTACCATAATTTTAATTCCATGTAAGCTGCAATCATTTTTATAATTTCAAATTCATAATTAAGGAAAACTCCAGGCCTGGAAACTTTAAACGATTCCGGAATACTTCATACAAATTTGGAATCATTTGGAATACTTTTATGAATTTTGTATGAAATCTTTATACTTCACAAGAGAATATTTCTCAATATTTCTATGATTCCGGAATACATTTAGGAGTTTCCAGGCCTGGCCTAGTGTTTTTCTAAAAAAAAAAATCATGTCCAAATTAAAATTTACAACTTTTAATCCTCTATTATTTTTAAAAATAACCTTAATTAAAAAAATGACATACCTTTAATGCTAGCATTTCAGTTTCTAGACTAATCACAATTTATAATGATTTATCTTTTTTTTACCACTGATTGTCTTCTATTTATTTCTAGTCAATCTAATATCATTACCAAAAATGCGTTACGTATCATTTGATAAACAATTTTCATTTAATTTAATTCCATGTCATTTATTGTGATGAAGATAATGACTTAGTTGACTAAATAGACACACACACACACACAAAATAAGCAAGCAGAAGAGGACGAAAATCATTTCAGAAAAAGTAGCAATCAATGCACAAAATAAATCGAATCAAAAGAGAATGAAAAAAATGCCTTACTTATGCTTGTATCGTCTTCAGTTTCTTCACTACATTTTGAGATGTACGACACGACTCGATCCACATTTTCATCACGTTCCTCGAAAGTGTTATTTATGACTTCCTCCTCGTTGATACTTCTGTCGATATTTTTCCAATTTTCCATTTTATTATTTTATTTTTCATCGGAATCAACCACATAAAGTTCAATTAGAAGGCATTCAATGTCATTCAAGTAGTATGTCTGTTAAAGACTTAAAATTCAACTTACCTTATTGATGTTGTTTTATTAACTGCAGTTTTCCTCCTGTCACGCATAAAATCAGATTCAGCTGTAGGTCGTTGACGTCGTTCAGACATTCGTCGTATGAATCCTCGTATGCTCATTTTACTGCTGAATGACGAACTATCTGATATGCGATTATTGTCCTTCAACTTTGTGCTATAATTGAATCGAGTTGGTGATGATATGTGACGTGCCAGTGGTTGCTTGTTCTTTGGTGTGACGTTCAATTGCAACGATGTCACACGAAATGCTTTCTCGTTGTCATTCTTTTTACGTAGCATTGGAAAATCGAAGTCATTATCATTACATTCATCAATTGGAAGTGGTAAGTCAGACCATAAACGAGATCCATAAAAGTTGCTTGATGTACGTTTAAATGGAGTATACAAAGAGCTGCGCTGTGGATGAAAACATTTAAATTTTTAGCCTTGTTCCAAGAAAGACTTGATAAATTTCATGAACGTGAGTTTGGAACATCTTATGATTTATTTTATGTCTGATTCCAATACTCTCAATTTGAGGCATTAAAATTAATTTATGAATCACTACTCGAGTTCATTTTTATCACCTAATCATTCAATTTTACCACCCACAATGTTAATTATTTACTCGTAGGCTTAATTTATGTCTTCTTAGAGTCACAGTGTGTCTCGTGGTTTGAAAATATAGTATTATGACTTGCTGCCATAAAATAACAATTAAAAGCTACTTACCGAAGACAAATTGTCCTCTTCCGTTGGATTTCGCTGTAAAATTCCAAATCGAGAAATATTCTTAAACAACTTCCATCGCTCTTTGGCATTGCGCCCACTCGCACTGCATAAAATAAATTCAATTCCATTTAAATTGGCCATGCTGACAAGAAATTAACAAAAAAAAATTGTTTATGACGTTCAACATAATTTCTTTACCTCTCCTTTGCATTCTCTTTTGCAATTGCTGCATCCCATTCACGAATTATTTTTGGATCAATATCTTTGATGCTTTTCATTGTGCCAGCAATTCTCACTTTCATGTCATCCATTGCAATTATCTGAATCAGAGTAGCAAAAATGAAAGTGAAAAAGTTTTTTTGCTGTTGTTAATTAATTTTGTGGTCAACAGACATAAAAACTATTTTTTTTCTCGTTCCATAAAAAATGAAATATTTTTAATGCGTAAAAGAGGACACAACTTAGTGATTCATGATATGACATTAAAAATAAATTGAATTTTATTCTTTACGAGTATTTTTAGCGCATTTTCCTCTTGGGAAAAGGACGCTATTATCCGCACTTTGTCTGTCCGTCTGTCTGTCTGTCTGTCTGTCATCGCATCTCCTCCTAGGGATTAAGCTTTTTTGATGCGGTTTTTGGCTTAAAATGTGTGTGACATGTCTGGCTACCATGTAACCAAAAATCAGCACGAATGGTCACTTCCTCTGCTGGAACCAGCGTAAAAAGTGCCAAAAATGCCATTTCTTTGTATGTGTTAGTGTGGTCGAATGTAGTAAAATGTTGACTTTTCAAAACCTTAGCTGTCCTCGGTTCGAATCCCACCGATGACAAAAATTTTTTTTTTGCTTTTTTTGATACTTTTTTGATTTCTAATGACATATAATATTAAATCATGTCATAATTTTCCATTTTCATGAATTTTCTAAGTTTTTCCGAACATTTTTTTAAAATTTTTTAATATTTTCATGTATTTTTCTGAAAAAAGTGATTTTTTTTAAAATTTTTTATATTTTAGCTGTTAAACTTTCCTTTTTTTAGATTTTCATAATTTTTTCGAAAAGTTTTGTATATATTATAAAAACTTACATTTATAAAAGAAATCTCATCAATATAAATAATCAAAATGTCACATTATAATTTTAATAAAAAGAGCATCAGTGGCGTAAGTGGTAGAGTGTTAGGCTCCTACCATGAGAGTCATGGGTTCAAACCTAGCCCGTGACCAAATACTTTTTTGCTTTTTTTTTAATTCTATGTTGCATAATGTTTTTCATCCATTTTTTTTTCTGTCAATTTTAAATTTTTGGATAAATAAAAAATGGTTATAGTTAAATATATGGCTTTGTACTTTTGGGGTTTTAATTCTTTGTGTATTTACTGATCGCGGAAAATGCGCTTTCGTCGGTCACGAGTGACCACCGTTATACTTGTTTTAAATTTAAAGAGTGAAAAATTAATTGAAAACTATTAACTAAATAATCACAATTTTAGGTTAATTGGTATGTATTATACGATTTACTTACAATTTTATAGGAATACATAGATGTAGATTTATGCAGAATTAAGTCTTAATTCAATTCAGATGTGTTATGCAATTTGTATAATTTATAATTCTATGTTATTTCATAAGTTCAATTAAAACATTTCTAACAATTTATTATAACTGATTCAATGGAAAATTTTCAAGAAAACTTAAACAAGCTTATATAAACTTACTCCCACAAAAGAATCTCAAATAATGAATAATTCTAGAAAATTATGATTGAATCACGTCAAGCGTTCACATGAATGAATGAGTGGATGACTAAGAAGAAAATCAAGTTGGGAAGGTCACAAAAGTTCTTCATTTTATTTATTCTCTTATTTTTAAGCGTCCGTCATCAATAAAAGAATAAAAGTAGTTAAGTGAATTGGAAAAGTTTTTCATTTCCTTAATTTTGCTTCAATTCACTTTCGCTTTTTATTTAAAGGCAATTTGATTAATGTTTTCCAATTTCTCTTCTTTACTTTTGTTCTAGAATTTCTCACGAATCATTTCACATCAAAATAATTTTCTTCTTGTTTGGCAGTGCTTCCGGCATTGCTTCTATGTTGACTAAAGTTATTAAAGAGTCTTCTGCAGCCAATTTGAGATGTTGGTCATGTTATTATGACTTTATTTTGATTTGATACAATTTAATATTTATTTTTAGAAAATAAATCAAAATTCGAACTTGAACAAAAATTGAAATTTGATTCTTTTTTTTTAAAAAAAATTCAGGTTAAAAAAAAGTTTAACTTAATGGACCTCAAAAATTTGTCTTAATGAATTAAAATAAAAATTCACATAAATAGCCCAAGGAACATCTTCCCGGAAGTGTCTTGCTAATTAATTAAATTTATATTTCGTTTCCAGCAATCTCTAAAATTAAATTAACACAGAAAGAAAATTTTATTGTTTCACATTTAATTCTCACTTCATTCGAAACAGAATTAAATAAGGACTAAGGAAAAGAAAATATTTTTATTTAATTTCCAGAGCATGAAAACTTAAAAGCATATGTGCTGGGGTAAACATGTGCAAGATATAGTTATTAAAATGATACAATATATCTTAGAGCTAATTTTAGTTTGTGGAATGTGAATGAAGGTAATTGAAGCTTTTTTGCTATTCTTTGATGAGATGTTATTTAGTAAAATTGTCAATTTAATTCTTTGGTATGGTAAATGTAACTTTCAGAACCAATAATCAAATCCTACAATCTATTATGTTTTCCAAAAGTAAATAACCTTAAAAATGTTTTAAAATCAATTTTTCAACATCTTTTATCCGCATTTAATTTAAATAATTTACAAACAATAAAGCTTACACCCATCATCACTAAACCAACGCTACAAAAAGAAAATTCCAAACTTACTTTTCCATAAAAAAAAGTCCACAAAACTTTACGAACAAGACAATTTACAATTTTATTTCACTCCATCATCAAAACTATATTGTAATTTTAACAATGGTGGGTGAAGAAAGAGTTGTGTAAATTTTACGGTCGAAAGAGAATAAAATAAAAAATGTTTAAAAAAAAAAGAATTTGCAGCTGCACTAAAAGTTGTCGACGTACAATTATCTCAAATAAAAATGAAGTGAAAATTTTTTTCGTTTAAAGGAAGAATAATGTGAAATAAAACAAGAGAATAAGAGATGAAAAAAAAGAAGTAAATCTGGATGAGTTGGATTGGAAAATTTTGGTACGAATTTTAGTTTGATGAATTAAAGGAAATTTTTACATAAAATTTTAACCAATTGGGGATCTTAAAACTAATTTTTCTTTGCTTTAAAATTATTTAACATGTCAAATAAGTTGACTTAATTTGTTTAGAACCAGCTAAGGACCCATTAATCAACATACTCTGATGCTACAAAAATTATACACCCTCAAAAAACTCTTAACTATTTAAGTCATTCAATTTTAATCTCCTTTCAACCTGGCAACTTTATTCAACCAATAAAAATTTTATAAAAAATTCTGGCATCGTTTTACCAACTTTCACTTTAGATGTCAATGCAATTAAGTTTGTATTAAAGTTTTCCATCCCAACCTCCTCACACATTTTGTATTATTGCACGTTAAAAACTATAAAATTAAATTAAGCACGTAGAATAAAAATTTGTATGCTTTTGTAAAAAAAAAGGTTTCATTCTTCCTTCCACCCACGCACATACAAAAAAAATGTTAAAGGAAAATAAGTTTGTGCTGTTCTTCCTTTATGCTTTTTATTCAGTCTCTCCCAAAAGTGTCATTTTGAATCCGTTTGTGTGCAATTCTTCATTTTTTATTGTTCTTGTTGAATAGAGCATGACTTTTTTAGTGGTTGGCCATGCCTGCTTTCATTTTATATACATGAAAATGTGAACATCATGTATTCACATTTAATTTTATATGCTACAGCTTTTTTGTGAGACTTTTTTATTTGGTCATGAAGATTCGCCACCCTTGAAATAAAATTGGAAGGATTCAGAGATAATTAATTGTGATAAAATATGATGATGCGTAGTTGACAGTATTTTAATGATATTTTTTGACTATGTATGGATTGTATTCAGTATTGCAAATTTTAAAATTGAACATACCTCCTCTCCCATTCATAATAATTTTTTAAGTCATAATTCTAGAAAAGCTTTTTAAAATTTCAAATAAAATTTTAATTACAGCTCAAAAAAAAATATTTTTTAAAAGCTCATAAAAAATTATGAGAAAAAATTTCATCAAAGGATTGTGTTCGTACATAATGAAACAAAAAGGATTTACATGAAATTCTCTGTATTTTACTCGAGGGTATTGTGATAATGAAAGCAAACATGAGTCTTTCCAACACTCTCTTTTTTTATCGTGACACAATTAAAAAGACATAAAAGTCGATCGTGAATGTAACTTTTTTTCACCCCCAAAAGAGTTTATATTCCTTTTTTTATAGACTGACCTTTAATGGATTTGACCATACGCAATTGGTAAATTTGGAAGGATATAATATTGAGTTAGTCCTTGAACATTAAGTGACTGGTTTGTTATTTATGCCATCAATTTCATTATTTGTGGTTTCTGATTCAATTATAGCATATAGCCTTCTATTTTTGAAGAATTATGCTTAACTAAATAAATTGACATTTGTGGAAATGTTCCTTGTGATAGAAATAAAATTAATACAATCACATTATCCATCCATTTCTGATAAATTTCATCCAATTTGGATAATTTGTTATTAAAATGACATCAGTTCTGCATGTTTCATTATTTAAATTACTTATATTGTCGTCACTAGACTATTGTATTAATTTGTTGCACTAATTCCATTGAATTTTGTATCAAATACACCTGATGCTATTCCTGCAGCATTTACTATAAATGTAACTAGAAGACAAGTGATATTGATAGTAAACCATCAAGGCCACAAAAATCGCCAAATGGTTTAAATATGCGGTTAATTACAAACACTTTACATAGAAGAATGTTCGATTTAGGTTTTTTGCATTTTGATTATTCACACATCTGGATGTGGACTTTCTATAAGCTGATATTATTAGGGGCCGTTCACTAATTACGTCTATTGTTCTCACACGTGATTTTTTTGTTAAAAACGTTACGGAGAGGGGGGGGGGGAACCCAAATTTTATCGTTACGTAATAAGTGAACGACCCCTTTCAATCAGTGTTGTTTGAGTGTTGCTGTATTTATGACATAGGAAATGTTTAAGATTTTAGATTTAAAATCCAAGAAATCGAAAGGTTTGAAAAACTAATTTAAATGAGTTTCAATATTAATTTCGTACTTTTTGTAAAATTTAAATAAATTTCCAGATTATTATATTAATATATTATAATATTAATTAATATCAACACTGTTCAACCTATAAATAGCACAAAAGTTTACAAAAGGATGGAATCCTTTTTAGTTTGCAATTCTTTCACACATTAAAAGGCTTTTGTAAAAAGCTCAATGCATAACCAAAGTGTTTATATGAGTGAAAATTCATTGCCTGTAGTTGATAAGCAAGCAAACAAAACAACACAAAATCACACGCAATTCTTTAAAATGTCAACAATTTTTACGCTGCAAAAAGGAATTTTTGAGATGAAAGAAAAAGCTCTTGTGGTGAATTTTATTAGAAAGTTTTAAACTTTAAAGCATTGTTCAGACAAATTTTTATTAGAGAATGACTAAAACAGCATTATGTCTCTTACAATTTTTGATATTATTCGATGTTTATTATAGAAAATTAGAACTAATTTCAAACAAAAGAAAGCAGTTTTTAAAAAAAATTCCCATCCAAGCAGATAAAGAATTTCTTTACATTACAGCATGCCATGAGCTACTACATGCTCATATAAAGATTAACAATGCGCCACCTTTCATAATAATTTTTTCATGTTTCACAATGAAAATTAGCTCAAGTACAATTCATCAAAAATCATTTTCATGCTTCGTACTCATTTCATCATAATGCATGCGATGTTGTTGCAACGACGTCAGTTCTGTAAGCTGAGAATGATTTATTAACAGACATTATCATGTCACAGGCACGAGTGTGATGTAAAAAATTTAAAAAATTAACTTTTTAGATGCACTGGCAGTAAATTTAAGTTTTGAGAGGAAATTAAAGTTGTTGACCGAGATGTGCAGGAATTTTTTAGCTTTTTAAGATAAAGCTTTAGAAATTTTTAAATTAAGCTCCAGAAATGAATAAGAATTTGCAATTTTTGAATCAAATTTAGTCATTATGCACTTCTCGGGACACTGCAAAAAAAAGAACAAAAAATAAATCCAAAGTGCAGCCATTCTGTCTGTTGATGATATAACCATGCAAAAGGCCAATGGACACAACAGTAACGGACATTTATCAAAGTGGATTATGAAGAAAATTTTCATCATCATCAGCATAATTTAATTTTTGTTCTGTTCCTCGTTTCTCACACTTCCTCATTCTTCCTGGCATCATTCGTACACTCAACATTTTAATAATGTAAGTGATGAAGTTATGAAATGTATAAATAAATAAACATAATTTATGATGTGTAAAAATATTAAAAAAAATATTCTTGATAAGAAATTAAATTTCAAATGCATGATGGGGTGGTGTAGATGTAAAAATGGAAGTTATATAAAGAAATACACGTCTCAGTTCCTGTAAATAAAAGGTACATATCGGAATTTTGAAAATTTTCTATTCAATGCATTTTCAATCAAAAACGTAATAATTGATGGATTAGATTAATTTAGACAGCTTAAAATTGGACATTTAACACAAAAAGTGCATTTTAATGTAAATCATGTCTTATCCTAAAATAAGCATCGAACCATCTTAATTGAATGCCTAAAATACCCCCAAAAATACACTATCTTCATAAAAATCCATAAAACATTACATCCTGCAACTTACTTGTGCCTTTCAGCTCATTTCAAGTGCGAGAACAAAATATTAACATTATTTTTATGGCTCATCATTTTCGCTCTTTTCTGTCTTCTTGCTTTATGCTCGATATGAATAAATAAAATTTTTCACTCTAAATTAACTTTCACGTCAGCCATTCCACTTTCTCTCAATGAGAAAATAAAAGTTTGAATGAGAAAAAAAAAGTTTTCAAATGAAAGAAAATTATTTTTAATGAATGCATAAATCATTTCCGGGGAGAAAAAAAAATAATAATGATGGAATTTTTGTTGCATAAATAAAGCGTCATTTGGCATTAAACAATCACAAAAAGAGGAAATTCGTGATTTTTTGCTGTACTATACTCATGACAGAGACACTACAATCCTTCATGTCAATTGCACAAATTCGACACAAATGATGCAATAAGCAGTCATGCATGAGTACAGTTATTCAAATGTAAAACAGTAAGAAGGGACAAAAATGTCAATTATGCTCAGTTCACAAAAGTTGAATAAAATGGAAAATTTTCATCGCCCTATTTAAAAAATATAATAAAAAAATTGATGCAGAATGGATGCAACAATCTGATTGCTTTACTCGTAAAAATTGAATTTAAGTTCACAAAGTTGCATTTAAATATCATGCATATTACTATAATTTATGATTATTAAACTTTATTTTGATACAGAAATCATTTCAACTACTTTGTTGTTTTTATGATGTTTAATTGAGGTTGATTTGAGAACATAAAATTAAAAATTATTCAAGAATTATTTTTAATGCAAACTCTGAAAACTAAAAGACAAATTCAAAATTAAACGGAGATTTTTAATCCTTAACTTTTAAACTCATTCTTAGTGGTGCTTATAATTTCATTCATGCTTGATAATTAGGAACCAAATTAAAAACAAATCAGCGATTTCAATAAAGTGGATTATTCATTTTGAACATCCAATTTTTAAGATGGCAGTAAAGCTCAGATTGTGTCACACTAATAAAATATTTTTCTATGAAGTTATTGAGATTGAGGGGGGAGGCTACTCTAAATATCCAAGTTTTTTATAGACGTCATAGGTGATTGACCCCAAAGAGTTTTTCACATACTAAAGGTAAATGCAATGAAACAGAGCAGAATAAAATTTTAATTGATTTTAATAATTCAAAATTGAATCAATTGAATAATGAAATTAATGAACTTTATTCAGTAAATGCAATTTATTGAGCAGCACATTAAACTCTAATGACCATTAACAGGAAAAAGCACCTTCGAAATGTAAAAATGCATCTCAAAAAATTATTTCAAATTGAATTTGAATTGAAAAACAAACATTTTATCAAATTCAACAAGCATTTGATGGATGCATCGATAGCTCTTATGTTTATTATTCCATTATTCGAGTAGTACATAAATAATTAATTTATGTAATAAAAAAAAAGTGAGAGGCTTCAAAACAATTGTACACATGAAAATATGATTTAAATTTAATTAATGTGAAAATCTCTTGTTCGAATTCCAATTGATTGCTACATGAAATTCCGATTATTTGCGTAACCATTATTATTATGGTGGGCAGATGACCTTGATTGATGATTCTTTGGTGTGAAAATGATGAAAAATGTGATTAAAATGTAAATTGTAGAATATTGAAAATTTATTTGTGAATTTCTCTGAAACTTTAGCACCAGACTTTTGAGAAATCCTACAGTCAAGTGATAAATAAAACTCACCATTCCAAGTTCACTGGATGTTTACACGTACATCATGTTTCATTTAAAATGTCGTTGATGTTAAACGTGAATACACACACGAGTGTTAAAAAGCGATGAGGAACACAAAAAACAACAAAATTAAAAGCTTTCGTGAATTTTATAATAACTTTTTTTTATGGAATGTTTGCCTCACATCATAAATTCGTTGCAGATTTACATAATAAAATTGAATTTTTCCTTCCCATTCTGTCGAGCGATAATAAAACAAGAAAAATTTTTATATATAAAAAAAAGTTGAGGATGTTGCGTGTGCTTTTTTGTACATCAGGGTACTGCAAGCAATTGCCTTGGTAAAAAGATACGATAAAATCATATAAAATTAAAATTCATCGAGATAACTGTGACGATTTTTCATGTTTTAACAATTTTTCACATAGTGAATCTTTTTTGTTTTGTTTTGTCTCATAAAAGATATTTTTCCAGGTTGACTCGAGTGATAAATTTATTAAATATTAAGAAAGATAAAATTGAACGTTTTCAACTAGGTTTTCATCAAAAAATTTAAAATTCAAATTGCTAGATTTTTTTGAGATCAAAAATCTGAAAAAAACTCTAAAAAGTCAAAACGGGTCAATACTATAATAGTTTTTCAATCAATGATCCCAATTTAAAAGTGATCAGTCAGTCATTAGAAGGGACATAGGCAAAAGGGTCCGGGAACCCCCCTTAGAGTTTTGAACCGCAGCGAGAGCACGGTTCAAAACTCTTAGGGGGGTGCCCGGAACCTTCTGGCTACGCCCCTGGTCATTAGTGAGATCCTGAATGAGATTTACATGCAAGTTTCAAGGCTCAATTTATTACATGACCTCAATCTTTAAATAAACTCACATTCAATCCATTCAAACTGCTAAAATAAATAATCGATGCTCATATTATTCTCCCCACACTCTCATAACATTTTTACTTATTTTTGACCTTTTCACGTCTCATATTAAGCAGAAAAAATCTTCGATTGCTCTTCTGGGAATTTTCTGCTGTTACACACAGAAGAGCTTTAACAATTCGCTGAATTTTCAACATCTACATAAAAAAGTCTTCAATTTCATTTTGCTGTTAAAAAAAGGGTCTAGACGATAACAGTTATGAATATTTTTTTCCTCTCCCCTTTAAGGTTTGTAAGGAGGCTTTATTTAACTCTTGAGAATTTCTGCTTAAAAATGAATCATAAGGAAAAAAGGCAGATGTAATTAAAATTATATGAGGCCTTAAGATGACCATAAATTCACAAACTTTATGCTGTCAAAGTTTTCAAAACTTTTATCGCCAATTATACGAGTTGGGAAACAAAAAAAATTTTTTCCGTCGACTACAAATTCTGTCATCAATGAGCTGAAATTATGGACATTTTGAGAGCTTAATTTAGTCATAAGGATTCATGATGTGAATTTTTAATAATTTATAAGAGTGAAAAAAAGTTTTTTACAAAATATGGAAATTTTATGACTACCGGGTGGAAAATTAATATAATTGCAGTCATTATGTATAATTATAGCTGCAATTGACACCTTAAAACATGGCAAAAAAGGTTTTGTAGTTAATATTGTAAAGTGTGTCATAAATGTTGTTTGCCGTTGTGTCGTGCCCTTAAGCTCAGCTAATTAAAATAGAGGTGTTGAAAATTGGAAATAACAGTTTTTATGTTATAGCTACTTGCTAGTCACTTGTTGTTCATAAATCGTAGTAATTTAACAGCATAGGAGCTATGTCAAAGTGTGGGAAATAAAAGCAATTAATCCTTCACATTTAAGATATTTTATGTTACACAAGAAACTTAAGTTTGTTGTTTTCAGCTTGAATTTTATATTTTATAAATCAAAGACAAAGTTATAACAAGCATCCTTGTACTAAGGGATTATAGCTCTCAACAGAAGCAAGTCTCACGTTCATTATTATGTCAATCTGAAGAATTTCTCCTTTTTATGACAGATCTTCTCAACCATTATTAGCTTATTCCTTACTAGATCGTGAAATTCTTGTCCACCCAGGGGCGTAGCCAGAGGGTGGGGGGAAGGGTCAAACCCCCTCCCTATTTTCACGAAGTTTACCAAAAAAAAAAAAAAAACGTCGAAAAGTAGCAAAAACTCCCCCTCAAAAAAATTCCTGGCTACGCCCCTGAGTCACCATCCAAAAATTTAATGTAAAACGTATGTCTCGAGCGATTATCTTTGAAACTGATTTTTTCAAGTTGAAAGTCATTGAATCAATTCCATTCAATTACTAAACACGTGAAATTAATATCTCTCGTGAAAAAATATTGACATAATGTTTCTTATTCTTCTTCTAAAACTTTATCCTTCTTCATTTTTTTCTCATTGATATTATTAGAAATTGAGTATGAAGTGGATTTTGAAATTTAATTTCAGTCAAATTTGATATGAGGCTATTCCAAGGCGTACACACTCGGGAAAAGCAGGAAATTTCCTGCATTTCCGGAAATTTCCTGTATTTCCGGAAATTTCCCGTATTTCCGGAAATTTCCTGCATTTCCTGTATTTCCGGAAATACAGGAAATTTCTTTATTATGAATCTAAATGCACATAAAATGTATGAAATATTTATAAACTATAATTTCTGATGAATTTATCAACTTCAAATTTTTTTTCTTAAATTTTATTTTTTTTTTATTTGTAACTTTCACATTATTAAAAGCATGAAAATGATAAAAAATGATATTTTGATGAGTTTTTTATCCTAACCAAGAAAATCGAGGCGAAAAATCGCTTTTCCGAGGGGGTTTTCACCCCAACTAAGAAAATCGACGCGAAAAATCGCTTTTCCGAGGGTTTTTTCATCCCAACTAAGGAAATCGACGCGAAAAACGACTTTTTCGAGGGGTTTTTCATCCCAACTAAGAAAATCAACGTGAAAAATGGCTTTTCCGAGGGGTTTTTCATCCCAATTAAGGAAATCAACGCGAAAAATCGCTTTTCCGAGGGTTTTTTCATCCCAACTAAGGTAATCGAAGCGAAAAATGGCTTTTTCGAGGGTTTTTTCATCCCAAATAAGGAAATCAACGTGAAAAATGACTTTTCCGACGGGGTTTTCATCCCAACTAAGAAAATCAACGCGAAAAATCGCTTTTCCGAGGGGTTTTTCATCCCAAATAAGAAAATCGACGCGAAAAATCGCTTTTCCGAGGGTTTTTTCATCCCAACTAAGGAAATCGACGCGAAAAACGACTTTTTCGAGGGGTTTTTCATCTCAACTAAGAAAATCAACACGAAAAATCGCTTTTCCGAGGGGTTTTTCATCCCAGATAAGAAAATCGACGCGAAAAACGACTTTTTCGAGGGTTTTTCATCCCAGATAAGAAAATCAACACGAAAAATCGCTTTTCCGAGGGTTTTTCATCCCAAATAAGAAAATCGACGCGAAAAATCGCTTTTCCGAGGGTTTTTTTCATCCCAACTAAGGAAATCGACGCGAAAAACGACTTTTTCGAGGGGTTTTTCTTCTCAACTAAGAAAATCAACGCTAAAAATCCATTTGCCGGGTGTTTTTAAATCCCAAATAACAAAATCTACGCGAAAATTCGCTTTTCCGAGGTTTTCATCCCAACTAAGGAAATCGACGCGAAAAACGACTTTTTCGAGGGGTTTTTCATCTCAACTAAGAAAATCAACACGAAAAATCGCTTTTCCGAGGGGTTTTTCATCCCAACTAAGAAAATCAACGCGAAAAATGGCTTTTTCGAGGGATTTTTATTCCCAACTAAGAAAACCGAGGCAAAAATGGCTTTTCTAAGATATTTTTCAACCCAAATACAAAAAATTTATGAGAAAAGTCACTTTTCCGAGTAATATTTTCCATAAAATATATCTTTGTAAATTTGCTGTATTTCCGGAAATTTCCGGAAATTTCCGGAAATTTCCTGCATTTCCGGAAATTTCCTGCATTTCCTGAAATTTCCTGCATTTCCGGAAATTTCCTGTATTTCCTGTGTTTTCCGGGAAATTTCCCGAGTGTGTACGCCTTGGGCTATTCACTCATGACGTCCATCAAAATTTTGGATTTTTAGACTCGCCCCCCCCCCCCCCCCCCCTAAAAATTGGTGAACGACCCCTATCTATTTTAATTTGAAAATCTTAAGAAAAAAAAAGCTCAGAAACCTAAAAAATCCATCACAGAATTCAAAAATCTTTTAAAAAATTTAAGAAAAAGCTCACAGCTCAAACCACTAAAAAAGCACCAGATTCCACCCTTAAATCGTTAAGAAATCAGCACACAAAAAAATTCACAGATTTAATCTTCCTTTCTATTTTATCACACATGTTACAGATAATCACATCCTAAAACTTTTTAACCCATCAAACGCGCAACGTATCGTTGCTACCAAATGGTCTCGAAACTTTTTCCCTTTCTTATTTTTTTTTTTCTTCTTCACGAACGTCTCATGTCTTGTTATTGAAGCACAAAGAGAGATGAAAAAAATTTTTCAATAAATATTACGACAATCTGGCAATATTCCCTTCATTTTTTTTATTTGCACCTCAACTTTCATTCCTTCTTCTTCCTCTTATCATTTTTCTTCTTGTTGCTTAATGATGTGTAAATTGTGACACACTCTTGAACTTCACATCATTATATATCATAATTTATCATCATGTTGAGTATTTCTGAATGCTATCATAAGGTGTTCTGATACTCAATGTCGTAAACACTCTCTGTTCATTTTTTTTTACTTCAGTGTTAACTGAATCTTTTTTTTATATTTTCATTTTCAAGATGAGAATGAGATTGAAAGCATATGAAGAAGAAGAAAAAGATGTGAAAAAGGGATAGAAAAGTCTTTAGGATGAGACATCAACAAGATATGTTGTGGGCAGTTGAGAATAAGCTTTTTGTTGTGGTTGAATTTATGAATGGATCTATTCTGAGAAAAATGGATGTAATGTTGGATGTTTTAGGTGACTAAATGGGTTGGATGGCTTGAAGTGTTCTGTTTTGGATTTCTTGAAGGGATTTAGGAGCAAAAATATTTTTGTTTCTAAATTAGAATTACTTGGAGCTATTTTTAGAAATTATGAAATTAAAGAGATGAAAACAAACATTTTAGAAAAGGCTTCATTTAAGCTCAAAGCTTCAAAGTAAATTAAATTTCAGGAAAAACTAAAAAAGCTTGAAAATTTTGAAAAGAACACTTGAAAAATTTATATAAAAAAATGTTTCAATTTACAAAATTAATTTATTTTAATCCAAAATTTAAAATTTAATCCAATTTAAAAGGTTTTTAATCCAAAATTTACGAAATCTTGGAAATTAATTTTTATTTAATATGAATTCGAGAAATCAATACGATTATCTGGAATTTTTGTTTCTTTAGATTTTAAACTTCAAAACCTCGTAACACAGTTTACAAAATTTTCATTCATAAATATTTTCATCATTTTTCATCCTTTTTTACCCAACTTTATATTAAATTTATATCACAGCATATACAAAAATAAAGAAACATTAAAGTCATCAACACATGAGTGTGAAAATATCATAGAAAATTATTGAAGACATTTATATTATTGTTACAACCTATATGATTTCCATGCTTGACATTTAAATTGTTCCTGCGTGAGAAAGAAGCGAGATGCGATAATGACAATATATAGATACATACTTTTTACTACGTATGAATATAACAGAAAAAAATAACACAACACGTCACATAAGACGATTAAAAGCCAAGTAATAAGATTATGAGGTAGACGTTAAATGCGAGTATCTGATTATGTGAGGATTCTGTCGAAATTTTAATTGATGATGCCGCACGTGTCAAGTCATATTATGATTTTTTTGTTAAGGAAAATTATTTTGAGGGATGCTTGAAGTGAGAAATGTCTAGTAAAACATAAAATTCTCAAAAAAGTTTAGAGAGTTGAGAGTCATGGAATTGCGCCTGTCTGAGAGGAGTTTGTCTGTACTAAAGAGAACAGAAATTTAAGTTGAGATGAAAATTTATTGAGAAAAATCTCAGAGAAATAAAATCATTGAAAGAGATTTTCTCACGAAAACAATTTATTTCCCATTTATTTAAATGTTTTATTGCTTTTTGCATCAGTTGATAACATGTACATCAAGGAATATGCTGCAAATTAGTAATCAATCAATTTACTGGATTTATGGTTTTTTTGCTATGGATCTGTTTTTGAAAATTTTGTGGATGCTGTTTTGACATAAATTTGAATTATTGTTTGGACAATACTGGTCTAGTATGTCAAACATCATTTCACTGTTTAAAGATCGTAACGAAATTCAAACAAATTTAAATCAATTGCGTCACAAGAGATTATTGCAATTAAAATTTTCTCAGAAAATATTTCAATAAAAGAAAAAAACTTCCGATTTGATTGCAATTATAGAAATAAACATAATGCAGCTTGTTACCTTTTATGTATTCAATAACTATTCTCGATCCCTATCAGGACATGGAGAAATAATCTTTATATCCAAGAATTAATCAAGGTAAAAAATATTATTTTACAAAATTCTTTTGAGGCTCAAATATATTTTTAATTTTTCTTTCAAGAAGCTTCCAATCAATTTGTAAATTGCAGAATCTCTAGAGATGCTATCGATTTGTTTTGTTTGGAATTCTATTCACCTGACTAGTAATTTCTCCTTTTTTTACAGAATAATATCAAAATGAAGTTGCATCTGGGGTATTTGGTCATTATATAAAAATTGTTTGATCGAGCTCAAAGCCCATTTTATTTATTAGTCAAATGATAGAATAAAGATTAATTTTAATTAATTTGAAGGACAAAAAAGTCTCAATTAAATCATGGTTAAATCAACACTACAAATAAAAATGTTCAACATCATGTTTGTTCAACAATTAAAAATTTCAAAAAATTCATATTTACCTTCCACGAATTATTTCAACAAGCAGACCAGCTCATTTAGCTCAAATTTCACCAACACCATAATATTTATTCAATATCGATTACAGTTTAAAATTTTTTATGCAACTTCTTTCTCTAAAAAAAAATTTTTCTCCTATTACCGCACAGCATCAACAATGTTCCATACCATTCTTGCTATTAATTTCATTCAAATATCATGAATATAAATGAGTATAATGGATGCTTTGAATTTTCAATGAGCAGCAAAAATCATTTAACGGAAAGTAATCCTCCTAATTATGTACATGAGTAACAGTAATTTATTTCCAATTTTTATTATTATTACACGCTTTTTATTGACTCACTCTGTCTGTCATTTTGTATGTTTGTCACGTTCAAAACTTGTGACCCTTTTTTCGACCACTTCCTCTGCTCTAATCGAACCGATTTTTTTTATATATACGTATTCCAGAGGGCAATTTGATATTTCATCATCATCAAATCAATAGCATGCTTAATAATGCTACAATTAATTAATGATTCTTAAATAAGGGAAAAAAAATCCAATGTCAATTATGTGAGCTTTCAATTTACAATGACAGATCATTTTCTTGCATTAAAAATGAGCTCATATGGTTCATTACACATTATATAATAATACCAATTAAAATGTAAATTAAAATTTTTAATGAATCGAGATTTTTGATAAAGTTAGAAAAATTGTCAAGTATTTTTTCCATGGAACAATTTGAATTTTTAAAAACCGTTACACATTTAAATTTAAATTGACGGTTATTTTTCTCCAGTATTATGAATGCTTACTGGATCTCATTTTATGATCATGAATGCTTACTGGATCTCATTTTATGGCCATGAATGCTCACTAGATCTCATTAATTGACCTTGAATGCTTACTAGATCTCATTTTAAGGGCATAAATGCTTGCTGAATCTGACGATTTACTAATTTAGGATTTTGTAATCTTTGTTTTTAAGTTTTGGTAGGTTTACTAAACGCGGAAATTGTTTTATCAAGCGAAAATGAATCATGCTGAGCTATAAATGTTGATGATAGAATTTCAATGCTTTAACATGGAAAATATGTGAAATTGAAGGGTGTTAAGCATTGATATTACATTTTAATGCTTTAACATGGGAAATATGTGGAATTGAAGGGTTCTAAGAGTCGAACGAAACGAAGAGAAGCGAAGTGGAGTTCGACACTCCTGTAATCTATGACAGTCGAACGGAACGAAGCGAAGCGAAGTGGAGTTCGACATTCCTGTAATCTATGACAGTCGAACGGAACGAAGCGAAGCGAAGTGGAGTTCGACACCCCTGTAATCTATAAAAGTCGAACGGAACGAAGCGAAGCGAAGTGGAGTTCGACACTCCTGTAATCTATGACAGTCGAACGGAACGAAGCGAAGCGAAGTGGAGTTCGACACCCCTGTAATCTATCAAAGTCGAACGGAACGAAGCGAAGCGCAGTGGAGTTCGACACTCCTGTAATCTATAAAGTCGAACAGAACGAAGCGAAGCGACGTGGAGTTCGACACTCCTGTAATCTATGACAGTCGAACGGAACGAAGCGAAGCGAAGTGGAGTTCGACACCCCTGTAATCTATAAAAATCGAACGGAACGAAGCGAAGCGAAGTGGAGTTCGACACCCTGTAATCTATAAAAGTCGAACGGAACGAAGCGAAGCGAAGTGGAGTTCGACACTCCTGTAATCTATAAAAGTCGAACGGAACGAAGCGAAGCGAAGTGGAGGTCGACACTCTGTAATCTATGACAGTCGAACGGAACGAAGCGAAGCGAAGTGGAGTTCGACATTCCTGTAATCTATGACAGTCGAACGGAACGAAGCGAAGCGAAGTGGAGTTCGACACCCCTGTAATCTATAAAAGTCGAACGGAACGAAGCGAAGCGAAGTGGAGTTCGACACCCCTGTAATCTATAAAAGTCGAACGGAACGAAGCGAAGCGAAGTGGAGTTCGACATTCCTGTAATCTATAAAAGTCGAACGGAACGAAGCGAAGCGAAGTGGAGTTCGACACTCCCGTAATCTATAAAAGTCGAACGGAACGAAGCGAAGCGAAGTGGAGTTCGACACTCCTGTAATCTATAAAGGCGAACGCAACGAAGCGAAGCTAAGAGGAGTTCGACACTCCCGTAATCTATAAAGTCGAACGAAACGAAGCGAAGCGAAGTGGAGTTCGACACTCCTGTAATCTATAAAAGGCGAACGGAACGAAGCGAAGCGAAGTGGTGTTCGACACCCCTGTAATCTATAATAGTCGAACGGAACAAAGCGAAGCGAAGTGGAGTTCGACCTCCTGTGATCTATAAAAGTCGAACGGAACGAAGCGAAGCGAAGTGGAGTTCACACTCCCATAATCTATAAAAGTCGAACGGAACGAAGCGAAGCGAAGTGGAGTTCGACACTCCTGTGATCTATAAAATTTGAACATAGTTCAAACTAGGTTGAGCGAAGCTCACAAATTTTTACATCCTGAACGAAGCGAAGCGAGTGAAGGTGTGAAAATTTTCCCAATATGTCCTCAGATTTTGAATTCATAAAGTAAAATGTAAAAGTGTTCGAGCGAAGCTCGAACACATGAAGTTTGAACGTAGTTCAAACTAGGTTGAGCGAAGCTCACAAATTTTACATCCTGAACGAAGCGAAGCGAGTGAAGGTGTGAAAATTTTCCCAATACATCCACAGACTTTGGATTCATAAGGTAAAATGTAAAAGTGTTCGAGCGAAGCTCAGAACACATGAAGTTTGAACATAGTTCAAACTAGGTTGAGCGAAGCTCACAAATTTTATATCCTGAACGAAGCGAAGCGAGTGAAGGTGTGAAAATTTTCCCAATATGTCCTCAGATTTTGAATTCATAAAAGTAAAATGTAAAAGTGTTCGAGCGAAGCTCAACACATGAAGTTTGAACATAGTTCAAACTAGGTTGAGCAAGCTCACAAATTTTATATCCTGAACGAAGCGAAGCGAGTGAAGGTGTGAAAATTTTCCCAATATGTCCTCAGATTTTGAATTCATGAAGTAAAATGTAAAAGTGTTCGAGCGAAGCTCGAACACATGAAGACTGAACGTAGTTCAAACTAGGTTGAGCGAAGCTCACAAATTTTACATCCTGAACGAAGCGAAGCGAGTGAAGGTGTGAAAATTTTCCCAATACATCCACAGACTTTGGATTCATAAGGTAAAATGTAAAAGTGTTCGAGCGAAGCTCCAGCACATAAATCTGAACGCAGTTCAAACTAGGTTGAGCGAAGCTCACAAATTTTACATCCTGAACGAAGCGAAGCGAGTGAAGGTGTGAAAATTTTCCCAATACGTCCACAGATTTTGGATTCATAAGGTAAAATGTAAAAGTGTTCGAGCGAAGCTCGAACACATGAAGTTTGAACGTAGTTCAAATTAGGTTGAGCGAAGCTCACAAATTTTACATCCTGAACGAAGCGAAGCGAGTGAAGGTGTGAAAATTTTCCCAATACGTCCACAGATTTTGGATTCATAAGGTAAAATGTAAAAGTGTTCGAGCGAAGCTCGAAACACATGAAGTTTGAACGTAGTTCAAACTAGGTTGAGCGAAGCTCACAAATTTTACATCCTGAACGAAGCGAAGCGAGTGAAGGTGTGAAAATTTTCCCAATACGTCCACAGATTTTGGATTCATAAGGTAAAATGTAAAAGTGTTCGAGCGAAGCTCGAAACAAATGAGATTTGAACGTAGTTCAAACTAGGTTGAGCGAAGCTCACAAATTTTTAAATCCTAAACGAAGCGAAGCGAGTGAAGGTGTGAAAATTTTCCCAATACGTCCACAGATTTTGGATTCATAAGGTAAAATGTAAAAAAGTTCGAGCGAAGCTCGAACACATAAAGTTTGATCGCAGTTCAAACTAGGTTGAGCGAAGCTCACAAATTTTTACATCCTGAACGAAGCGAAGCGAGTGAAGGTGTGAAAATTTTCCCAATACGTCCTCAGACTTTGATTTCATAAGGTAAAATGTATAAATGCAAAGTTCGAAAAGAGCAAAGTTCGAACACAAAAAAAAAAAATCATATACGATGTTGGTTTAGACTTGATTGAGACTAAAAAGTAGTAAATAAAAAAATATATAAAAAAAAACTTTTTAAAAAAAATATATAAAAAAAACTTTTTAAAAAACACGCTTTTTGAAAATGACCAAAAAACTTTGTTAAAAATTGTTCTAAAAAGTAGTAAATAAAATAATATCACGCTTTTAAAATAAAATATAACTAAAATAAAATTTCATTGACTAACTAAAAAGTGTCTAAAATATATTTCTAAAATATTTTATGTAGTACAAGAACACAATGACTGTAAAAGCGTGGGGCGTAGTTGTCTTGGCGACCTCTTTTGAACGCCCCACGCTTTTACAGTCATTGTGTTCTTGTACTACATAAAATATTTTAGAAATATATTTTAGACACTTTTTAGTTAGTCAATGAAATTTTATTTTAGTTATATTTTATTTTAAAAGCGTGATATTATTTTATTTACTACTTTTTAGAACAATTTTTAACAAAGTTTTTTGGTCATTTTCAAAAAGCGTGTTTTTTAAAAAGTTTTTTTTATATATTTTTTATTTACTACTTTTTAGTTCGTCTTAATAAATTTTTTTAGTCTTTTTATGTAGTTTTCTTTTTTTAAAAAGCGTGTTTTTAAAAAGTTTTTTTTTATATTTTTTTATTGATTCCTTTTTAGTCTTTTTAATAAATTTTCTTTTTTAAAAAGCGTGTTTTTTAAAAAGTTTTTTTTATATATTTTTTTATTTACTACTTTTTAGTCTCAATCAAGTCTAAACCAACATCGTATATGATTTTTTTTTTTTGTGTTCGAACTTTGCTCTTTTCGAACTTTGCATTTATACATTTTACCTTATGAAATCAAAGTCTGAGGACGTATTGGGAAAATTTTCACACCTTCACTCGCTTCGCTTCGTTCAGGATGTAAAAATTTGTGAGCTTCGCTCAACCTAGTTTGAACTGCGATCAAACTTTATGTGTTCGAGCTTCGCTCGAACTTTTTACATTTTACCTTATGAATCCAAAATCTGTGGACGTATTGGGAAAATTTTCACCTTCACTCGCTTCGCTTCGTTTAGGATTTAAAAATTTGTGAGCTTCGCTCAACCTAGTTTGAACTACGTTCAAACTTCATTTGTTCGAGCTTCGCTCGAACACTTTTACATTTTACCTTATGAATCCAAAATCTGTGGACGTATTGGGAAAATTTTCACACCTTCACTCGCTTCGCTTCGTTCAGGATGTAAAATTTGTGAGCTTCGCTCAACCTAGTTTGAACTACGTTCAAACTTCATGTGTTCGAGCTTCGCTCGAACACTTTTACATTTTACCTTATGAATCCAAAATCTGTGGACGTATTGGGAAAATTTTCACACCTTCACTCGCTTCGCTTCGTTCAGGATGTAAAAATTTGTGAGCTTCGCTCAACCTAATTTGAACTACGTTCAAACTTCATGTGTTCGAGCTTCGCTCGAACACTTTTACATTTTACCTTATGAATCCAAAATCTGTGGACGTATTGGGAAAATTTTCACACCTTCACTCGCTTCGCTTCGTTCAGGATGTAAAATTTGTGAGCTTCGCTCAACCTAGTTTGAACTGCGTTCAGACTTTATGTGTTCGAGCTTCGCTCGAACACTTTTACATTTTACCTTATGAATCCAAAGTCTGTGGATGTATTGGGAAAATTTTAACACCTTCACTCGCTTCGCTTCGTTCAGGATGTAAAATTTGTGAGCTTCGCTCAACCTAGTTTGAACTACGTTCAAACTTCATGTGTTCGAGCTTCGCTCGAACACTTTTACATTTTACTTCATGAATTCAAAATCTGAGGACATATTGGGAAAATTTTCACACCTTCACTCGCTTCGCTTCGTTCAGGATATAAAATTTGTGAGCTTCGCTCAACCTAGTTTGAACTATGTTCTCAGTCTTCATGTGTGCTTGAGCTTCGCTCGAACACTTTTACATTTTACTTGCGAATTCAAAATCTGAGGACATATTGGGAAAATTTTCACACCTTCACTCGCTTCGCTTCGTTCAGGATATAAAATTTGTGAGCTTCGCTTCAACCTAGTTTGAACTATGTTCAAACTTCATGTGTTCGAGCTTCGCTCGAACACTTTTACATTTTACCTTATGAATCCAAAGTCTGTGGATGTATTGGAAAATTTTCACACCTTCACTCGCTTCGCTTCGTTCAGGATGTAAAATTTGTGAGCTTCGCTCAACCTAGTTTGAACTACGTTCAAACTTCATGTGTTCGAGCTTCGCTCGAACACTTTTACATTTTACTTTATGAATTCAAAATCTGAGGACATATTGGGAAAATTTTCACACCTTCACTCGCTTCGCTTCGTTCAGGATGTAAAAATTTGTGAGCTTCGCTCAACCTAGTTTGAACTATGTTCAAATTTTATAGATCACAGGAGTGTCGAACTCCACTTCGCTTCGCTTCGTTCCGTTCGACTTTTATAGATTACGGGAGTGTCGAACTCCACTTCGCTTCGCTTCGTTCCGTTCGACTTTTATAGATCACAGTGTCGAACTCCACCTCGCTACGCTTTGCTCCGTTCGACTTTTATAGCTTACAGGTGTGTCGAACTCGACTTAGCTTCTCTTAGTTACGTTCTACTTTTATAGATTACAGGAGTGTCGAACTCCACTTCGCTTCGCTTCGTTTCGTTCGACTTTTATAGATTACGGAGTGTCGAACTCTCTTCGCTTCGCTTCGTTCCGTTCGCCTTTTATAGATTACAGGAGTGTCGAACTCCACTTCGCTTCGCTTCGTTCCGTTCGACTTTTATAGATTACGGGAGTGTCGAACTCCACTTCGCTTCGCTTCGTTCCGTTCGACTTTATAGATTACAGGAATGTCGAACTCCACTTCGCTTCGCTTCGTTCCGTTCGACTTTTATAGATTACAGGTGTCGAACTCCACTTCGCTTCGCTTCGTTCCGTTCGACTTTATAGATTACGGGGTGTCGAACTCCACTTCGCTTCGCTTCGTTCCGTTCGACTGTCATAGATTACAGGAATGTCGAACTCCACTTCGCTTCGCTTCGTTCCGTTCGACTGTCATAGATTACAGGAGTGTCGAACTCCACTTCGCTTCGCTTCGTTCCGTTCGACTTTTATAGATTACAGGAGTGTCGAACTCCACTTCGCTTCGCTTCGTTCCGTTCGACTTTATAGATTACAGGTGTCGAACTCCACTTCGCTTCGCTTCGCTCCGTTCGATTTTTAAAGATTACAGGCGTGTCGAACTCCACTTCGCTTCGCTTCGTTCCGTTCGACTGTCATAGATTACAGGAGTGTCGAACTCCACTTCGCTTCGCTTCGTTCTGTTCGACTTTTATAGATTACAGGAGTGTCGAACTCCACTTCGCTTCGCTTCGTTCCGTTCGACTTTTATAGATTACAGGGTGTCGAACTCCACTTCGCTTCGCTTCGTTCCGTTCGACCGTCATAGATTACAGGAGTGTCGAACTCCACTTCGCTTCGCTTCGTTCCGTTCGACTTTATAGATTACAGGGTGTCGAACTCCACTTCGCTTCGCTTCGTTCCGTTCGACTGTCATAGATTACAGGAATGTCGAACTCCACTTCGCTTCGCTTCGTTCCGTTCGACTGTCATAGATTACAGGAGTGTCGAACTCCACTTCGCTTCTCTTCGTTTCGTTCGACTCTTAGAACCCTTCAATTCCACATATTTCCATGTTAAAGCATTAAAATGTAATATCAATGCTTAACACCCTTCAATTTCACATATTTTCCATGTTAAAGCATTGAAATTCTATCATCAACATTTATAGCTCAGCATGATTCATTTTCGCTTGATAAAACAATTTCCGCGTTTAGTAAACCTACCAAAACTTAAAAACAAAGATTACAAAATCCTAAATTAGTAAATCGTCAGATTCAGCAAGCATTTATGCCCTTAAAATGAGATCTAGTAAGCATTCAAGGTCAATTAATGAGATCTAGTGAGCATTCATGGCCATAAAATGAGATCCAGTAAGCATTCATGATCATAAAATGAGATCCAGTAAGCATTCATAATACTGGAGAAAATAACCGTCAATTTAAATTTAAATGTGTAACGGTTTTTAAAATTCAAATTGTTCCATGGAAAAATACTTGACAATTTTTCTAACTTTATCAAAAAATCTCGATTCATTAAAAATTTTAATTTACATTTTAATTGGTATTATTATATAATGTGTAATGAACCATATGAGCTCATTTTTAATGCAAGAAAATGATCTGTCATTGTAAATTGAAAGCTCACATAATTGACATTGGATTTTTTTTCCCTTATTTAAGAATCATTAATTAATTGTAGCATTATTAAGCATGCTATTGATTTGATGATGATGAAATATCAAATTGCCCTCTGGAATACGTATATATAAAAAAAATCGGTTCGATTAGAGCAGAGGAAGTGGTCGAAAAAAGGGTCACAAGTTTTGAACGTGACAAACATACAAAATGACAGACAGAGTGAGTCAATAAAAAGCGTGTAAAAACACGCTTTTTAAAAAAGAAAATTTATTAAAAAGACTAAAAAGGAATCAATAAAAAAATATAAAAAAAAAAACTTTTTTAAAAACACGCTTTTTAAAAAAAGAAAACTACATAAAAAGACTAAAAAAATTTATTAAGACGAACTAAAAAGTAGTAAATAAAAAATATATAAAAAAAACTTTTTAAAAAACACGCTTTTTGAAAATGACCAAAAAACTTTGTTAAAAATTGTTCTAAAAAGTAGTAAATAAAATAATATCACGCTTTTAAAATAAAATATAACTAAAATAAAATTTCATTGACTAACTAAAAAGTGTCTAAAATATATTTCTAAAATATTTTATGTAGTACAAGAACACAATGACTGTAAAAGCGTGGGGCGTTCAAAAGAGGTCGCCAAGACAACTACGCCCCACGCTTTTACAGTCATTGTGTTCTTGTACTACATAAAATATTTTAGAAATATATTTTAGACACTTTTTAGTTAGTCAATGAAATTTTATTTTAGTTATATTTTATTTTAAAAGCGTGATATTATTTTATTTACTACTTTTTAGAACAATTTTTAACAAAGTTTTTTGGTCATTTTCAAAAAGCGTGTTTTTTAAAAAGTTTTTTTTATATATTTTTTATTTACTACTTTTTAGTTCGTCTTAATAAATTTTTTTAGTCTTTTTATGTAGTTTTCTTTTTTTAAAAAGCGTGTTTTTAAAAAAGTTTTTTTTTTTATATTTTTTTTCAATCTTTATTGGAAATTTTTTGTTCCATCATTGTTTTGTTGCTGTGTGAATTTTTTTTTTCTTTTAATTCCAAACCTTTCGAGTCAAGTGCATATTTGGGTTTTAGTATATTTTGTAAATTATTTCATATATTATTAAGGATTTGAATATTTCTATAGAATAATTTTGTAGAGTTTGCATATTTTTGAAGCATGAAGAGTTTTGGTAAATTTTTGAGGGTGCTAGATTGTTGTTAGGTACATGATTTGCATTTACTCAAAATATTACACTATAAATCATTTAAAAGTATCTACCTATATCTACAACAATATTTTTTATAACTCTCAAAAAGCCGGGGCGTAGTCAAGGGAGGGTCCAAAAAAAGCCCCGGACCCCTCCCCCCTTCAAGGAAAAATTTCTTCAATTTGCTAGGGTTTTTGAGGAAAAAAGCATTTGGACCTCCCCTAAAATTTTTTCATTCCATACAAAAACATTTTTGAACCTTATCTAGAAAAAATTTCTGGACACGTCTCTGCAAAAAGCCATAAGCCAATCAGCAATTTTAATTGAACAAGCTTTTTTTCCCGCAACAAAAGCATCAAATCTGAGAACAACAAAAAAATTAAAACAATAATTCAATTTAACGGTTATTTAATTTAGTTGAAATTGCGATTGTTATCTGAAGAGTAATAACAAAGCACAAAAAAAGTCAATTCACATGTAAAATACTTTATAAAAAAAACTTTTTAAAAAACCACGTTTTTCGCGTGGACTAAAAAGTAGAAAATAACTTTGTTTTGGATTGAATATAATTTTCTTTAAAAAATTTAATGTTTAAAAATTTTATTGTTGATTCAAATCGCATATGACCTAGTACGACTTAATGTTATCGTATACTTTGACAACCAAAAACGTGGGCGCATTAAAGAAAAAGTATTTAAATTGAAGTTTCTAAATTGCATTAAAATTTTTCAAACTATAATCTATTGTAAACAACTGTTCATTGTGAAGTAATGCGCCCACGTTTTTGGTTGTCAAAGTATACGATAACATTAAGTCGTACTAGGTCATATGCGATTTGAATCAACAATAAAATTTTTAAACATTAAATTTTTTAAAGAAAATTATATTCAATCCAAAACAAAGTTATTTTCTACTTTTTAGTCCACGCGAAAAACGTGGTTTTTTAAAAAGTTTTTTTTATAAAGTATTTATTTTCTCCTTTTTAGTGTTATAAAGAGCAAAAAGTAAAAAAGTATTTTAAAAATTTTTTATAACTTTTTATGAGCTTTTGATGATCTTTTTGTAAAAGGAAAAATTACAGTGAAATTTTTTTGTCACAAAATCCGATAAAATTTTTTCTATCGCTCGAACATTTTTACAGTTGCCATATGAATCAAAAGTCTGGGTACGTATTTGGAAAATTTTCACACCTTCACTCGCTTCGCTTCGTTCAGGATGTAAAAATTTGTGAGCTTCGCTCAACCTAGTTTGAACTTCGTTCAAACTTTTTATGTTCGAGCTTCGCTCGACCATTTTTAAATTTTACTTTATGAATCCAAAATCTGCAGTTGACTATTACAAATTACAGGAATGTTAGAGGTAGAGGATTACAGGAATGTTGAATTTCACTTCACTAAGCTTTGTCCGTTCGACTATTATAGATCACAGGAATGTCGAACTCCACTTCGCTTCGCTTCGTTCCGTTCGACTATCATAGATTACAGGAATGTCGAACTCCACTTCGCTTCGCTTCGTTCCGTTCGACTATCATAGATTACAGGAATGTCGAACTCCACTTCGCTTCGCTTCGTTCCGTTCGACTATCATAGATTACAGGAATGTCGAACTCCACTTCGCTTCGCTTCGTTCCGTTCGACTATTATAGATTACAGGAATGTCGAACTCTACTTCGCTTCGCTTCGTTCCGTTCGACTATCATAGATTACAGGAATGTCGAACTCCACTTCGCTTCGCTTCGTTCCGTTCGACTGTTATAGATTGCAGGAATGTCGAACTCCACTTCGCTTCGCTTCGTTCCGTTCGACTGTCATAGATTACAGGAATGTCGAACTCCACTTCGCTTCGCTTCGTTCCGTTCGACTATCATAGATTACAGGAATGTCGAACTCCATTTCGCTTCGCTTCGTTCCGTTCGACTATTATAGATTACAGGAATGTCGAACTCTACTTCGCTTCGCTTCGTTCCGTTCGACTTTTATAGATTACAGGAATGTCGAACTCCACTTCGCTTCGCTTCGTTCCGTTCGACTGTTAAAGATTACAGGAATGTCGAACTCCACTTCGCTTCGCTTCGTTCCGTTCGACTATCATAGATTACAGGAATGTCGAACTCACAAAATGAGATCCAGTGAGCATTCACGATCATAAAATGAGAATAAGTAAGCATTCATGATCATAAAATGAGATCCAGTGAGCATTCATGATCATAAAATGAGATTAAGTAAGCATACATGATCATAAAATAAGATCCTATGAGCATTCATGATCATAAAATGAGATCCAGTGAGCATTCATGATCATAAAATGAGATCCAGTGAGCATTTATGGTCATAAAGTTAGATCCAGTAAGCATTCATGATCACAAAATGAGATCCAGTGAGCATTCATGATCACAAAATGAGATCCAGTGAGCATTCATGATCACAAAATGAGATTAAGTAAGCATTCATGAACATAAAATGAGATCCAGTGAGCATTTATGTACGAATGATATGCAGTAATCATACTTGTCCATCAAACAAGATCCAGCAACTTTTTATGTCCTCTAAATGAAGATCCAGTTTATGTCCTTTAATTTATGTCCTTTAAATTAGATTTAGTCACAATTTCAGTCACAAAAGACAAAACAACAATTAATTTAATAATTACCTAATTTTCAAAATGAGATTTAATTTTGTTTACAACAAAGGGAGTCCACTTTTCAAAAAATTTACACTTTAAATAAAATGTGATTTTCAGTCCAATATTTATTAAACAGAAATAAATAGTATAAACATTATTGATTAAATGTTCATATACAATCATTAACTAATTGATATTTTGATGTTTTGTTGTATTTTTCGTGATTTTTTAAAATATTGAACAATTTTTTAATATTGAAGACCCCCTTGTTTTTTTTCGTTTTGACCGTTATTTAAAAATTTAAATCTTTACTTTGAGATTCCATGAAAAAAATATTTTTATGATAAGATTTCATCATAAAACAGCTTTTAAGTAATGAAATTAATAATTGGTAATATTAATTAATATATAAAGAATCATTTAAGATTATGTTCATCATCTAACACATGATGTATGAAGCAAAGAAAGCACATACATCATTGATGTCGGATTATTTTTTCCTTATTTAACTTTTAATATTTAATTATAATTAAATGATGCATTTTTAAAATATGAAAACGATGGAATATGAAAATGTACCGCGGATTATATACATATAATAAAAATCAGCTCGATTGGACAAGTAGAAGTGGTCGAAAAATCGATCTACTTTTTTGCCCTCGACAATCAAACAGACAAGAAAGCAAGTTAAGAAAAACGTGGTAAAATGGGCATTAAGTTTATTTTTAGTAAAAATAGCACGCGAAATAAAAAGTTCTTCAGCCCTGTGGTCGGCAAATGGATCTTATTTTTAGTACTTTCTGATTTAGTACAATTTTTAGTAGTCCTTATTTTTAGAACTAAAACCGTTAATAAATTTTGTAAACAAAGAATTAATTTGTTAATTTTTGTTGCAAATGCCATCACAAACTAGGAAATAACAATGAAAATCATTATATTAATGTATTTTAGATCTTTTGCATCAATTTGGTTCTTAATTTACTTTCTAATTTTGACAAAATTCAATTATTTTTCAATAATTAAGATCATTTTAAATTCAACTGAATATCCCATTGTTTGTTAAATTTGTTAATGTTACACTCTAGATTTTGCTTAAATATATGAAATAAATGCAAAATAATATGTTTTTCTTAAGTTTGAAGTTAAATTTGGCAGAAAAAACTTTTACTTCAACTAACGTATTTTTAAAAATCAAATTTTTTGGTAAAAATAAAACAAATTCAAATTCAAAATTTTATTATTATAACGGCTTTTTCGAGCTCTTTGCCGACCACAGCTTCAGCCATATCACTAAATAAAAAATGGTGAAAAACTCTCCGTGCACAAATCTCAATCAATTTTTGTTCAACGTTGCCCTCGCATTCATTTTTTTATTTGCTCAAAAAATAAAATTTGTATGTACGTACAATATGTGTACACAGCGCGCAATATGTTTTTGTGTACATTGTATAATTTTTATACTCTCTTATTCACTCACCCGCGAGTCACTGGGGCTCTTTTTTTCGGTTAAATGAAACAAAAATATTTTTACTGCATAAAAAAATATACACCATTGAAAAAAATGGAGAGTAAGTGGGGAAAAAAATGAAAGGATGGACATCGTACAAATCGCACGCCGCTATGAGCAATGAAATGTGTTTTCAATCCAAACAACAAGCCAGCATTTCAATTGAATAAAATGTTGAGCTTTCAGAGGATTGCTTTTGATGAAAAATATTGTGAAGGTTGTGAATTCATTTTGGGGTGCGTTGGTTGGTTATTTATTAAATATTAAAGCTCTGGGGTCAGATTGTAAAAAAATTGAGTAAAATAAAACAGTAGTAAAATAAGTTGAATTCAAAAAGTCAACTGCCTTACCCACACACATGTATGTCAATCAATCATAACCTAATGCGTCTCATCCATTCACCTTACAAATGAAAAACTCACTCAAGCAACTTTTATCCATCAAACTCGTGCACCCTCTTGCAAATACATCGCTACGGCTATAGAATATTGACTTTAGTTCAGGAAATGAGAAAAAAAGAAATCATAGCATGTACACATGTAATGAGCTGCCTCAATAAAAAAATATTTTTTCACCACCATGATAATGATGATCCTCTTCAGAAAGGAAACAGAATGAGGCAAAAAAATGTTGTTACTGCTTCAGCTTCTATTTTAGTATTTTTTTCCATCCTCTTATGACTTTTTTTTTGCTTTTGAGCTCGAATCTATGTTATTATTTTTTCTCTCTTAGTCATGTCGAAAAGGCGTCGCCACTAATGTGAAAAAATGTGTAATATCCTTAAACATGAACATGAGCTAAATTTCATCATTAGATTTTGAGCTACTCACTTGCTTATAGGCTTTTAGCAGATGATTTTGTGATTTTTATGGTACAAAAGTGTCATTTATGGACATATTGCGTAGTTGAATGTCCTTTGCGTATGTTGATGAACTTAGTTTTGGATGACTTAAAGGTGTTGATGGGTTGATGTATATTGGGTAGTCTTTAAGATGTTTTTGAGTGACAAATTGTGATTTTTAAGATTATGAACATGTCAATTAGTTTATTAAGTTTTTAATATCACATGCATCCCTATATTTTGAATTGATTTAACATATAAGGGTATAAGCATTTTGAAGTAATATTTAGTATCAAATCAAGTTACAGGTACAATTTAAATGATAAATGTAATGGGCTAACTAAGTCAATAGTAATTCAATTTTGGAAATTTTACATTAAAAAAATTAGCCCAAAATACTAAATCTCTAAGTTTAACTTCAATTCATATGAATCCATTTAATCTTTCAAATTACTACTCAAAAATGCTTTCAATAATCACTTCAACCTCAGTTTCCATCTCTCCTACTCGCTGTGTTATTGAAACATTTATATTGACTTCCCATAAATGTGCGTGCATGTGTCTTTTAAGATGCCTAAATTTACTTATTTCTTTTTTTTTCCTTCCAAATATAGCAGATAAGAAGAGACACAAAAAACAGCAAATTTCATATGAGGAAGGGTAAGTAGGAATTTCTGTTGACTTTTTCTTCATTCGAATCACGTTTTCATAATTTTTGCGCAAAAACATTTCAAGTTGTTCTTGACTTCCTCAACTTGTCGATAATAGTCCAACGGAGAGAAAACAAAGGAATTTTGGGATTTATAGTTTTGGTTGTTTGTGTGGCTTAAATAAGACTAGTTTGAGAATTTAAAGTATCTTTAAATCCCATTCATCCTTAAATAGTTAATTTTTGAAATATCCTTCCAACTCATGTACATCAACAAACAACAAAGAGGTCTCAACTCTAGTTCCACTAATAATATTCTCAAAAAAGAAGACAAATCCCATCCACAGAATGAGAAGCATTACAAACAAATAGTTAAGATCTGCCTTTTGCACATGACTTGCCAATAAATAAGATCTATAATCTAGCTGCAGTATTTCCGTATAATTACATTAAACGGTTTTTGTTATAAAAAAAGGGAAAAACATTGTGTGTTTATGTTTATTGTTGTAATATCATATGCTTGAATATTTTGTTCCAAAAAAAAAAAAATCAGCGATTCATTTCATGATCTCATTCCCTCATAATATGGCCATTGTATTACATCCATGCACGATGTATTTTCCGTTTTGTTCTTGGCTTTCGGGGCATTTAACGTTTCAATAAAAATCTATGAATTTATGATTATCGCATGATTCAATGATATGTTATTAAAGAATAAATAACTTCCATGCTTTTTTTCTTTTTCTCTATTTTTCATTCATAATGGTATAATATGTAGACTGTGAATGGACATTTACGGTACGAGAGAATTTTTGAAAGTTGATTGAAAATTGATCAATTCAAAATAATTTAGATTGAAAAAAAAATTTCTTCTGCATTAAAAATTTAAATCAGAATACTTTTAATCTGATTCCATAAATGAAGTGTAAAATTTATCGTAGCTGTCACAAAAGGTTTAAAGTATGTCAATTTTGATTGACCAAAACAAAAAGTTAAATTATAAATCCACATAATTTAATATATCCGGTTCCCACGACATCCATCCCTTGACCAATTTCTCTCCCTCCATAACTAAAACAGTCACGCTTCCTTCCATTCATATATTCACACATGATTTGTTAATCTCTCATGCGGTCATGTGATAATAATTTTATTAGCTTATTTTATTATTAATCTTTTATTGATTCATCATCATTATGATGTTATATTACTCAATTTCTATTAATAATTGATTATTGTTGAGAGGATGAATAGAGGATATTGAGATGCACCCAGAATAAAATTGACTTTTTTTTCCTTGTAATTTTTAAAATTTAAAGTGTTTAGAATATTATGCATATAAATAAGAAGAATAATAAATTAATAATAATAATAACTATGCGAATATAATGCAAATCTTTTATTACCAACATTTGATGAAATCCAGTTTTTAAGTATTTGAGTCAGGGGGGTCTTATTTGATAAATTGCAACTAATTCATAATTTAAAAAGGTTAAACTTGAAATCAAGTTCCAGTTCTTAGTATTACGTATAAAGTAACAATTTATGGTAGTATGATAAATACCAGAAATGATTTCAAAAGCATTGCAAATATATTTCCACGATTTAATATCCGACAAGATAAAATGATGCAAAATGTCTTCAAAAGAAGCTTTTAAAGTCTGCTTCAAAATTTCAGTTTCATAAATCATTGAACATTCATACAAAAAGAAAACTTTCATATTATCGAAATCAATTCTTCAAAAACTTCCATCCTTCAATACAACATGCTCATCCTTCAACAAATATTACATTTTCATGATAAACTTTGAAGTTTACAATTTTACGAATCAAAAATGACATATTACGTATCATATATTGCAATAAACGTTTACTTACTCAATCATCATTCTTCTGGTATCATATCTCACTGATATAATATAATTGCCTTTATAATCTTCCAATTTTTCGTCTTTCATTTTTTTTGTTGTTGTTGTTGTATTGTATTGCAATCACATTTTGGATTTATTATTTTGTTGCAATGACATCTTCTCTCTTTTGTATGTGATTCAATATTGTCGTCAATTTCATCCGATAATGTCATATTTATCGATAAAATGATGATGATGATATGCTTATGTGTATGAGACACAAAGAATGAAGAGAAAAGAGATAATAATAATAAGAATGGCATATGGCCCGAGCAGTAGGTAGGTCCTCATACTAATAAAAAAATTATATTTTGGTTCAAAAATATATGAATCTTTTGAATTATTAGTAATTTCTACTTACTATAAATTGGAAAATCTATAAATCCATAGATTTGCATTAAATTTCCAACAATACGCAAATTCCTTAAGGCTACCAGACAACTGTAATTGAAATCACCTTTGTAAACCACAACAAAATATTGCACATGACAATCACTTTCTAAAACCAATTTTTACCTCAGGAAAAATCGTTTTCAAATTTTCAGCATCCATAAATATCTCGAAAAACTTCAGTTGTTCGGTAAAATGCAGAAATCCGAGACATTTGAGGATACGTTTATGCGTGCGTGTTCATATGTGGGTGAAATCACAAAAAAAGACAATAAAAATCATCGTCTCGAAAATAATAAAATAAAATAAATTTGTCGACATTTGCATATTGATGATTCGGTAGTTGGGGTAGCTGACGTTCTTTATCTTGAGAGGGTAAGCAAATATTTATTTTTATTTCGATATCTGCTGCAAATTATGCTGTCAAAATCTTTTCTTTTTTTTCTTCTTTATTTTATGAGCGGATGCCGGTTGTGTTGTGGCAATGAAAGATATGGTGAGGTATTTATAGACAATAATTCGTCATATATTATGACTTACAAGGGATGAAAATTTTTCTGCTCGTAAATTTTTATGACAATTTTTTTATGATTTTTTTTTTCTAGCTTCGCATGATTACTTATGTGTGCTGTAAAGCTGCAAGATTTTATGAAAATTTTCTAAAACAATTCTAAAGAGCTTTAACCCCTTATTTTATTACAGCTTTCATAATTGTCTTTAGGGGCTGCTCACTTACGAAGTCCATCAAAAACTTAGACCCCCTTCCCCCCTCTCTCACAAAATCTTCATACAAAAAAAAATCAATTGTTTAAAACTGTCACAGAGCCTCAGACCCCCCTCCCCCCTTAAAAATTGGACATCATAAGTGAAAGACCCCTTAATATCATTGACTTTATTTGAAAACTTTACAATAATTGATGTTATTCAGTCAATCAATCAAGATTTATAATAATAATCTAATCTTAATCAGCTTATCAATTACTATCGATTATGTCATGTTATGATTGATAATTGAGTAACTTTATAGAAGTAATAAATCTTTCTCTTTATTTTTCATAGCTTCATTTACAGCAATGATTATGTTATTGCTGATTTTCATCGTAATTGAAGATGATTTTATGATGATGGAGATTTTATTGAATTTATATGAGAAACGATCTAAGTTTTATTGATTTTGAATATCTTTTTTTTTAGGAAGGTCATTTTTTTGAAACTTGCTTAATTTGTTGCGAACCTATAAAAGTTGATTTTAATTTGTTTTTGTCAAATTAAATTTTGTTTGACATTTTGCACTGCCAATCATTATTATAAGTAGTTTTTCAATCAATCAGCTAACTAAAGTATTCATAAAATTTAGTTTTTTTTATAAACGTGCCACATCATCATCATTATCATAAGCTAGTCTACAGAAAAAATTCATTTCTTAAAAATAAAAAAATCCAAAATAAATTTTTTATTTTAATCCAAAATTGCAAGAAAAATGCAATAGTCAACGACAGATCATTTTCAAGTAATATTAAAGAGCAGAAATGAAAACTTATTTACATTTTTGAGGACGACTTACTAACTGCTTTATTGCATAATCTAAGGAGAAAAAAGTAGGCTAAGAGTTGTAAGATGAATGAAATGAAGGAAATGAATTAAATTTTATTCTTAACTCGTCTTTAGTTTTACTTGAACAAAATTGCAAATTTTTCTTTACTTAAGTGGTGGAATTTAAAGTTCTCATAGGTTAATTTTGTATCAGTTTCATACAGAAAAAATATTCAAAAAAAAATTCAAAAAAAAATTGAAAAAAAAAAAAAATAAAAATAAGAAAATTATGAAGATGCTGAGTTAAAAAAAAATAAGGGGGGCTTGGTATCTAAAAAGCCCACCCTCAGTACCCATAATTTTACACTATCCAATCTATTCAATAATCATTTAAAAATTAATTTCAAATTTTCATTATCAACTACAATTAATGACCAGGCAGCGAAAAAGCCGCGGTGGCCGAGTGGTTAGAGTGTCGGCCTCCTTTGTCAACGACCTCGTTCGAACGGGTTCGATCCTAGGGAAAGTCTAGTCGAATCTGGTGCTTTTTCGCTGCTTCTAGTCTGGCAGCTCGGTTTGTGTCGTCGCGAAACACAAATTTTGCTAGGTACATTACATTGATATACCCTAGGTCAATGTAATTGTGCAGAGCTTGCAGAAAGCATTCGCCATATCTATGGCAAAAACACAAAATCGTCATTTTATGACAAAAACAACACAAAAATCCATCGATGTCAACGCATCAAAAAGGCAATAAAATCTTCACCAAAAATCAACATTTAAGATGAATAAGCTGCTGCTTGAACTCTTAAAATTAATATTTTAAATTTATATATTTGTAATTATTATGAAAAGCAAAATAAAAAATAACATTTTTTTTTAAAAAAAAAAAACAATTAATGACCATATATCCCAAATTAATCGCAATAAAAGAAGAAAGCACCAATGACTCTCCTGATGTCTCAAAGAAAAAAAGTTGAACAATAAGAAATGCAAAATCGTCAACTATCTTCGCTCTTTTCATTCTTTTACAATTTTCATTTAAATCTCATTTTATGCCAGCTTGTGATGTTATCTTTAAATAAGCTTAGCTGAGGGAAAACGAGTGGTGAATGTACAGTCAGTGAACAGTTCAGTCATTCTGTTAGGAATATAAAAATGAAAAATTTCCATTGGAGTTTTGGTGAACTTCCAGGTTGGAAAGAGATGAAGTTAATTTTTATTTGAAATTTTGTGTAATTTTCTGGATTAACTAAGGATGAAATGTCAATAGTCATAAAAATTACAAAATTTAATTTTTTAGATTTTTTTGTGGGAAAAATTGAGAAATCAAGCAATTAACTTCAAATTAATTCTTTTAAAATATTGTATGGGTTACAGATTTGTGTATTTTTCAGTATTCATTGACTATGTCTTTATGATGCTGCGATACAAAATTCAAACTTCCAATTCATTTCTTAAATAAGTTCTAAAAATAAATTTTTGCCCTCGCATCTTCAACAACTCAGAAGTTTCCACAAAATAAGTTCATAAAAGTAGAAGCAGAACCAGTAGTAGCAAAATCAAATTTAAATTTAGAGTAAGTAGATAGACTGCTCACTTACAGCACGAAGACTATTCATCGTGAGAAAATAATGAAAATTGAGGTTGTGAAAAAGAATTTATTTTTTCATGCATTTCCAAACAAGATGAAGGTGATTGCGATTCTTTCTACTTCTTCTTGTTACTTAATGCAATAAAAAAATAAAAAGAGACAATTCCTTTATTTTTTTTTTTTTTTGCATATCTGATATCATTCAAATGTATTCCTATTGAAATCGATATTCAATTCGACTTGATGTTATTATCAAAAAAAAAAATGAGAGAAAGAGGATGAAAGGCGGGCATAAACAGCACAAAAGGACACTCTCTTTTGATGCTGAAATCGCTACTTAAAGGCAATCAAATTTTGTTAGCTTTATCGTTTCTTTTTTGTATGATACTTTTGGGAGATCATTTTGACTTTTATTTTAAATTGAAGTGCTAGATTTCTTTTGTTGTTTAAGGCTCTAGTGATTTAATCTTCGTCTGCCGTAAAATTGATGAAGACTTTTTGCGATTGAAATTAACAATTTATCAGCTCAAAGGAAATATTGATGAGATGAATGCTTTTGAGATTTTATGACTTAATGGAATATGAAGCAGTGTTGGCGTTTTTATGGTGGAACTAATGAAATTGGGAAGTCAGATAAATGCTAGATTTTGAAAGCTAAATATTCATTTTCAAGCGAATCAAATGAATGCGTTTCAATCATCAATCTCTAACATTCTTGAATGCTTTCATGCCATCCTGCTGCCTCGCTACTGGGAAGTGATGTATGACGAGGAGAGAAAAAAAGATGAAGATATAATGATGACGATCATAATATTATGGAAATGACAAATGAACAAAATTGTTTCAGAACACAAAAAGAAATAAAATGATAAAACTTTACAAAAGGAATTTTTTTTATTTCTCTTCTTTTTTTCTTTTCATTTAATTTGAGAAATGAGCGGGGATGTGGAAAATTTCATTCTTCCAACTGATTTTTTCTTTAGCTCAAAATTCATTTTTATTCAATATTCAATATTTTTCTTGTTGCTGTTGCCAGGTTAAATGGATTGTGAATTTTTAAAAGTTTATTTGAATTCCAAATTTGTACTTTGAAATTTTTTAAATTATTATTGTTTAAATTTAATTCATCAAAATTGAAAGCATAAATTTCATTAAATTGAAAAATTTTTTAACATGAAAAATAAAAATTAAAAAAATATCCAAAATTAAATTCAATAAATCTCTCAATTCAAACTGTTCATCTCAATTTCCTCTTCCTCTTCAGCCTTGCTTAATTCTCATTTTAATGACGTTCTAGCAACAATGAAAATTATTAATACTCAATTCCCATAATTATTTACGCTTCTTTTCATCATTTAATTAAATTTGACATTCATATCGGAATTATTTCCTCGGATATGCTTTTATTGAAAATTGATTCTTATTGGAAATATTAAGAGGCTCATGCTGTTCATTTGAGGAGTTTAAAGCTCTTTAAAGCGGACATAAAATTAAGTTGAAATTGAGTAAATTAACAGTTTTTATTGTAAATGAATAAATTATGAAATTTAGATTAATTTAAAATGAAATGTGGATGAGAAATTTTAATAAAGTTTGAATATTTTATTTTAATTAGTTGTTTATAATGAAGTTACATATTTGTCTGTGGTATATTAAAAACAATATTTCAAAAATGGATATGTGGGGATGTGAAAATATAATTTTTGTGTCAATAAATTTATTTTGAGTTATCAAAATTAACCGAATATTTATTTTAATGATATTGTGATCGGATAACTCTAAGTTTATCCAAATAAAATTGTTGATGCATTTTATTAATCTTTTTTTAATAACTTATAAAAAATTATCATTTCAACAAAAATTTACTAATTTTTTAATCTTTAAAGCCTATCGTTAATAATCGAAACTTTCAAAAATATCAACGAAATCTTGACTTCTAATTTTATATCCTTTTTCATTTTTCATGAATAAAAAGTTAAGATTGCTAATCCCACACACATAATCTTAAAGAGAAAAACATTCATTTTCAAAGAAAAAAATAATAGGGGAAGTGGAAGAAGAAGAGTCACAACAGAAATTCGGGTTTGTTTAGCATTCTGTAAATGAGGGAAAGGAAAATGTAAAGCACAAATAATTAACTGAATAAACACTTGAAAATTTCTTCTGAGAAGGTAGCTCATTTAAATTATTGAGAGGTGGAATTACTGAATCGATATAAAAAATTTTCAAATGAATAAATTGTGAATATGATTCTATTAAATCTCATTTCAAATCCTTTTCGAGTTTGATTAAAGATCTTGAACAAAATTAATTTCTTTGATATTTTTTGCAAATTTTCTCGAGGCTGAATTTTTATGAAATTCCTAGAAGAATTATTTGATTATTTACGTATTAAGAAAGTTTAGATTGATATTAAGCTCAGATAAAATTGTTGAATTGAAATAAATTTCTTATTAATTTGATAAAATGTTGATTGTGCATTTGATTTGGAAAATAATTGATCGTCGATTATAACTAAATAAGTTGATTACCCACATTTGAATTTATAAATTTCAAAAAAATATTTTTTGTTTAGTAAAGAAAAATTAAACCGAAAGATTACATTTCAATTGAGTTCTAGAATGAATTGTTATTGAAATTGCTAAATGTTTGCATTTTTTAAGATCCTGATCAAAGAGAGTCCTCGATCTGAACAGCAGAAATTTTTTCAAAATTTTCCACAAAAATATCATTTTATTTTTTGTAACAGAAATTTTTAATTCATTTTGTTTTTAAAGGAAGTTTTCGAATCAAAAACAAATAATTCAGAACTTTCAGTATTTAGTAGATTTTATGGTACAAAACCAAATTATTTCGACAAATTTTGATATTTTCAAAACATAAATTCAAGCATACGTGGGGGTTCTCGATTTGAACAGTTGTTTCGTTCCAAAAATTTTCTATTCAAATCGAATTTAATCAAATCGAAACGTTTGAAAAATGATCGTTAAAAATGAAAATTGGAACTTTTGTATAGGAAATTTTTGGTTATTCAAATCGAATCTGTTCAAATCGTGGATCCCCTGTACTTAAATATATAATAACTAAAATCATCACGCGACTTTATCATTCAAATTTAAACTACACAACTCAATGCTATAAATAAGGAAGAATAATCAACACGAAGTAAAGCAGATGAAATGTTCTCGTGTAGCAAAATCAAATTATATGAGATTTTCATTTCAAAGCAATTTCTCAATCTCATTTATTTTATGAGTGACGTATACAAATGTTTTACACTTAATGATATTCAAACATTTCATTTCATCTTACTCAATACGATTCATGATAACTTCCATCTTCAGGATTGATTTCATCCTCTTTTATTTATTTCCGAGTATATTTTTATCATCGCATGAAATAGTTACTTAACATGCCAGTGCTACATGATGTCAAAAGAGTTGTCATTTTCTTAACATGTAATACATACAACTAATAGTTGCTAAGTTGATAGATATATCCAGTAGGGAATCATTAGGAATATAAAAATGTAGGTTAACATTCAGAAATTGCGAAACGAAAATCATTGAAGCAAATCTCATTTGGCAAGATTAAAATTGAATTCCATTTCATACTTAAATATCCTCTCGAATCTCTTTTCTACTCATTTTCCACGTCGACGCCAGGATGAAAAGTGGAAATCCTTATAAAAAAATTTGAGTAATGAAGCTCATTTTCAAAGCTTTTAGTGTCTAGTGTGGCGCATATTACAGAGAATATGGATGGTACATGATATTCAGTAATTTGAGAGAATTGGCCGTTCGAGGTCAAATTTAAAGCAAATACACAAAATCCCAAAACCAACCATGCCTAAAAAGCTTCAATTCCCCAACCAGACAAAACAAACAGAAATCAAACTCATCCAGCAACAAGCTCAATTTTCGACAAAACTCATGGCAAGTTGAGTTGATCAAAGGACGATTTGAGAATATTTTTACATAAATTTATTCAGTAAATTTACTCGCGCATAAAAATGTTGATGATATGCAGAGGTACTTACTTGCCATTTTACTTAACACAAACATTCAACGCCTTCTGCTGATAATGTCGGAATAGGAAAAATAATCTAGTGACATAATTCGATAAAATATCCCCCAACTACATCAAAACGGCAGGAGCTTCTTTCCTTCCTCTTGCTCTATATTACAACTTGTGGAACACGAAAGATTTACTGCTATGCAGTTCACTTCAACATGTATCTTCCTCGTTCCTCATTCACATCATGAATTGAACGTCTTTTCATTATTTTTGTTAAAATTCTATGTCCTTGTCTCTGCTCTTCATCTTCTTTAAATTCCCATTCATTCTTTGAAGCGGTAAAATAAATCAGAAGTCAATAATTCATTGGGAATTGTAAAGTATCATAGTGATGATTTATTGCCAATTTTCTTTCGTACTATCAACTTACTTTCGAATCAATAGATACAATGGATGTAAAAGGAGCATTAAAAAGGAGGGAAAAGGCCAAACAAAAACAGAATAAGGAACATAAGATATTGAAGAAGGTGGTATGGATGGATTTGGTTCAATTAAATAGCTCAATATGAATTTTTTGTGATGGATTTAGGATAGTGTTAAGTTACAAAACTACGCATTAGAATCTAAAATTTTCATATGACCCCCCTAAAAATCTTTAATTTTTAGATCTTGTCTTTTTAGAATTTCCTTTTCAATTAGACTGCTAGGCAGGCAATAGGTACAATAGGACCCGTCTTCGATAGGGATCGCAGTGCCTCCAACTAGTCATGGCAGCTCACACTTTTCGTTGGACATTGGACTACGTTTTCGTGCTGAATGATGCATTATTGGCTATATTGGAACCCTATTTGTCATTGTCAGACTGCTAGGCCATCTCTATACTTAAACATGCTTAAACATCCTAAATCTTACACATTATAAAACTCTTAAAATTATTTTTATCTAATTTTAATGTCACAAATCAATTTTTTAGGGTCACAAATGGACAAAATTCTTTAAAATCACAATTAAAAAAAAATCGAAAAAATTTTAAACACCCAACACAATCCATACTACCTGTCCACTTCCTTTTTCACAAGAAAAAAGTTAAAATTGCCACATGAGAGTTAAAAAGGAAGAAGAAACTTTTTAAATTCAATTCCATTTTTCTTCTCTTTCCTTCTACTTTTTTGTGGTCAATTGAATAAGTATGTGAAAGTATTATGTCTGCATGATTGTTAGTTTCATAACATTGAGAATGTAAAAGAAAAGGAGGTAAAAATAACAAGAAGACAAAGTTAAGTGCTTGCAACTGACATTTTTGAGTCAAGAAAATAATGAAACATATGAACATAATAAGCTTTTGTTTGCAATTGTTTAAGTACTTTCTGTTAATGAAAAACTAAAAGAGCAAAAAAGAAGAAACATGAACAACAAGAAGACATTTACGTCTGTTGATGATTCTAAGAGGCTCATAATTTCCACTTTGTCGTACGCTTGAAGATACAAAAGTTGTAATTATGTACTTATTGCGCTTATTACTGTTGTCGTAGGACGACTACCAACGAATGTCTATTTTCTCGATCAATTAAATTTACATTTTGATGAGGGAAATGTATGGAAGTGATGTTTAAGGATTTTTAATTTATTTTTTAAGGCTGTCTTGAGGTTATGAGGTTTATATAAAGAACTTATTGACTAAGTGGGTAGTCAAGGAATCAGGAATTTATAAAACAATATTTTTTTTTTATCAAAGTTGGTTCAATTCTCATGAGAATTAAATATTTAAATATCACAAAATATTTATGACTTTCAGAAAACTTTATGTCAACGATACTTCTTATTAACAGCCTTAACAATCAAAATTAAATCAAACATTATTAATACATAGACCCCCCAGAAGCAATAAACGTCATGACATTAGGCAATTTGATGGCAATGAAGAATATACTTAATTAAATTAATTAATTATTCATGGATCTAGAATCACTTACTTATTTCTATCATATTAAATAGCATCATTGCTGTATCTTATTACTAACTAAAAGCTATTTAAGTTTGAGAACTTCTTGTTTAAACCAAACAAATGAAAACTTCCATTAAGATTTTTTTTTTCTTGCAACAGGAAATATCTAGTTTATTTATAGTCATCCTTTAAATGTCACTTTTAAATTATATTGACCTAAAAAGCTTGTTCATGCAACAATTTTAAAAATAACTACGATCCCATTACCTGCAATAACACAGAAAACTATCATTCTGAATTTAGCAAAAAGGAGATGAAAATTTTCAAAAGAAAAAACATTCAAGCATGGAAAAAATTCCTTAAAGCAAAAGCTCATCGTATAATTAATTTCTCCCATTTCTGCATTTTCCAACTAAGTATTGTAATTGTATTCTGCACTGAGAAAGTCTTCGGAGATAGATGAAGAACAAGCGAAGCAAAGGAAGAGGAAAAAAAATTAATGGACTGTTGTCCATGAAAGATAGAATGAGTAATTTTTAAGAGGATATAAATGACCAATAGAATTGCTATTTCCAATAGAAAATTAATTGACTTGTATAATTATGTTGAAGGAATAAGGAAGAGAAAGAAAATGACAGTTAAGTTGGATTGGGATATGAATTTTGTAAACTAATTATGTATACGCAAAGCCTTGAATTTTTGGCAAGTTCAAAAATGACACTACTGGGGGTCCTCGATTTGAGTAATTGTTTAGTTCCGAAAAAATTCTGCTCAAATCGAATTTACTCAAATCGAAACTTATGAAAAATGACCGTTAACAAATGAAAATTTGAATTTTTGTATGGGGACACTCTAGTTACTCAAATCGAGTCAACTCAAATCGAGGTCCCGCAGTATTAACATAACCTTAGATTAAACTTCTTCGGTCAGAAAATTTTTTTATTAGCGTTCAGATTTTTTTTTTATGAGAAGCTTTCAACTTTGCAACTTTGTTATTTGAATTATTTTGATTAATAAATCCATGCATACACTCCTTCATTCATATTTCAAAATAAAAAAAATCATCATTTCATTCACAGAAATATCCGTCAATCCATCCACACAAAATCAAATAAAACAGGAACTACTACTATATTTACACGCATCAATCAAACATGACATCATAGGATTGAAAAAGAATTGCTTCTGACTTTTCATTAAGTTCCATTTAATGTGTATGAGTGAGCTTAAAAGCTGTAATTAAATTGCCTAAAGGTCTGTAATATAGTAATGATGGCTTAATCCGAAAGGCACAGATCGGATAATCGAGATGAAATCTGGCACCAAGTGAGGCCAGCACCAAGCTGGCATACAATTTAAGTGCTGGCCGCACTCCGGCTTGGTGCCGGATTTTGTCTCGATTATCCGACTTGTGCCTATATCCGAAAGGCATTTTATTGTACAAGGTCCTACTTTACGGAGAAATAATATTTTGGACTTTTCATTTGAAATGGGAGAGATTTAAAGTTTTTTAGAAATTTTGTGATTAAAAAATTTAAGCTTTTGAGCTAATTGAGTTTTAATTGAAAGTTTTTCATTTGTGGAATAAAAATTAAAAAGCTTCAAAACCATTCATTTTTTTTAAAGATAATTTTTCTATTTTTCAAAAAGATTCTATCTTTAAAAATGTAAATCAATTTCGTTCATAAAATAAAAAATTTATCTCAAAAAGCTTGCAAATAATTCGATAATCTAATCACGATTCTTCCATAGCCAGACAGTTTGCTTCTCCCCAATGGATTAAAAAGTTTTCAATCCGATATCATCGAGTGTCATAATTTATGCCATTGAAAAAAGTTCGATATTCAAAAGAAGAGATAGAGATGGAGGATGGAAATGTTGTCAATTTTAATGATCTCAGTTTTATTGAATCTATGAAAAGACAACCAGACTTGTTTCCGGATAAAAAAAAAATATGAATGCAAAACTTTTATTATCGATAGAGAAAAGTTCGTTGACTTTTATGCAGAATTGTGATTGTTGATGCAAATCTTTTGCATAAATTAAAGAATAAATGATTATAATGTGAATTCAATAATTGTAATAGGGATATGTAGGACATTTATAGATCTGGTAGAGAACATATTATTTTTTTATAAATCTGATGGTAAGTTTGAATTTTTTGTGTTTTAAATTGAATTGAAATTAAAATATATAGTAAAGTCTCTTTGAAAAGGTTCAAAATCATGAGCTTTTAAGTATACCAAAAATAAACAACAGAAGAAGATTAAAAGTGAAGATCTCATTTGTGAATTTATGAATTAAATTTCAAAATATCCAAAATAATTTCAAAATACAAATTTTATAATTTAACGATTGAAATCTTCTTAATTAAATTTTCTTTTCCATTCAGCATTCAGCAATGCTCTAATTAAATCTAATAAATATTATTTTCATCTCATATCAGCAATCTTCATATTTATTTGAAATATTTCGAATTGCCAGCATAAATAATTCCCCAATTATGAATGGCAAGAAGGCACAGATACTAAATGGTACGATATTTGTCTACTCGACACCATCATTAAGAGCACAGCGAAACAATACTGATGTCAGAATATTTGAAAATTTAATATCAGTGTCAATGAATCAAATATCAATGGAGCATAAAGCTTTTGGCATTTTGAAATGGAAAATATTTTGATAAATGAGATGGAAATGCTTTGAATAATTTGATATTTGTTGAATTTTACGAGAAAATTGATTTTGACAAATTTGGTCGTGTTATTGATTTATTTATTGAAATTGGTACGGAGATGTAAATTTAAGTGTCAAATTGCTGTTTTAAGAGCTTTATTTGTTTAAAAATTTAATTTTGGAGGTACAAAATTTAATCAATTGATTATTTTTTTAATAGTAGCTTGTTCTGAGCATAAAGAATCAAATTCATAAATTTTTATATTGAAAATTATCAAGCTTAAATTTAATAAAACTAATTTTTAGACAATCAATTTATTCTTTCATCTATCGACGCACAAATAGAACCTCACAAGCCTCAATAGCCACAACATGTCTTAATTATTATAAAATTCAAATCATCACGATTGACCTCGATAATTGCAAATGAAAATTTTTATTTAATAAATCTAAACATAATTAAATTGTCAGCATTTGTATGTAGAACAACCTCTATCCACTAAAAGTATAAATCGCTCAAAACAACAGCATAATGAACAATGAAATATATTTCATTAAATGTCTGCTTCAATTAATTTCATATATTATATCAAAGAGCCATCGTGTGGTGCTTAACAAACATTATAGAACATAAAAGCTCGTGTCGTTCAAATGAAAGTGTGATAACATTTTTTTAATATAACTTTATGCTCTCTAACTCGACAGATAATTTTTTTTGCTGTCGAATGACTGACAGCATTGGAATCTCGTTGTTAGAACATGTATTAAGTTGATTAAAAGCGCATTTCTGAGTTATAATTATTTTTAGAGACTCAAAGGAATAGAAATTCAGAGCAAAATTATAATCTCTTAAATCTTCTAATTATCAGTTCCTACATCATCCAGAAAACTCTCATTAAATCTTCCTTAACTTCATAATCCATTCTAATCACCACCGAGAGTCACAAAACACCATCCTAGTCTACAATCACTTAAGCAATGCGACAATATAAAATGTTAATTGTACAAAGTAACAAGGAAACCAAAGAGAGGGAGGGAAAAATGTATAAATGAAAAACTTTTTCATCTTTCCTCCTGTCGACATCGTACAAAGTTTAATGACAACACGTAAAGCGTGATAATTTAGTTATAATAATATTCACAGTAGATTCTTCCTGTTTTAATGTGGTTTTAATTATGTCGCATGGTGATGCAATTAACTCAATATTCGAGATATGAAGCTGTAATCAAAGTGGAAAAAATGTTGGTTTAATTTTAGGATTTTGTGATGGTGATGGATGGAAAGTTTTGGGAAGAAAATTTTCTTTTTTTGTGACTTGGAAGAGTCGAGATTTTTTTAAAATTATGAAGTAGAAAAAGGCGTTTTGATTTTTTTAAGGTTAAATCTAATATTTGTAGGTAGTTAGATCTAATAGAAATTTTAGTACAAAATGTTTGAATCAAATAATCTAAATAAAGTTGAAATCAAAAAATTATAGAGAATTTCCAAAAAAAAAAGGGGTTAATGAGCTTTTATTTTAGCACCAAAATAATATCAAAGTCTAACCCCACAATTTTCTATACAAAAATTTTTTTACAAACCCTCAAAAGTTATCACCTGCAAAACTAACCACATGACTAAGTCCATAACCCATAAGAGCATAAATTCTACATCCAAGATTGTCAGAAATTATGCCATCAAAGCACTGCCATAAAAACACTTTTTGCGATTCACGTGAGAAGAAAAAAAAATATCTACGAAGCATAATCATCAACTCATTTAACACGTCATACAATTTAATTTAGCTTTCACGCTCGCTATACGTTTAAATGTATGAGAACATATAAGCATGAATATATATGTTTAATTAAACTTTCATGACAGTTGACAACAAACTAATGTGATACTGAAGTGCGATGTATTATGTCTGCAAACATGCGGTAGTAAAGTCATAATCAGCAATTTTCACAGTATATTTCACAAAATACATGCATATAATTTCATGGATATTGTGTAGATTTTAATGTTGAGATAAGTGACTTCATATTATGTACGTATGCCACAACATGAACTTTATTTAATAACAGTCGACATTGAGGATGAGGATGAGTTTCTTTTAGATGTTATGTGCAATATATTACGCGAAACTTTTTTGATGGAATTTTTTTTTTCTCCTTACGTCTCTTTTTTAAGTTAATATATCCTGAAGTATGTTGAGAGCTTTCGTTGTGATATTATGAATGTTGAGTTTATTCCATTTCGTCAAGTGAATCGCTTTGATAATGTTCATTATGTTTGTATTAATGAATTGCAGGTTAATATTATGAATTAGATTCGAAATTAAATTTTTTAAAGTAGAAAGCATTTCAAAACTAGATTTGAACAGAAAATTATAAAAAAAAATTCAAAAAAAGGCAAATTTTAGCTGCCAAGTATAAATTATAGTCTCAATCTGGGGCGGACTATATTTTTTTGGAAAATATTTTTTTGGACCGGAATTTTTTGGAAAATATTATTTTCCAAATAAAATTTTTCCAAAAAAATCCGTTTCCAGAAAACTGCAATTCCAAAAAAATCCATTCCAAATAATTCCTTTTCCAAAAAATTCCGTTCCAAAAAAATATTTTCCAAAAAAAAACATGCTTCCCCTCAATCTGGTATTTCACACAATCTAAAAACAGAATTGCAAGGTAATCGGCTTGTGCAGGCGAAAACCACAAAATTCTTGATAATTTATAGGATTTTTCTTTCGCCTACGCAGGCCGCCTGCCTTGCAACTCTATCTAAAACCATAACTGAAAATCTTTTAATTAATATGATTTCAATCTAGGACTTGATGATCTGGATCTAGTACCTCAATTAGTCACAAACTAGGAATTTATGTATTCTAGAGCTAGTACATTTTATGTTTTAATCTAGGAAATTCTGTGGACTAGAACAGTTACATACTAGAGTAGAAATTGCAATGAAGTGCTTTGAAAAAAAAAACTAATCGTCAATAAAAATTTAATTAAATATTAATGATTTGCAATTTAATACATTTTGAATCAAATCATTCTACAATTTACGTCTTGAAGCTGTTCTCATTCAAGGTGAAGTTTGAAAGAATTTTTTATTTAAAAACCATTGAAATAAAGATTTAATGATGCAAGTAACGCCTGTATTGACATTTGTCGAGACTTGACATTGTTTTCTATTTTTATTACGTGATCATGTTGAAAAATTTTAATGCCATTCTAGTATAATCTATAACGCAATACTCTTATATATCCTCATTCCAGAAAAAAGCCAACAAAGTTGAATCATTATAATGATTATTTCCTACATGAATATACAAAACTATTTTGCATTTTTAACTTTTCCTCGTGATTTCATTTTAATTAAAAATCCCTTTCATCGTCCTCATCAGTTCCGCATTTAATTGATGAAAATCAGAGAGGAAAAAAAAAATCTTTTTATAAATAAATTCTTTTATAGTTTTTTTGCTGATTTCACTCAATGCACTTCATTTATGGCTCAAATTTGAATTCATAAATAAATACAACAATTTGTATGACATACAAACCTGTTGATATGGTGAACTCAATCATGTGTTGTCAGCAATAAATATAAAAATAAAAAGGTTAGCTTCAATCTGCATTTTTTTATTTTTATTTCCATTTAAGTATATATGTACTGTTGTTCGATAACGAATAGGTAATGAATGTTTTATGGAGTTGTGAAAATTTTATTTTCAACTTGGAGCGCTTTGTTTCGTGGACGGATTGAATGGATTAGATTTGTTTAGTATTTATATTCAAAGAAAATTTCAATTTGCTTTCGATGAATTCTGAATTTATAAAAAAAAAATTTTGAAAATTTAATTTTTTAAAAATAAATTTTTAATTTCAAAAATCTTAAATTTTTATTAAAATTTGGTTCAAAAATTTGTTTTTAAGATTTCAAACTAAATTTTGATTTTTTTCCAATTTTTTCATATTTTCAACCACTCTAAAAGTTTTTTTCATATTAAAATAAGTTTTAAAACTTGTAGCACTAAAGACATTTTTGAAGCCCTAACTTTAATGATTCCATCAATTCAATCTTGACTCCCTCTTTGCACATCGTCAATATTCTTAGTACAATCTGTACTTTTCAATATTTCTTTTTTTGCTGTAAGCTCTTACACAAGTGCAAACTTAAATAAAGAAAAATCACAATTGACAAAAAAAAAACTTTTTATTTTCTCAATTCCTTTTTTTATCATCGTTGAATATTTTTCATCCATTTTTCATACCAAACAGCAAAAAGTATTCACTGCGACTGGCTTTTATTGAAAAAAAAAAAAAAATCTTTTCTTCCAGTCGATCATAAGAATAATGCTTGAAATCTATCTGTTTTATTATTGAATCATTTTGATTGCTTATTTGTTGAAATAAGCTATTTGTCATATTTGTAGTATCAGTCGTGATTGATTTGTTCAATTTTCTCTCGTTTTTTACTGAATTGTTTTTTCTTACTCTATTTTTATTGCACTTAATTTTTATTTCAGGAAATTTATTGCTCAGACAAGGTAGTTGAATTGTTTTAGTATGGTTGCTGATGAGGATGTTAAAGAACTTCAATTTAATGCTTAAGTTTTATTGATCGTAAAGCTTTGATTTTTGTTTTCTTTTGAAAACAAGACTTTTTTTTTTTGGAATTCACAAGAAAAATTTGACTTTCTTAATTAAAGTTTCTTACTTCTTTTATTGAGTTTTTGGTTTAACTGAACGGTTGTTAAGAGTTTAGTTAAAGTACTAAGAATTAAAAGGTAAAATTAAATTTCTATCTAAAAAACTGATGTGAGCAATTCAAACATTGTGACCGTTACAGTTTCCAAACATGCTAAATTCGAAGTTAAATACCCCTTGTTCGAAAATTCGAAAAAATTTAAACTCAAATTAAATCATTTTCACTTGAATTTTTTTAAAGAAAATGAATGTATCCATAATTTAAGACTGTTACAATGTTATATAAATAATAAAAGTTCGTAAAAATGGTTTCGTAAAAATGAGTTTTCGAATTTTTGAAAGTCGTTATTTTAATAGCGACTCGAATTGCGCACATCAGCTAAAAAATTTTCTCTGTTCAACTTAAAAAAAGAACTTCGAATTAAATTCTTTGATTTAATTTTAACTTGATTTATTCTTTGAGATGAGAAATTAAGCTGATCTGTTTCTTTTGTTCTTTAGTTCAAAACTTTGGCTTTTGAGTTGCAAAACTCTTTTCACTTATTAAAATTTCAAATTTTTTTTCATTATTCGTCTTTTAAAAAAACTTCACAGTTCAGTTTATAAAAATCCTTTTATTGTTTTAAACCATCTATTTTTGCTTTTCATCTCTTGCTTGAATTTTTTTGTTTTATTATGTGAAAAAAGAAAATACGAAACGAATGAGGGATTGAAGCTTGCAAGTCGGGAAATTTTTATTGATTAGTTTCTGACATAAAAGCTTTTTTGTGAGGTAATTATTGAAAATTTGAAAATTTGAAAAGTAATAAGAATTTTAAATTTTTAAATACTACTGAAATTTTTGGTAGATTTTTATTTTTTGGAATTTGTAAATTTATTTTTCAATTATTGAATTACCTAAGTTAAATTTTTTTTTTTCTTTTTTCATCATAACAAAAGTACCGTACCCCCTAAAATAATATTTTTAAAATTTTTAAAAATTTCAGCATAATAAGTAATTCCCGTCATAATAATTTATGATCCAATTAGTAATTCAAATTTTACTACACTCCATTTATTTTGTAAAAATTGCGTTGAAAACTATTTAAAACAAAAGAATTTTTTTAGACGAGCACCTAAACATTCAGTGCAGGAAGAGGAAAATGAAAAGATTATTTTTCCTTCCTTCTGCTTGTTTTTTATGTTCCTCTCTTTTGAGAGACTTTTTTTTCATGATAAACATGATAAATAAAAAACTAAAAGATTTTCAACAAAAGTTTTCGTTGCATTTTTTTAAGGATAGAATTTTTTTATATCTTTCTTTATTCCTCGACCTCATTGTCTTTAACAATGGTGATGGTTAGTTTTATGATAAGGAGATGAATAAGAAAAATCTACAAATAAATTTTTGCAGTTCTTTATATTCCTTTGCTTTTAACGCCTTTTTAAGTGATTTTTTTTTTCAAATTAGTCAATTTTTTCAGTCCATAAATTATTTAATCAATTTGCGTTGACGAAAAATTGTTAAACTCAGCACAAAAAATCTTAAATTTGAGTTTTTAAATTAAAAAAATAATTCAAACTAAGAAAACATTTAAAAACATTCACTTCAGCTTTTTTCATGTTTTTAACCTGTTCAACATTAATCTCAAGTGGCAATAAGCGTTGATCCGCATGGTGAATGAGCAAAGCAAAAGAGAATACAACAAACCAAAATGATGAAAAAGCTGAAGGTAAAATTAAGTAATTTTTCATTTTCCTGCATCCATCTCTTCCTTCTTTCTAACTGAAAGATGAAAAGAACAGCTTTTTAAATGATACAACACAGTTTCTAGGTTTTGTAGATAGCTTGTATTGCTGCTATTATTATTAAATAAATAAATAGTTTGAAGTGAATTCAGAAGAAGCCAACGTTTTGTGCTGTTCATTAAGCAACTGAACTATTTTTTTTCCCCTTTTTCTCCACTATCCTCATGCAACAGCTGGATAATAACATGAAATGCAATTGTTGTTCATGAAAGTGGAAAAAATATAAGAAAATGTATGGAAAAAAGTTGTGAATTTCTTAAAGAGAAATTTCCGGTTGAAGCTGAATGATTTTTCATAGATTTTATGAGGAGAAATTTGTTGTGAAGAGAATTTAAGGAACGAAAGATTTTTTTGATTTAAACCTAATTTGATAGCTAAATCTTTTTTTCACACTCCTTTCAAATGCTTCTTTTTTTCAAAATGGCAGTGAGAGTGAGTCGAAGTGGCTCGGTGGCGAAATTCCTCGGTGGCTTCGGTACCTAATTATTGCAACACCGATCCTGCGATCATGGGTTCGAGACTCGACATGAGAAATTTTTCACGTGTCTTTTTTCGAATCATATGCACTGCGAACGCGACTCACAGCCTCCCTTTGAAGGCTAAAGGTAGTAATGCCATCAAAGAAGTGGTTCTGATTCCACTTTAAGCTGTAGGTCCCAGGCATGAACGATATGCTCCTAACATTTAATGTCTGAGATAAGTGATATTAGAATGCTGAAATCAACGCCGCAATACTTCTTAGAGGAGTAAAGGGAACTACTTAATATATAAATTCAATCAAATTTCAAAAATAGCATCTTTCACAAAAATATTGCATTAATCTCAAAAAAATTACAAAAGTCCTCGTTTATATCGAGGGACTTCAGCGCATTTTTGACGCAGCGATTAGCAATTGATTAAATAGAAAAGAATGTCGAGTTTTAAAACTCTATTGCTGTTTCTTTAATCATAATGCATTTCAATAATAAGTTTAAAACTAAAGATCAAAATTCCTTTAAAATTGATTTTTATAATGTTCAAACAAAATAAATCAAATAAACAAATTGTGATTGTGTTTTTATTTTTATTTGTGGAAATTTAAAATAGTTAGAACGAAATTAAGTGAATAAGTTGTAGCTATTAATGTACATAAAGCATAATACTAAACAAAGTTTAGTAAACAAAGCAAAACAAGTTTTCAAAAATGCGCTAAAAATTTCAAATTCTTCTATTTGTTTAAAAACATTTCCAAAGCCATCTTGATTAACTAAAATCCCTCCGTTAAAGACCATTATCATCTGAGACTAGACACATATCCACAAAAATCCTCAGTTGTTTGCCCATTTAAGTGGAAATTTTGCTTATCGTCCAACGAGAATAATCTACTTAAAATATGACCCATGTTAATTGAATATCAAGTAGCTTAACGATAAAAAAAAGCGCAAAGCGAGAAAGAAGAAATTATTAAAATGACACTCATATATTTCTTTGTGTTTCTTGTTTTTTATATGCGTGCTTTATCTGCTCCTGAACCTAGAACTTTTTGCTTTGTATTATTTTCAATGTACATGGCAAGTGATAAAAATGTAGTCATTTATAGGCTAAGTAGGAAAGATGAGATGAAATTTAAAGAAAACAAATGCTACACTTTTTTTCACGCGCTATCTTTTGCTCGTGTTTCCGTTTTTTTTTTTTTCCTCAATATTTGGTATGGTGAAAAATTATATGCACAATGAAAGTAAGAAGACAAAATTACGGTAATAAGTTTCAATTAAATTTTTTCTTCTGCTTTTTTTGTTCATCCAAAAGCAAGAAAAAAGATACAATATACATGAGAGCTTATTAGTGGAGGCTTTAAAGAACATATGAGAGTTTAGAAGTGTAGCAATATAATAACAAGTTGGAAACGACTGTTTTTGAAATTTTTTCTGGTTTACTGCAACTCTGTATAAACTGAACTGGAACATAAATCTAGATATAAGGTATGAGTAGAAAAGTTTGTATTACAGAACCGTAGGGGAAGATCCAAGGGGTCTTGACCCCCCCCCCCCCTTCAAGGAAAAATTTCTTCACTTTCATACGATTCGTATAATACGAAAACATTTTTGGATACGCCCCTGGTCTGTAAGAAAATCTATAAATCTATAAGAAATTTTGTAGGGTTTCCAATCCCGGGATCCCGAATCCCGGGATACCGGGATCCCGCTGTTTTTTCAGTAACCTAATCCCGGGTTTGAAAACAGTCTCAATCCCGGGATTACGGGATTGAAAATTTCCTTAAATTTACAAAAATTAACGATGAAAAAAAATTAAATTTTTTATCATTTTTCTAATTTTTATGGTGTTTTTACCCGTTTTTATATTTTTTATCTACTTTTGATTTTAAAAAACAAACAAATTTGAATACATTTTGGTTTTTTTATCTTTTTTTGTTATCGTATTCTAAGCCACGCCTCTTTTTCACACGAATTTTGGAAATAAGTACAGGTCAAATTTCAATATAAGTTTATTTGTTTACATTTAGAGAAAATCTCAGTAAAACTTTTCATTTTTTGTTTACACCGCTACTTAAACATACATGTTATGTGAATAATTAAAATTTCTGGTTTGACTTTAACTATTAAAAAATTAGTTTTGAATGCAATTTTCTCAATATAAGTAAAAAATACTTATATTTCATACATGCAACTTAAAAGAGTTGACTTTGAAACAAAAAATGTGAATATTTTCATTAAAAACTGATGAAATTTAACTGCTGATAGGGTCCTTTTATTAATCTTTTGAATTTAAGAATAATTTCAATTGTAAAATTAAAGAAGATTTGAAGCATAAAACCACTTAAAATAATACTCAAACAAATTTCATGGCAAACTCTTAACTTTCATACAAAATTTTGGAGCCAATCGAAATTTGATCTAAACTTTATTTTGAGAAAAAAAAATATTTTTAGGTATTCAAAACTTGAATTGTATGAAAATTTGTTGTCAAGATTTTAAATTCTTAGAAATTAAAATTTTTTTAGAAGCAAAAGCTAATACTTAAAATTTCTAGATACTACATAGATAAAACTAATAGTTTTGTTTAGAAAAACCCATTAGTATTAAAACAATGCTTTTTCATACACTAAAAAATTAATTTTTACTCATTTTTTTCTTTTGAAATTCAATCCCGGGATCCCGGGGGATCCCGGGTTCAGAATTTTTGAATACCGTAATCCCGGGATTGAAATTTTGGTCCGGGATTGAAAACCCTAAAATTTTGTATGCAATTCCTTCTCATAGTGTTATAAATGTTATGATCGACTCTTAATATTAAGCGGATTTTAATTTTTTTAAACTTTCTCTGGAATCGAACCTTCGACTTTTGACACGTAAAATCAACGTTAAACCTTTTAAACTTGATACATTTCATCTCCATTTACAATTTTAGTACACTGTTAGAAAAAAAAAATTGAAAATATGGTTGTCGAGAAGTGTCGCTAAAGTGCCTTTAAACGTGCCAAGTTTCAGCTCGGAATTCAAAGTTGGACCGGTGTATTTCACATTGATAAGTAAATTATTGTTAAAACTTAAAAACTGCTTATTAATAAAAATTTTATTTAAGTAAATCTCTTACCAATGGTAGTCACATGGTTTGGTAGCTTAGTGGATAAAAAAAAAATTAGTAAAATTTTTGAGGTCATAGGTTCGATTTCCACTCCGAACAATTTGTTTAATACTTTTTTTTTAATTTTTTTAACGGCAAAAAAATCAGAAATTTTAAAAAATATTTTTTTCAAAATATTTAATTAAAATATTTATTAATATTTTTTAAAAAAAGTTATTAAGCATACAAATTTAAAAAACTTTTTAATTTTTTTTATCGATATATCTTCTATTATACTGTAAACCCTAACAGACAAAGAGTGTGCTCAGAGCATGCTTTCTAAGTCTTATTTTTTTTAAAAGAGCTCACTCAATTAGCGTACTCTTTCATATAATCAAAAGGACCTCTACGGTACCTCAGAAAGAACATCTCGAGAGCTCGCTTTTTTTTTTGCTTGCAAGTTTTTCATGCAAGTGAATCTTGAGAGCATGCTTAAAGTAAGCTTTACTGAGCACAGTTTATTTTTACAAAAATTAAAAAAAAATTCATGCTCAGAAGAACATACTCTTGAGCACGCTCTTAAGATATTTTATATTTTCTTGTTTATGTGATTTTGAAGATTTGAACCTTAAAACCGAGGGCGTCTTAATGAAATTCCTATCATCTCTTTGCTGTCCTATTGCCTTTCGAAATTGATATATTCAATTCAACAAAAAACAAATTTAAACTTTCCATACAGAAAATTTTAGCCCTTGTAATAGTAATTTCTGCAAACGCTTGTGAAGTATAAAACAGACAAAAATTTAGTGTTCTCTTAAGAGTTCATTATAGAGCATGTTTTTTGCGTACTCTCTTGAGCATACTCTTAAGAGTATGAAAAAGAGTACGTTAAAAAAACTTGCATGCAAGTATTGCTTCATAAGAGTTTGGTTTGAGTACGCTAAAGAGCCCGCTCAATAGCGGGATCTTGGGAGTTGATTAAAAAACCGTTCTCTCGACCATGCTCTCTAGACAAGAGCATGCTCTTTGTCTGTTAGGGAAAGTTCAACATTCATCTTCACCATTTACCATTGTACAATAGACCAACGGCTACAATCATTGGCTGTATCAAGAAGACAAGAAGAAGAAGAAGAAAAAAATCCTATTTACTTATTTAATAAAAAGAACTATCTTGCATCAGTAGCAATTTATTTGAATGTCAGTTTCTGCCAGACAGACAAAGCACTTTCAATTAATATTAGCTATCAATGATAATCTAAGAAATTCGCCAAAAAAATGAGAGAAAAAACGCGAAAGCAAAAGCAAATCTGACATGAAGCATAAGCAACAGCAAGAATATTATTTTTGCATAACATCACTATAAAGTGAATGTATTTTTAAGTACACATAAAGGAAAGAGAGGATAACGAATAACGAGGTACAGTCATTTCAAAATGTGATGAAGCAAATCCCTAACCGACATTTCTCAACATTGCGATGAAACATCTAAGTGAAGCAGCAAGTAGCATTAACGAAAAAAAGAAAAAGAAAAAATAAGAAAATATGGAAGGGAAATTATTAAATAAAATTTATACATTTTTGCCTTCGCTGAAGCACATATAATGTTGAAGAGAGGAAGCAAAAGGCTTTTTGACTCTTAAAGCACCAAAAGAAGAAAGAAAGAAAAAAAATGAATATTTCTCTTTTGTGTTGGGATCTCTTCTGTTCCTTTCATTACTTTCAATACAGTAATTCATAAAATTTAACATGTTTCCATCTCATTTTATGGATAAAAGAGAATAAAATAATTTCCTTTGCTGCAATTTTCTTGTATACAGTTATCCTCTCGACATTTTTAGCCCCTTTTCTCATGAGATATTTTTTTTGCCAAATTATCCATTTTGTCTTATTAGCATTTATTGGTATGAATTGGGGACGACATGCTTTTGAAGGTTAATGCTTGACAAGAATTCTTTGAAGCTTTTACATTTTTAGCGCATTTTTGAAAACTTGTTTTCAAAAAGGAAGCTCAATCATGCACTTTGATCGGTCGTTCGGTCGTTCGGTCGTTCGGTCGTTCGGGTCCTAATTATCTCTTGATCTAGACTTCGTAGCAAGCTCGGAATTGTTTTAATAGCTTCATTGAATGTTTTTATTCCCGCCGTTTATATTGAAAAGTCAAAAAACACTCATTAAATAGCTTAATTCATCGATTTTATATTTCAAAAAAAATATGTAAACAATGCAGGGCAAAGCTATGCTGATGAGAAGTTTGAATTTTTTCTAACCGTTAAAAAACTTGAAATTTTTTTGACCGTTATTTTGGATTAAATTTTTTTCTAGGATTAAAAAAAGGGGTTCTAGGGGTTCTAGGATTAAAAAAATCATACAAAAAACGTAACAAGGGGGTAAAGGATTGGAATATTGAATGATTTATATAAAGTGGAATAATTGGAATGTTAAATATTTTTTGAATCGATAAATTAATGTGCAATCATTCAGAATGGTTTTAATTTATTAATTAATTGGATGAAGTTTAAGAGCGGAATTAATTTTATCATTTTAAATGAATCTCTGAAGTTGACTTAATTAAACTTATTTATTAACTTTGCATTGCAAATCAAGTTACAACTTACAAAATTCTCAGAATGAAAGATAATGCAATCAATGCACAAGTATTCAACCATATTTTAATTACTCAATTAACTTAACTTCTTCAAAATTTCTCAGAATTTAAGCTTATTGCATTTAAATTTCCTGCATTTGTTATGACAACAAAAAATTAATTTCTTAACTTTTATTTCCTCGAGTAAGTTTTTCCCGTTGCTGTTTACATCAACATCCAATCGCACAACTCAGTGCTTGTTAAGAGAAGTGAAACAGAAAATCAAATTCAAGACAGGGAAATTTTTTATTTGCTTTCAGCTGATTCAAGTTAAAAAGTTTGGGGGTCTTGAAGTCGAATGCGAATTTTTAAGATTTTTTTAGCAACAAGATAAAGATTTTAAGGATGATCCCGTCAAAGATAAAATAGACAGTCAGATTTGGACATCATAAAATATTCTTTTAGTACCAAAAATGCAAAATTCATTCGACAGGTAAGTACAGAGGCATTACAGGTAAGGGAAGATGAAAAATTTTTCATCTTGATTCTTAAATTTTCTCATTTAGTCGGGCAGAAATGGAAAGCAGAAAAAAATAAATTAAGATTGAAGCTTAAATGAAAATTTTCCATTAAAATGAGCAACACAGAAGAGAAAAAAAAGACGTAAAAGAAGTTCAACTGCCCTACATCCTTTTTCTTCTGGTGTTCGCATTGTGGCATCGTTCATTCATGAATTGATTGTAATAATAACGAGGCTTCGAGAGGCATAAAAGGTCGATAAGTTTTTCAATTACCCTCAGCATGCGCTCGTACAGATTGTGACCTTGTCTAAGATCCTCAAAATCTGTTTCTATTTACCTTCACATCCGATATAAAAACTTTCTTTTTTTTGCTGCTGTCGAGCGCTTATGCGAAGCCCATATTTAACTTTTCATTGTAAATTTCATCATCAAGTGATTTTTGTTCCTTTTTTCATATTTGACTTACTTCCATTTCAATAAATTTTTTATCGCTTGAATATTGTGCGGACCTTTATTTCTTTTGAGGAAATTTTGATGGAGGGGCCGGGCCGTATTTTTAGATCTTTTTTTTTTTTGCTTTTGATCCTTCTTAGTAAAGTATCAAGAACTGAAGTTGTGGATCTTGTTCAATTAGCTTAATTGATTTGAAATATTTTCAATATGCAAATTCTGATTAATCTCATCATTTATGTTCGATTTTAGAGTTGCAACACAGGCTGTATACGGGTGAGAACCGTACAATTCATTGATAATTTGTAAGGTTTTTCTTATAAAACCATACAAATTCTAACAAAACCTTACAAATTATCAAGGAATTGTACGGTTCTCACTTGTATACAGGTTTGCAACCTTGTTCAATTTAAATAATCAAATAAAATGGTGGAAAATTAACAAAACTTCAATTTTTCCACCTCAGAATTTTAATCGGAAATTTTTGCTTAATTTTTTTTTTTTTTTTTTTTTTATTTCATTAAATCGCCATTTCGGCTTTATTTGATATATTTGAAACATCAAAATTACATTTAAACTACTTACTGATACAAAACACAATCCATCATATTTTTTTTTGCATTAAACATCTAAGCCATAATCTATTGTACGGACAAACTTTTTCAGCAAATTCATAAAATATGGACAGCTCAAATCAGTAACTCCATGATTTACGTCATATCTCTCATTCAAATTTTTATTCGCAGTAATGCAATTATTACATTTTTTTTTTTATTTAAACAGTCTACATGCTTATGACCTTTTTGTCCACAGTTTCTACAGGTCTGATGTTTTAGTGTACAATCTTCAGCTTTATGAAAATAACCAAAACACTTATAACACCGTGGAATATAAGTTCCATCCACAACATTGTATTGTTGATCTTTTATCCTCACTTTTTGCATTCTCATCAAAATTTTGTATGCACGACTGTCGATAGATGCAACAATATTGTAAACATTCGGTATTTCTCCATGTTTTCCTTTTACTTTCAACGTAGCAACATGCTCCACCCAATAATTCACCGAAGGAATCGGAGTTCCATCAATTAACGAAGCTTTATAAACTTGTTCAGCAATTTCGTCATAAATATCATCTATTTTTTTCTCAATATTCTTAGATTCAACACGTAAAATTTTTATTCTGGGACTTTTCTTGAAATAATATTCACTAACATGACAATTTGGCATATCCGCATTAAGAGCAACATATAATTTATGTTTTTTCTCATCACCGTCAGTAAGGATTTTCAGCCCTTTGTTATCTCTTGTAGGAAATACTTTAAGTTCTCCAAAATCATCATTTTTCACTTTTTCTAACACGGTTTTTTTTAATTCAATTGAAGTAATATTTGGATCCTTGGACTCAACCATCACTTCAGATTTAACTTCTTCACTATACTTTTTGACCATCGTTGCCCAAGTAACAGGAGGGACATTAGTAGATTTCGTCTCACACAACTCATTTTTCAACTCATCAAATTTCTCAGTAATTTTACTCAATATTTTGTTTGAAGCGTCTGAATTCTCAGGTTCATCTCACACTTTTTACAGATGTATGCCATACCAGGGTATTTCATCTTTTCTTTTCCAAAATTCACAGCATTCGGTAATTCAAGCGAAGATTGTAGACATTCAGCATGATGGTTGTCTTTGCACTTTAAACATTGAATCAGCACATATGATGGATTTCGTTTATTACAGTAATTTGAGCAGCATGTGCTCATTGTTTATGCAACTATAGCACTTTTTATTTCTGCACAGTTATAAATGCGACTATTCAGTTCATCAGTCAATTCAACACTGAATTTGAACTTCATTTGGAAAGTTAACACTCGTTAAGTATTTAAAACATGAGAGCAAATCTTTCAACATCATTTTTATCAAACAAATCATTGTAAAAATCTCAAAAAATAATTTTTTTTAGATTATCTGTGAATATAAATAATTTGAAGCAAAAAACCGCGGGAAAAATTCAAATTATTCAAAAATAACTGTTTCTATACAATCAAAAATTTAAAATTAAATTTTCAAAGCTTTTTGCTTCTAAGTTAATTTTAAAATTCTACATGAACAGAAATCTTGAATAATCATTGAAGAAAAGCAATTGAAAATTCAAGGACAATGTTCATATTATGATATTAAGCGTAATGCTAATAGAGAACACAATGAAACTACGGGAAAAGGATGCACAATATTATTTTATGATAAATATTATGGCATCTGATTATCCTCTTGTAAGTTTTCTTCTTATTTTTCTCAACAATATTGTTGTTTTCATTTAAATATCAAATATGCAAAAGAGGAAGTTTGTGGCAGTAACGAGAACATTTATGAAGCAACAACGACTATACCATTTGGTGTAATTAATTTTTGGAGCATGGAATTTATCAGTTTGGTATGGTGAAGTATTTTTGGGATTATTAAATGGCATTTATGAATAATTAAATTCTATTTCTACTCTATTTACTTACTTGTTGGTTTTTAAGGAGGTTCCAATCCCTTGTGAATTTTTGAAATAGATATTACCATCCAGTTTGAGTGGATTAAGTGATTTAAGATACTTTTCATGAAATTCTTGAAGTTATCTTGACAGGAACAGAAGTTTTACCTTCCACGATGAATAACAACAATCTCGGCTTTAAGGCATTTCAAAATTAATTCCAGAAATAACTTTATTCCATCTGAATGAGCTGGATCACAACAATAACAACTTTCCATTCATTTCCTTACATTGGTCTACAGGAAATACACCGAAAGGGAAAAAAGAGAGCAAGTTGACATCTTTAGCCCAACATTATACTGTGTATATATGCTGCATTGTTTGCATTCATGTAAAAAGATAAAAGACAAACACTTTGGTGAAAAGTTTTCTTCTTCTTTCAACTTCCTTCAACTTACCATTCCTCTCTTCTGCCTTTTCTTACGGGATGTGTATTATGAGGTTCAACTCAAGCAATTTAAATCCCATCATCATTGTAAATGACACACAATGCTTGAAACTTTCCTTTGCACACGTTTCATGCTTATATTCCACTGCATTTCACTGTTAAGTAAATACACCAAACCATACGACGTACATGTGAAGCTTGAAAGGATAAATGGAATTTTGAATGCATGCATATGAAAATCACCATTGCGATATGAATATATGAAAAATTCCTTACCCATGATGATATTTACTTTTATGAATATTACTATTATTAAAATACATGGAATATGTTCACTTTGGTGTTTACATGAAATTAATTAATCAGAGTAAATATGTAATTTCGAAAGAATTAATGTAGAATACTGTGATGCTCAACGTGTGACATTTTCTGAATAATTTCACTTCAGGAATCTTGTATTGTTAACTATAATCCAGGTATGGCGAACGGTTCTTATTTTTGAGTTCAGAAACAAAAGAGGTACCTTATTTTATCGTTAAAGTACAAAATTTGAACTTCTGAACTCACTCTACAAAAATTTAATTTTAGAAAAACTTTAATTTTGCAACAAATTCATTCACTGGATCTTATTTAAAATCGTAAATCATGATGATTTAAGATTAATTAAACATTTAATCATACTATTGACATAGAAATTGATCTAATTATGTTGATATTTAACAATGTTTATTTTAAAAAATTGTTTGATAGTGTTACTAAACTAATTTTTTTTTTAAATTTTTCAAGATTTAACGGCCAGAGAGTTGTTCGCCAAACCTGGACTATAATATATCTTGATTACAGAATTCTAAGAAAATTTTAATTGCATTGCTTGCTGTGATATTTTTAAAATTAATTTAAGAATCAATTTAAAAGAAAATGTTCATTATAATCAGAGTTGCAAACATATATCTGTAAACAAATGAGAATCATATAATTCCTTGATAATTTGTAAGGTTTTTCTAATAAAACCTTACAAATTCTGACAAAACCTTACAAATTATCAAGAAATTGTATGGTTCTCATTTGTTTACAGATATCTGTTTGCAACTCTGTTTATAAGTTTAAAAATCAATGTTAATTTCATTTCAATTCATTCAAATTCGAAAAAGACGTTATTTAAAAAGACTCGGAAAATTACTTTAGTTGGAGATTTTAGTAACTTTAAAATTGTAATTTTTCCAGGATCATTTGTTAATTTTGAATCAATTAAACTGAAAACTCTTCCAAATTGAGAAATATCTTCAAAAAACCTAAATTTTTAAAAAAATAACGTCCAAAAAAAAAAAAATTTAAATATTTGTTCAGTAATTCTAAAATTCCACAATGGTCTGAAATCGAAAAAACTGTTCAAAAATTATATTTTGGTGTAAACTTTAGAGGTCGCAAATTTTTAGTTGATTTTCTTAATTTTGAAAGTGTCAATAGCTTTTTCATGCCTTAATCACCCATCTCTGAAAATATGAGCTTATGACATTAAGGATAAATATGATTTTTCATTAAAAATTTTATATTGTTTCTCAAAAAATTTTGTGCACAAACAAATTTGTATGGAAAAATTTGGAAAAACAAGTGAAATTAAAGTGCAAATATCTCAATTTGCGCATATTTGCGCATTGCCAGAGTATGATTAAAAGGTAAATAAAGACTCAATCTTTCGATTTATGCTAGTCTCGTGAAGGACTTTGGAGGACTTTTTAACTTATGGGCATTTAAAGTTTTGGAAATTTTCAAAATTTTAATTGCAATTTCCCTAATGATAAAGCGTTTGGCTAATGTTTTTTAAGCTTTAACATAAAATTTGTGCATTAATTAAGCTATTGACAGCAATTAGAACATAGAACAAACATCAGAAAGTAGAAAAATTTTTGAAAACTTTTTCATGGTGTTTTTGTAAACAAATTTTCCGTGACTTTCGTTAATGATTGACAGAGTTAGACAACGATTAGAAGCTTGATATTTTCACATAAGATGCGTCAGTTTATGTTTTATAAAGCTGCATTCAAAAGATGAAGTTTAAAAGACATGACTTTTTTTAATTTTTGAACAATTTTTTCGATTTCAGACCATTGTGAATTCAATTCATTTTAGTTCGAAGAAATTCAATTTCAGAAAGCCGTTAAAATGAAAATTTTAAATTTGTAGAGAAAATTGAAGTCAGTTAACTTGTTTTTAGCGCATTTTTGAAAACTTGTTTTCAAAAAGGAAGCTCAATCATGCACTTTGATCGGTCGTTCGGTCGTTCGGTCGTTCGGGTCCCAATTATCTCTTGATCTAGACTTCGTAGCAAGCTCGGAATTGTTTTAATAGCTTCATTGAATGTTTTTATTCCCGCCGTTTATATTGAAAAGTCAAAAAACACTCATTAAATAGCTTAATTCATCGATTTTATATTTCAAAAAAATATGTAAACAATGCAGGGCAAAGCTATGCTGATGATAAGTTTGAATTTTTTCTAACCGTTAAAAAATTTGAAATTTTTTTGACCGTTATTTCGGATTAAATTTTTTTCTTTTATACACCTTAATTAATTAACATTTAATTTTTTCATACAAAACAAATATAAGTGCGTTTAGAAATTTGAAAAATAATGGATGTGTTCAAAAATTTAAATTTTTCGCTAATGGAAAATTTTGAATTTCAAAAAACCGTTAAATCGTAAAGCTATTTTTTTTGCATTGAACATTATAAAAATCAATTTTAAAGGAATTTTGATTTTTAGTTTTAAACTTATTATTGAAATGAATTATGACTAAAGAAACAGCAATAGAGTTTTAAAACTCGACAATCTTTTCTATTTAATCAATTGCTAATCGCTGCGTCAAAAATGCGCTGAAGTCCCTCGATATAAACGAGGACTTTTGTAATTTTTTTTTTTAATGATATGTATAATGGAATCATCCTTGTACGCACTTTATTCAAAGCATAGTATCAAATGAAATAGGAATATTAGAAACAATTTTATTGAGAACAAAGAAATGTTTTAATCTCATACACAGAATTATTAATCAGAACAAAAAAAAGGAAATTATTAAAATTTAAATTGACTTCTATCACTTCCATTATTAGCATTAAACTCCAATTCATTTCCAACGGTTCTTGGAGCTAATTCAGAATCCTCTTGTGCTTCTTCACCAAAATATTGGTCAATAATTGAATATGCCTTGTCATAAATATCTTGATTCTCATGCTGCTGTAATGCTTCCAATTTATCAACAGCACCAATTTCCTCCAATAATGTACAGAAGCTTTCAAGTCCACCCAATTGATCAGCAACACGAAACAGTGATATTAATCCTGTCAATATAACTTGAATGATTCTCGCGTCTTTTGATGTCAATAAGTCAGTATATGGCTTTACACATTGATATTTATTGACCAATTGGATGATTTGCTCATTTGTTCCGCCACTTGTAAGATTTGTTATAGCCCAAGCAGCTTCACGTTGTGCTCTAAAATCACCATGTTCGAGGACGTGCATTAATGGAATAAAAACATCACTATCTAATGTCATTTGAATTTGTCGATGATTTCCAGCTGTTATGTTACTTAACGTCCATGCTGCTTCCTTTACAATATTTTGCTTCTTATTTGTTAATAAATTAGCCAATGCTGGTAATACTTTAGCTTCCAAAACCGCATCAGTTTGTGAATCATCGCCAGTTACGATATTACCAATTGACCTTAATGCTGGTGTAACAATGCTTGGATCATCGACACGCAATAAAAATACTAAACGTGGAACACATTCAGCATTAACGACAGCTTGAACCTTCTCCGGTGTATCATCAGTTACATATGATAATGCCCAACAGACATCCGAAAGAATTGCTTTATCCTCGTGCATTAATAAATTTGAAAGTGCTGGCAAGAGTTGCTGGATCTTATCAAAAGACGGTGCTGGATTCTTATTACGACATAAATTTGACATCAACCAGACAACATTACGTAGGAATGAGATTTCAATTTTTGGATGATGAACAAGATCCAGTAAATGATCAACAACACCATGTTTAAGGACAACGTCACGTGCAGAAGCTCCATCGCCAGCAATATTACCTAATGCCCAAACTGCTTGTTCTGCTACATTTGAGTATTTGGATTTTAATAATGCAACAAATTTTGGAACTGCACCTTGATTAACGACGATATTAGTTTGCTCGGATGTTCCTGATGCGATGTTTGTAAGAGCCCATGCAGCTTCAAATTGGATCTGATAACTGTTAACATAAGAATAGAAGTTAATAAAGTTAATTACATGAAACTTTGAAATTAAAGTAAGAACTTACTTATCAAAATCATCCAAAAACTTGATCAAAACTGGTACTAATCCAGAATTAATGACAACATCAATTGGTGGATTTTTCTCACGACTTAACATCTTTCTAACCGTTTGTACAGCTCTAAATTGATTCGTTGGTATGTTACTTTGGATGTGAGTTATAATATCATCCATAGTCATTTGAACTGGTTCCGGTGATTGATTCGATTCCTGTAATGGTGATGGCGGTTCATGAATTTCGATATTGCGACGTTTTAATAATTGATCTTCCTTCTGCTTCTTACGCAATTCAATCGAAACTTCTTGACGACGTTGTCTCATTTCCTGTTTTATTTTTTAGATAATTAAAATTTTTTTGATGGACGAAAAAAAATACGTTAGGAAATTAAAATTTGAATAAATTCAGCGCCAAAAGAAATTGAATTTTAATTTTACTTACTTGAGAGTTTTTGGCATTATTCTTGTATGCAGCCATTCGGCTTTGAGCAATTGAGTTTTCAGACATCTTTTCTTCAGTCTAAATTATATGAAAGAGGGATTAAAGGATGGAATTAATTAAATTTGCGAAATATTTTATGAACAAAAGAAACCGCATGAAAAGAATTTTATTAATGTTAAAATTTGTTGAAAATACACACCTTTATGTAATAATTTTAATCTCAAACAATAGTTGGTGGGTTAAAGAATGATTTTAATGTAATTTATACTTTTATTAATGTTAATATCACTTAAAAATTAATTAATTTTGTTAGGAACGTTCAATACACGAATTATTCAAAATCTGGCCGTTAAAACGAATTGAAAGATTTTGTCAGTGATGTTTGACCGTTATTTTTTTGATTGTACAATTTTTGTGCAAAATACCTTGTTTTTCACATTAATCGTTATTTATTCTATTGAATAAGATTTGAAAGTTCATTAATTTGATGTCAGAATGTAGGAATAAAGTTAATTTGAATGTAAAAATGAAAGTTTTTAATTTTTTATAGCATTCGGTATTTTTTTCATAAATGTGTTTTCAAAAATTTTATAAAGATGGCGTTGCTATAAAAAAACATTTAAATTTCAAATGGCAGTTGGCATTTGCTATAAAAATCAAAAATTTAAATTTTAGCATAAAAAACGTTGAAAAATGAAATTTTTTAAAGGAATTCAGTGAAAAATAGGAAAATTTATTAATATAAGAGCATTTTATGAAAAATTCAAAATATCATCAAATTGCGCAACACATTTAGAACATAAGCAACATCAAACCACCCCCAACACACCGACTTTCGCATCACTTTGATTCGATTCCGAGGGGTTGAAGAATTTTCCAACATTACGTATGTGTCAGTCGTAAAAATTTTCTGTCGAGGGTTGGATGGGAAAAATCCTTTGTAGCTCTCATTCGAGATTCATCGAATGGCAGAAAAATTTTTATTTTAAATTTTATTTTGTTTGTTCGCGATTTAAAGTTAAGTTTTGATTGTGTTCGTTATAGCGAAAAGTGTAATAAAACGAATTTAATTAAAATTTTTTGTAAAAGAATTTTCCATTAAGGACTAAATAAGGAATAAAAAAAAAAAAAAATTCTGTGGAAAAAAGGTAAAAGTGACAAAGAGAAAAAAAAATTATTTAATCATTTTGTGGATTATTGTGAGCTAAAATGAGACTTAAAGTGGTTAAATTTTTGTTAAAATTATGACAAAAACTCTTAAAATGTGTCAAAATTGTTGAAGATTATTGAATAATTGAAAAAATAAAATCCATGAAAATTAGAGAAAAAAAGGAAAATCCTCATGCACTAACACATTCATAACTTGTGTATATAGTAAAAATATACGACAGAGAAAAAAAAAATGAAAAATTTCTACACACAATATCTATTCTATTATTTTAACGTGTGTCTCGTGTGTTAACAGATGAAAAATATCCCTTACATTCATCCCATATTCTATTTTTATCATCAAATATTGAATAAGTTATCCAATTGCCAAAAAATAATATTTGTATGGAAATTTTATTTTCCAATTTTCCTGAAATGAAAATGTGAACTCAACCCCTCCCCCCAACACAATAGTCAAATCTATCGTCCACTATTTGCATCTATTACTCATAAATTTTTCAAAGAATTTGTCGGTATTTAATTTACATAAGAAAAGGAGAAACAAAACAATAAAAGCAATTATTAGTGCTATCTTATTGCTGATCTTCGACCATTAATTTCCTTTTAGCCATTTACCCTCATTCATATTTTATGCCGCATTTTTTATGGATGTATTCCTTGTATTTAGAACATTTTGGCAGTTTTTTTAATGTTTTAATTAAAATTTAGTTGTTTAGGAGGGGGATTTTTAAGGATAATGAGGTTTGACCTGCTCTTGCTACTGTGTTAATTAAAATTATTCTCAAGTTACTTAAATTCCAAGGTTAAATAGTGAAAAAATTGTCAAAAACTTTTTTACTTGAGACAACTTTTTTGGATAACTTATTATTGCATAACATATCAAAATTTTTAAAACCTAGTCAAAAATTAATGCTTAGAATAAAACTAAGACAATTTGCTCTAAAGTTGAAATTTAAAAATCTCACCCAGAAGACAAACTCTTACAGCTCAATGCCCAAATAATTCTCAAACTCGTTCTTTCCTTCTTCCACTTCCTCGCCTCTTCAAATGTAAAAAAAATACTGTTCCACAAGCCTGATACTAACTTTATTTCATTCTATGTTTATTTTCGTTTGTTCAACAGCCAAAAAAACTACTGAAAATAATAAAAGAAAAATTGAGAAAATGAAGCTCGTGCTGAAAAGAATGATAATTCAATACCCTTAATAAAAGAAGCTAAAAGGATTATGCCAAAATTGTTGGCACAAAAATTTGTTTTCATTTTTACCAATAAAAAAAACTTGTAAGTGAAGAAACGAAAATGTTTGTCTATAAAAGGACATAGAACAATAAATTTGTGTGGTAAATGCTTGAATTCAATTAAATAGTATTAGTGAACCTGGAGAAAAAAAAGTCACTCAATTATTGAATAGGATTTAGTCATACAACAAAAAGTTTAATAAAGTTAGCCAAAAAAAAGAAAGGGACAAATACAAAGGATTTACACCGATATTATATCGATCAAAATAGGGGATAGTGCAATTGTGAGAAAAATCAAAGATGCAGAAAGAAAACAAAGCACCAAGCGAAACGCATCAATATGTGGGGCCATATCGGCTGGAGAAGACACTTGGCAAAGGCCAAACTGGTGAGTAAATAGATTAATAAATATGAACAGTGATGTTATCTTGGTGCTTATTTGGTCTAGACGGATTTGTTAGTCTTGTCATAGATAGAATAAATTTATTTTGTCAGAAGCACCTGCTAGGTGGCAACTTGATAATCCTCAACTGACCTAATAACATCTTGTATAACAACACTGCATCTTGCATTAAAATTTAATCCTTTAATGGCTTACATGATCCAAATGTAATCGCAATCTTTTATGTAAATACTTTACGGTTGTTGGTCCATTAAACTTGATGTGTAATCTTACCATTTTTACTCCTCTAATTCCACTCTCATGTCACGCTTTCATTTAAATTCGACGAAAGAGAAGAAAAAATTTTTTCTTCATTCATTTCATTGGCAATGCTTGCGATAATTTGTCATGAACATGCAATTGAATCTCGTCAAAGAAGTAATGATTATTTCCATTTTTTTTTTCTTTCTTTACTCTTCCTACATTCCGTATTGATAGGGGAATTCATAATGAAAATGTCTTGTGCCATTATTCCCCGGATAGTCGAGTTATGCTGTAGCCATTAAATCTTGGAAAATAAATTTTTATACGATTTAATGGGTGGGGTTAGGGAAGCGCATTGTTAAGTGCACATTGTGGATGAGTCATGATGTAACAGTTTATTAGAGACTGAATTTTTGGATATGAAAGATAGTTAATTGAATGGTTTTGGTTGGAGGAATGAAGATTTAATAAAAATTATGGTGCATGTGCAAAATGAAGGTTTTAGGGTTGGAATGACTTTCAATGCATCAAATACCTCAGCTTAGTACCCAATATTTCTCCAAACTTGGAAAGCAATAAAACCTGGATGGTCATAAACACTTCCCCCTCCAAGTATCGATTTTATGACCAATTTATCGACCCGACAAACTGCACCACCCCAATTCTTCATCCCTTTAAGAAAAGAAGCACATAAAAAATAATATAAAAGGAATCATATAGACAATGATAAAGAATAAGGAAAGAAGAAATAATTTCATTGCAAATGTACAACAAGACAAAGATGTCGGGTCAGCATATTGTTTAAGCTGTAAAACTTAATAGCAATTGCATTGCATAAAGAAATATTCTCTCATTCCCGCCCAAGTTTTTCCTCGTGATATGATAAAAGTAAGCGATTTGCAGCATCAAATGTTTGTCTGGGTTGGTCGAAAATTATCATTAATAAAGGATTTTCCACCGAGAAATGTAAGTGGAATGGCAAGTAAGCATGTTGATATCGATTTTACTCTTCTTCGATATGCCTCATTTCATTTGTTGTTGTAGCAAACATTCCATTCTACCATTTGATGTTTGTTCTTCTTGTTTCCTTTTTTGTAATCGTTATTTTCCACTTTTTTCCCACTGAATTTCATTTTATTTTCTCCTTCTTTCTTTGGAATAGCAACAACATGCGTTTTGTAGTCGACTGACTTGGTTGATTTTCTTTTTCATTTTGGGGTTGGCTAGGAATGACGTCTAACGCATATTTCTTGAGTTTTGAATACTAGGTTTAATTTCATTTAAGAAGATCAGACACTAGTTTAGAATTAGTTTCTAAAATTTTTTTGCATGAAGATTTTATGACAGATGGGGAGGAGGGGGTCTAAAAATTCAACTTTTTGTTGAACGTAATAAGTGAATCACCCCGTTAGAATTTTCATTATTTCATTTTCTCATACCCAGTGCTGCATATTTCTGTGCTTGTATGTGTTTCCAAAAAAAATCTGAGATTCTCATACATATGTTATGATATTGAATTGTTGGATCCAAATATAGAATTAATTCATGAATTCATGATGCATAAAGATTCTTGAAAAATTCTTTTCGTTAACTTTTTGGGATAATTAGTTTAGACGCGTGATAATCAGAGGAATTTGTTGCTGAGACAAGCAGAAAATTAAGCATAATGCAGGCTCAAAAGATCTTATATGAAAATGCAATTAAGTTAATTAAAACCTTTAAGCACTTCTGTGTTCTGCGTTGTAAACATTGGCAGCATCTGCTTTTGCTTTCATACATCATCTCAAGATATATAGATGGGCCAATACAAAGTGTGCTCGACCATACTCGACCATACGCGACCATACGCTTTTTTTCTGTTTGTAAACAAACAAATGAAAAAAAATTTATGAAAAAAATTTCTAAATTAAATTTTGATTTTTAGCTCAAATTTGTTTACTGGATCTCATTTTTGTGACTATATAAGCAACATTATCATCTAAACTATCGTTTGTAATGCTTTTTACCCACGAAAACTAAATGAAAAGTCCAAAAATTTGAGGAACAAAATTTTCCAAATTTCTTTCATCGTGTTAGTGTTTACAAAAAATTTGAAATTTTCAAATTTTTATTCGTTAAAAACGGCAATTTTTTTACATTGGCCCATCTATATATCTTGCATCATCTAACAATAAGATTTTCATGACCAGATATTTTTGAATATAAAATGCTTTTTTAATGGAAATGCCGAAAGATAGTTTCCAACATCCTTTCCTTTGATCTTATTAATGAACTCTTACCTGCTCATGACAATGTCTATTCGAGAGTATTTTCAATTTACCGTTCATCGAGCTGTGCTGTTTCTTTTTACTTTATTTCTTATTCAACCTCATTGACCTTAAAGGAAACTCTTCTATTTCTAGTACTGGGGAGCCTCGATTTGAATTGACTCGTTTTGAGTTGTTTCGATTTGAGTAACTGAAGTGTCCCATGCAAAAATTCAAATTTTCTTTCTTAACGGTTATTTTCCATACGTTTCGATTTGAGTAAATTCGATTTGAGTAGAATTTTTCCGGAACCAAACAATTACTAAAATTGAGGCCCCCCAGTATAATGTAATCTATTTTTCTTGATATTAAGCTCTCTGTTGTCGGCTTATAGACTTTTTTTTTCGGTAAACTATCAATAGAATTATTTGGTTCTGTAGGTTGTGACAGTATTATTGGAGAATTCGAGTTCTTGGAAATAGGATTTATGCATAAAGACATGAATTTTGGATCTTAAAGCTGTTGCACAGTGAAATTTTGTTTATGGAACTCTTTTTGACTGAATCTACAAGCTACAGTAGGTTTAATTTGTAGAAAACATGTAACCATGTATTTCATACTAACTGCAAAACTTTCCATAGTTGTTAACAAAAAAGTATAACAAAAAGCTTACAAAAAGTACCGAAATTTAATTTTATGAAAAGCAATTGTATGTATTCACTAGTGAATACAACTTACAAACAAAAAAAGACTTATCCAACTAGATTAAGCCATAAAATTTTGTATTAAGAAATTTAAATTTTAATCTGATAAAGCACCAAATTTTCTGCAGCATGAAAAACCATAACAAACAAAGAAACTAACTGCTGCAACAATAAATCATTCGAGATTCTACCACAGTAAAATATTGCATCATTATCTTAATGTCCTTAACTCTGGAAATGGAAATTTTATTCAAAAAAACTTAAAGTCGTGGAAAACAGATTTTCCCTTTTTTGCAGCTGTATGAGGCAAAAAAATAAAAACTTTTTCAGTTTCCAAATTTAGAATCAGCATAAAAAAAACTCACACAAGTCATTAGCTGGAAAAACTCCCATGCAGAAATAATCTTATTTTGGGAGGATTTGCCTTTCCAATTTAGAATAATTTTAGATAACTGTTGATTCCAATGGTGCTATTAAAATTTCTTATTCGATATTTTTTTTTTTATTATAATTGGGGTATTATAGATTTTTTGGGGATATTTTTGTTGCTCAATACACTTCAAATGTTTGACAATTTATTCAAGATTATAATCGTCTTTATGCCTTACTCATTTCCCACAAGCATAAGCACATCACATTCACACCTACACATTTCCACAAGTGGAAACTCTGTCTTAGTGCGATACACATAACGAAGTCGACAAACAGTCTGAACTGCAAAAATATGAAAGAAGAAGAACTTGACTGAATTAATTTTTGTCGCTGCTATTTTCTTTCTCTTTCGCTTTTAATTTGAAATTTAAATTTCTTTTTTTTTCTCAAGCTACTTCCCATTTCATGTCTGCTTGTTGGTATGGCTTTTGTTTACTCTTTTTTTTCTTTCTTTCTTTATATAGTGTCATTGAGTGGCAAATGTTCACCTATTGACATTTTTTTCCATTCAAGTGCAACTTTTATTAGCGGGATTTAGATGGAAGTCATATAAACTTGGTACAGTTTGGTTTATATATTGCACAACTACCAGAGATAGGAGGATATTTCATATGAAACTAGAATTTTGATGAATAAAAATATGTATATATTTTTTTTGGAAATTTTTTTAAAATTCATCAAAATTTGAAGTAAAATTTCCAATTTTAGAATTTTTACCAAAGTTCTTGCTACTTTTCTTAACATCATAGACCAAAAAAGACGCAAAGATTACGCAAAGTAAACGAATTATTCAACAAAAGCATATTGAAGTGACAAAAGACGCCATTTTGTAAAAATTTCAAAATAAAAAAAAACCGTTTAGCTTTAAACATAAGCTCAAGTGTCAAAATGCTCACTTTTTCACACGTTCTCAGGATAAAAGTATCACAATATTTAAATAAGAGAAAATTTTATGCTTAACTATTGTTTGCTATTCTCTTACTGCTGTTGCTGTTCTATTTCACAAAGTTATCCTTCCTACTTGCCTGCATAACACATTATGTATTAATAATGAGCATATGAAATCGTATGCATGCACATTCCCATTCCTACTTCCTTCTACATGATTGCTACTTGTCGGTGCTATTGTTGTTTTTGTTGTTATTTTCATCCATTTTAGTCGGTGGTATTCTGATTGCCTTTAAAATGATGAGACTTTTCAAAGCATTCACTTTTTTTTCCTCCTGAAAGGATATGATTGCATAAATATAAAGATGAAAATGTGTTTGTAGCTAATTAATAATTCAAAAGCTTTGAGACTTTTCATTTTTGAAAGATTGCAAAAGAGACAAGTAAACATGAAAGAAATTTAAAGCAAAAAGGAATATTAAAGAGATGAGAATATAAAAGACTTGTGAATGATATTGAGGTACTTGTGGAGGATAGTACAAAGTAAAACGTAATTTCTTAGTTAAGGTTGATATTTCATACTTTTTTAAAGCATTTCCTCTAAATTCATTTAAAAATCAATCACTAGAACTGAAGATTAATCACTAAGTGTCACAAATACCTCATGAATATTAAATTCAAAGGAAAATCTAAAAAACTTTTAATTAGCAATAATTAAAGCCATCGATGCGATGAGAATGTTCAATGAATATAAAATAATCTGTATCTGTGAAAAAAAGAAATTAAATCTTTTCATTAGCATAGGATTCAATTAAAACAGATTAAGAAAAAGCTTGTTGTATGCTAATTCAGTAAAATGATACAATTTTTTATAGGTTAGAATTAAAAAGGATTAGAATCAAGAGTTTTAATTGAGAGTTGAATTTGAAAAGAGTTGGAAAAATTTTTTGAAAGATTTCTTAGGTTAGGATTTTAATGATGTTATTAGTCAAAGGAATTGACTAAACAAGTAAAGATTTTCAAATTTTAGTCCAATCATCGCTTTTTTCCATAATATTCGTAACACTGAAAATGACCTCCCCTCTCCTGATCACAACACATTTTGTATGGAGCAGGGGCGTAGCCAGGAATTTTTTTTGAGGGAGGGTTTTTGCTACTTTTCGATGTTTTTTTGGTTCGGATCTAAAAAAAATCAATAATAATAGATAATAATTAGTGTAAACTTCGCGAACATAGGGAGGGTTTTAACCCCCAAAAGCCCCGGGTATGGAGCGTAACCAAATCTTAGACTGCTCCCTCCCTCTTCAACTGTTACGAATTTTACGAACAACCCCTAACCATTTTTACTTTCTTTTATCATTTTATCACATCGTTAGATTCATGAAACTAATTTTCAAGCTTAATGTTTTTTCAAGGTTAAGATAATATAATTTTGTAGAAGTTTATAGACACGGCAATATTATCATTCTCAGTTAAAAAATAACCAAAATAAAATAAAAAAAAAAAATTAAAAAAATATCCGAAATGAATCAAGGAAATATTCTAAAGGTGCAAACTGAACATCTTACACATGCTCACTTTTTGATGACCTTTTCCTACTAATACAATTTGCTTAAAGCATTTTCTCTACTCAGCAGCAATTTCTTTCATCGAATTTGATGTCTAAGAAATGCAATTATGACAAATTCTCATGATTTTGCTACTTTGTAAAAGCAAAACCTCTTAGCAACAAACTCAAATGTCAGCAAATACCTTGAAGTTCACTTCATTTCTACGTTTACAAATGTATTTAATTGAAACTTTTTCTTCATTTGTTACTAGTTCAAATGAGCATCAGTAACTTTAAGTTAAAAATAAACAAGCATGGGGATCATTTACTTATTTCATCCAATTCTTATAGGTTTGGGGGAAAGAAAATCTGGTTCTGTGTGACAGTCCCGTGGATTTTTTTGAGCTTGAATTTTGTGACACTGGAGGGAAGGGGGATGGACGTCATAAGCGAATGACCATAGCTAAGAGCATTTCTGTAACTTTCGATTGCCAATTAAATCCACAAAAAGCATGTCTAACAATAAATTAGAAAACATCCTCAATCGATTTTATATTGTCATAGTAAAAAAATATATATTTCAGGTCACTTCCTGTTACCATAGAAATTTGAGCATACTTTTCCAATTAAGTGCTTGTTTTTATAATTTACGGTATGAAGATTTTTTATTATTCTTTATGATTCCACTTATTCAATTTTTTAACCGTGTTGAGGAGATGCTCTCAATGAAAATTAAATTGATAAGTGTTGTTGTTGTCTTGGGCTAGATACAAGAAGGAAGAAGATGCAGAGTTTTCCTTATAAATTTGGGTATGACCTTAATCAAATTGATGGTTTAGTGAGCTGTGAAAGGAAGGAAATTTTATTTTCTCAATAAAATTTTCGGAAGTTTTACACCGTTTGGGTACCGACCGTAAATGCAATTGTGCAATTAAAATTTGTGAAATTAAATTTGGTTTTTATCAAGGCCATAGAACTCCCAAAATTGTGCATTGAAAAATCATCCATGTGCAGCAAAGTGCAGTAAAAATTAGTTAGGTGTAGTAAAGTGCATCAAAGTGCATAAAAGTGCATCAAAGTGTAGCAAATTTAGTGAAAGTGTAGTTAAAGTGCAGCAAGTGTAATGATTTTATTTTTGACTTTAATGGGACAAAAAAACTAAATAATTGTTAATTAAACAATGAAAAGTTGATAACTAGATCAAATTAGCATAACACTGCTTAACACGGACAAAATTCAATCCATAAATAAACTTTTATATTTTATAAATTTTTAACTTTTTTAAGAAATGCGAAATTTATCGTATTTAATTGAGAGTTTTTAGCGTATATTTTGATGGCAGTAATCAGTAAATGATCAAAAAGAAAAAAACTTCGAGTTTTAATAACAATTGTTAACTTTCTTGCTCAATTTATAAATTATTTGTTTTGAAAATAGTGATTTAACGTCCATAAAGTTAGTAGGGCAATAATTTATTTAGGGTAAAAATATTGAAAGTTGTATACAAACAAAATCACAAAAAAATTTATACAATTTTCGAACATAAAAAAATTGGCAGTACTTTTTTTGTTTGAGGAGGTGGTTCTGCATCATCTTGATCTGCTTACTAGTCTATATGAATGCTAATATGAAAATATTAAAAGTCTGTAAACTCTAGTGTTGAAAGTAGGATTCACGATTTCCCGTCCGTCCATTTTCGGGACAAAATCAAAAATTATTTTTAAAATTATTGTTTTAAATTATCTTTATCAGTAAATGACATCAACTAAAGCTTTAAATAAGAAACTAATTTTTTTTGTAGTTTGAAAAATATTTGAGTTTGAAATTTTTCAAGAGTCCCGAAAATCATACAAATTCGGAAATAATGAATCCACATAGTTGAAACTCAATCTTAAGGTTTCAAAAACCCTGTTAATGATTCAGTAAAGTAAAGATAATATCATAAATTAAAAAAAAAATCTAATTATTTTTTAAAGTTTTTAAGCACCTATTTTAATAAAATTCGTATTTTTTAAAAAATTGAATAGAAATTCAGGTTTGTTTAAGAAAATAATTTAAATTGTTTGAAATGTTAACTTAAATTTTAATTTTTCATACTCATCTTTTAAGTTCTGTCAAAAATTGCTCAGTAAATTTAGTTTTCCAAAATATTCATAAATTTTTGGCATTTTAATTCATTTTTTGTGGAATTAAATGAAGTGCATTAAAGCATGAGTCAAGTGCATCAAAGTACAGCAAAATTTAGTAAAGTGCATGCAAGTGCATGCAGGTGCATCAAAAAAGTATCAAAAAGTAGTAAAGTTTAGCAAAGTGCAGCCAAGTGTAGTAAAGTTTAGACAAGTGTAGTAAAGTGCATTAAAAAATTAGTGAAATTGTTCAAAGTGTAGCATTGTAATACAAAGTGTACTAAGTGTAGTAAAATATCAGTAAAAAAGGAGGAGAAAAGGAGTAAAAAAGTAGTGAGTGTAGGTAAAGTGCAATTAGTTCTAGGGCCTTGGTTTTTATTCAATTCAGTTACAAATTAGATTTCAAGATACATAATTCGATATAAATTCTGTCAAATTGACAATAATCTCAAATTGCCAACTCAACCTACATAAATAAAATCACGATCCTCATTATCAATCCTTTGAAATCAGCACCAAAGTTAATTGCAATAATTATTCAATTTCAAAGAGCTAATACGTCCCAAATGACCATCCAAAAATTGCTTTCATCAACACAAATAAAAATCTTTGCAGAGATAAAAATGTCAAAAAGGACATAAAGGTCCAATGATGAAAAGTATTTTGCACCAAAAAAAACCCCTTAATCGGTGATTTAATTCCAAATCATTATTAGTATATAAGTTAAAAAATTTTAGGATGTTTTTTTAAAAATTTTTCATCCAAATACTTTCAATTACAATCAAAATCAACAAACAAAATAATATTCAATCTGTATTTAAATTAAAACCGATAAGGTTGGTGTTAAAAATAATCAAATGTACTTCGAACATTAAATCAATAAATAAAAAGAAGAATTATTATTATAATTCCAAATCCAATCTGAAAGAAGAATAAAATTTATGTGAAAACTTTCTAAACCATTAAACTTTCTAGTTTAAAAAGATTGTTGACAAAAACTGGTCAATTAATCATGACAAAAAATACTTTAAAAGCTATTTTTTTTTTTATTTTTCATTAAATTGCCATTTTATCAGCATCAAAGCTTAATGAACCATGAAAAATGGAATGAAGAATACATATGAAATTAAATTTTCATTTTACTCGTGAGGGATTTCATGACTGAATTGAAAACCCACACACGTTTTGAATTGATATGTCAATATCATTATCAGGCTCTAAGCACTTTTGTCATTACTGGAGCTTTTTAGTAATTATATTAGAATCAAAATTCGTATGCGTCACAATTACTGGTTTTTACAGTTTGGTTGGATAGATTGTTTATGGACTTTTTTTTTATTTGAATCATCGGTGCCACACAGACTGGAGAGAATTGGTTCTGTGAATTGTGCTACAAAGCGATGAATTTATACTACGTCTTTGCTTAAATTTTGATGTTTTTTTATGTTAGTTCTTACGTCTTTAAATTGGCAGAAGAAATGTTTCCAGAATTTGCTTGTTCATTAGTGACGTTTAAAGTGAATTTTTTTAAAATTTTTTATTTTATGCTACAAAATTTTTGAACTCCTGTTTGGGTAGTCTGATTCCATCTTAATTTATTACGTCATTGATGAACAAACCCTTTAAACTTGGCAGTAAAAAATGATATTTTTTTGGGTCTAAATTTGTTTTTTTTTTCCATAACCTTAACCTCAAAATCAACCTCCAATCCATTCAAGCTTTCATCATTTATCTTACCATGTACACAACGAGCTTTTCAACTTTGCTCATTAAACAATGTTAAGGAGATGAAAAGGCACTTCAGTTTCAAACATTTGTTCTCAATCCAATTCATTATTGCAATTAAATAAAAAAAAAATCCTTCTGAAGTCATTTCTTTCAACATGATATACGAAGAGAAAAAAAAGAAAGGCAGTGCCAGCAATTAAAATATACCGAGATATAATTTCAATTATGTAAGCAATTATTGACAAGGTGAAATCGATTTTCCTGCCTAAATGCCGTTGCTCACATTAATTCTTTTTTTTTCCTTTTGCGGTGTCTAAAATAACTCTACCGAATGAAATAAATGAATATGGATGTATGTACATGTATAATTTTATTTGTGTGTCTATGCAGGTAAAAATAACATGATTGTAGTAATGGATTGCGTGAACAAACCATTGATTGCTTGACTTACTTGGTGGATATTAGAAAGCTATAAATGTGAATGAAAGGAAAAAAAAATAGAATGAATGAGTTGGGAAGTCACGTATCTTATCAACAATTGAAGCATTGTTGATTTACCCAGAAATAAATACAATTGAATTTGTTTGCTCATTTAACGAATTTTTTAAAATTTAAATACTTTCAAAATGGCGGATGAAAATGTCTTCAACTGATAGAAGTTTTTGATGAAATTTCATTGCAAAAAGTCAATTAATCTTCATGAAATAGCTACAATTTGAATGTACAGCATGGCAAAAGTATTTTGCAAAATATTCAGTCTTTACATACACACAAATTTTGATAAAATTAACAAAAATTAAAAAAAAAATAACAGAAAAAATTTATCCTTCTAAAAAGCCCAAAACGAATAGCATTTGAACCTTACTTCTACAGAATTTTACATAGCAAATAACTGGAAGGGATTGAAGGAAAAAGAAAAAAACAACAGAAAAGCATACATTTAAAGAAATTGAAAAAAAGACTTGTTAATGATCTGTGTATATTTTACCCCATTTAATGTTATTTTTACAATAACGACATGCATACATACACACACACACACATATATTCTCACTTAATTGTGATATTGAATTTCAATTCATTTTATTTGTGCTACTAATGACGTTATCTATATGGTGTCATCTTTATTACTAACAATCCTTTTCTTTTTAAGACATCAAATATCAAATTATGATTTTTTTTTTCTTCTCGAATGTTGAAAGTTTCTTCTTTGACTTGTTCATGCGAAGAAATAATTCGTTGTGCTTTGTGAATAAGCATGTGCCTTTATGAATAAGTAAGATTGATTGGAATTCTTTCGTCCATATTTAAGAGTAAGCATTTTTTCAGGCATAAAAATTGAATTGAGAGAAGAATTCTTTTTAAATGACGTCGTTTGTTCAGATTGAAATCAGTGGTGCTGAAAATATAGCATAGTAGTGTGCCTATTTTTTTCGAAAAGTATCACGCAAGTATCACGAGTCGTGTTCCGCGTGCGGTTTTGGTCATGACTTACTCACAATTTGTGCCGCAACACAAAAAAGATTGGCCAACACTGATGTAGCTTATAGGTTGTGACAATTTGACTATGATCTTAAATTGCTGTACAACCTAGTGATAATAATTTGATATCATTTACGAACTCACCTTCACTTTTTATACTTAAAACAATTTCAATAAAAATCATGATTCAATTGAGCATACAAATCGATCTAAAGAACCAGAAAAAGAGAAAAGAAGAAAAAACTTTTGCAGAACCCAATTAACTCATTATTGAATCAGAATTGCAATCATTTGAATAATTTTCTTAGTCATGATGCCATTCATTATTCACTCTTTTGTCTTTACAAATTGCAATAGATCGATCACATTTTTGCAGCGTGTGCTGTTTTAAACTTGTACCTAATAAATTTTTTCAACTTTTTATTCTTAAAAAATAAGTTCTTCTTTAAATCCATCTTTGATTTGTACAAATTGTTATAACTTTCAAAAAATCACTGAATACTTTATGGCGTCGTTATTGAGACGTAAAAAAATGATTTATGTTAAAAGAAGAGAAAAAGGAATGAAATGTATAAAAATTCATAGAGACGGAAAAAGGCGAAGAAAAAATGGATTATCCTTCAATAAAAATGAAGAAAAATGAGTTCCTTCATTGGCTTTATTTATAAGTATCATGATTCAGGACGAAATTAAATTGTATTTTGACTTGATGTCGCATATGCTTGGTAATTTAATAATTTAATTTTTTTAAAGTTGAATTGAAGCTTTAATGAATAGGGAGCACTCTGTGTTGTAACATAATAAAAAAAACGATAATAATCGCTTATAAATTTAATGAATAGATGTCACATACTGTTGAAATTTCTGTTGGTCATTGCTGATACAAAAAATCCTTTTTTTTCTTGTTCAATGGCAATTTCTGACAAGCTTGACTTTGATTGCCTTACAAAAGGGGGGAGTAGTGTGTCTGGTTGAATTATTTTTTGTGTTACTAATGGATATTGTTCTGAAATTATGATTTGTTTTGAGATTTTTGAAATTTCCATAAGAATTGACTTAGTTTTAGAATTTATTTAAAATATTGTAGAAAATAACATTTTTTGTTGCAAAACTAAGGACTAAAGATCATCAAACTAAAGTTTATCAAAGTTAAAAATCTTTAAAAATATTTATCACTAAACAGATATCGTATAACTGATAATCTGACAATATGTAGGAAAATAGAAATCAGTAAACTGTCAAAGCTTTCAATGAGAGAGTTTTGTCGCTATTTTCTTTTTATTGAAATCTATAAACATCATTGTGAAAAAGAAAGACTTAAAATGACCCAGATAAACAACTGTATATCATGCAAACAATTTCCTTGTTTATTCCTTATTCAAATGCAATTTTCATCCTTTGTTTTCTTCAGGGTTTTCATTTAAGTTTTTCTCTCATGATTATATATTTTATTATGACCATAAACATATTGAAATTGTCGTCTGCTGCATTGATGTATATTAAGTTTAAAATATCAAATTTTTCATCCATAACTGGAAAGTTTGTTTTGAAAAAGCAGATCATTATCCAAGTTTTACAGTTACAGCAAAAACATTGTCATGAATTGTCAAAAGAATATAAAATCTCTGAACTTTTTTTAATCAATTCCATTTCTACAGCATAAACTCTATCCTTTAATTGACAATTATATTTTACATTTCAAAACTCCCTCTTTTCCTGCCAATCGCCACTAATTGAACGTTAAAGTTTTCCCTCGTTGCTACTAGTTACACAGTCCAATATGTGGAGATATTTTTAGAATTTTTTTTCACAAATAAATGTCAATTCACAGCTATAGCAACAAAACTGTATCGATATAAGCGATCGTTCACTCATGATGTCCAATTTTTAGGGGAGGAGGGGAGTCTGAGGCTGTGTGATTGTTTTAAACAATAGAAATTTTTTGTATGAAGATTTTGTGGCAGAGGGGGGACTAAAAATCTAAGATTTTGATGGATGTCATAAGTGAACAGCCCCTAAAGAAACTCACACAAAATTTTCATTCCAATTGATTCTATTTCATTTTCAACGTTTGACATTTCATTATTTTTTGTCACTGCTGCTGAAAAAAATAGCATGAAATTCTTCCCTTGCAATCCTATCCCTTTCGTTTCCAAAAAAAAAAACTTCTATTATTATCGACATCATTGGGAAATGTTTGACATACAATTTCATTAGCATTAAAAAAATCCCTGGACTCCCACACTACAAATAGTATAAAATAAATAAAGGAAACGTGTATGCGGGGGTAGACAAAATTGTCGAAAATGACATCAATCATTTGGTCATTTTTTGTGGCTTTTTATTGCCTTGCGCCTATGACTGTATCATTACAGCTTTTTCCTATATTTGTTGATATTTTTTTTCCGAGAGAGCAAGTGCTTGGAAAAATAAAAAATGATTGAGCATTTCTGCTTCTTATTCTCATTTTTTTTTGTCTCATTCAGCATTCTTAACACATGTGACCTCGTTGAATTTTTTTTTGAAACAAGCAAGCATAAAAAATAAAAGACGAGAATTTTTTCTTATTCATTGATATGATGATGGCTCCGTATAAAGAAAAATTTGAGACGAGTAAGGAATGCTTGAGTGGATGTGGATGACTCAGTTTTTGGTATTCTTTATATAAAAGTTGTGAATTTCTAAGAAATATTTGGTGATAAAGATGAAAAATGTTTGAGTTATGTAATAAATTCATCCTCATTGTTAGAGGTTTTCTGAGTCTAAGCAGCGGAAATTCATTTTGAAGAATTTTTGAGGTTAGAAACTTTAATTTCTATAAATCAGCTTTACTAAGAGTCCTATTCATACTATATCTAATTTTAGTCGTGTAAATATTTACACTACAACCTACCATCACGCCTACATTTTCTACTATCTATAAGGATTCGCGAAAATAATTCATGAGAGAATGCAACCGAGATAAATCATTAAATTCCGACACATTTTCCACATAAAAATGCTCTTATAAGCTCAACTGATAGCAGCATATAACATCCAATATTAATACGTGAATTTTTTGAATTTGAAAAATAAACTTGCATATATCATACAGAGAATACAAATGGAATAAAAAAAGGAACAACAACAAAAAATTTGTGACAATATGAGGCAAATATTTTGATAATCGATTTTTTCACATATATACGAGCCATTCATTCATTCATTCCCGTGTTCCTAGAAAATAAACATGGCATAACCGAAAAAAAGAGAATATGAGCAGCCACGATGGTGTTGGCACATCCAATTGTCTCGTATATATGCATCGAAATTTAATATTTTATAGAGGAAAAAAAATAAATTTTGCGAGGCAATTTTTTGCCCTTGATTGTTTGCTTTTTGACATCCTATATTATTTCTCTGTCCCTGCTCGCTCTGCAATTTTTGTTACGGTGAATTTGAAAAAAAAAAACAAGAAAAATGAATTCTTTTTTTTTTGTGAGAAAATATTTACCACAAAATGGCACATAGCTTTGACATTAACATGTGTTGAAACTTATCCATTATCAATAGATGATTTTATTGACATGTGAGGACGATTGATTTGATTCTTGCTTTTTTGTTTTTGTTTTGCATATCTTTTGTCGGTTATTTTAGGCCAATAACTTTTTTTTCTGCTATTGGGATTTGAGATAACAGACCGAAAATTGCTTTTGCAAATGTACAGCTTTTTCTATGTGCTTAAAAATTAATTTCCTAATTTTGTAAAAAGTTTGTTCCTAATTTAATTTGACATTAAACTTTAAACCAGCATTATGCGGCATGTAATTTCCTCTAAAGTGTGAAGCGAACCAACAAACTTTTTCATTCTCGTCATTTGAGCTTGGGAGTTAATTGGAAGTGATGTTGAAAATTTTTTAGAGATTTTTTGTATTAAACTATTTGAAAAGGAAAATTTGAATTTCTATTGGATTATTTTTTTGATTCTGATGAATTTCATAACAGTTTTCAAATCTAAATCATTTAAAATTGATTGACAACCCCATTTTGAACCAATAAATCCCACAAACTTATAAAAAACTCAAATAATACTATTTGCATCCCCAAACGTCATCACTCATGCACAACTCACCACACAATACAATTAAAACTTCGAAAATAGAAAGTGAAAAGCTTGTAGACAAAAACACAAAATAATTGAAAGAAGAGGATGAGATGATAATTGAATGAGACATAACATTCAACATTTTCAAAAATTTTTTGTTCGTTTCGTGTTTCGAAACGACCTTAAATTAATGTTTAATGATGTTTAAGCCTTCAGCAGTGAAGTTTTAATGAGAATGAGGAAATTTATAGATCCGAAGTCATTTTCAATGATGATTGTTGGAGGTTGATTGTTTTGTGGCGTTGGTGTTAATGGATAGAGCTGGTTTTTGGAATTTTCGATGTCATCTTAATTTTTAATGAATTAAGAGTTGATTTTCAATTTTAGAAATCAATTATTGTTACATAAGGGGTTTGAAAAATTTGTAACGCTAAATATGACCATTTTTGACCCTCTTGCCGTAACAAATTTTGTATGGGGTTTTGAAAACTTTTATTAAACTTTTAGTGTAACAAAATCATAGACCACTCCCCCCTCCTTAAGCGTTACGAATTTTGCGAGTGACCTCTAAAGAATTTTTATCAATTTTTTTAAGTTAAAAAAAATTAAAAATTAAAAAAAAAAATGTCAAAAGTGTGCTTAAAATTAACCTTTATCAAGTTGCCATTCTCCCATTTAAATATCATAAATAATAATCTGCATTTATTAAACTTTTCTGACTTATTGTTCTGGATTAACTCCTATAATCTCCAGTATACTTATTTATTTCCTCTCAGGTACAATCATTCTATCGACACACTCTCCTCATAATAGAAAATTCCACTTACTAGCATCATTTAATCTCAGATAATTAAATTTCATTTTTTTCTCTTTTTTTTTAATCTCTAAAATTGAAATTAAAAACGCTTCAGAAAATTGCCATCACTAAAAAATATCAGAATCTAGATTTAGCAATTTTAGTGCTGAAGAAATAAATTTTAGATACGTGACACTTTTGAGAAAGAAGACGTGGGATAAATAATAGAAACGGATAAAAAGATGTTAAAGTGAATGAAATAAAATATTGCGCTTGATTGGATATCTGACAATAATATAGCTAGACATTCGAGTGAGAGAATTTTGGTATCAAAAGTTAAAGTCCTCGAAAAGAATTTTACCATGGAATTTTTTACTTGCCCGGAAAGCACAGCGTGCCGAGACTTGGCGTCGTAAAGGCGTGCGCCGAACTTCTTTAAAAATGGACGCCGCGGTGTCAAGCCGGCATCACACCGGAGTGTTTGCGGCACCATAATGGCACCATATTGGCATCAATATATTTTTACGCCATTAAATTATTTTTTTTTCAGCTGTCATGATATTTTTTTTATGCCGGCTCTTCGCCGGTGTCAATTCAATTTTGACACCGTTGGTCAAAACGGTTGATTATAATTTAAATTTAATTTAATAGTGGAATAGTTTTTACCACATTTTATAAAAAAATTTAGTCTACGTTCAAACGCAGAGGAGTCAACATCATCAAATAATCAAAGATAATATTTAGTGACTTAATCGTTATTCTTGATTTACAATATTTAACGTAAGTAGTTAATATCAGCTTTAATAATATTTTGTGAAGTGATGTACGAAAACACGCGGTTTAAAAATTTTTATTAATTTTTATTGATTTTGCAGAATTTCTTGGACATTTCATCGCTAATTGCGGTTGCTAAACATTATATCATCTCTAAAAGTTGGAGTAAGTGTAAAGCTATCAATAACTTCAATGATATTTTATCAAAAATGTCAAATGAAAATTTTGTGGCACTGGTTTGGCGTCGTTTTGGCATTAATTTTTATTACGTGCTGTGAAAATAAAAACACGCGTTTTGAAAAAAATTTTAATTTAATTATTTTTGCAGGATTTTATCATTTGAAACAAAAAAATCATCATGCATTACACAAATTAAGGACTAGGCATCCGATAAGCAATCGAGCAAAACCGTTTAATTAATTTAAAAGGTACTTTTTGTTATAAAATTTTTGTAAGAAAAAAACGAGGTTCTAACTTTTTTAATCATTTTTTTGCAGGATTTCTTTTCGATCGGACTTTGAACTTTAAACATAGGTAGACAAAACATGTAAGCATTATGCATTTCAAATTTTTATGTATTCGCAAAACCTATAGATTAGTTTTTAATCAATTCCTGTTTTGTTTTTCTTTTTTATTTATTTCTTTCAGTTGTTCCCTTTTCGATGGAGTTTTGGACAAGTTTTTGAAGGAGCTATAAATGGAAATTGGATCTGCAGCGGAATCTTAACACAAGATATTAAAAGGATTCATATATTAATTTTTTTAAATTGTGAACAGTAAATAAAGTTTAAGTTTTTACATAAAAATTAAATCAACATTTTAAAAAGCATGCATTTTTTTATTTGGAGCAATTAAAGAGCAGTTTCTTTCAGGTGCCAAATTTGAGCCGGCATGAAAAATAAACATGCCGGCGTCCACTATGAAGAAAATGGCCAACAATCCAGTACGAACACCATAACGGTGCCAGCTCGGTGCCACATTCGAAAATTCCAAAAATCGTACTTTTGGCGTGGTGCCAGCTCCACGCCAGATTCGTGCCACGGCACGAAAAAATAGACGCGCCGGCGCCTTGTACTGAAAAAATGGCCGACAATCCAGTATGGTTACTGTCACGTAGCCAGCACGGTGACCGATTTATTCCGGCATGAACGGATCCGTGCCAGGTTTACGCCAGCACCTTGCCAGCTTGATGCCGGCGTGTGCTTTCCGGGTTGGATCTTTATGGATTATTTTATTTTTTTTTTCTTGGATTTCTGTGGTGGGTAGATTCATTGAACTTGAAAGTAAATTATGAAATAAGAAACAAAATGTGTTAGATGGATGATTTATTTTTTGAGTTTACTTTTTATGAGTGACTGATTTAAGTTATTAATTTTTGCAAAATCGATCGTTTTTTAGTTGGTAAAAAAAAGGTTTACAAAATTTTATTTAGAAATAATTTAAATTTCATCAAAGAATTAAAACTTGATAGATCAAGGAAATAAACAAAAATCAAAACCTTTTCTTAAAAATTAATTTCACCACCTGCATCAACATTTTCATTTGAGGTCGTTTGTAAGATTCGTAACGTAAATGGCCATTTTCGACACTCACTCCCTCCCCCCCTTGTCGTAGTAAATTTTGTATGAATTTTAAAAAACTTTGTATTGAGCTTAAAAAATTTTGGACCTCTTCCCCCCTTCCCTGAGCGTTACGAATTTTACGACCGACTCGTGAGTAAGCCTGATAAATTTACCAAAATCATCAACCATTCATTTTAAATTTCATCAATTTATCCTGTTTTAAAGCTGTCTGTCGCTGTCATCATACGACAACATAAACAGCAATAAATCGATCCATAATGTGGATGATTATAAGCATTTCTCGGTTATAACATTTATGCATACCAAAATTTCAACGAAAAAAAAATTCTCTCACCAAAAAGCGAGAGGACATTTATTATGATTGAATACTGAGCAGTCTGAAAAAAAAAAATTTAGCATAATTTTTTGCTATGCAAATATGGCATCATGAACATTTTGAAAGAGGTTAATTTAAAGTTATTGCCTCTATGTCAAATTATTATAAATTCAAAATCACGTATCGAAATTTTAGGGAAAACATGCTTCAATCAAAGTACAAATAAATATCTCTTGATAATAACGATCATGCTTAATAATATCTTAAGGGTTAAACAGACAATAAATTTAATTCCATATAAAAAGTGCGCCTGATTCATTTACCTGTGTTGACTTCCCAACATTTATTTCTGTTATTTATATTCTTCGCCAACATAACCGTAATTGCATCCGTCGCCATTCACCCTCATTCTAGAGTGATGATGTAAAAATATTTATTAAAATTTTAACACCATCCACTTCCTCCCTGAATTTATGAATATTATTTATAACCTCTTTACTTATTTCATTTATAGGTCTGGTTAAGCTGGGCGTACACTGTGTGTCGGGTAAAAAGGTTGCAATCAAAATAATTAATAGAGAAAAATTGAGTGAATCTGTGCTGATAAAGGTAAGTTGAAATATTTTTGCATCTTTTTTTACAACAAGAATTTTTATTGCTGGACGTGGAGTTGTATTTTTTGGCTTTTTATTTTCCTTTTTGTGCCATTTGAGAATTAATTTGTGTGGCATAAAGTGGTGATTTTTGTTTTTAATTAATTGAAATAAATTGCTCCTTTGAGAAACGTTTGTTTTTCAATTTTGTGTTCTTATTTGTTCATTTAAGGATGAATACAAGCAGTAAATTGCATTTCGTATCTAATGGAGCTCTTTAAAAATTACAAAAATTCTCAAAACTTCCAAATTTCATATCAAATCATTACCATCTTATTTTATTACCATTTTCACGCCAGTTAGCATCGATCTTATGCCACTAATAAATTCCTAATAAATACAATGCCGTAATCATAACGTCATGTCATGCCAATAATTTTTCCCTTCCTGTTATTTGCTTGTAGGTTGAGAGAGAAATAGCAATTATGAAGCTAATTGATCATCCACACGTACTCGGGCTGTCAGATGTATATGAGAACAAAAAGTACTTGTAAGTAGGCAAAGCGTCAAAACTTTTACTTGTTTTTTGATATGTTGAACACAAATTCATGCATAAATAAATCTATAATGGGGAATTTGTGGCTATGGATTGGATAAGATTTTGTTAAGGTGGAAAGTTTTATGAATTTTTTATTGAGGGTGGTTTGGATGTTAGGATGAGCTGAATAGCAATTCAAGTGCATCGAAGTTGAGTATTTGGAAGTTTCCTCAACAGTTGTTCAAAAAATCCAGTAAAACTGAGTAAAACTTAATAAATTCGAAATTCTGATGAATTCATCCAGCTCCAATAGCTCAACTTATCTCAGAGCTACAAAATATCCAAATGTCCTCAATAATCCGTTCACTTATTACGTAACGCTCTGACGGGAGAGGGGAGTCTGAGAGTTTCTTGATTCTTTTATTAAAAATGTTACGAAATGAAGGGGAGAGAGGGTAAAAACCCAAATTTTAACGTTACGTAATAAGTGAATTGTCCCCAATAAAAGCTTGAATTTTAAAATTTCCATCTTACATCTATCCGATCCGGATAACAAAAAACAAGCATTCTAAAAATAAATTTTGCATGACATTCCACTTTTCTTCCTTTATCTTTTCCCACATTTTATAGATATTTAGTGCTGGAGCATGTATCAGGAGGTGAATTGTTCGATTATCTAGTAAAAAAGGGTCGACTTACACCGAAAGAAGCTCGACGATTTTTCCGACAAATAATATCTGCTCTAGATTTCTGCCATTCACATTCAATATGCCATCGTGATTTGAAGGTTTGACTTAAAGACTGAAATATTGAAAAAAAAAGGAATGTTTATAACATGAAAATTGGTTTATCTGATTTTTTTGTTTTTTGTTCCACTTTTCTTTTATCCTTATGCAGCCGGAGAACCTCTTATTGGATGATAAAAATAATATAAAGGTACATATAAAGTTATATAATATAAGAGAGAAAAAGTGAGAAAGAAATTTTATGATAAATAAATGACATAAGTGAAGGTCAAGAAATTCCTTCTTGTTCAGTCTTTTGATTTAAGATTGAATGTAGAACATGCTGTGTACACAGATGTGGATATGGAAAATAAATTTCCTTTCGTTCTTTATTGCTTTAAGCAAACAACATATTGGAAAATGTGTAATCCATTGGAGGAGAAAAATGATTCAAAATTGTTCATCTAGTCTCAATAAAAAGCTCAATTTCTGAATGGATTTTTCAATATTATTTTTTTTTATTTGGCATTTAATGGATTTTCGAAAGAATTGCAAAAGTTTTTTTAGCGCATTTTCCTCTTGGGAAAAGGACGCTATTATCCGCACTTTGTCTGTCTGTCCGTCCGTCCGTCTGTCTGTCTGTCATCGCATCTCCTCCTCAGGGTTAAGCTTTTTTGATGCGGTTTTTGGCTTAAAATGTGTGTGACATGTCTGGCTACCATGTAACCAAAAATCAGCACGAATGGTCACTTCCTCTGCTGGAACCAGCGTAAAAAGTGCCAAAATGCCATTTCTTTGTATGTGTTAGTGTGGTCGAATGCACTAAAATGTTGACTTTTCAAAAACTCAGCCTTCCTCGGTTCAAATCCCACCGATGACAAAAACTTTTTTTGCTTTTTTTGATACTTTTTTGATTTCTTATGACATATAATATTGAATCATGTCATAATTTTCCATTTTCACAATTTTCTCGAGTTTTTCCGACGATTTTTGTTAAAATTTTCAATATTTTCATACAATTTTCATAGATAATTACTTTTTTTTATATTTTTTTGATATTTTAGTTGTTTAGTTTTCTATTTTCATGGATTTTTCATAATTTTTCCGGAAAATTTTGTGAAAATTGTAAAATAATTCACTTTTATTAAAAAAAAACTCATCAATATAAATAATCAAATTGTCACATTAATATTTTATAAAAAAGAGCATCAGTGGCGTAAGTGGTAGAGTGTGCGACTCCTGTCATGAAAGTCATGGGTTCGAACCTAGCCCGTGACCAAAACTTTTTTGCTTTTTTTTAATTCTATATTGTTAATGTTATAATCCATTTTTTCTGTCAATTTTAAATTTTTGGGTAAATAAAGAATGGTTATAGTTAAATATTTGGCTTTGTACTTTTGGGGTTTTAATTCTTTGTGTATTTACTGATCGCGGAAAATGCGCTTTCGTCGGTCACGAGTGACCACCGTTATACTTGTTTATATTCATTGTGATGTGACATTGAGGTCTATGAGGCTTATCGTTATACACGTGCAGGCAATTCAGTTGCTAGGTGTGGAAGCTTTATTGAAGTGTTGCTTATTGATTGGAGCTAAAAGTATCATCCTTGACTACATCTTTATTTAAAATAAGCCTTTAAGGACATAATCTTTGAAATCTTTAAATTTTAGGATGCTAAAGAACCTTCACCACAATTTTTTATACAATTTTACATCATGAAGCATAAAAATTGCCAAGAAACCATTACAAAGCTTTTTGTCCTACACTTTTTCAATAAATTTTAACAATAAACTTTCCTTTTTATTGAATACACCCCCACAATGTATAAATTATATTTTATTAAATCTTTTGTAATTTTATATCCCAAAAACAAGTTATTAAATTCAACAGTATACATGACTCATACATACTCCTCAATTTTTGCTAGTAAACATTAACTTTCATCAACAACACCACCTTAAAAAAAATTATCATTAATCAAACTCAATTTTAGTAAGCACTCAAGACTTATTGTTATAACATTTATTTTTTATTTTTATACCAGCTAGTAGTGTCTATTTTTGTTTGAATCGAAATTATTTACCATAAAATAAAGAAAAAAAATTGAAATATGAATAAGTTTATTGTTTTATGAATAAAAAGCATGATTAGATCTTAATTTTGTAGCTTATTGCTTCGTTTCCTTCATGATGACGTTCATTTTCAAGGATAAGATGGTTCTTAAATTACTACTTATTAAAACACGATGAATAAAAAATGGAAATGTAACATTGTATTTTTGACAAAATCACATTGAAAATAAATGGTTGACTAAATCCAGACAACGAAAATCCACTAACCATTGACCTCACTTATGTTTATACATTTATAATAAAAGATTTAAAACTCATACTCCCGAAAAAAAAAATCCTGTTAATCCATTATGAATGAAACTACTTGAACTTTAATGTCTTCGCTATTATTTTTGTCTTTTCTCTTTAGATTGCCGATTTTGGTATGGCCTCACTACAACCAGCTGGATATATGTTGGAAACATCATGCGGTTCACCACATTACGCTTGTCCTGAAGTTATACGTGTATGTAGCATGCATGTACATGTATTCAATTTAATTTCTTTTTGTGAATAGTTTCTTATTTTTTTTTATGGTCATTGTTGTGAAGACAACAAGTTTGGAATTACTTTTGTGATTTTTAAGGAAGGGATATGGAGCGTATTTTTTTGAGATATTTTGGTGGCCATCTGCTTCTATTTTTCAATAGTTAATTTTACTTCTAGTAGGATTCGAACCTTTATTCTCATAAATATTTACTCATTATTCATAAAATATTATTTTAGACATATATAAGCTTAAAAAACTTAGACAATTATATTATGGCCTACAAATAAAAAATTTCAGTCCACACTGAAATGCCCACCAACAACATTCTCCTACAAATAATATGCTCAGAAAATATTTTACGTCCAGTCTTCCTATTCCATTTCCTTTTTCATCTCTTCCATGAGCAATGATACATAAAACGAGAATAAAAATGAAATCAACAATAATTTATATAAAATTTAATTTCGTTCCATAATTTTTTTCTTTGTGTAGGGTGAGAAATACGATGGCAGACGTGCAGACGTATGGTCATGTGGCGTGATTCTATATGCCTTATTAGTTGGTGCTTTACCATTCGATGACGATAACCTAAGACAGCTCCTTGAGAAAGTAAAACGCGGTGTCTTTCACATACCCCACTTTGTTCCACCCGACTGCCAAAACTTACTACGTGGAATGATTGAAGTTAATCCTGAGAAACGATTGACGGTAAAAAATAAATAATCAATAATTAAATATGTCTGGAAAAATAAATAAATTAATTATTTTTTAGTTATCGGAAATAAATCGACATCCATGGGTAACGGCAGGCGGCAAGAGTGAATTAGAACTTGAATTACCAATGATGGAAGTCGTCCAAACTCATGTCATTCCTACAATATCTGCCGTCGATACTGACATTCTCAATTCAATTTGCTCACTTGGATGCTTCAAGGATCGTGAGAAATTGATACAAGAATTATTAAGTTCGCAGTAAGTGATTTATGGAGATTAAATCAATGACATTGAAAAAAGAAATTAGCATAAGATAAAAAAAAAAAATCAATTTCTCGCATTCTACAATTTTTCATTTTAATATTTTCAGTCACAATACGGAAAAAGTTATTTATTTTCTTCTCTTGGATCGTAAACGACGACGTCCTGCACTTGAGGATGACGACGAAACACGAAAAAGTGATGTAATTGAAGTGATAGATCCACCGAGAAAGCGATTAGACACGTGCAGAATAAATGGATCAAGTAGTCTTTCTTATGGTCAAATTAGTGAGGGATCACCATTAACACCGCGTAGATCAACATTCAAGTGAGTATAGTAGCAAAAATAGTCACTTCTATAAATTCAAAAATAGGCAAATTTCTACAATATTTTCCAGCAATGGGAAGAGCTATACACGTCGTTCACCGTCGTCAGCTCCAAGTACACGCTCATCGACATCATCATCGTCATATCATCAAAGTCCAACACGTGGAATATCTGTTAACTCTAATCAAGGTATTACAACCAAGAAAACTTTTTATACTTTTTTATTATAGAGGCTATAAAAATGGGGAAAAATAAGTTATCATCATGCTGTACAGCTCTTGATATATCCATTAATAACACTTGAGATAAAATTATTAATGAATATATTTTTCTACTATTTTTAGCTATATTACGTCCTTCATCACCCGCTTCAGCAACATCATCACCATCACGACATTCATCATATTCAAGTCGTCCAAAAACACAAATTACTGATCATTCCAATACAACTTCATCATCAGCTGCTGTTCATGTGGCAAATAATAATAATAATCTGTCCATAACGTCACAATCGTGTACACAATCGCCGGTACATCATCGTGCCAATTCAGGTCCAACGATTGTCGCAAATTTATTCCCTGAGAGTGATCAAATGACACAATCAGCAATTGTACAGCCTGCATCGCCACATTTAGGTGTACCAAATAACTCATCGACCGGTCCCAATACTGGTGGTCAATTATGGAAAACGCGCTTAACAAATATTAAAAATAGTTTTCTTGGTAGCCCGAGATTTCATAGGAGAAAAATGCAAAGTAAATGCTTGAAAGGAGGTTTGGTATTAGAAAAATCATAATTATCGAGTATCTTTTTTTTTAGTATCAACTGAAGAAGTTAGCATGACACCCGAGTCGTCACCCGAGTTGACGAAAAAATCATGGTTTGGAAATTTAATAGCAACAGAGAAAGACGAGACGTTTACAATATTGGTGAAAGGCAAACCATTGTCAACAGTGAAAGCTCATCTCATTCATGCATTCCTTTCGGTAATGATACTTATCATCCACTGCATAATGAGCAGCAAAACAAACATTACCACCAAAAAAATCGCTTATCATCTTCTCTCATCTGTTTGTCTTTCATTTATTTTCAGATGACGGAATTATCGCATAGCGTAATATCTCCAATGTCATTTAGACTTGAGTATAAACGTGGTAGTACAGGTCCAACTATGTTTCAACGATATGTTCGCATTCAAGTTGATATAAACCCCATCTGTAAACAGGGCGATGTTGCCGATTTGTTATTTGCTATTACTTTTACATTGTTATCAGGTTTGTGTAATTGTTGACTTTTGAGCTTTTGTGACTTGTGAAAATTATTTAATGTAATATTTTCAGGCAATATTCGTCGATTCCGTCGAATATGTGAACACATACAAGCACAAGTGTGCTCTAAACGTTATCCATCATCAAATAATCCTCAAGCTCAAAAGCCTGTAATTGTGACACCACAATCATCGCAATCACAACAGCAAACATCACCTCAACCAATGTGCACCTCCTCAAATTCAGCAGCAGCATCAGCTGAGAGTATTTCATGTGGCTCAGCTGACTCAAGTGATCGATTAAGTTATCGTGAGCGGCAAAATGATACCGAAAGTGAAGTTGAGACGTTTTTTGATTGCAATACAACAATTACAAAACCACGACGCTCATCAGCATCCTCAAATAAGTCAAAAAATAGTGACGATGGATCATCACCTTGTACGCCATCGATTAAATCCGTTAGCTCAAGATAATTAATTATGCTCGCTCTAATTTCGTAAACGAATTAATTGAAATGATGATGATAAATTGTTTATTGAAATGAAAAATGTGGGGTTGGGTGGAGGATGTGAGGGCAGAAGTAATTGGAAAATTTGACTGATTTGTGTTTTTGAAGGTTAACTTAATTGGAAAATTGTGTGATTTTTTATAATTTTTTTTTTTGATAATTTTATAAACTATTGACATAATTTTTTAAAAGTAAAATTTGAGTCTGAATTTTTCAAATTTGTAAAATTTAGATCCTTAAGTCAAAATTTTTATTGTAAAAATCTAAAAGTGAACGTAGTTTGGGATATTTTTGATACATGATTTTTTTTTTGTATCAAAATTAAGAGTGCTGAGCACTGCAAAAAAGAATTGAAAATTAAATTTTTAGCAATTTCTGCTAAAGTTTTTGTACTTAAAATTCAAAATTTCACAATAATTTCAGCCTAACTTTCCAAACTTCTCTCCCATACCTCCCAAACCACACATGGTGAATAATTACCTTTCTACACCAAAAAAACAATAATACTAATAATAATTATAACTTAAATTAATCTATTAATTAAATAATTAATTAAAAAAAAATTATCAAAATTGATTATGATGATGCTGATATGAATAATTAATGAGACGTTAATGAGAACGAAGGCGTTTATTTTTAATCTAAATAAAAATATTCGCGCGCGATATGATTGCACTATTAAGAGAAATGAAAGCACACAAAAAAAGCTAATAGTAATCTAAGGCTATTCTATAAAAAAATTATAAAAAATGAACAAAAAAATCGCAAGAGTGTAATTAAAAATTAATTATAGTTCTTTTCTTCTTTCTCTTTATGATTATTGTTATTACTGTTAGTGTTATTACTGTCTTTAATGAGTTTACTTCATTAAAGTTTCATTTAATTTAAGAGCTTTAAGAGGAATTGATGAAAATTGAAAAATACTCAATTACATCCCCAAAAATAGTCTCAAATCAATTGAATTTATTAAAAAAATCTGCATTTCTAGTCTCTCATTAATATTAATTCTGAAAACAAAAAACTAATTACCAATCATAAAATTTTTGATTGCAATAAATTCAAATTGCATAATTTATTGCGAATATGATAAGCATTTGCCAATCATTGACGTGATCAATATTTAATTTTAAAATTACCACCTAAATGTGGTTTGGAAGAGCAATTTAGTGAAATTATTTGATCAATCATACATTTTACATGCGGTTAGGTGTATGCCAGTATGTTACCGCATGGAATTTTCAACAGCATACAGCATGCAATACCGCATTGACTAAATAATGCGGTTAGGACATTGCCATAAAATTTTCTTCACAATTTTTGAAGGTCATGGACAGTAATATCAATAACAAGTAATAATAATGATTAAATTGATGAGATTTTGTACACATTGTTGTGACTGCGAGCGCTTATTAAATTTGTGTCCTAATCTTTATGATCCGCTGATTTATTTAACTTCTGTTTTTATTTTGCCTATTTTATATATTATTCATGTTTAATTCTTCCTAGTATATTGAATTTAAATTATTGTCATTTTTGAGGGGGTACAAAATGGAAGTTATTTTGAAATTTAGTAGGGAATGTGAATGCAATTGAATTTTTAAATTCTTATAAAGTTTGTCACTCAAAGTAAATTGCAAATTTGAAAACTTTAAATTCAATAACTTACCTTCACCACCCCTCCCCTTTTTTGATAGTTAATTATTTTTGTTGGAATCTTTAAGATGAGAATTAGAAAAGAGGAAAAAGAAAAATTAACGATAATTACAGTGATATACCTCTGTCTCTATCTTTCGATATATATTTCACTATTAGATATATTCTATCATTGTAAATGATTCTTTTTCATTAGTTTTTATTTTCTATCTAATTTTTCTCTCTCTTTAGCTTGATAGTATTGATACATTAAAGGAAAAAAATGGTATTGATGAGATTTAAATGAATCTACTGTTTCATATTTTGTATGTTGTCGCTTCAATTTTTGAGATAAACAAAAATCATTAAAATGATAAGGAAAAAAATTTGTAGAAATTTTGAAGATTTAAGAGACAAAAAAAATCTTTTTGCGTGATGAGATGAATTAATCTGTGACAAAAGTGACAAAACTTGTATTCACCTAAATAAAATTCTACACTTTTATTGGATTTGATGCTTTTGTTGGAAATTTTGAGTGAAATATTTTTGAAGTTGCTTGAAATCAAGGCTCAGATACTCATCAGAAAATTGTAAAAACTACAATTTTTGTCACATTTTTCAGTCAAAAATTGTGAAAATTGTAGAATTTTCCATACAAAAATTGTAAAATTGTACAATTTTTGCAATTTTTAAAAATTGGAAAATTGGAAAAAATTGTACAATTTTCTGATGAGTGTCTGAGCCTTGCTTGAAATTCATCAAAAATTTAAAAGAATTCAAAAATCTCAAAATTTTCATCAAAAGTTAAAAAATTCAACTAAAAACTTTGCATCGAATAAATGATGAAATATAGGGAAAAAAATCAAGAAACATTTTTGGTTGTTCAAAATTTTCTACCTACAATAAAATTAAATAAAAAAGATAATGAAATCATTAAAAATTAAAAAAAAAAAAATGAATCAAAATACGTCCTTGAAAAAAAGTAGATTGTATTTTTCAATACTAAATATTCATACATTATGGACACATTTAATATCACCATGAACATTCACACAGGAACAGTAAATTGACAGTTATTAAAAATTGTTATCTGCTTATTGAAATATGTAGAATTGATAATTTTTTTGAATTTCCATATTTTGCTGAATTTTTGTTTTTCATTTCTGTGTGACTCTCAAATTATGATGATGATGGTAGTAGGAAATTTTTGGAGATTAATGAAGAGTTTTTGTAAAGAATTGGTAGAAATTGAATTAAAATATTTGTATGTTGCAAGGATAAATTTAAGTTAAAATTAAAATTTAACTTAACTTTATTTTTAAATTATTTTAAAGTCAAAATAATTTAAAATTGAAAATTATAAATTAGAGTTTGAAATTCATTATTTATTTTAAAATTTGAAATTTACAACTCAGAATTCTGAATTTTATTTTCAACAAATTGAAATTTCATACTATTTAAATTTGATTTTTTTTCAATTTTTGTAAAAATATTAGGTATTTTTGTTTTATTTTCAAATTTATTGAACTATTTAAATCGAAAATTTTTAAATTTATAAAAAAAATTTTATCAATTTTCCCTTCAAAATTTCAATTTAAACTTGGTCGAAGCAACTCTTCACCTCTAAAAATCTCCATCAGCATCAAACTTCAATCTATTCATTAAAATCAAACATAAACCTAACTAAAATATACTTATTAACAAAATTTAGCTGAAAATAAAATATAAAAGAAATCTACGCTTCTTCTTTCTTGCCTAATTATTGATAGGTGAGTGCATCATTAATCTACTTAAAAAAATTGTGCTGCTCGTGTTGTGGGCGAAAGAGAAAAATAAATTTTTGAGTCCCATGAAATTTCATATTTTAATTAAAAGAAAAAATCTTTTTTCACAATATTTTTTAAAAAAATAGTTTTAAATAAAATAAACAAACAAAAAAAAGTTACACATACATCAAGTACAGACACAAAATAAACACAACAAATTCCCTTCGTTATTCAAACTATGCAAAATAAATTTTTATGCTTTTTCTCAAAGTAAATATCAAATAAACAAAAAAAAAATATTTTATAAGACTTAAAAGAAACACAAGAGGTATTAATGAACTAAATGTAGGGGTGAGTTTGCATTGAAGATGTTCTTAGTTATTCAGAATATGATAAGGGCACATGATGTCGTCATGATGATAGAATTAATTTTTTTATCAAAATAGGTCAATTTAATTAAAAGTTCTTAAAAATTTTTAGTTGGTCAGTTGCTGAGGCATTGTTTAGAAAGTCTTATGTGTACGCGTGATTATTTGAAATCTTGAGTTCGAATCTCAATGACAACCAATAATATTAAAAGGGGATTTCTTTTTGTATTTAATTAAATAAAAAAAATTCAATTTGAATTTATTATTGTCAAGTTTTTGAGTTCAAAGATTTCAATTGGGGATAATCTTAAAATTCCAATTCTCTAGACCTCTAACGAGTTTTAAGTTATGGTCACTACTAAATTTTGATTCTAACTAAATAAACATATGAATCTAAAAAAGTTATCATCACATTACCATCAATTCCATATTGCCCTAATTCCCAAAATGACCAAAAACTATCATCAATGTAACGACTCGCTTCCTCCACTCCACAAAATTTTCATTCATCAAAATATGCGTGTAACTAAAATAATTTCCTTTATGTCAACTAAGAAAAAAATAGAAGAAACAAGTTTTAGTTTCTATTATATCAAAATAAGACAACATAAAGCAGCAACAAAAAAAAAAGAAGAAATTTTTCCGCAATAAAACATTACGTAATAATATTTTTGTGCAATAATAAAAACTTATAGCAAAAAATGAATATAAAAAAGAGAAAAAAAATGAATGATGATAAAAATATTTTATGAGATGATATTAAATTTTACTACATAGGCTCCTTGCCACCATCACTCGTCATATGAATGTTTTGTAAATCGAGGGAAAAATGCTGGAAGGAAATATGGATGCTGGGAAAGTCTGTAAAAGATAAGATTTTTTTAAAGAAAATAATGAAAATAAAAAAAAACCAAAAATTTTTGATTCTTACCTCGAAAATTTTCAAAATGCACGTCCGTAAAACACGTGCTTTTTTTGCAAAACACGTTTTGAAAGATTGAGGAGGAAATTTGACTAACCTGTAAAATAACTAAATTTGAAGAAAAAAAAAAGAATTTTCCAATAATTGAAACTTTATAAACCCCCAAAAGCACCATCAAAATGATCCACAGAATCTCCCAGCTTAGCACAGTCAAAATACAAAGCAAAAAGAAAATTTATATGAGTGGGTGAAAGTGGTGGGAAGTCAAACTCCCATCATCATATATTACAAGACAAAATAATGATATTATTATTATTATTATTATTACTATCAGCATGTGTTAACTCAAGCAAAAATAACAACAACAAAAGAAAAAAAAAATCTAGTCAAGATGATAAAAAATTTATTTAATTTTATGTTATTTTAGTGAATAAATATATTTTCTGTAAAAAAAAATGCAACCTCACAATTTACAAAATGGATTGATATTCACTCACATTTTCATTTTTTTTTTTTTGAAGTTATAATAGTCGAAAAATAAAGAATAATAAATAAAAATTAATTAATGATTGCTAAAATAACGAAAAAAAAAATAACTAAAGCTCATTAGAAAATTAATAAAAACCAACTTTTTTGTTCATTATTTTAATTACTATAAATGCTCCAATAATTACTACACCACAGATACACCCCACACAACACAGTGTTACAAAATACATAAAAAAGGTAATTTGGTTGATGGATATTTGAAATTGGTCGGTATTCGTTTGATGGTCTGGTTGGGGTGAATGTCGCCCACAAAAATAATTTTTCTAGGAAAATTTTGGCTATTCTTCCTGGTAATTAATTTCGTTTGATGAATTGCTTACGAGATGAATCTTCATGATTTTTTTTTATTTTTCTTAATAAAAGTCTGAATCAAGCACCAAAAAATAATTTTTAGAAAATACAAAAATTTTTTAAACAGCTTTTCAGAGGACTAAATTAAAAATGTTTTCTTTGAAATAATCAAAATTAGCCACAGGGACGTTTGTGAAGCATCATCAGCGTTGGTATTGAATTTTTGCAAACTCTTCGACTTCATTTTGAATTTTTCAGAATAAAGTTTTGATTTTTCAATACTCTTTAATTTGTTGCAATATTTTGAATTTTTTATTTGAAATTATTTCAGCTTAAAGTGAGCAACTTGGACTAAATTAAAAAATTACTGAGTCTAACTTTGATTATTAAAATTTGAATTTAAAAAAAATTAAAAATTAATTTGGTAGTATTTTCAATAAGCAGATCAGTACCACAAACAATTAAGTCAATTTCCACCATCCCAAATTCATTCACAGATTTTTTACATAAAATAATAACCAATATTTTTTTTTTTTAAAAATGTTATTTTTTTATTTTGCTTTTCATAATAGGGTAAAAAATCTGTTTTTGGTGATAATCTATTTTTTGTGGTATTCATCTTTAGCTGTGAAACATACTTTTAAAGCATTAAAAATTCCTCATTTCTTGACAGATGTGTTGCAAATAATGATTAAAGCATGTATGCTTAATCTGAATTGTCTAATTAATTTCTATCTTTTAATATTTGCAATTTAAAATTTCACACCAAAAATCAAAATTTCTTACCATTTTTCATGCGCAATTTTTTGCTTAATTTCGTTGTGATTCTGTCAGAAGAATCATTATTGTGACAAATAAACGTTCACTGTTTAATATTTAATCATATTTAATGCATATAAGTTAACAAAATAATCGAAAATTACAATTTACTTTGTATAAATATTGAATCTATTTTTTGTGGTACTAAAATCTATTTTTTGTGGTATTTGTTTACAAAAAAAATCCATACAAACTAAAGTTGATATTACCCTGAAAGTTGACAGTCCCCTAAACAATTTGAAAAATAAAAATCCGGTAAAATATTATGAAACTATTTTTAATAAATTTAATGTATTTTAATCATTTAAATAACTTAATTTGACTTGTTATCGATTCATTTTGCATTAAAGATGATGTATTTAAAGTAATAACTAAAATTTATCATATAATTTCATTACTTTTTATTACCACAAAAAATAGATTTTTTTACCACAAAAAATAGATTTCATACCACCAAAAATAGATTTGGTGTTTAATTTAGTTTTTCACTAAAAGCTTAATGTTACAGTAGTAAATGAATATAAGACTTTAAAGTATTTTGGTTCCTGAATATTTTGAGCCATTATTCATTTAAAAAGGATGAATCAGTGAATATTTATTTAAATTCAAAGTTGATGAAAAGCAAAATACCACAAAAAACAGATTTTTTACCCTAATTACAAATATATAAATTTATAAATATTAATTTTAAGAGTTCAAGCAGCAGCTTATTCGTCTTAAATGTTGATTTTTGGTGAAGATTTTATTGCCTTTTTGATGCGTTGACATCGATGGATTTTTGTGTTATTTTTGTCATAAAATGACGATTTGTGTTTTTTTTTGCCATAGATATGGCGAGTGCTTTCTGCAAGCTCTGCACAATTACATTGACCTAGGGTATATCAATGTAATGTACCTAGCAAAATTTGTGTTTCGCGACGACACAAACCGAGCTGCCAGACTAGAAGCAGTGAAAAAGCACCAGATCCGACTAGACTTTCCCTAGGATCGAACCCAGGTCGTTGATATAGGAGGCCGACACTCTAACCACTCGGCCACCGCGGCTTTTTTGCTGCCAATAATAACCAATAGTACAGATAACAAAACAGAATATTTTTAAAATCACAAAAATAAAACAATTTTGCAAACGATTCAATTAAAAAAAAAAGTTTTGTTTTCAATTCACACAACATTTGCAAAATTAATGTGAAAATAATTAAGCTACAGAGCAGAATCAACAAAAATTTATGAAATTGATAAAAAATTAATAACTAGAAATTATTCAAAAAAATCTTTGTGAGAATTTTGTCAGATTTTTCAGTTGAAATATTCGAACTTTTTTTCAATTTTTAAAAAAGTTTGAGATTTTATTTGAAAATCCTCACATTTGAGATGAAATGCTTGACCAAAAATCTAACAAAATTTTTTCTAGAAAAGAATGAAAAAACTGAAAATAAACATCATGGAAATAATTACTAAAAAATCAATATCATGTGGTTTTAATGTATCAATTTAAAAATAATAATACTACTAATACTAATGATGATAATTAATAATTAATAATGATAATGAAAATATGAAAAAATAAAAACAAAGCTTTATTACGTAAAAAAAAAATAAAATAAAACTAAAAATCAGTGAGAGATTATGCTTATATGAATTATCACGCTGTGTCAGATATTTACTTTTAATGTGCTATTCCCTTTCAGTGTCATACAATGGAGCCATCGATGGTGGATTTAAATTGAGAAAACGTGTCGAGTTTAATGAGCTTCACGGTGCTTTTGAGCGGATGTTTTGTTTATAATAAGTGGTCGTTTGTAAAATTTGTACCATTTTTGCCACACATTCTGGTCCTAACAAATTTTACGAACGACCCTTAATATGAATTATTTTTATTTAGATTTTAGGAAATTGTCATTTTGTCATACTGGATGTATTCTTTTTCCTTCACAAGATTTTTTTTGAGAATTTTTTAAATTTTTTTTGGTTAAAAAGTTAATTTTTTTTTTAATTTTTTTTTAAAAAAATTCAGCTTGAATATTTTTGGCACCCAATAACTTTTCCAACTTGCCATTTATTAATGCACAAAATTTCTGATCTTTTCATTCCACCGGAAAGTACTTCTTGCTTGCAAGCGAGTATTTAGTGGATAATGAAAACATACGTGCTATAATGTGCAATATTTTGTGGCTTTAACAACAGCACGTTTAATCAATTTGTACTTAATAATGTTCATTGTTGGAATTAAAATTAAAATGTTATTTTGAATTGCAAAACTCTTTTCAGGAAGTGTTGGAATTCAAGGGTTTCTGTCTGGAGCAAAATTTGTAGTTGTGCTAATGATATTGGATATTCATTCATAAAAAAGTTTTGAATGTTGATGGACTTTTTGTTGATGTCTGGAAAAAAATAATTTTAAGGTTTCGGAGTTTTAAAATTGAATTGATTGAAAAGATAAAGATTTCAGGATGAAAATGAATGTATGATGATTCATTCAAATTTAGTAAATATTTTGACTCAGTAAAAATATTTATTTAAACACAAAATCAACAAAATATTACAAACTATAATGTGGTAAAGTATTTGGTAAAATTGTTGATTTTAATTACTTATTACTTTTGACAAATGTATGATTATTGTATATTTTCCATTTATGGTCTCAAATTTTTAAATAAATAAGGATTAAAATTTGAAATTTAATATTATTAACTATGAATTGTTTAATAGAAACATGTAATTATAAATTGATTTTTGAATTAATTAGGTTATGCAGAAACATTCATAAATTTTTTAAGTTGATTTTTAGTTTTTTTCTGAATATTTTCTCGTATCTAAAATAGTTTGAAAAAAGTTGAATAATATTTATAATGCAGAAAACTAGGAACGTCTCTTCTTTAGAGAGTTTCAGTAATAAAACAAAATAGGAATGAAAAATTAAATTAAAAATTAATTATTTTCCTAAATATTAATCGAACTTAAAAAAATTAAAGAAAAAAAACTCTCAGAAATGGAGGTGCCTGAATAGCTTTCCAACTAAATAAATCTCATCCATTAAAATCAAAATTGAAGAGGATTTTCATTATTTTACGTGTCAAAACTGCGACAATGAAGCTTATTTTCATTCACACTTGACAATTTCCATTTACATTTGTCATCGAATCTCATTAGAAAATTGTCACCATCTTATTCAATCCTCAACAGTTTATCATCTTCATCGTCTGCTGAATTTTTATTTTTAGCATATTTTTTGTGCGATTCTTTACAGACATTTTATTTGTGGATGCGATATTTTGACTGTATTTTGTATGTTCTTGTCATGAGTAACAGTAAATTTGGATCTACGATCTTTAGAATTAAACCTAGTACTTAACTTGAGAAAAATATTTAAAATTGCAAAAAATGCGTTTTTACTACAAACTCCAATTTAAAGCTCCAAAAAGTCCCCAGCACAATCCCCTCTAACTCATAATATCAGTAACATAAATTTAGTTTAAAAAAAATCCAGAAGAACAATCATCATTCGTTCGTCAAGCATCTTGAATATGAGCAAAAAAAATATTGAATTGAGTGAAATGTTGCAGTCAAAAATGTATGAAATGAGACCAATTTATCAACAGATGAGGAACGGGAGGAGTAACGCAAAAAACCCCGGCAAACTGATCCAGAGAAAAATGAATGAAATAAGGAAATGAAAAATTAGAGATGAAAAATATCAATCATTGCAAATTATGAAATAAGGGAAGTCTAGAGAAAGCAGCACAGCAGCATGAATGAAATTTGTTGGTGGATTAAATGAAATTATATTCTTTTGTTTGTTTGAAATGAGGAATATGCCGGAAGATGAGATGATTTGTTGTAGGAAATGAGTGGAATTTCTTAAGTCGACACATAAGAAATCATTTTTAGTGTGCTTTATTCTTGAAGAATGTGCTTTGGATTAACGTAAAAATTTGATGAATTTTTAGTGATTGTGAGATAAATCTAAATTTTTGCAGATTTGATGCTGCTATTGATGGGATTAACAACTTTAGTTAGTTAATTAATTTAAAAAAGATTTTTGGCTCTTTTAAATTGTAATCTGAAAGTATAGCTCCAAATCAAGCAGTAAGGATATAAAACCAAATTTCTTACTTAAAAAACTTGTTAAGGCTCGAGTTGGGCTGAATTATCCATAATTTTTCAAAATTCACTCCATAGCACCTTCAACTCTCTCCCATACTATCCAAACATTATTTAACAACTTTTCCACTTAAAAATCTACAAAATCTTCTATCCAAACATCCGACTCTACCATAAACCATCCATGCTTAATGATGCGGTTGAAGATTAAGCACAATAAAGAATGAACGTCTTACATGCTGCTGCAAGAAGTATTTAAAGCAACAGAAGCAAAAGAAATGAAAAAACCTTAAAAAATGACTTTAGCCAGTGCTAGTTGTAAGGAAGTTGGAAATAGAAATCATTTAGAATTGTTTGAACAGATGTTCAGCCAAAATTGTAATAATTTTTGTCGTAAGTTAAGGAACGAGGAAATAGCAAAAATTGAGATTTATGGTTGCAGGATGTGAACTACCATGCTGAAAAATAAAATTAGATTTTATTGACGTTTGTGGTGAGTTACTGGATCATTCATTGGATCATTCATTATAAAAATTTTATGAAGGAGTTTACTTCTTCAAAAAATACAAATTTGACTAGTGTTTTGGGGCCCGTCACGGGCCCCGTTGCGGGCCCGTTGCATTTGTCTTAAAGCTGTCGGACATCTCATTTATAAAAAAAAATACTTCAAATTTTCATTAAATTCTATTAAAAACAACTTTTTAACAGTTTTTTAATTTTGATGGTAAAAATATTAATTCAATATCCTTAATTTTAAAGAAGTGACAATTTTTGAGCACCCCCATAGTAGTAAGAGAACTTTAGATCTTTCAATACCTAGCTAAGCATTTAATATTTATATAAAATACTTATAGTTCATCTTGAATTGAATTCAAAGCACATGAAATTTCACTTTTGAAAGAAGTCTTGAATGTGGCAGCGGAAATTTTGGATAAGCTGTGCTCCACTTGACTTTGTTTCACTTTGCATTGCTGAGCAAAGTGAAGCGAAGCTTTGCTGAACCGATGGAGACTTAATCTTCAATCTTATGCAAAACGAAGCTTTGCTGACCCGATGGAGACTTAATCTTCAATCTTATGCAAAGCGAAGCTTTGCTGACCCGATAGAGACTTAATCCTCAATCTTATGCAAAGCGAAGCTTTGCTGACCCGATGGAGACTTAATCTTCAATCTTATGCAAAGCGAAGCTTTGCTAACCCGATGGAGACTTAATCCTCAATCTTATGCAAAGCGAAGCTTTGCTGACCCGATTGAGGCTTAATCTTCAATCTTATGCAAAGCGAAGCTTTGCTGACCCGATTGAGACTTAATCCTCAATCTTATGCAAAGCGAAGCTTTGCTGACCCGATTGAGGCTTAATCTTCAATCTTATGCAAAGCGAAGCTTTGCTGACCCGATGAAGACTTAATCTTCAATCTTATGCAAAGCGAAGCTTTGCTGACCCGATGGAGACTTAATCTTCAATCTTATGCAAAGCGAAGCTTTGCTGACCCGATGGAGACTTAATCCTCAATCTTATGCAAAGCGAAGCTTTGCTGACCCGATGAAGACTTAATCTTCAATCTTATGCAAAGCGAAGCTTTGCTGACCCGATTGAGGCTTAATCTTCAATCTTATGCAAAGCGAAGCTTTGCTGACCCGATGGAGACTTAATCTTCAATCTTATGCAAAGCGAAGCTTTGCTGACCCGATGGAGACTTAATCTTCAATCTTATGCAAAGCAAAGCTTTGCTGACCCAATGGAGACTTAATCTTCAATCTTATGCAAAGCGAAGCTTTGCTGACCCGATGGAGACTTAATCTTCAATCTTATGCAAAGCAAAGCTTTGCTGACCCAATGGAGACTTAATCTTCAATCTTATGCAAAGCGAAGCTTTGCTGACCCGATGGAGACTTAATCTTCAATCTTATGCAAAGCGAAGCTTTGCTGACCCGATGGAGACTTAATCCTCAATCTTATGCAAAGCGAAGCTTTGCTGACCCGATGGGGACTTAATCTTCAATCTTATGCTGACCCGATTGGGCCTTAATCTTCAATCTTATGCAAAGCGAAGCTTTGCTGACCCGATGAAGACTTAATCTTCAATCTTATGCAAAGCGAAGCTTTGCTGACCCGATTGAGGCTTAATCTTCAATCTTATGCAAAGCGAAGCTTTGCTGACCCGATGGAGACTTAATCTTCAATCTTATGCAAAGCGAAGCTTTGCTGACCCGATGAAGACTTAATCTTCAATCTTATGCAAAGCGAAGCTTTGCTGACCCGATGGAGACTTAATCTTCAATCTTATGCAAAGCGAAGCTTTGCTGACCCGATGGAGACTTAATCTTCAATCTTATGCAAAGCGAAGCTGCTGACCCGATGGAGACTTAATCTTCAATCTTATGCAAAGCGAAGCTTTGCTGACCCGATGGAGACTTAATCCTCAATCTTATGCAAAGCGAAGCTTTGCTGACCCGATGGAGACTTAATCTTCAATCTTATGCAAAGCGAAGCTTTGCTGACCCGATTGGGCCTTAATCTTCAATCTTATGCAAAGCGAAGCTTTGCTGACCCGATGAAGACTTAATCTTCAATCTTATGCAAAGCGAAGCTTTGCTGACCCGATTGAGGCTTAATCTTCAATCTTATGCAAAGCGAAGCTTTGCTGACCCGATGGAGACTTAATCTTCAATCTTATGCAAAGCGAAGCTTTGCTGACCCGATGAAGACTTAATCTTCAATCTTATGCAAAGCGAAGCTTTGCTGACCCGATGGAGACTTAATCTTCAATCTTATGCAAAGCGAAGCTTTGCTGACCCGATGGAGACTTAATCCTCAATCTTATGCAAAGCGAAGCTTTGCTGACCCGATTGGGCCTTAATCTTCAATCTTATGTAAAGCGAAGCTTTGCTGACCGATGAAGACTTAATCTTCAATCTTATGCAAAGCGAAGCTTTGCTGACCCGATGAAGACTTAATCTTCAATCTTATGCAAAGCGAAGCTTTGCTGACCCGATGGAGACTTAATCTTCAATCTTATGCAAAGCGAAGCTTGCTGACCTGATGGAGCCTTAATCTTCAATCTTATGCAAAGCGAAGCTTTGCTATTGATTGAGGCTTAATCTTCAATCTTATGCAAAGCGAAGCTTTGCTGACCCGATGGAGACTTAATCTTCAATCTTATGCAAAGCGAAGCTTTGCTGACCCGATGGAGACTTAATCCTCAATCTTATGCAAAGCGAAGCTTTGCTGACCCGATGGAGACTTAATCTTCAATCTTATGCAAAGCGAAGCTTTGCTGACCCGATTGGGCCTTAATCTTCAATCTTATGCAAAGCGAAGCTTTGCTGACCCGATGAAGACTTAATCTTCAATCTTATGCAAAGCGAAGCTTTGCTGACCCGATTGAGGCTTAATCTTCAATCTTATGCAAAGCGAAGCTTTGCTGACCCGATGGAGACTTAATCCTCAATCTTATGCAAAGCGAAGCTTTGCTGACCCGATGGAGACTTAATCTTCAATCTTATGCAAAAGCGAAGCTTTGCTGACCCGATTGGCCTTAATCTTCAATCTTATGCAAAGCGAAGCTTTGCTGACCCGATGAAGACTTAATCTTCAATCTTATGCAAAGCGAAGCTTTGCTGACCCGATTGAGGCTTAATCTTCAATCTTATGCAAAGCGAAGCTTTGCTGACCCGATGGAGACTTAATCTTCAATCTTATGCAAAGCGAAGCTTTGCTGACCCGATGAAGACTTAATCTTCAATCTTATGCAAAGCGAAGCTTTGCTGACCCGATGGAGACTTAATCTTCAATCTTATGCAAAGCGAAGCTTTGCTGACCCGATGGAGACTTAATCCTCAATCTTATGCAAAGCGAAGCTTTGCTGACCCGATTGGGCCTTAATCTTCAATCTTATGTAAAGCGAAGCTTTGCTGACCGATGAAGACTTAATCTTCAATCTTATGCAAAGCGAAGCTTTGCTGACCCGATGAAGACTTAATCTTCAATCTTATGCAAAGCGAAGCTTTGCTGACCCGATGGAGACTTAATCTTCAATCTTATGCAAAGCGAAGCTTTGCTGACCTGATGGAGCCTTAATCTTCAATCTTATGCAAAGCGAAGCTTTGCTGACCCGATTGAGGCTTAATCTTCAATCTTATGCAAAGCGAAGCTTTGCTGACCCGATGAAGACTTAATCCTCAATCGTATGCAAAGCGAAGCTTTGCTGACTCGATGGAGACTTAATCTTCAATCTTATGCAAAGCGAAGCTTTGCTGACCCGATGGAGACTTAATCCTCAATCTTATGCAAAGCGAAGCTTTGCTGACCCGATTGAGCCTTAATTTTCAATCTTATGCAAAGCGAAGCTTTGCTGACCCGATGAAGACTTAATCTTCAATCTTATGCAAAGCGAAGCTTTGCTGACCCAATAGTCGAACGCGGAAGCTATTGACTTTCTACGAAAAAAACTTTTTACTTTATGAAAACTTTTTTTGCTCAAATATAAGATTACTTAAAATTATTTAAATTTGCTTACCAAAAGTTTTGTCAGAGCTTTTTTGAAATCTATGAGCCGCTTTCATTAAGGTGGATAATCTTATCCGAAGATAATCCTCTTTTTTGATCAAAGGAAAATCCACAAAATTTTTTTACGCTTAAAATTTCATGAAAAATTAAGAAAAATTTTATGGATTGATGGATTTCACTAAAAAAGATTACCCATGGATAAGGATTATTCTGGATTATCCATACTGAAAATGTTAAACTTGGTCTCTCCTAAGTTTTACATTTTCAGGATAATCCACTGGATAATCTCTGGCCACTTTACTGTTTCTATGAAATCTAAAATAGCAGTCAAAGATATCAATCTTTCAATGATTTGAGCGTTCGCGCGTCAGCGCGAACGCGAAAATTTTAGATTATTAAGAATTACGTATTTGAGAAGAATTCACATGATTCATCATTCACATGATCCACTACCCAAATTTTGGCCAAATTTTATCCACATGCCAAACTTCAGTTAAGAAAACTTTAACAGCTCGGTACAGGACAAAAATTACGTAATCTAACCTCAAATAACTTCAAAATCCAAAAGAAGGAATGCTGACTATTTACTCATTATCCATATGACCCACAACTCAAAAATCAGCTCATAAGACCTCAGCAGATCACTACAATTGCTAAAATTGCGATTCTAACCTCAAACAGCATCAAAATTCAAAAGTAGGTGTACGGCCTATTTACTCATCACCCAATCGTTCTGCATGCCAAATTTTAGCTCATAAGACCTTAACAGTTCACTGTAACACAAAAAATACACATTCTAACCTCAAATAATCTAAAAATCAAAAGTAGATATACAGCCTATTTACTTATTACCCAAATGATCCGCGTGCTAAATTTTATCTTCTAAGATCTTAACAGTTCACTACAGTACAAAAAATCCGAATTCTAACCTCAAATAACCTCAAAATTCAAAAATGACTACACAGGCTTTTTATTCATTACCCACATGATTCACATGCCAAATTTCAGCCTAAAATACTCTAACAGATCACTGCAACATAAAAAATACGAATTCTAACCTCAAATAACCTCAAAATCCAAAATGACTATACAGTCTTTCTAATTATCATCTACGTGTCTTACATGCTAAATTTCAGCTCAAAAAACCTTAATAGCTCACCACCACAGTTCAAACAAAAAGTCAAAAAACCGTCATTTTTGAGGTTAAATCAAAGCTATCCTAACCTCAAAATTTTCAAAAAAAATTTTTTTTGCATGCGCTAATCATGGAAAGTCATTTCCCACAATATAATACCAAAAAAACTTCAAATAGAATGAAATCGAAAATAACCGTCAAAAAAAATTTAAATTTTGATCACGGAATCACGCAATCAGCATTTTAGGTTTTTATAGTATATATATATATATATATATTATAGTATATATATAGTATTGATTTTTGACATAAAAAACTCAGCACATAGTAGTCAATATTTGTGAATAAAGCTAATTCTACATAACAAACTTTATATGTTGACTTTTCCTTGCGTTTTACTGCTGCTGATGCTTCTCATTGAACATAATTTTATGGATTAATGTTATCAAAACTTTTACATCTTAAACAACATATAGGTGGATGTTGAGAGAATAGAAACAAGTTTACAAGTCAAAGACTTACATTGAAGGAAAAACCTCGAAGCAAGTATTTTTTTGGAATAAAAGGAAAACACAATGGTCCGAAATCGAAAAAAAATGTTCAAAAATACAAAAAAGTCATGTCTTTTAAACCTGATCTTTTGAATGCACGAATATAAATCATTTACTGATGCATCTTCTGTGAAAATATCAACCTTCTAATCGTTGTCTAACTCTGTCAATCATTAATGAAAGTCACGAAAAATTTGTATACAAAAACACTGTGAAAAAGTTTTACAAAAATTTTCCACTTTCTATTGTTTGATCTATGTTCTAATTACAGTCAGTAGCTTAATTAATACACAAATTTTATATTAAGACTTACAAAACATTAGCCACTTCCTTTATCATTAGGGAATATGCAATTAAAATTTTGAAAATTTTCAAAACTTTAAATGTCCATAAGTTAAAAGCGGGTTTCTCAGGGTCCGTGAAACCTACCAGAATCCAAAGATTAAGTCTTAATTTAGCTTCTAATCATACTCTGGTAATGCCGTTTTATGCCGTTTTCCGAAAATTTGCAATTTAATTTTACTTGTTTTCCCATACAAATTTGTTTGTTTACAAAAATTTTTGATACATTTTTAACAAAAAATCATACTTACACTTAATATTATAGGCTGATTTTTTCAGGAGTGTATAATCAAATCATAATAAAGCTATTAAAACTATCAAAATAAAGAAAATCGACAAAAACTTTTGAACCTCTAAATTTTCCCCTAAAATGTATTTTTGAACAATTTTTTCGATTTCAGACCATTGTGGAAAATTTTCTTTGTTGCATTTTGCTGCTCAAAAATCAAATTATTTTTAATGCTATTAGAATTTTAGTGAGTCAGTTTGTCGGCAAGTTTGTACTTTTTTTATTTTCAAAAACCAAAAATAATAAAAAATTCCATTTTCCACAAAAAACCACGTTCAATAATCAACGGAAAATCCAAAATCATCCAAACTTATTCCTTCTCAGGGATGTAGCCAGAATGTTCCCTCCTATTATCGCTAGATATTAGTTTACACTGGAAATTATTGAATTTTTTAGATCCGAACCAAAAAATCGTCGAAAAGTAGCAACCACCTCCCCTTCTCAAAAAAATTCTGGCTACGCACCTTTTCCTTCTGTTTTACTGAAACTTTCCTACGAAAGCAAAAATCTCAAAGAAAATAATCGAAAACTTTTTTTTCTTTCATCTGATTTATTTTTATTAATTTTTCTCTTCTTTGCTTCTCTTTCCATTCATTGGCCTTTCGCCTTTCACTTTTTTTTGTGTATATACAATCAATATATATATATGTGTTCATACAACTGAGCGACGACCATGCGACGACCATAGCTCAGTTGAGTTGCTCAGTTTTTTGTATTGAAAATTTGATAGTGTTAGTGAATTTTTTCAAAAATTTGAAAAAAATAACGGTCACTTTTCCATATGAACACATATATATATATTGTATACAATAAATATAATTTTCATTTTCCTTTTAATTTTCAACCTTCATTTTCAATACAAATTATTCTAATTCCATTTTTTTATTAATTTTTTTCTTTACATTTTGATTTATTGAAAGATATTTACAAAATTTTTATCCTATTTGCATTATTATTATTTTTTATTTCTTAAACAAAGTTTAATCTAAATATTTAAAGTCGATTTGTAGTAAATAGAATTCCTGCTATTTCCTGTTTTTTTATTTACAAATTTGGGTTTAAAATTTTTATAATGGTCTTTAACCTAAATTTTTTTTTTCAAATTTATAATAATTTTAAAGCTTAAATGATAAAAAGTTACAACAATCAACCAATACATGAAAAAAGTAAAAATTCATTTCATTTTTCATTCAAATGGAAAACGCAATATTTTTTGTTAATTCATCTGAATTTATTAAAAATTTCAATTTTTTCTTGATTAAATTTTAAATTTCAATTCAATATCCCTTTGATTAACCTTTGTCAACTTTAACTTAAAATTTCTAGGAATTTTTCAAAGCAAAAAAATATATTTTTTTCTCCGCTGTTAATTAAAAACAGCACAAACAGCATAAAAATCCACTTTATGAATTTAAAAACAAAAGAAAAATGAGAGAAAAGCATATAATTGAGTTCACATGTTTTCCGTCAGCATGTCATGTGAGGTAGACATTTTTTAAACATTTTAATCACAGAAGCATTTCTTCTGTTGAAATAAAATTTAAAAGAGTTTTAGTTTCCTTGGTTACACGTGGTTTATTATAAAATAATTCAAGAGATATAAAAATGAGGACTATAAGTAGCCATCAGCAAACCTTTTACGAGAAAAAGAAATTAAAACTTTTTGCAAGAATTCTCACAAATGCAATAAATAAAAAATTCCATTTGTTCATTTACAACAAAAAAACTTTTTTTTTAATTAATGCGACCAAATCAAAAGTTTTTTTGCTGCTTTCATTAATAAAAAAAAAACTTTGCCGTTTCCATTTAATTTCAAAATAAAAGAGACGAGAAATAAAGTAGTTTATGAGTTGGTGTGACAGTTTGTATGTTTGTGGGATTGGAACATCATTGAAAGAAGAGGTTGATGACTTAAATGATAGGTTGTGGGCTTTAAAATAGAGAATTTATAAAAAAAAAATGTTAAATTTCTTTGGTATGGGTTTGTAGGATATACCCTAGAATATAGGATAGATACAAATTACTGTTTTATTTTTCGAAGACCTTTCTACCCCTAGGATACATATACCCTAGAAAAAGTTTCGAAAAAGGATGAAAATAGAAAATTGAGAACTTCTTTGCCAAACAATAAGATTTAAAAATCGAAGCATTTCTTTTTGGAAGAACTTGTTTCAAAAATTAAATCAAATGACTTCAACTTAAAAAAATCCATTTTTTATATTCCAGTATTTTTTACTTCGTCGTAATTTGCAAAAGAAAAACTTTTTCATTAACTATCTACTTCATGCTCAGACTCTTCAATTATCACATCATGCTGTAATAGAACGGTCGTCGGTAACTTAGATTGTGATGTCGTATTTGCGAATGCAACGGGTGGTGGTGGTGTTACGGTTGGCAATTGCTGTTGATGATGATGATGGGTATCGGTATTTGATGATGTGGCAGCGACAGCTTGTGCTGTAGCAATAGGCACTTCTTGTGTACGATTAAGCAAATAATCCAAATCATTTGATATTAAATTCAACATTCCATCAGGATCCGGTACACTATCAATCACAAGACTATCACTTGCACGCTTACCATCACTATTCGTTAAGGTTATTACGGGCAATGGAGCTGCCTTCTTTATATCTAATGTATTATCTCGAATTCCGATTATGCTGTCAGTTTGAACTGAGAAAAGAAGAAAGAAAGATTTTTTTTTATTATTTAAAAATTAATTGCTAGAATAAAGGAACTATATTCAAATAATGAACAAAGAGTTAATGAAATGAATATTGCATGTTCTTCCATGTGGATATGTTTCTGACATTTAAAATTTAAATGACCAAATGATCTTGTTAGAGTTCAACTACATTATTCAATTTAATGAATAGCACAAATGTGATAAGTTTCAAAAGGATAGAATGGATATTTTCTCTAAAATATATTAAGTTTCATTTCTTGTGAAAACTGCTTAATATTAGATATTTATTAGGATAGGTAAGTTAATTAAATGAGTTTAATTTTCTTGCTTAAAATTAGATGAAAACATTTTTTGATAATACTTAGTAAAATTGAATTTTTGATTATTTTCATTATTCATATTTTAATTATAGAAAATCATTTATTGATGAATTGGAATAAATTTTTAGAAAATTCATAAACTATTATTTTACTATCATTTAAATTGCAAACAAAATTCTCAAATTTCGATATTATTTTTTTTAAATATAAATTGACTACCTACATAAAAAAAATAGATTTTTCTTTCTATTTCTTCATCAAATTTCAAATTTCAAATATTCAGAAAATATACAGAAAATTCCTCAACAAAAAATCATGAAATCAATTTAAATGTCAATGATCGTCTGCTTTCCCCTTCCTCAACTCCTTCTTACAAGAAAAATAAGTAATCAAGAAAAGTACGTTTATTGACAATGTTCAATGAGTAAGTCCTTAAGACTTAAGTATTTGGAAAATTGCTGACTGTAAATATTAGAAAGTAATCATTTGGCGAAAAAAATTTTATGCAAATGAATGAGACATTCCAAAAAGAAAACTTTTCTATTGTCGATAATTGAAATTTAATTGTGCTTATTGAAAATATCAATTGACGCTGAACAAATAATTTTTGTTGGAAATTGGAATGTAAATTTAATGGAAATAAATTTATTTGTTTAATGTCCTTTGATAATATTTTTAAAAATTTATTTCAAAAAGATTAAATTTCAAATGAAAAGGTATCCGTGTCCTTTGAAGAATATTCAATTACGTTTCATAAATTTTAATAGCAAATATTTTAAATTTGTAGTCTCATTCTCAATATACGTAAATAAATACTTTTGTCATTCTATTGCAGGTAACATGTATCATCATGACATGTTCAGTATTTGGTATATTTGGAAATTTTTTAAATCATTTAAGATCATTTACGATACCCATCAAAAAATTAGATTTTTATATTCTTTTTCTCACTCTCTTTCCCCGCTATATCACAAAATCTTCATGAAAAAATTTGTTTTGTATAGAACTGCCGAACGGTCTTAGGAGACTTCCTCTAAAAATTAAACATGATAAGAAAATGAACCATAAAAACTATCAAATTTATAATAAAAATCAAACTTTATTTATGAATCTCGAATTTTCAAATGACGAAGATAATTTTAACGAATTGATAAATTTCAATTTCTGGTTCCCAATTATGAATTAAGAGGCTGTTCACTTATGACGTCCATCAAAATCTTGGGGCTTGGACCCTTCCTCTCCCTTCTCACAAAATCTTCATTCAATAAAATTCTATTGTTTAAAACTGTCACACAGCCTCAGACCCCTTCTTCTCTAAAAATTGGACATCATAAGTGAACGACCCCAAATGAATTTTCTAAAATCCATTCATTCACTCAACTTTAATGTATACTAACTTAATTAAATTCTTTAGAAATACTCTAGCCACTACTCACCTTTCGATATTCCCTTAAGTATATCCAAGTTATTTACAATTCCACTTGTTTTCGCATTAATATCCCCAAAATTGGATATACTCGATCCATTCACATCATAAATACTCATCATGTTTGTATTAATTTTTGAAACATCATAAGAACGTGATTGCGCATTCAAATTCACTCCGGCATTCTCATTTTGTGATGATGATGATAAATCAATTATATCGTTCGAGCACATTTGTATATCGGTAAGTCTTGAATGAATTGCATGTCGATGTGTTGCCTGCTGTTGTTGAGGTTGAGTTTGTGCACCCTGCTGCTGTTGCAAAATACTCGTAACACTCGTCTTTGTATCGATTGGATAGTTGGACATTGAGTTTGAAAATACTCTCAATGGTACACTTTTGTTATCTTTTTCCATGTCCTGATAAACTGGTGTTACGGAAAAGGCACGCAAAATGACACAAAAATTCACAATAAGTAGAGGAAAATAAATGAATATTTTTTTTGTTTGGTGTTGTGGATGGAAGGAAAAAGGCACAAAAGGAGAAGGTGATGACGACGTAGACGGAGAATGGGAATGAAAAAAGAGAAAATTATGCAAATGAGCACTTAGTAAATTTACATCGTCATCAACTTCAATCAACTGTGAAAATTGCAAAAGTTTTTCATTCTCACTCTTGTTTCATCGTCTTTTTTCCCTTTTTTCTCAAATGTCTTTTTGGTGTTACTTGCTTCTTATTCTTATTCTTTTTGTTCCTCTTGCTAGTCGACTTTTCTCTATTTCAATTTTACACTCGTTCTTCATTCTCATTATGAGTGATGAAAACTAAATAAATTTACTCAAACTGAACTATGAACGCTTCATAAAATGCTTTCTTTATAGAGGTTCTCATTGAGCTTCTTTTTAATGCTAATTTGTGTCGAACAAAAATTTATTTGTAGCTTTTTTGCTGTTGTTGTAAAGAACATCGGTATTAAGTTTGTGATTTGATGTTGACATAAAATATTTACTGAATATTAATTTTTATTAAATTTTGTTGTTGTTTTATGGATTGGATTAAATTGATGTACTGAAGATTGGCTTAATGTTGGAAGTTTGAAAACAAGTAACCAGACTTTCGAACTTTGAATCAAACTCAGACATTTTATATAAGCTTTAATTCAGTACTTTTTATCCTGCCTTATGGGTACGCGATATTCTATGAGCACGCGTTGACCTGCCACACTTTGCACTAGAAATTAATGCGTTTTTAAAACTTTACAATTCAGGTACGTCGCGAGCCAAAACTGATGAGAATAACTGTTCCAACGCCGTGGCACTTAGGTCACCATCACTGAACTTTTATTTTAAAACCAAGAAAAACAATCTCCAACAATTTATTGCTGATAAATTGAAAAATTGCTGATCACTCGACATTCAATAAATTTTTCCCATCACAAAAATTTTGAATCCCCAAAGTAACACCATCCAGACATAAAAGCATAACAAACATAACATTATGTACTCACAATTTAACGAATTATTTATGGTCGTTGTACAAAAGTCATCGAGACTATTTTTCATACTCGATTTTGTGCTACTACTTGTTGTCTCTGTCACTGCATAACTTTCAACTTTGATGACAAAACATAAAATAATCATCAGTCCCTGTTGGATGTTTCATTTGATGTATAAAATATGTGCGATAATATTTTTTTTTTGCATGTTGAAAAATAGTTTTTGTTTTCATAGATGTTGATGAATGTACATTTGTGATTGCAATGTTGATTTTTTTCATCATGATGGCATATAAAAAGATAGAAATTCATGGGAAAAAGAGAGAAAAAAATTAAATCAGATTAAAAATAGTTTTGCTTTGATTTTGGCAATTGGATACTGTCAGTGTTGCTGAATTTAAGGATATTTTTTAATTCTATAATTTTTTAATCTAATCAAAATTTGATCAAAAAAGTCTAAATCACAATAATGCAATCTTTTTGTTCAGATATCTCAAACTTCTATCTCAAATTCAATTCAATTTCTAAACATATTTGAGAGCATGATGTTGAGGAACAAAATATCTTCAAAAGATCAAAAACTATTTGAATTGCATGAGTTTTTAATTATAATCAATAAAGTTTTATGAAATTGTTATTATCATAGCAACAGATTGAATAGCTTGATGATTGCCATTATGTATTTATGTCATACATTCTATTGATATCCTCATCACTAGCTATTCAATTGAAAAATAATCTCATTTGTTGTCTTGTTTAAGGAGGAAATTATATCAATTTAATTCCTGATTGTTCCTTGATTGAAGATGGAAATTTGATTCATTTTCAATGCAGATATTGGAACTTAAGGAAAATTTTCTTGTCTTATGGATTGATCTTTACTTCATAAGATAAAAGGTTTTTACTGGTTGAATAAACATTTCAATAAATAAATTCTAAGAAAATTATGTTCTGAATTTAGTTCACAAATTTATTGATATTCATGTAATTTCATAATTTTATTTGCAAATCAGTTCGTCTACTGAACTTCCAATTGATAATCATAAGAGTCGCATTCCTTGAAAAAGAGCAAGTTTTTTACACATTCTGTTTTCATTAATGTTGGGGGTTCAAAGCTGTTTTCATTGAAGCTGATTGTAAATTATTTAATTACTCACGAGTGTTCTTTTAAACTCAAAAACGTGGATTGTGGTAAAAACAAGGTGAAATGTTAGCAAATGGAAAATGTATGGAAAAATTCTCGCGACTATGACAAAGTAAATCTATAGGATTCTATAGGAGGAACCTCCAGAATATGCCCGAATTTTGTATGGAAATTCAATTGGATGGATTCTAGAAATAATAAAAATATTCCAAAATATTCGAAGGATTCGAAAGATTCTAAAATCGTTGAATAATGAAACAACAGAATCTTAGATAAAATCGTTGAACATTCCATCAAAGGTATCTCAGATATCCCAAATGATTTCAAAACTTGTATGAGTTCTTGAATCATTTAAAGTTTCCAAGTCAATGGAAAAAATTCAACCTCCCCCTAAAATAAATTCTGACTAAACTTCTTGTTATGACTGATTTGTTCCATATTTATGATCAAAGCAAATATTTTACTGAAAATCCTCTTAATTTATACATTTTGAATATGTAAAATTTTTCACTAAGAATACAAGCAGCCTAACTCGTTGAAACTGCACTTGAAACTTCTAATGAAACAATAAAACTAATTAATCCATCCTCATTTTCATGCAATGCAAAGCAGCAGTTAAACGATGAAAAACATTTTTCCAGCACTAATCCAGCTCATTCTCTTATTTTCTTATCACGACTTAGCATGCACTTGTGAAACTCTTTGTATTCTCATTTTTGAAGATATATGTTTGGAATCAAGAAGAATTACTGCTTCAATCGTATGTAGAAGTAATTTTTAAGCAGCAATTTTTACTGCTTATGCTAAAATGGCAAAGAAAACAGCAGCACAAAAAAAGAAAGAAACTATGAAGAAATGAAAATGTTTGACGCAAAATTATTTGTACGTGATAAAAATGAATAAATTATTGTGAATCATCAAGCTTATTTGTTTCACACGAGCAACTGCTTATTTTCTATTTCTGTATTGTTTTGCGTTGCAAAAAAAAAAAAATGAAATTTTTCTTCGAAATCAATAAAACCAAAAACTTTATTTCAAACATTTCGAAAGCTTTTCAGAAAAGTTTTTGAGCAGATTTTTTGTGAAAAGTTGTGTAATTTGTTTGCTGGATGTACATGACTAGCTGATGATTTTTTGGACATGACTGTGTGTCAATTATTATAATTTAATTGCTAGTAGTTGTAATCTTGTTGTAACTACACTGAAGTTTGAGATTTTGATGCTAAGACATGACAAACATTTTCGGTACCGAATTCCATTGGATTAATCTATTTCTAATGAAAATTCAACATTAAACTAAAAGTATGCGCTTTATTCATTTTCTCTGAAATTCCATCATCAATTTTCTTTCCAAATAGAACTCAAAGCCTCTTAAAATCGGATTTATAGGATCTACTTCTATTCTCAATAAAAGCACACACATACACCAGCAAAAAAAAAACATTTCAAGTCCAGATAATTTAATACTTTGTTATTTTGGCCACCGACCACATGAAAGTAAAGTTTTTGTTCCTGCCAATGATGGAAACTTTTTTTTTTCGTTGGTTCTTCCTCACATTTCTATCCATATCAAAAGCATATTGGCTTGCCAAAATAATCATTCCATTCTTTGTCCATAAATGTTCTAATCACACAAAAGTACTAGAAAATGCTTTCATATTGTGAATGTGGATTGGAAAACTTTTTCATTTACAGTTTAAGCTCAATCTGCTTTCTCTTTTTTTTTTATTTTACTTATTCTCCTTATTTTTGGTTCTATAATACGTTTTAGCTTTATTTATAAGGGATAAAGTCTCTTTGAGTTTGTAATGAAGCTGTTTCGAATGGTTATGAATTGTTCATGTTATTCCCTGTTTGATGAGATTTAATTAAGTTTACTTTGAACTACTTTGAAGCTTCGTAGTATAAAGTCAGATTCTTGTGAAATTTATGAAAAGGATGCATATTTATGCAATTTTAAGGATGCAATCTCAATTACTTGATAAATATTTTCTCAAGGTTTAGACTCTTATCAGAAATTTATTGAATAATTTTTTAGTGTCTAATTCTTACTGAATTTATAGCGACTAAAAATATTTTAAACTCTCATTTTATGCTCATTTTATTGTTACTTTTAATTCAAAAAAGTTTAAATCTCTTAACAAATTTCCTCATTTTTAATGTTCTTCTCATATTAAGTCAGTTAACACAGTTAACATATTCAATTGACTTTAATTATTTTACATATCATATCAAGCATGTAGCTAGAAGAATATTAAGAGTAAGTCATTCTTTTAATGAAGAGAAATCACTAGAAGTTCATTAAATAGTACAGTCTCACTTTTCATATCCTTCAAGCTACATTCCTACACTCATACACATTACCCTTGAACTTACCAATAAAATCGATGAGATGCTGAATAAATAGCAGAAAATATTCTCCTTGGTATTCAAATAAATTAAATAGAACGTGTGTGATAGGAAATTGATAACAAAAAGTAATGCAATTCGATTAAGCAGACTAATTCTATTCATTCATTATCAATTTTTTTTTTGTGTCGATTATTTAGGGGCGGTTGGTTACGTATTGATTGTGTGTGTTGGGATTTGATCACGTATGAAAATAAAAAAAGAGAAAAAAGGAATATTTTGATTATAAAAAAGTTTAAACAATTGAACTAGTAAATTAATTTATTTTGAGGTTATTTTTGTGTCGGAATCAGAAAACTTTAGGAGAGATTCAGATTTTTGAACTCGCTAATTAAAATAATTATGATGAAATTTTAATAAAATGTTTAATGAACTATGAGTCAACAATTTGAACCTCCAGAAGCACTTTTAACATCAACTGTCAATATTGCAACAAAATCACTTGAATTTTAGCTTTAAATAGCACTTAAATGACCTGTGGCATAACATTGCATTATTATTGACACCATAAATCCCTATCAAGGTCAACCATCATTTAATTTTAATTAATTTACTCCAAATTACTCATGACATCAACCACAACCTCGTTAGCACCTCCAATCTCATCAGCACACTTACCGTTTCTTCAGCTTCGCATTACTTTTCTCATATTTTTTCGCTAAATAAATTAGATGCTTCAGTAGCGTCATAAAAAGGAGAACGAAGAGTGACACCAACAAAATCTCTGTTATGGCAAAAATGATAAAGTCAGACGATGCAATTTCCAGCCACCACTCATTTGATCGGTGACCCATAATTTTATGAATCATTGGTATGCACAGTGCACACAGCAGTGGCAGAAGCCAACTGAGACCAATGGCACTTTTGACACCACGATTTGTCGATGACAAATTTGTAAATTTCATTGTGGTTTTCTGTTGTTTATGTTGTTGCTGTTGTTGACTCATATCTCCGGATATCGAGTGATTATGATGGTCAGATATGACATCAGAATTCTCTGACGATGGTGTCGTTGTCGTTGTATTCGTTTTAATTGACATTTTTTTCATTTTTCCACCACCACTATTCGTTCCATTATTGACATTTCCTGCACTCCCAAAACTGCTATTATCATTTGCCAATTTTGTCGTTGATGCATAAATTGATGATGTTTCTATTTCCAATTCTGATTGTATAATCAATACAATTGCGATGAGTGTTGATGAACTTAAAAGCAGTATTGCCGCAAAACTTGAACTCAATAGTCCATACCATTCCTGAAAATGACAGAAAAGAAAAAATTGGGTATGAGTAAAATGACATAAAAATATCAAATATGCGATTGCTTTTTTTATGGTTTTTGTAGTCTTATGTGAAAATTTTCTGGTTTTTAGGCCAGTTGGATGGGGTTGGAAATTAAGTTTTGAAACTTTAAAAATGATTTTACATCAGAAGTTTACTTGGGAGTTGAACTTTCTTATAAAAAATGTTCTAAAATTTTATCCTACCGATCAGTCATTCTTAACAAAATCATCCAAAATTTTTCAAATCCCTGTTGTGCATTTCATAGAAATATTTTTTTGACAAGCGCTACTCTGAACCAACAGATTTATGTATGTTTATATATTTTGTTTCATGACAGTACTAAATTTTCTGATGCTTAGATTTGTTTTGTTTTTGACAAAAAATAGCTCATTCCTGTATACATTAAAGCTACTCTAGTTAGCTTTCATGCTCAATCAATTTTAATTTTTCAGAAGCTTTGATTTTTTTTTTTTTGTTTTAATTTCCAGAAATCACTATAAACCCAAATTCTTTGTATGCAAGTCTCCAACCCACCAAATTACAAGATTCAGTCAGGAAATCAACTCATATTTAATGAGTTTGATGGAATGAATGCCCAAAAAAGGAAAAAAAAATTTTCATCGAGTGCCAAAAAAACCTCTTTTATGTGTGATAAAAATGACTTTTGCAAATGATCCTCTGTTCATAGTAAAAATAAACTAGTAATGAAGCGGATCACGCTTCATGGGTATATTCACACCACCAGTAGAACTTCTTTTGATTTCAATTAGAGAAAAAAATAATTATACTTTATCTACTGATTAAAGATTACATCATTCATAATTAATCGTTTTAAAACCCTACATCTGTTCAGCGCGCATTTAGCACTATAACTAAAGTACAGCCTGCGTCGGCGCCGACGAAAAATTTTTCGGTTTTTCAACTTTTTTGTTACACTGCGCATGAAAATTTTTTTGTCATTATAGTGTGAATTATACCTTAAATAATGCTTAATCTAACACCGAAAATTTCAAATCATTTGGTTAAGTTATGTCTGAGATATTAAAGAAAATGTAAAATTTTTTGCATATTTTGGTCAAAAATGGCACATTTTCGTCCATTGTGCCTCACAGGAAGCAGCTCATGACTCCAAAAACTATACCGGTTTTCCTTGGGCCAATATTAATCAAATGCAAAAAACCCGAAGTCTTAACGTTTCGTTGAAATTGAGTTATCGCGGAAACTAACTTGCTAACTTGCTAACTTGCTAACTTGCTAACTTAAGCTAACTTGCTAACTTGCTAAATGACAGAATGCGTTTTTTGCGATTTCTCTTGACTGGAAGCACCAAATGAGATGCGGTTTTCACTGTTAGATTGGTATTTTCAGGCACAGACTTTCCACCATAGACAGTATGGGATAAAATTGTAATCCTGAAGCAGCAAGTTAGAAAATGTGGTTTTCAGTTTTATACAAAAGCAATATATTCACCCAAATTGAAAATTTGGTGTGAATATGATAAAGTATGGTTTCGGGTTTTTTTGATAGAATTCGATGTATTTAGATGTTTTTAGGTCCTAGAACACTGTATATGTTAAAAAATTTCATAATATGCGCATTAAGAGGGTATATTTAGGTAAAAATTCAAATTGACCTAGTACTCATTGGTTTCATTTTTATGAGCTGAAACTTTGCATATACATTTTGTGCATCTATATCTCTAGACGTTTTTGGAATTATTCCATTTGGACTTAATATTGAGGAGAACGAAACAATTTTGTGTCAAAACTCGAAAATTTTTTCGATTTTTTCAACTTTTTTGTTACACTGCGCACGAAATATTTTTGGTCAGTATAGTGCGAATTATACCTTAAATAATGCTTAATCTAACACCGAAAATTTCAAATCATTTGGTTAAGTTATGTCTGAGATATTAAAGAAAATGTAAAATTTTTTGCATATTTTGGTCAAAAATGGCACATTTTCGTCCACTGTGTCTCACTGGAAGCAGCTCATGACTCCAAAAACTATACCAGTTTTCCTTGGGCCAATATTAATCAAATGCAAAAAACCCGAAGTCTTAACGTTTCGTTGAAATTGAGTTATCGCGGAAACTAACTTGCTAACTTGCTAACTTGCTAACTTGCTAACTTGCTAACTTGCTAAATGACAGAATGCGTTTTTTTTGCGATTTCTCTTGACTGGAAGCACCAAATGAGATGCGGTTTTCACTGTTAGATTGGTATTTTCAGGCACAGACTTTCCACCATAGACAGTATGGGATAAAATTGTAATCCTGAAGCAGCAAGTTAGAAAATGTGGTTTTCAGTTTTATACAAAAGCAATATATTCACCCAAATTGAAAATTTGGTGTGAATATGATAAAGTATGGTTTCGGTTTTTTTGATAGAATTCGATGTATTTAGATGTTTTTAGGTCCTAGAACACTGTATATGTTAAAAAATTTCATAATATGCGCATTAAGAGGGTATATTTAGGTAAAAATTCAAATTGACCTAGTACTCATTGGTTTCATTTTTTATGAGCTGAAACTTTGCATATACATTTTGTGCATCTATATCTCTAGACGTTTTTGGAATTATTCCATTTGGACTTAATATTGAGGAGAACGAAACAATTTTGTGTCAAAACTCGAAAATTTTTTCGATTTTTCAACTTTTTTGTTACACTGCGCATGAAAATTTTTTTGTCATTATAGTGTGAATTATACCTTAAATAATGCTTAATCTAACACCGAAAATTTCAAATCATTTGGTTAAGTTATGTCTGAGATATTAAAGAAAATGTAAAATTTTTTGCATATTTTGGTCAAAAATGGCACATTTTCGTCCATTGTGCCTCACAGGAAGCAGCTCATGACTCCAAAACTATACCGGTTTTCCTTGGGCCAATATTAATCAAATGCAAAAAACCCGAAGTCTTAACGTTTCGTTGAAATTGAGTTATCGCGGAAACTAACTTGCTAACTTGCTAACTTGCTAACTTGCTAACTTGCTAACTTGCTAACTTGCTAAATGACAGAATGCGTTTTTTGCGATTTCTCTTGACTGGAAGCACCAAATGAGATGCGGTTTTCACTGTTAGATTGGTATTTTCAGGCACAGACTTTCCACCATAGACAGTATGGGATAAAATTGTAATCCTGAAGCAGCAAGTTAGAAAATGTGGTTTTCAGTTTTATACAAAAGCAATATATTCACCCAAATTGAAAATTTGGTGTGAATATGATAAAGTATGGTTTCGGGTTTTTTTGATAGAATTCGATGTATTTAGATGTTTTTAGGTCCTAGAACACTGTATATGTTAAAAAAATTTCATAATATGCGCATTAAGAGGGTATATTTAGGTAAAAATTCAAATTGACCTAGTACTCATTGGTTTCATTTTTATGAGCTGAAACTTTGCATATACATTTTGTGCATCTATATCTCTAGACGTTTTTGGAATTATTCCATTTGGACTTAATATTGAGGAGAACGAAACAATTTTGTGTCAAAACTCGAAAATTTTTTCGATTTTTCAACTTTTTTGTTACACTGCGCATGAAAATTTTTTTGTCATTATAGTGTGAATTATACCTTAAATAATGCTTAATCTAACACCGAAAATTTCAAATCATTTGGTTAAGTTATGTCTGAGATATTAAAGAAAATGTAAAATTTTTTGCATATTTTGGTCAAAAATGGCACATTTTCGTCCATTGTGCCTCACAGGAAGCAGCTCATGACTCCAAAAACTATACCGGTTTTCCTTGGGCCAATATTAATCAAATGCAAAAAACCCGAAGTCTTAACGTTTCGTTGAAATTGAGTTATCGCGGAAACTAACTTGCTAACTTGCTAACTTGCTAACTTGCTAACTTGCTAACTTGCTAACTTGCTAAATGACAGAATGCGTTTTTTTGCGATTTCTCTTGACTGGAAGCACCAAATGAGATGCGGTTTTCACTGTTAGATTGGTATTTTCAGGCACAGACTTTCCACCATAGACAGTATGGGATAAAATTGTAATCCTGAAGCAGCAAGTTAGAAAATGTGGTTTTCAGTTTTATACAAAAGCAATATATTCACCCAAATTGAAAATTTGGTGTGAATATGATAAAGTATGGTTTCGGGTTTTTTGATAGAATTCGATGTATTTGGATGTTTTTAGGTCCTAGAACACTGTATATGTTAAAAAATTTCATAATATGCGCATTAAGAGGGTATATTTAGGTAAAAATTCAAATTGACCTAGTACTCATTGGTTTCATTTTTATGAGCTGAAACTTTGCATATACATTTTGTGCATCTATATCTCTAGACGTTTTTTGAATTATTACATTTGGACTTAAAATTGAGGATAACGAAACAATTTTGTGTCAAAACTCGAAAATTTTTTCGATTTTTCAACTTTTTGTTACACTGCGCATGAAAATTTTTTTGTCATTATAGTGTGAATTATACCTTAAATAATGCTTAATCTAACACCGAAAATTTCAAATCATTTGGTTAAGTTATGTCTGAGATATTAAAGAAAATGTAAAATTTTTTGCATATTTTGGTCAAAAATGGCACATTTTCGTCCATTGTGCCTCACAGGAAGCAGCTCATGACTCCAATAACTATACCGGTTTTCCTTGGGCCAATATTAATCAAATGCAAAACCCGAAGTCTTAACGTTTCGTTGAAATTGAGTTATCGCGGAAACTAACTTGCTAACTTGCTAACTTGCTAACTTGCTAACTTGCTAACTTGCTAACTTGCTAAATGACAGAATGCGTTTTTTTGCGATTTCTCTTGACTGGAAGCACCAAATGAGATGCGGTTTTCACTGTTAGATTGGTATTTTCAGGCACAGACTTTCCACCATAGACAGTATGGGATAAAATTGTAATCCTGAAGCAGCAAGTTAGAAAATGTGGTTTTCAGTTTTATACAAAGCAATATATTCACCCAAATTGAAAATTTGGTGTGAATATGATAAAGTATGGTTTCGGGTTTTTTTGATAGAATTCGATGTATTTAGATGTTTTTAGGTCCTAGAACACTGTATATGTTAAAAAAATTTCATAATATGCGCATTAAGAGGGTATATTTAGGTAAAAATTCAAATTGACCTAGTACTCATTGGTTTCATTTTTATGAGCTGAAACTTTGCATATACATTTTGTGCATCTATATCTCTAGACGTTTTTGGAATTATTCCATTTGGACTTAATATTGAGGAGAACGAAACAATTTTGTGTCAAAACTCGAAAATTTTTTCGATTTTTCAACTTTTTTGTTACACTGCGCATGAAAATTTTTTGTCATTATAGTGTGAATTATACCTTAAATAATGCTTAATCTAACACCGAAAATTTCAAATCATTTGGTTAAGTTATGTCTGAGATATTAAAGAAAATGTAAAATTTTTTGCATATTTTGGTCAAAAATGGCACATTTTCGTCCATTGTGCCTCACAGGAAGCAGCTCATGACTCCAAAAACTATACCGGTTTTCCTTGGGCCAATATTAATCAAATGCAAAAAACCCGAAGTCTTAACGTTTCGTTGAAATTGAGTTATCGCGGAAACTAACTTGCTAACTTGCTAACTTGCTAACTTGCTAACTTGCTAACTTGCTAACTTGCTAACTTGCTAAATGACAGAATGCGTTTTTTTGCGATTTCTCTTGACTGGAAGCACCAAATGAGATGCGGTTTTCACTGTTAGATTGGTATTTTCAGGCACAGACTTTCCACCATAGACAGTATGGGATAAAATTGTAATCCTGAAGCAGCAAGTTAGAAAATGTGGTTTTCAGTTTTATACAAAAGCAATATATTCACCCAAATTGAAAATTTGGTGTGAATATGATAAAGTATGGTTTCGGGTTTTTTTGATAGAATTCGATGTATTTAGATGTTTTTAGGTCCTAGAACACTGTATATGTTAAAAAAATTTCATAATATGCGCATTAAGAGGGTATATTTAGGTAAAAATTCAAATTGACCTAGTACTCATTGGTTTCATTTTTATGAGCTGAAACTTTGCATATACATTTTGTGCATCTATATCTCTAGACGTTTTTGGAATTATTCCATTTGGACTTAATATTGAGGAGAACGAAACAATTTTGTGTCAAAACTCGAAAATTTTTTCGATTTTTCAACTTTTTTGTTACACTGCGCATGAAAATTTTTTTGTCATTATAGTGTGAATTATACCTTAAATAATGCTTAATCTAACACCGAAAATTTCAAATCATTTGGTTAAGTTATGTCTGAGATATTAAAGAAAATGTAAAATTTTGCATATTTTGGTCAAAAATGGCACATTTTCGTCCACTGTGTCTCACTGGAAGCAGCTCATGACTCCAAAAACTATACCAGTTTTCCTTGGGCCAATATTAATCAAATGCAAAAAACCCGAAGTCTTAACGTTTCGTTGAAATTGAGTTATCGCGGAAACTAACTTGCTAACTTGCTAACTTGCTAACTTGCTAACTTGCTAACTTGCTAAATGACAGAATGCGTTTTTTTGCGATTTCTCTTGACTGGAAGCACCAAATGAGATGCGGTTTTCACTGTTAGATTGGTATTTTCAGGCACAGACTTTCCACCATAGACAGTATGGGATAAAATTGTAATCCTGAAGCAGCAAGTTAGAAAATGTGGTTTTCAGTTTTATACAAAGCAATATATTCACCCAAATTGAAAATTTGGTGTGAATATGATAAAGTATGGTTTCGGGTTTTTTTGATAGAATTCGATGTATTTAGATGTTTTTAGGTCCTAGAACACTGTATATGTTAAAAAAATTTCATAATATGCGCATTAAGAGGGTATATTTAGGTAAAAATTCAAATTGACCTAGTACTCATTGGTTTCATTTTTATGAGCTGAAACTTTGCATATACATTTTGTGCATCTATATCTCTAGACGTTTTTGGAATTATTCCATTTGGACTTAATATTGAGGAGAACGAAACAATTTTTGTGTCAAAACTCGAAAATTTTTTTCGATTTTTCAACTTTTTGTTACACTGCGCATGAAATTTTTTTTTGTCATTATAGTGTGAATTATACCTTAAATAATGCTTAATCTAACACCGAAAATTTCAAATCATTTGGTTAAGTTATGTCTGAGATATTAAAGAAAATGTAAAATTTTTTGCATATTTTGGTCAAAAATGGCACATTTTCGTCCATTGTGCCTCACAGGAAGCAGCTCATGACTCCAAAAACTATACCGGTTTTCCTTGGGCCAATATTAATCAAATGCAAAAAACCCGAAGTCTTAACGTTTCGTTGAAATTGAGTTATCGCGGAAACTAACTTGCTAACTTGCTAACTTGCTAACTTGCTAACTTGCTAACTTGCTAACTTGCTAAATGACAGAATGCGTTTTTTTGCGATTTCTCTTGACTGGAAGCACCAAATGAGATGCGGTTTTCACTGTTAGATTGGTATTTTCAGGCACAGACTTTCCACCATAGACAGTATGGGATAAAATTGTAATCCTGAAGCAGCAAGTTAGAAAATGTGGTTTTCAGTTTTATACAAAAGCAATATATTCACCCAAATTGAAAATTTGGTGTGAATATGATTTATGTTGAACGGCAATGTTCATACAACATAAACGCACAACATCCTATAAGCATTTCATGAAATTCATTCAAATTTATCATTTGTATGCATAATAAAGGAATAGTTTTTTAGTACACAATTTTTTTTCTTGTCTATGCCATATTGAATATTCCATCTATGTATTTCAATTCCGTTTTTTTGCTTTCTCGGTCATGCATGCAGAAAATTTCTGTTGTGAATATTTAGAATGTCATTCACCATATTATTAATATATATATTTTTTTAAACAATCGACTCTTTTTGTGGATCGGATCTGATAGTAAACAATTTAGTTCTTTAGGCACAAGTCCATTCAAATTTGTTTTTTTTACGGCGAAAGCTCGTGGAATAAATTTTATTATAAATATAAATTTTTGCATGAAAATAGGATGACGGGTAGAAATGGGAATATTTTTTTGAATAAAATCAAGTCCAATAAACTGCAGTGTTTTATGATTTTATGGGTTTTTATATTGCGACAGATTGTATTGAAAGGAACATTGTTATTCAAATTTGGGTCTTGTACACATTTTTCCTAAATATTAGTCGAGAATGACAAGAAATTTTTTACTTGTTCTATATTATTAAATTAATGAAACAAAAACTTTTTAAGGAATCGAATATATGACCTAATAAGTTATGTGCAACAATTTTTGATCTGCATCCAATCAAACTGTCACAAAAAGCTCAAATAAGGATTTTACAATGCAAAACACAATAGCTTTGTGATGTATAAACAATTTGAAAATGTGGAAAAATTCATGCGGAAAATTTATTAAAAAATTATTAAATATTTCATGCAGAATTCAAAACTCGAATATTAAATCCTTAAAGCTATATTGAAATTTTATTCTGCCACACGACTCAACAGTTTAAAATTCAATTTTCTCGAAGAAATTTTCGTAAACATACTATGATGTGATTTGTAATTGAAGCTGCGAAAAATTCTAGCCTTGATGCTGTTAAAGACCGCAATAAATTTGTATTTAAATTCAAAAAAGTCGTAAAGATATTGACCCAATTAATTCTTCCTATTTTTCTCTCTTTTTTAATTAAATTCTAATTTATTTTAAATTATTTTGAATTTTTCCGTCCAATTTCTTTCACATTGCAGGCGGAAATGACTTGAATATTTGAATTTAAATATTTTTTAAATTATGTGGAATAAAATTTAAATTGTTTATTATTTTAATTAAATTCAGTAATTATCGAATTCAAAATGAATTTTTTGGTTTGATGTTCATGAATATTGAGGCTTGTTTTCAGCTATTTATTTTCACTTGTATTCCACGAAATTCAAATTATTAAAATTCAAATATTTAATGATTGAAAGTTTTTTTTTCAATTATTCGTAGCTCATTTTGATACTGGGGGACCTCGATTTGAGTAACTTCGATTTGAGTAATTTCGATTTGAGTAACTGAAGTGCTCCCATACAAAAATTCAAATTTTCTTTTTTTAACGGTCATTTTCCATACATTTCGATTTGAGTAAATTCGATTTGAGTAGATTTTTTCCGGAACCAAACAATTACTCAAATCGAGGTCCCCCAGTATAATAATGCTACAATGTCGTATTTCAAAATTATTCTCTATTTGAGTTGATACCACTTTGCAACTATTAATTATTTTTGTTTCTAGCTATTAATATTGAACAAATGCATCTAATTTCATACTGTTAAAATGTAATTTTAAGCCGCACTAAATTTTTCAGGCATTACTAAAAAACTATTTAATTAATGTTATTCCTTTTGAACGTTGATGCACTTTTTATTTGTATTGTATTGCTATTACAATGTGGTCAAGGTGTTGACCCTAAAATTATAAATATTTTAACCACATGAAGCTCACAAAGGTGGAAAATATAGAGGAAGGTAGAGGAATACAGTGGGTCCTCGAATTGAACAATTGTTTTGTTCCAAAATTTTTCTATTCAAATCAAATTTATTCAAACCGAAACGTATGAAAAATGACCGTTAAAAATGAAAATTTGAAATTTTGTACGGAAAAATTTTGGTTATTTAAATCAAAACAATTCACATCGAGGACCTCCTGTATTATTAATTAATCTGATGAACAAAGGTTTTCTTTGAATTAAAATTAAATGCACAAAGGCTTACTTGTGCTGATTGTGGTAAAACAGAATAAATCAAAAGCCAAGAATTTAATTTTAAACATCATTAATTTCCTTTGTACTGGTTGAATAATTCTCAATAATAGCTCTATTACAACCACACTACGCCCTTTTACAATATCAATCGCGAACTAAATCCATAACAAAAAAATCTAAACTGATAATCAATCAAAGAATTTAACAAAATAACTCTACAACTCTCCATTCCGATTATTAATTTGACATTGAAACAGCACCAAATATTTCATCTCATATTCCAACAATTCATTTGTGTCATCTGCCCCAAAATTAAATTTAAATTTAAATGCGTATCCTCCCAAAAAAAAAATATTATCACAAAATTCCATCTCTTTCAGCACAAATATGGCAAAATTATTGAAATATGAATGAATATCTGTTCTGTTTATTCATTTTATTAAATTCCTATCATCGTAAAATATTTAGCCTTGAGGGTTTTGCAGGCTTTGCTGTTGCTGCTTAAAATTACTAACCAAATACATAGACAATTTTTGGATGTAAGAAGAATTATATTTTTTTAAAGAAAAAAAGAAAAACAAAAGATGGGAAAATTTTGAAAATTTTTGCTATTACGTGGTTTTTAATGTGAAACGAAAAAGGATGCTCAAGAATTATTGTTTCGAGGGAAACGAAGCATGAATTTTAGATAGTTTAATTTAAAATTCAAATATTATCAGGGTGGATTTAAAGTGATGATTAAGAACAAGATTCTTGTTTATTGTTTCATGGATTTTGATAAGTTTATAAAGATTTTTACATTATATCATGCTTTCGAATGTTTTTGTTATCTTTTGGAAAGAAGATTTTATTAACTGAATGAAAAACGTTTCTTTGCTTATTGTTGTTCATATTCTGAGAAATAAAATAAGATGCTTTCATTCATGATCCACATATTAAACTTTTCTTCACTGTAACCCCTTCCATTGTCAGCAAAACTGTTACCAAGCATCAGGGGTATAGCCGGGGAGGAGCCCTCCTTTTTTTGTGAAGTTTACACTTGAACTTTTTAGATCCGAACCAAAAAAAGTCGAAAAGGAGCAAAAACCCCCTTCAAAAAAATTCCTGGCTACGCATGTGTACGACCTCCAAAATCTTCACTGCCTGAAGTCACACATGTAGTATCAACTTGACAACGATTCAACGTAAAAACCATCAATATGTCCCCTCATCTTCATTATTTTCCATTCAACAGCCATCACATCAATGACATATTTATTGACTTTTATGTCTCTACTTCCTCATTATTTTCCTCGCATGATGTCAATTCAAAATGCACGAAAATCAAGTTGAGCAAAAACCAAAATCGTAAAACAAATTGTTAACAGGGTAATTGGAAAGGTCTATCGATTGCTAATTTAATTCGCTTCATGGAGCATACACACATACATAATTGTGTCCGAAAGGAGGACATACAAGGGTGAGAAGAAAATGAAACAATAATAAAATAAGAAGTAAATTTCCTCATTCTTTTCGCTTCTTAAAGCGACGTAATGAGGTAGAAAAAAGTTTCTTCATTTATTTGGGCAGTTCTGGCTCTTCTGTTGGAATGTTCTTTGACAAAATTGCAAACGAAATTGAGCATGGAAAATAAAGACAAAAAAATTGTATTAAAAATTAGACTCCAAAAATTTACGCATTAAAAAGAAAATGCCATGCATTTTGACAATTAAAGACGAGGAAATAAACTAATTACTTCCTTAATATTTGACGTCAATTAAAATTTTAATTTAATGGCATCAAAATACAAATAAATTTTAGAGCTCGTATTTCTGACAATTTAAATCCTATTTATTGCCACTGCTCAAGGCCTTTTTTTTGTTTCTAAATTTTGCTATTCGAATTTTCTTTCAGATAATTGAAATTTAATTCCAAATAAATGTTTAAATTTGCTATAATGATGCTTATTAGTGTAAATGCAAATACAATTTATAGAATCGTATGAATTACCTTTAAAGAGGAAATTTAATTGAACATTGACCATCAGACCATTTTAATTAGTCAATTTTAATTCATGAAATTTCCTAATTAAATTCTTTTGAGTTGCTAACAAAGTAATAAAATATTTTTAATCCAATATTAATTAATAATATTATCAAGGAATTAAGGAGAATAATTTTGATTATAATTGGAATCAAAATTAAATGAATTAATTCTAAATTGGTAACTATTATGCATTTATTTGATTCAGACATATTTCCAGTAACTAAACTTCAATTTAAGAATTTTTCTTGAATTCTTCTTGTTTTTTTTATTCATTTTGTTTAAATCTGTTTATCATCTCATCCCATATGCTCTATTTAGAATGACAGCACAAGGATGAATGCGAGCTATGGGAATTATGAGACTATTTTTATAGACTAAGAAACTATGGAATGATTTTGTCAGAATTGATGCAGAAATTTTGATAAAAATTTATTTATGGATTTTAAATTGTTTTTTTCAGATAAAATTCAGATTTCTCTAATAAAGAAAATTTGACAAGAATTTCAATTTTCTAATTTTTATATGTTCTCAATTTTAGTGTCTTTCAAAATGCTAAACTTAAGCCAAAATTATGACGATCTGTTTAAACTACTAAAATTGATACTCATCATTTAAAAAGAAACATCAAATTTATTTTAAAAATCTCGCAAAACACCAAGGCGTTAACACTCTTTTTTTCCCACGGGATTTTTAGGGATTTTCGGGATTATTGTAGTAAATTCGGGATTTTTCAGGATTTTTCGGGATTTTTCAGGATTTTTCGGGATTCTTCAGGATTTTTTGGGATTTTTCAGGATTTTTTAAGGATTTTTGAAAAAATTTTAGAAACTTTAAAATTTTATATTAAAATTTATGAATTTTAAAATAATTCATACATGAGTTTTTTTTATTTTAGCAGTAAGGAATACATATTTTATGGGAAATATCACTCGGAAAAGTGACTTTTCTCATAAATTTTTTGTATTTAGGTTAAAAATTATCTCAGAAAAGCAAATTTTCTCAACTAATTAACCATTTGAAGTGAAAAATTTAAAGGAAAAGCTCCATTTTATTATTTGAGATGAAAAACCCATTGGAAACGCGATTTTTCTCATCGATTTTCTTAGTTGGGATGAAAAATTACTCGGAAAAGCGAATTTTTGCGTCGATTTTCTTAGTCGGGAAGGAAAATTCTTAGGAAAAGCGATTTTTCACATCGATTTTCTTAGATGGGATAAAAAGTTCATCGAAAAAGTGATTTTTGTTATCGGTTTTCTTAGTTGGGATGAAAATTTTCTCAGAAAAGTGATTTTTGGCATCGATTTTCTTAGTTGGGATGGAAAGTTCCTCGGAAAAGCGAATTTTCGCGTCGATTTTCTTAGTCGCGAAGGAAAATTCTTAGGAAAAGCGATTTTTCACATCGATTTTCTTAGATGAGATAAAAAAATTCATCGGAAAAGTGATTTTTGGTATCGGTTTTCTTAGTTGGGATAAAAATTTCCTCAGCAAAGTGATTTTTGGCATCGATTTTCTTAGTTGGGATGGAAAGTTCCTCGGAAAAGTGAATTTTCGCGTCGATTTTCTTAGTCGGGAAGGAAAATTCTTAGGAAAAGCAATTTTTCACATCGATTTTCTTAGATGAGATAAAAAAATTCATCGGAAAAGTGATTTTTGGTATCGGTTTTCTTAGATGGGATGAAAAATTCCTCGGAAAATCGATTTTTCACATCGATTTTCTTAGTTGGGATAAAAAGTTCGTCGAAAGAGTGATTTTTGTTATCGGTTTTCTTAGTTGGGATGAAAATTTCCTCAGAAAAGTGATTTTCGCATCGATTTTCTTAGTTGGGACGGAAAATTCGTCGAAAGAGCGATTTTACGCATAAATTTTCTTTGTTCGGATGAAAAATCACTAGAATATGCCAAATTCTTCGGTTTTTTATCTTATTTATGAAAAGAAACTCATCAAAATATCATTTTTTAACATTTTCATGCTTTTAATTATGAAAAAGTTACGAGAAAAAGATTTTCTTTCCATTTTAAATCAATTTATTGTTTTGAGATTTCCTGGGATTTTTCAGGATTTTTCGGGATTTTTCAGGATTTTTCGGGATTTTTCAGGATTTTTCGGGATTTTTCAGGATTTTTCGGGATTTCGGGATTTTTGTAGGAAATTAGGGATTTTTCGGGATTTTTTAGGGATTTTTCAGGATTAATCCCGAAATTTCGAAGTGTTAATGCCTTGCAAAACACTTCCAATGGCACTGAATCTCGTACAGAACAATAAGAACCAAAAATAAAATAAAATAAATTGCAATATTTATTGGAGTATTCTTGGCGAGAATAAGCAATTCATGTATGAACACATTGTAGATCCCTCCCCCCCACCCATCCTCTTAAAGAGCTTTTGAGCTTTAAGAAATTCACATAAAAGCATAAGTTTTTATGCTGCTCCACATCTGATTTTCTTCTCCGTTTCATTTTATTCAAGTTTATCTCTTTTTATTCTGTTTAGTGAATGTAGATAGCTCAATGGGAAGCTCCTTTATGTTAAAGATAATTTTCATTCACTTCCTTATCGTGCTGCCTTTTCAGTGGAAAATTTCTTGTTACATACTGTTTTGTTATCACTGCTGATATTTTTTTCTTCTCCTTGCCTTTTTCTTGCTTATACTGTTCATTTCTTCAAGTATATGCACACAGAATAATCATAATAATTTTAATAGTTGAGGTCATTTCCTTAAATGCCACGCGCTTTTTAGCGCATTTTCCCCTTGGGAAAAGGACGCTATTGTCCGCACTTTGTCCGTCCGTCCGTCTGTCCGTCTGTCTGTCATCGCATCTCCTCCTCAGGGTTAAGCTTTTTTGATGCGGTTTTTGGCTTAAAATGTGTGTAGTATGTCTGGCTAGAGCTGGCGAAAAAATCAGCACGAATGGTCACTTCCTCTGCTGGAACCAGCGTAAAAAGTGCCAAAATGCCATTTCTTTGTATGTGTTAGTGTGGTCGAATGCACTAAAATGTTGACTTTTCAAAAACTCAGCCTTCCTTGGTTCAAATCCCACTGATGACATTTTTTTTTTTTGCTTTTTTGATACTTTTTTGATTTCTAATGACATATAATATTGAATCATGTCATAATTTTCCATTTTCACGATTTTCCCGAGTTTTTCCGACGATTTTTGTTAAAATTTTCAATATTTTCATACAATTTTCATAGATAATTAATTTTTTTATATTTTTTTTGATATTTTAGTTGTTTAGTTTTCTTTTTTTATGGATTTTTCGTAGTTTTTCCGGAAAATTTTGTGAAAATTATAAAAACTTACACTTATATAAAAAAAATCATCAATATAAATAATTAAATTGTCACATAGAAATTTAAGAAAAAAGAGCGTCAGTGGCGTAATTGGTAGAGCGCACGACTACTAATGTGGAGGTCAAAGGTTCGATCCTAGCCCCCGGCAAGTTATTTTTTTTGCTTTTTTTATTTTTTTTTTAGATTCTATGTCGCATAATTTTTTTTATCGGTTTTTTTTTGCTGTCAATTTTAAATTTTCGGTAAATAATAAATGGTTATAGTTAAATATTTGGCTTTGTACTTTTGGGGTTTTAGTTCTTTGTTTATTTACTGATCGCGGAAAATGCGCTTTCGTCGGTCACGAGTGACCACGTTGATACTAGTTTTCTTTTTGTTTCTGTTTCTTATCTCGAAAGTTTTGTTTCGGAGCTTTTTGTTCATTCTTTGTGAGCACTGAACAGTCATTGCTGTGGTAACGCAAATGCTTACAAAATGATAAGATTAAGTGGGAAATCATGCGAAAGGTCTGTTCATGCAGATATTTTTAGGTAGGAAGGCTGTGGGAGTCGTGAATGTAATGAAATTGTAAAGCGTAATAGCCGTAGTAAGGTATTGTATTATTCAGATATATTGTATGTTTAAAATTAAAAAACTATAAACAATAAATAAGTTTTTACGTCTATACATCATAATAATCAATTATCCCTCTAATTAATTCCATTTCCCAGTATATTGATTTCCTTAAATCACTCATGACCCATTGTCTTACTTTACATCATCAAAACATACTCAAAATACAAAAGAAGCCCCTCAAATCCCATTCATATTTTTCATATTCATAAACTGACCAATATCTTCATGATCAGCACAAATAATGCCAATCATTGATATATTTACATAAAGTTCATCATGAACAACTCATAATAATATCGTAATAAGACATAATAAGCATCCGAGTGAAAGTAAATAAATTTCCAGATCTGAAAACAAGTTAAAGACATGATTAAGTCCGGTTGAGTTTATTTTCCTATGTCTTCTTCATTTTATGTCTACACTTGAGGCCAATCGTTATTGTTATACTGAATAATGTAAATATTTCCTTTTCAGACATCCTCAATTCTCTTTGTTTTCTCTGATTATCAATAATTGCATTTGATATTTGAATCTGTTTGATCTTAATTTTTTTTTTGTGATTTGGTGATGGGATGTCTGAATCTTATTCGATTCCAAGCAAGAGAATTATCAGCTATAAAATTACTTATTTAATTGTTGAATGTTAATAGTGTTTGCCGGACCTTTTGTTACATCAATCAGCTCCCACAAAATTATTCAACAAAAAAATGTTCATAATTAATTATTAACCATGCTTAAGTGATTGGAAAATTATATTCAAAAAATTATTTGCGGTCAATCAATAAAATTTACAGTTTTTTTTTTATTTCAAAAAAAAAAATCATCAAAATTCAGTGTATTTCATCACGACCACCACCACCACAAAAATCAATTTTTCCATCATCAATTCAAATCATTTCCATGCGATTAGTGGGGTTTGTTGTAATTCTAGTGCCGCAAGTGCGGTTTAAAGGACACAAAAGAGAATATTTTTATTTTATTTAGACTTTATCAATTAATTTACATCATGAAATCAAAGTATGGCATGAATGGTGGAAGTATGGGGGTACAAAAGATTGAAAACGAGAGCATAAAAGAACTGTCAGACGATAAATTGGAATTGCTTGTGGTTGTGTCAGGTTGAATGGATTGAAGGGAGTTTTTGAGGAATTTTTGAGAAATCTGAGAATTAACAAATAAGGCGAAAGGTTAAAAATGTAGTTTAGGGGCCAAAATATTTATTATACATGCCAAATTTAAACCATCATCCAACAAAAAGTCAAAATTGCTTACCAGAATCGAAAAAATAATAAATCTAATCCAAACCAACTGTTTACGATAAAAATTAATCTAAAGTCAAGTCTGTGAATTAAGGCAGGCACACAGAAAAAAGGGACGAAAATTGAGTGGAATATAAAATGAAAATGAGGAAAATAAAGAAAAATCTGATTCGATTCATTGAATATTTATGAATTATTGCTGCAGTACTAAATATCATCGTTCTTCTCGTTTTTGTGACTCCTCCTTTACGAATGGAACAGAAAATTATTATAATGATACAAAATACAATCTCTCTCTCTGCGACAAGAGTCCACAAGACAGAGCTTTTTTCAATACAAAACTATAGGCAGCCAGTATAGACCATCGAGTATACCGAGAGATATGAATGAAGTATAGTAAAAACATAATAAATTCACAATTTTCTACAGAGTCGTAGCTGGATGGGTGTACACGATTCATATCTCACTTCAATATTCCTTTTCTTTTTTTTTCGATGATATATTGAACAAGCATTTACTAGATAGCTACACAGCTACCCCATAATCATAATTTATTGATACGGATGAGTGGTGCCCACTTCGTACAATAACATTTTTTTTGTTACTGCTGCTGCTTTATGCCTATCTCATATTCATTCAGTTTCCTTCTATTTGATTCCACTATCCATGAATTTACTGCTTTCTCATGCTACCACTGATGCTGATCGTGTGCACGTTTATAAATATTTTGTAATCTCATTTACCCATATTCATGATTTTTCGTTAGGCTTTGGGAGTTTTTTAGTAATTTGGAGGATAGTTTTGATGCTCATAATTTAGTCTTTTTGTCGCTTAATATTCATGTATGGCTTGCATGAGTGAATTATTATTAGCTTGGAATTATGATTAGTATGTGATGATTTTTTAATTATACGAAGCTGGGTTTTTGTAGAGTTTTGGAACTTTTGGACTTTGTTTAGCTAGATTTTTGCAATTAAATCTTAATTTTTTTTTTCAAAACTTTATTTTCTAGTTATTTTTCCAAATTTTTATTTTCAAAAATTTCAATTCTTTTTTCTTTTTGATAGTTATTGAACCCATCACCACAACTAATTGACTAAACAAAAAAATCACAATTTCATTCAGAATCCAATCTAGTTATGCTTATGAAAGAGATTTATGTCGCGATAACTGTGTAATATATTTATCATGATAGTCCATATACATACATATGAATGGGAATAACTGATGAGTAATAAATTAAAAATTAAATTAAGCTTATCGCAAGCATCAAAATCACATAATTTTTTTTTTTTTTGTAGAATAATTATTAATGGGAATTTTTTGTGTGTCTGTTTTTTGTGATGTAATTTTCTAGAGTTTTAAATAGAATTATAAATTTATGATATTCACAGTGAATTAGCAATTATTTATAAATAAAATAATCGAAAATATCATTAATTTTTTGATGAACAATTTTATAAAAATAGCTTTAATTTTAATCTATCTCAAAAATCAAATTGAATTTAATTAAAAATTTAAATTTTGAAAATTAATTTACCATAACACAACTTAGTCTAGTTGCAAAATTTTCCTAGAAGCAAAATACAAGCAAAAGTTTATCTCTACAAGAATCCTCGAAAGTTTTATTTTTTTAAAAAAAATTATTTATTCCGCGCTTTTTACTTTAGAAAAAATGCATATAAAGCATAGACTAAAAATCAGTCTGTTCATAAGGAAAAAAAATATAAAAAAAATTCCTGCAAGCTGAATGAATGCAGAAAATAAAAACTTTTATAATTGCATTTTCGAAGCGTAATAAGGAAAAACTTTTCATTCATTTGTCGATGCTTTTGATGCAATCTGATATAATACGGAATAACAAGTATTTTTGTTGCTTTGAGTAAATTTTTTACTCGTTTATAATTTTTAATTTTGCATTATAACTTCAAATAATTATTTATGCTTACAAGTGTATAATGAATATAATAAAGTGAAAGAACACTTGTAGTGGGAAAAATCCTGTTTTTTGCGCTTTGATGATGTTCTATAAAAAGCATAAAGTTTTTGTTTAAACTTTCTCATGATGTATGCTTTTCGTTTACATGCATGCTTATGAGTTATGAGGCATTGTTAGAGTTCTCAGAAAAATCTGAAACCTTAGTTGCAATACTTTGTTTGGATTTCTAGAGATTTTGTGTATTTTAAAACTTCTTGTTCTGTCTTTTTTGAATTTTTTATAGCGCATAGTTACTATATGTCTATCATATAATGTTTAAATAATAAATTTTAATTTCCTTTAATTTTCCTTCATATTTAAATAATAAATTTTGCATTAAAGCTCAAAATTTTAGAAACCAAAAACTTTTCATAAAATATTTTCCTTCAAACAAAACTGAACCAAATCAAATTTAAGTAAATGTTTCAAAAAGTTAATAAAAATTTTTTAAACTTTTTCACGCTTAATTAATTTTCATCCACAGCTCATTAAGACATGGATTAAAATTACCATCAAAAATATTTTATGCACTTTTTCTCTCAAAACGAAGATAAACTTTTTATTTTCATTTCCAACCTCAATCATCCCATCCCCCTCCCGCTCTTCTGCCGTGCAAACATAAATCAACCAAATTAATTTCACATCACTTACTTGTGGCAAAAACTTTAACAATCCGAGTATGATGAAGGACATCGTTGCTGATATGGAAAGACAGAATTGCATTATTGCAAAATTAATGCTTATATAACATTTTCGTATGTAAATGTTTGGCAATAAGACGACAAATGCAATCGTTGATTGTAAGAAGCAGCAACCGCAACAGATGACGACAATCATTGGAACGCTTGGGGGCTTCATCAATGAAACCTAAACAGAAAATAAAATTCATTAATTTTGTGTCTCGTATGAAAATTAAAATTTTGCAGTAGTGAACTTACATTAAAACTTTTCTTTACCAACAGCACCACAAACGTACCCGATATAGGGCAAATGCATCTCGTTATGTTTTCCATTAAATTCTCAGTTATACATAAATCCGTTCTCCAACTTGGATCATAAGTGGCTTTTGAATCGTATCTAGAGATGGTTGGATGGAGGTGATGAATAAAAAATTATTAAAATTCGTGTAAATTTGCAAATTTTATGCTAATGATGATGATGGTTTTGAACATCATTTGATAGAATTTTTTGAAAATTTTTTTGGAAAAATTTAACTTTTGTGCCAAGGAATCTGGATAGAGGGTCTTACGTTAAACCGAAAAATATTTGAATTTTTTGCAAAGGTTCAAATGTTTTGTTTACAATTTTTCGAAATTATTTTTTTTAGAAAATTCAATATTTTATCTCTTTTGAGACTGGATCATCACTAAATCTGTATTTAGTTGGCATTAGTAAATCATAATACTTCGTTTAAGTAAGATCCAGTATATTTTTTCATAAAAATAAGCAACAAAAATTTAATTTAAAATTTTCTTCTCAAAATGTAAACAAGTTTGTTTGTGTTAGTATAAGTTTACAAAAAATTGGAAGATAAAATTTTTATTCTTAATTTATGGTTTAATTAAAGAAATACTTAAAGATTTAAGCGTATTAAGCTTAGTTATATTGAATTTAATACATTTAAATGTAATTGAAGCTGTAATTACATGAAAATGTGAAAAAATTTAACGACAAAAAATATTTCAAATTCAGTTCGAAAGTCTTCGAACAAAAAAAAAAGGATTGAAAATTCGAGTTCGAATTTTCAATCCTCTATCCAGATTCCTTGGCTTTTGTGTTTTGTTTTTTTTTTTTTTTGATTTGATAATTTAGATCAGTTCCTTAAATCGAAACTGTTAAAATCGAGGTTTCCTAGTATAAATATTTAGTTTGAAATTTGAAGTTGTTTTCATGTTATTAAGCTAATATTTAGTTTTATTAAACAAATTTCATTGTAAATTGATGCAAGAAGAGGACTTTAATTCCACTCAATTTGCACATCATTTTCAAAATATTTAATCAAATTTATTTCTATCAACAACCATCACTACATCATAAAATACATCTCATCCATCCATAAACTAAAAGAATTTATCACATCATATCTACTTACCCACACAGTGGAATCCATTCATTATTTGGTGAATTTTCATGTTGAAAAATAATTTCGACATGTGCTGCATTCAGAGGTAAATTGAGATAAGTGGTTTTACTCGTATGATTCGAATAGAAGAGCCACGATGAAATTATTTTTGATGCCGGAATGTAATTGATGTCAGTACCATAGCTGCAATTTTTAATGTTTGTGTGGTTTACAAAAAAAAATGAGATAAGAAAAGAGATAAAAATTTTATGAGAATTTTCAAGTTTTTTTAGATCTAAAAATTTTCATAGTTGAGAGATAAAAATGAGGGGTTGAATGCTTGCAAATTTCTAGACTTTTTATTCTTCTACATATCCATATGAATTGTAGCTGTAGAGCGTGGGCTTAAAGAAGAATAGAAATTTTTTTATGCAACATGTAAAGAAGACATCATGAAAGAGAAAAATTGTTGGAAATTTGTCAGCAATAAAATTTCTTACTTCATCCCTACCCTTTTAACTGCTTGGAAGTAATTTTTCAAATGGATCAGCTTCTCTTGTGCTGAATTCACAATAAAGATGTTAATAGTCATGACTTTAATTTAGCAAAATGAGTTCAAGATGTTTTTTAAGTTAATCAATTTTTGGGAGTGTGAACGAGTGTATGTCAGGCTGGAATTAATGAGTATGACATCAATCAGTTCCTCATGCCTATTTTGCCATCTGACTGTTAATAAAATTAAAGCTTTGTGATTAAATGGAGGAAATGTAATGTCTGTGATTATCATCTGGTTAAAGTTGGTATACTAGCTAGTAGCTACACATTTGCTCAGTTTTATAGCTTGAAATATCTTAATTCCATCAAAAACAAATGCTATTTGCTCATACAATTCTTCAATTTAATAGCAACCTTCATAAAATTCAGAACGAGTACAGTTTCAACATTCATTGCTGAAAATTAAATTACCTTAGACAAATATTTGAAATGAAGCTAAAAGAACAGCTGAAAAGTCAGACAATAATTGAATATAAAATAGTGGAATTTTGCTGTTCTTTTTTTGAAATATGAAATTTTTCTTTTAGTAGTTACAGACGAAATTTACATGAGTGTGTATCCAGCAAAAAATTAGGTTATTTTTTTTATCTTTTGTTTAATATTACTTTTTTTTTTTTCGTATATTTAAATATTGTATTTATATTAATTTAATGATTAAAAATCAAAATAATTTTCAGAAAAAATTACAAATTGAATGTTTAGATCTAAAAGTGCTGAATATTTAGATTTTAAATAAATAAATTTCTGCAAATTTCTAAAAATGAGATCTTAGAAGCTACTACAAATATCCTCTGAAATATCCAAAATATTATCTTTAAAATCCGACTTTAAATACTTTAAAAATATTTTCCAGCATATAAAAATGCATCTACAGAACAAGACCTATTTAAATGCTATCAAATATCCCATTCATAAAAAACTACTGAAAAATAAGAGAGAATAAGGAACAAAAATCATGAGAAAGTTTTTCCTCCTCCTTGAAATTTGAATTATATATTATGAGAGGTGAAAGCATGAATTATTATTGCACTTGATATAACTTTTATGTGAGAGCATATTTATGTAATATTTTTTGTTCTGTAGAAATCTTGAATGTTATGAATAATATATAGTTCAAGGATACTTTATTATTTTGGGGAAATAAGTTGATTTTTTGGCAGAAAAGTTTTGTATGAAATTCAATAAAATTGTTGAATACTTTTTTTTTGAAATTTTGTATTTAAAATTTGAAGCTTGTCAAAATCAACTTGAGACAATGCGTAAACACTTGGGATTTCCGGGATTAATCCTCAAAAATCCCAAAAAATCCCAGAAAATCCCAAAAAATCCCAAATTTTCTACAAAAATCCCAAAAATCCCAAAAAATTCCACCAATTTAATAAAGTGTTTACGCTTTGACTTGAGGACCAAAGAAAAAAACCAATTTTTCAAACATTTTATCATATCAAAATTCAAAAACCAGCCACCAATCCAAACATCAAGCTAGACCTAAATACAAACATTTTCACATAGAAGTGAAAGTTCTTTTAATTTCTTTTCTGTTTGGTCCGCATATAAATGAATTCTCATTTTCTTTTAGTATCTTATTCCACCATCCTCTTGTTTCTATCGCAATGCCTATAAATCATTTACAAGTAAATAAATATATCATCCCATGACAGTTGAGGATAATGAATGTGACTTAAAGTTAATAAGAGGAAAGAAAAAAAAAAGAAAACTGTCGAGGAGCGAAGACGAGAAAGTTCAAAAGGTGGATATAATGAGTGTTGATAAAAAGGTTTTATGTTAAATTATAAGTTTGCAGAATCACTCGTGTCATGAAGCAGATAATTAAGAGAATGAATGAAATAACATTAGAGGATGCATAAAAATTTATATTTTATAGTCGACAATTTTCGCAACATGCTTGCACTTCAAATATTCTGTGAGGAGTAGAATTTTGCAGTAGTTGATTTTTTTTAATGTTTAGTGAGTTTAAGGATAAGAAGCTATTGTACAAGTTGTGATTATAGTTATTTTTTTAAAAATAAACGTTGGATAAATCTTAAGTAAACGATTGAATTGAATGAGTTTGGAGAGGATATAGAAAGTATTTATGATTTTGATTGTTCCTCTTAACCATAACAGGTTTGATTCAATCAATGCTAATATATTGAAATCTGAAAAATTAAAGTATTTAAGGGGAGTCGATTGTTCTAACACTGATTCTTTTGTTAAAGGAGGTAAAAATCAATACTAATATACTGAAATCTGAAAAATTAAAGTATTTAAGGGGAGTCGATTGTTCTAACACTGATTCTTTTGCGGAAGGAGGTAAAAATCCTAAATTTTGCGTTACAAGTTAAGAAACGGCCCCAACCAACCAAAATAAAAATTGGATTTCAAAAATTAATTCTCTTTCATCATGCCCTCAAATCTTTATCCTACCCTAAAATAATCTTACTCCTACTTAAAAACTTCTTATATGCCTTATAAGCCCACAAAGTCTAAGCCTTAAAAACTGAAAACATTTTTGTGTACAAAACGAGAGAAAAACACAAAACAAAAATTGTTCTGCTGCTGTTGCCTGTATGATGAGGGTGTGCATGCATATAATAAACAAGAGAATAAACATAAAGTGAAATGAGTACGCATTGAGAATAGAAAATATTGTTATGATTATCACCAGCAGAACCTTCTTCATTTTACTTTATTTCATTATGTTTCTCTCCCTTTCCTATGTGCTTGTCTATTCAATAAACATTGATTCTCTGTGTATGGTAAAAAATGAAATTTCAAAAAGAAGCATCCTTTTCCTTCTAGTTGTTCTTAATATCAACATAATAATAAGAAACTACCTTTCATCCCTTCCATAAAAGCTTCATTTTTTTTTTTTGCTTTAAATGGGTTCCTTTGTTGTAGCATCTTTATTTTATTTTGATACTCTATGTCACTAGTAATTTGATGATTGACATCATATTTATTAAAGTTTTTTTGCTGCAGGATGAGAACTTTAATAAGATGACACGTATTGTGCTGGAAATTAGGTGAGTTGTGTATCTAGGTCAGATGTTTGTTTTTAGAATAGCTCATGTTAGATTAATTGGATGTTTCTAATTGATAATCTAGTAGAGCTTTTAAAAATATCAATTACTAGTATTTTTAAAATGCTATAGATTGAATTTCACGAGTTTAAATTGAGATTATGGATTTTATGTCAGGCTGATAGTTTAAAGATTAAAGCTATTTTTTAATAAAATTTTGAAATCAAATCTTCAAAATTTAAATTTTATCATGAACAAAATAAATTCAAAATAAACCAACTCATTTTATTTTATAGTCAATAATTCATCTCAATTACCAAGCAGACAAACCCACACTGCCATAAAAAAATTCAAATTCCTTTTTATAAACCTTGAATATCTGCCAACTCTTATTCATCCATTTGAAAACTCAAATATTCATCAATTTTATCTCTCAACTGATTTAAACTCAAACTAAATAGTCAAAAAAAGGATATAAAATAAAATAAATAGCATTTACCTGTTCCTTGAGAAGTACATCTTCGGTAGAAAATAAGTAAGATTTTTATATGTCACAACACTAATCGTAAGACTTTCATTCGACATTGCCTCTGTAAGCATGATGCTGCCATCAATTGACAAGTATAACTGATTTGAAAACAGCTGATCCCTGTGAAATGGAAAAAAAATAAATAGGAAGATGAGAAAAAAAAATTGTGATTTTTGATGAACTTTTTTAGCGCATTTTCCCCTTGGGAAAAGGACGCTATTGTCCGCACTTTGTCCGTCTGTCTGTCTGTCTGTCTGTCTGTCATCGCATCTCCTCCTCAGGGTTAAGCTTTTTTGATGCGGTTTTTGGCTTAAAATGTGTGTAGTATATCTGGCTAGAGCTGGCGAAAAAATCAGCACGAATGGTCACTACCTCTGCTGGAACCAGCGTAAAAAGTGCCAAAATTGCATTTCTTTATATGTATTAGTGTGGTAAAATACACTAAAATGTTGACTTTTTCAAAAATTCATCCTTCTTCGGTTCAAATCCCATCAGAGGTCGAATTCTTTTTTCGGTACTTTTTTGATTCCTTATGACTGGAACTGACTGGAACTGACCATGAATGCTTACTGGATCTCATTTTATGGCCATGAATGCTTTCTGGATCTCACTTTATAGCCATGAATGCTTACTGGATCTCATTTTATGGCCATAAATGCTTCCTGGATCTCATTTTTTTTAATTGTTTTAAATTTATTTCCGGTTTATTTGCTACACGCGGAAAATGCGCTTTCGTCGGTCATGAGTGACCACGTTGATACTAGTTTCTGTTTCTGCTGCTAGTGTGCCTGCTTTAGATTCATAAAAATTTATTGACAAACTCTTTTACATCTGTGGATTGAAAATGTATTCAGTTTTTTTATGGGAATCTGGATGGAATTGGTGTTAAGAAAGCGTTTTTGTGATGGCACTTGACTTAACATATTGTAGCCTTCTAAGGATAAGGAAGGAGTTTCTCATGACTGTCAAAAAAATCTCAAAGAAGCTTTTTACAAATTTACGTCAATCCATGTCAAAGGAAATGCTTAACAAGCAGTAGTTGCTGTTGAAATAACGAATTGAATAAGATAAAAAAGAAGTGACTGAATTTCAAGTTAAAAGCATAAACGTGAATGAGGAACAAGGAACTTCTCATTCAAATACAAACTAAACTTTTATGATTTTCAATTTGCATATGTAAAATCCCATCATGCATGTGACATTTTTTAAAAAGAAAAAGAAGCAAATAAGTATGTGAAGCACACATTGTAGGTACAGAGTTGAATTCCTACACATCCCAGACTCGACATTATATTGCCTCCGACAGCTCTGTATGAACATTCCTTTTTGAATAATATAAAAATGTTATAAAATGTATGATGATTTTTATTGTCAAAATGGTTCTCTCGTGTACTCAATACGAAGGCATTTATGATTTATTTATTGCGCGCTCTTATGCATTCCTTCGACTTTCTCTCACTTCTCACTTTTCGTACACATAAATTTATGTAGATACATGGATGACTTAAACAGGAGGGGTATAAATTCATATTTCATCGTGTGAAATAAATTTGAAGGAATTTTTTGAGATGATGAAAAATTCGGTACCAGAAAAGAGGATGTTTGGGATGTTAGATGAGGAATGCTTTTGGATGGTTGTTTGGAAATTTTTGAAATATTTTAGAGTATTTTAGATAACATTTTACATATTTAGAAGATGTGGGCAGTAAATATGTTTTCAATGCGAATGAAAGCAGTTTATAATGATTTTTACGTGCTTAATCCAGTAATAGTGCACCACGGCAAACCTAAAGGGCAATGCCTAAAATTGTATTAAGCATGCGTCTTATGGAGTTTTCAGGTTTTTTATGAAAAAAAATCTGATCACTCTAGTAAAAGGGCATCGTATGTACCAATTTTAGAAACGCTGGCATGGATTTTCAACTAAAAGACGTCGTCATGAACTTTGACATTGAAAAAATTTCACAAAGTTTGACTCAAATTGACAAACTTCCATAAATTGTCTTCAACGACCATCACTTAAATGGTGCCGAAGTTTAACCCCTCAGCCCACATAAACTTATTTTCTATTTTTTTCCTATTTCCTCTCATCTTCTTAAAAAGAAGTGATGATGCACGATACGAAAAAATATGAAATATGGGATGATGTTTTATTGATATCTGTCAAATGTGTACGATACTACAAAAAAAAGGATCAAGAAATCATATTCCCCATTTCACACTCAGGAAGTAGGAGACAGAAGAAAAAGTAATAAAATAAAAATGTCTTCTTCATATTTCTTTTAACACAATCGATGTCGAATGAATTGTATGTTTGAGTTGAGATGTAGGTTACAAGTACATAAAAATAATAAAAAAAGAAGAAAGAATTTGTCATCTCGTATAAAAAGTAGTAAAAAGGGATGACAAAATGAAGCGAGAAAAAGAAGATGAAGAACAATTTAATGGCACGGTTGAGTTGTCAATTTAGAGGAAATTGCATTACAAAAATGAAAAAAAAAAAATAAGGAAAAAGTTTCTGTTACGGAGTAAATCAGCGTTAAAGAAAAGATTAAAGTATTTTCATATTCACACCGTTTCACGTTGTGAATATATTGATTTCGATACACTTGAAAAATCGTTTTTTTAGTTTTTTGGCGCCAAAACTCAAAATTTTCATAAACTGTTCGGTGTGAAAAGTTCGGCCTCAAAATTATCTACAAAATACAAAAAACCGCATTGAAAATGGTTTTGATACCTCGGTGCACGACGCAAAATAGTGGTGGTGTGACTTTACCAGCAAGTTTGTTAATCGCACAACTCAATTATGAAAAAATAATTTTTTGTCAAAAATGTCTTAAAATGTGCGCATTATCACTCAAATGTGCTGCTAACATTTTGGTGCTGATTCATGTAGATAGATCTGAGAAACTAACGAAATAGTGTCTTTTTTGAGCATATTTTAGCCGATTATTGCAAAATACATTTAAAAAATTTCACAAAAATTGGGAATTGAACTTTTTTGATCAGAATCAATAAAATATGAAGTTTTATTGAGAAAAAATACAAAAAAAACTTTTTTAGTCACAAGTACACCCCCTACAATATAAAATTTTCAAAAAAATCGTGTGGCTCACTGTATGGATGGATTTTTGTAAACTTTTTTGTATTTGATCAATAAGTTCAATAACTTTTATGAAAAAATAACAAAAATATTTTTAAATTAATTTTAGTTGGTTAAAAAGTCGAAAAAGTTCAAAAAATCGGCATTTTTGGGACGTTTCACCCTCCTGTACTTACAGTTCAGTCTTAAAAATTCCAGAAACTTGTGATTATTGTAGCTTATAAATAGACCTAAAAGACGTACACACATTGTCATATCCAAAAACATCAATTAGTGCTTCAAAATTGAGTCCAAATGTGAAAATTTTCGATTTTCTTAGTAACTTTTGTTTTCAATCTTATGCAAAGCGAAGCTTTGCTGACCCGATGAAGACTTAATCATCAATCTTATGCAAAGCGAAGCTTTGCTGACCCGATTTAGCCTTAATCTTCAATCTTATGCAAAGCGAAGCTTTGCTGACCCGATTTAGCCTTAATCTTCAATCTTATGCAAAGCGAAGCTTTGCTGACCCGATTGAGCCTTAATCTTCAATCTTATGCAAAGCGAAGCTTTGCTGACCCGATGAAGACTTAATCTTTAATCTTATGCAAAGCGAAGCTTTGCTGACCCGATGAAGACTTAATCTTTAATCTTATGCAAAGCGAAGCTTTGCTGACCCGATGAAGACTTAATCTTTAATCTTATACAAAGCGAAGCTTTGCTGATCCTATAAAAAGATTTTTGGAACGGTGTGAATATGCACATGAAGCGTGATCCGCTTCATTACTAGTTCAATAATGGATTTATTTGGTATTTTATGTATGCATTGTGGGTCTTTGTGTAGATTTTGTGGGAATTTGGGAACTAAATGAATAGTTTGCAGTATGAATTTACTGAAGAATTTTGTCAGTGTCATTTCAATCGCTAAAAATAAAATTGATGAAATTAGATAAAATTCGATGCACACGTTCGATTCTCACCAAAACTTATTGACCTGAAAAGAATTTTGTCAATAAATCCTTACTTTAAAATTTTAAGGAATACATAGAACCTCACATTAAAATCACAATAAATCTCATAATTCCCCATTCTAGCTCAAAAAACAAATAACCAAGATATCAACTACTCACCCATATATCTGATAAGAAAATGGCAACGTCTTAATGTTAGTCTTGAAAATCTGAAGAGATTTGAGCTGTCTCATTGGCGAGATTGATGCGGCTGATGATGAAATGGATTTTGGATTTGCAACAACTGACGGGAGTACAAATGATGCCGATTCACGATTCATAGCGACAAATTGTACAATTTCTTGAAGCCTTTGTACTTGCTGTTATTGATAATTTTCCAGCCGTCAGATTTTTTTTTGTGTGTGTATGTGCGTGAAACGAAAGAAAGAAAATGAATGAATGAATGTGAAAATAAGGATATAATAAAGAGATTTTTGCTATATTTGTCGTTGTCACACAAAAATCTGTCAATCAAAATAAAATTAATGGTTTATTTTTCCACACATTTTCTTCTCGATACTTTACCGTTGCTTTATTGAGTGATGTCTCGTTTACGAGTATCATGTCAATTATTTTTAATGTAACATCAGATGAAATCTCTTTCTCCACATTATCATCCATTTTTTGTGAGTATTCATAAATCTAGAGTAAAAAAAAAGATGCAAAAAAGGGGAAAAAAATTTAAATAAAAGAATCTCCGGCAATGATGATGATAAATTTCGCATAATAAAATAGATTTTTTTGCGCATATAAAACAACAACGTCGTCTCCATCGTTAGATAGACTGCTGAATGAAGAAAAAAAAAAGAGTCGTGCCTTATCTGGAAATCCCTAAATCTCTGATTAATTGTCACTTTTTTTGTATTCGTTACACTAAGTCCACATTCTTAATATTATATTATATATTATGGCATTCTGTATAGCTTTATGTGTTTATATTGTGTATTATCATCACGAATCAATAATAAATAGAGAAAATAAGTTAGGACAGTTGTTCATTTCCGGTGATTAGAATGCATTTTATGATTCATTGAATTTGAGACCAAAAAATTACTTTTTTTGAGGTTAAATTTAGCATCAATTTGCGATAATTTTGTTGCTTGGATAATGTGTAACCTGGGAGCTATTTTGTGTGAATAAGCACACATTCAGAATTTATTGTATTTAATATTAAAGGTGTTGAGTTAAAGTTTAGGATTAGGGGAGCACAAAAATTTCAAGAAAAAAATTTTTTCAATTTAATTTTCAAGATTTCTTTCAATTTAATTTCACAACAACAATCAACAATCAAAACCAGCTCATAAATTCCATCGTCAAAGTGATCAACTTCCACATCATTTCACAACAAAAAAGAATTTTTCACAAAAGCAGCAACTACACAAAGCATCCCCCAACTCCTCAAATTCTCAAGTAATATTGATTTATTCAATTGACATTTAGTATCACATACAATAAAGTCGAATTGAATTGATATTACTACTATAGGGCTTTAAAGTATAAAGGAATTTCCTCAATATCTCATCGCTTTACATCGCGTCTCCCATTCAATGCTGAATTCAATTCAATTGACAATAAAATTGCCATTGATATAAATGAAAATTGGCGCCGGCAGTGATACTGGATATGAGAAATAAAAAAAAGAAGAGGCATTTTAGCTAAGCGGAAGGATTTGAGATTTTTTTGGAAGGGCATTTTTTGAAAAGCGATTAAAAGAGATTTAAATAAACTCGTAACAGAAAAAGAACTTTTTTCTCAATTTCACATTTTTTTCTGCGTTCGTGTACAAAATTTGATTCATTTTTGTGTGTGAACTGTTCTAGGGTTGAATGCCAGACATGACAAACGAGAAAATAACTTTCATATAAATTTGAGAATTTTTCAGAATTTTCCATCCCTTGAGTCAATTGAAATCGCAACTATTTTGCACATTCGATTCTCAAAGGCCATCTAAAATGTTTAACTTTATAGCACGCCTACACTTCCAATTCTCACAGACATATCGCTACAGACTAGACTGGTAAGTCATTTCGACTAAAATATAGACATAATGTATTATTGTGCTTTATATTGCACTCCATTGTCATTCTTAGAATGTATGTATTGTATAACGCACATAAGGGGACACTTAAGTGACTAGAAAATTGCTTCATATGTTCGATTTTATGGCTGAGAATATTTATCATTGACTCTCATACTCTTTGAGATGACATTTTTGAGTTCTTTAGTGAAAATATTTTTCGTATATATGTGTTTATGCCTCATAATATCGGTTGTTTAAATACCAATAAAAATGGGGAAGAAGAAGAACAAAAGGCTGGGAATGTTTTGGATGTGTGGATAAATTTTTGGAATTTATCTGTGTTATGCTTTATGGTGGCTTTAAAGGTGGTTTTGAGGATGGTATGAAAATTGTTTTGAATTTTATGAGTTTTAAGCTGAATTATTTGGTTTTTGAGCTTAAAGGAGATAATGAAGGAATACTAAGACATTTTGTATCATAAATATTGAGTACGAGACTTTAATTTTTCAGTTTCACACTCTGGTATCAGGTGCGAACCTTCATACTTTAAATTCTTTAAGAATCTTAAATTTTTTGAATAAAAAAACATTAATGTGAAAAGATTATAACCAAAACTATCATAGATCCTAATTTAGACTTTTAAGGAGCTATAAATCTACTTTAATCCAAACAATTCAATTTTCAGAAAAGCTTCAAAATATAAACCAAAATAAATTCTAAACTGTGAAATTCTATCTAACTCTTCTCAATTTCATCCTTCACATCCCCGATTAATCCCCAAAACATTTTCAATTAATCTCAAAAAACTCCCAACAAATCATTGAAAATTTGTTCAGAAAAGCCCCAAAAAAATAATTTCACAAACAATCCCGATGAAAATTTTTTCATTCAAAGCCAATTTTTCATCCCTTTTTGGTGTATTGTATTTGTTCATTTAAGTTTTTCGCTCATACAAGTTGTATTGTGGTGGAAATAGGAACATCTAAAAAATGATTTACAATCCCCAAATCTAATCCTCATAGTAAAGCTCATCAAACGGAAGAATTTTCCTGCCTTTTTAAAGCCTTATGCCACATAAAAGGAATTAAATTGACCGATCTTTTTTGCGTCATTTAGACTTTCCACTCCCATGTTTTTGTGTATCGACTTTTTGTTTCATTTTGAAAATATTTTCATTATCCACATGAGGAGGATTAATTCACATAGAGTCATGAGAAACAATGGGAAAAGCTCATGTCATGCTTATTTTTTTAACTAGTAAAGAAATTTTTCTCTCTCTTTATTTTGAAACAAATTGTCGACTTTGACAACATGCTGCGGATCTCTGAATTTTCAGCCTCTACATAAATTTGCATTGTGGTAATGACAAATTCGTACATAGAGAGTTAAAGGGAGTATGGATTGAAGGATTTTCATCAACTTTTGAATTATTTGCTATACTTTTTCAGATTTTCTGCTCAACTGTTGGAGATTTTGTAGAATTATTTTAGTAAGTTGAATTGATTTTATCCGATTTTATGACTTTTAATCGACTTAGCATCTAATACTTTTATGGCTACTTTTTTCAACAGCCTATTTTGACCACGAATTTTAAGATTAATTATTGCTGTAGTTCTGAATGAAATAATCCTACAAACATAACTAAAGCCTAGAAAGTAAGGCTCATTTCTGCTACATTCTAAAGTCACAGCATCAAAAATACCCAGAACCTCTCAAATAATCCATCAATCCAAACACACTTCCACATGAATAAAGAACCTATATACAATGTCGTGTATTGTTTGCAAATTTGTTAGATATGCCAGAGACATACGAAAAATAGAAGGAATATAAACGAGAATATATCAATGTCGTCTGATCTGTCAACAATGCCTTGTTGTCCCTCACATTCTTTCGTCTCATCTCCTTAAATTTCAAAAAGTCATGACATTTTTGGCAAGTTTAATATACCCGAAGACACAAGAAAAAACAAAAAATTTCCATAGGCATTGAAAATGGTAACGAACTGCGAAGATGAGAACAAGAATAAGTGTGAAATGTGAAGATGACGTCGTTTCGTTGTGTGTAGCACGCAAAGTGTAAAAATAAATTTAAGAAAAAAAAGTATTGAATAATTTATGCGAATGTAACAGTAAATTGTAAATCATTTCCACTTTCTCTCTCTTTTTGCTTTTTTTACAACCATCACCACTGTTTGTACTTGTTTCTCGCTAACAAGGTAAGAAAAGTGAAAAAATAATGAAAGAATGAGAGAATTTAGAAGAAGAAACTTTTTTTCTTCTGTTTGATGAGGTGATGAGGGTAAAAGCGCATTGTTTGAATTAAGATTTATCTTTTGTAATTAGTTACAGTTTAGCTTAAGAGTTTCAAAATTTGATGATTTTGGAAAGATTGAAATGTTTTATTTAATTTGAAAAATTAGAATGCTTGTGGAAAACATTTAAAATGTTTTAAACCAATTTTATATATTTTAAAATTCAATTTTAACTAACTTTTTAAACAAAAAATTCTATAAAAATAGAAGTTTATTTATTTGAAAATCCATGAAGTTGGAATGTCTTACTTTTTCTATATAGTTGAAAGTTTTATAATTTATAAATTTTATGGGAGTCACTAGCATATGAAATTATTTTTTTCGAACATCAAAAGTTTCTTTTTTTTAAAAAAAAAAAATGTAATTTTTTTATTTTGCTTTTCATAATAATTACAAATATATAAATTTATAAATATTAATTTTAACAGTTCAAAGAGCAGCTTATTCATCTTAAATGTTGATTTTTTTGGTGAAGATTTTATTGCCTTTTTGATGCGTTGACATCGATGGATTTTTGTATTGTTTTTGTCATAAAATGACTATTTGTGTTTTTTTTTTGCCATAGATATGGCGAATGCTTTCTGCAAGCTCTGCACAATTACATTGACCTAGGGTATATCAATGTAATATACCTAGCAAAATTTGTGTTTTCGCGACGACACAAACCGAGTTGCCAGACTAGAAGCAACGAAAAAGCACCAGATCCGACTAGACTTTCCCTAGGATCGAACCCAGGTCGTTGACATAGGAGGCCGACACTCTAACCACTCGGCACCGCGGCTTTTTCGCTGCCTACATCAAAAGTTTCGTATATCATACAAAAACTTCTCTGAATTACTTTTCTCTCGAAGAAGTCATCAATTATCTGTTTGAGCTTCAAAAAAAAATATAGTATCCGAAATTTTCATTGACTGCGAATGATAAAAAAATCAAATTTCTTCCTTAAAGATCATCAATTTAAATCACCTCTAACCTGCACCCAAACCGACCATTGAAACCTTTACAATTAGCCAAAAACTGAGCTACAAACAGAAAAACTTTTCCTTCGTGGTTAGCAATACAAAGTTCAGAATAATTTTTTTTCCATTCCTTTTCGCATCTAAATCTTGAGTTGAAGTAAAAAGGAGCAAAAACGAAAAATTGAAGAAGAAAAAGCAGAAAACAACATCCCGCAAAGGTGTGCGAAGGAATAAATTTCACGGCGGTTGAAAATTCATGGCATAAGATTATGAAACATAAAATAAAACTTTTTGAGGTGATTTTCATAATTTTAATTTCCGAATGAGTGTCGTAAAAAGTTTTTTTCTTTGAGAGCTGTTTGTGGAATGAAATCATGAAATTCATGAGCTGAATTTTGATGATCAATTGATTTTCATGGTTTTTAACGCCATTAATGAATGTTTAAAGGAATTTTAAGTGGAGTTTTTTTAAAGGGATGAGACTAAACAAGTTTGAGTATTTTCAGCAATTTAGAATGACAGTCAATGAATGTTTTCAAGATGCTAAACTTCTGGCTCATCAAATATTCACAAAATTATTCGATCCCCTTTCTCACCCACTAATATTTAAATAATACACAGCCTAGCTATTTAACTTTTCTCCCCTTTCTTGCTGTGTTGCTTACTTACTAATTTTTTTTTTCATGGCGATAACAAAATGCTGTTTAGAGGAAATTACGAGGGATTATAGATACAGAGGATTTTTTAATTTGTTTACTCTTTTCCATTTAATAATTTGCGAAAACAAGCAACAAAATCAAATAATTTATTTTAACTTTTTGTGGGGCAAAAATATTTGATGTGGATGAAAAGTTTTTAAAGGTTTTGAAAATATTTTGGAGGTTTAACAGGTTTGTGATTTTTATCAGACTATGCTAAGTTGTTATTTTATCGTAGATAGTTTAATTTAACTTTTTAAAAAATTTAAAAGCCTAATTTAAATTTAATAGCTGCAATTAATACAAAACAAATCGTCCTCAAAAACTGCTTAATAATTCTATTCACAAATTTCTTTACAAAAAATTCATAAAAGCCAATAAAAATGTTTTTTCAAAGCATACAACCAAGTCAATTCCTCGTAAAATTCCCCATAAATCTGATCTTAAATTTATTCCAAGAATAAGCTTCCATATTTTCAAATTTACATTTCCGCAATCTTCTCAAGAGTCCAAACAGCAACGAACATCGAAGGAAAGAAAAATCTCACCGCATCAAAACATATTAATGTGTAATCTTCTTGCATGCGTGTGTGCGTGCTCGTGACAAGGAAAATACCAAATGTATAAAATAAAATATAAACTAGTAATGAAGCGGATCACGCTTCATGTGCATATTCACACCGTTCCAAAACTCTGTATCGGGTCAGCAAAGCTTCGCTTTGCATAAGTTTGAAGATTAGGATTCCATCGGGTAAGCAAAGCTTCGCTCTGCATAAGATTGAAAATTAGGACTCAATCGGGTCAGCAAAGCTTCGCTTTGCATAAGATTGAAGATTAAGTCTAATCAATAGCAAAGCTTCGCTTTGCATAAGATTGCAGATTAAGACTCATCAGCAAAGCTTCGCTTTGCATAAGATTGAAGGTTAAGTCTCATGGCCAGTAAAGCTTCGCTTTGCATAAGATTGCAGATTAAGACCTATCGGGTCAGCAAAGCTTCGCTTTGCATAAGATTGCAGATTAAGGCTAGATTCGGGTCAGTAAAGCTTCGCTTTGCATAAATTTGAAGATTAGATTCCATCAAATAGCAAAGCTTCGCTTTGCATAAGATTGCAGATTAAGACCTATCGGGTCAGCAAAGCTTCGCTTTGTATAAGATTGAAGATTAGGACTCGATCGGGTCAGCAAAGCTTCGCTTTGCATAAGATTGATGATTAGGATTCGATTCGGGTCAGCAAAGCTTCGCTTTGCATAAGATTGATGATTAAGTCTCATCAATAGCAAAGCTTCGCTTTGCATAAGATTGAAAATTAGACTCATCGGGTCAGCAAAGCTTCACTTTGCATAAGATTGCAGATCAAGGCTAGATTCAGCAAAGCTTCGCTTTGCATAAGTTTGAAGATTAGGATTCCATCGGGTCAGCAAAGCTTCGCTTTGCATAAGATTAATAATCAAGCCTTCATCGGGTCAGCAAAGCTTGACTTTGCATAAGATTGCAGATTAAGACTCGATCGGGTCAGCAAAGCTTCGCTTTGCATAAGATTGCAGATTAAGGCTAGATTGGGTCAGCAAAGCTTCGCTTTGCATAAGTTTGAAGATTAGGATTCCATCGGGTCAGCAAAGCTTCGCTTTGCATAAGATTGAAAATTAGACTCACTGGGTCAATAGCAAAGCTTCGCTTTGCATAAGATTGAAAATTAGACTCATCAATAGTAAAGCTTCGCTTTGCATAAGTTTGAAGATTAGATTCCATCGAGTCAGCAAAGCTTCGCTTTTGCATATGATTGACAATTAAGTTTCCTAAAAAATCGAAAAATTTCACATTCGGACTCAATTTTCAAGCACTAATTGATGTTTTTGGACATGACAAGGTATGTACGACTTTTAGATCTAATTATAAGCTACAATAATCACAAGTTTTTAGAATTTTTTAATTCTGAGTTGTAGGGACAGGAGGGCAAAATGTCCAAAAAATGCCGATTTTTTTGAACTTTTTCGAGATTTTGACTGACTAAAATAGGTTTAAAAATATTTTTGGTATTTTTCCATAAAAGTTCTCGCATTTGTTGATCAAAAACAGAAAATTTTACAAAAATCCATCCATACAGTGAACCACACGAATTTTTCCAAAATTTAGGTTTGTGGGGGTGTACTGGTGACTAACAAAGTTTTTTTGTATTTTTTCTCAACAAAACTTCATTTTTTATTGATTCTGATCAAAAAAAGTTTAATTCGCAATTTGTGTGAAATTTTTTAAATGTATTTTGCAATAATCGGCTAAAATATGCTTAAAAAACACACTATTTCGTTAGTTTCTCAGATCCATCTACATAAATCGGCACCAACGTGTGAGGTGCACATTTGAGTGATAATGCGCACATTTTGAGACATTTTTGACATAAAATGGTTTTTTCGTATTTGAGTTCTGCGAGGAACAAACTTGCTTGTAAGCATACACCACCACTATTTGGGGTCGTGTCCGGAGGCATCAAAACCTTTTTCAATGCGGTTTTTTGTATTTTGTAGATAATTTTGAGGCCGAACTTTTCACACCGAACAGTTTATGAAAATTTTGAGTTTTGGCGCCAAAAAACTAAAAAAACGATTTTTCAAGTGTATCGAAATCAATATATTCACAACGTGAAACGGTGTGAATATGAAAAATGAAAGAGCAAAATTATCATAAACATTTATGGTACAGAGGAACAAAAAAAATTTTTTGATTTAACAACAAAAATATTTAAATTTCATCATAACAAAATAAATATAATGAACTTTGTGTGTAATTTTTTTATGATGTTATGCGAATGTCTAGAAGGACACGAGTAACGGGAAAAAGAAGGTTGTTTTTATGGTTGACGCCGTGTTTTGATGAGCAAGTTATTATTTAAGAATACTGAGCATTTAAATGATTTTTGGGGGGTTGTAGGGATCAATAATATTTTAAAATTCAATAAAAAATTCAAATCATAATTTATAAACAGAAAAACCAAGAATTTTTTAAAAATGCGCCTTATGCACAACTTCCTAGAGACTTTCTTACTTGCTATCATTTTTCAACTTCTTCATCCCAAACGAAGAAAAGAAAAAAATCTTCAAACAACACAAAAAGGCACCAGGAAGAGGAAAAGAAAAATTCTCAAGACGAGTAAAACAAAAGGCAGGAAAAAGATCCGAAATATTTGCCATAAAAGAAACTCGTGCAGTTCCCATGAGAAGTGGAAACACAAATCCAATGCGCAATAAAAAGTAAGCAAAAGAAGTTTTTTTTCTCTTTTCTTTTTGTTCCTTTAATTCTCTTTGTTTTGTACTTACATTTTGCGTTAGATCCAATAGATTGCCTGCTTCACCGGGCAAAAATTGATCATAATGACTCATTACATATTCTAGACATGATCGTAGTAAAGTTGATGCGTTTGTCTTTTGCAATCCGTATGTAAGCTCTTTAAACTGGAAATAAAGTAAAAGCAAGAATAAATTTAGTTTGATTATCAAGAAAAATGGAAATAAAAGTTAAATTTTTTTGGATGTTCTTCGTTGCAGCTTTAAGGGTCAAAAGCTGAAAATACGGTTTCACAAAAATATATTTGTAGTATGGAAAATGTGCATTCGCATACAAAGCATAAAGTAGATTACTTTAGTATTAAGTCTGATATTTTTGTGTCCTCAGAAGGAATTCATAAGTAGATGTCATTTACTTTACTATACCAGTTCATTCAGTATATATTGTTGGCTTTAAGAATGTTAAAGAATAGAATAAGTAATGGATAAATCATAGTGTGATTGGATGTTTACTGATTTGCAGAGTCTGGGAGATTGCTTAAAAAAAAAAAATATTTTTGCAACATCTCTGAACCCAAGATTTATACGTTAGTTTCAAAAATTATAGCTTTTCAATTTTGAATTCATTGATATTTAACATGAATTTCAAGAGGGTAGCATCACCAAGATTTGGCTGATTTCGATTAAATTTTAAGTGAAAGTGAAATCGTTTCTGAAGATAAGCTGGTTCTAGCAATTGTACTTTAATAAATTTAGATCAGAGGAGAACAATGAACATTGACCCCTTAAATAAACTTCAAAACTTATCCAAAAGTACATGTTTTATATTTTTTGATTTTTTTTAGCAATTTTCATCCAGAGTTGGCAATCGGCGGAATTCGGACATTTTTTGTCTCCTGCCATCGGCGGCCATCGGCCATCGGCGGCCCGCCGATGGCAGGTGTCATCGGCCATCGGCAGCCCGCCGATGGCAGGTGTCATCGGCCATCGGCAGCCCGCCGATGGCAGGTGTCATCGGCCATCGGCAGCCCGCCGATGGCAGGTGTCATCGGCCATCGGCAGCCCGCCGATGGCAGGAGAAAACTGCCGCCGATCGCCGATTGTCGGCCATTTTTTTCCAAATTTATTTTTTAAAAAATTTTTAAGACTAATATAATTTAAATAACACTAGCATAAAAATCAAAGATCGAAGCTAATACTTTCAGCCTATCTAATTTTTTGCTTATTTGATATTCTAACTATTCTTTGGTTCATTTTCTATGATTCTAAATCATATTTCTGAAAATTGGGAGCATTAAGCTCAAAATTTAATTTTAAAAACTTTTTAGCCAAAACATATATCGATCGGCCAAAAAATATGTCGATCGGCTAAAAGGTTTTTAAAATTAAGTTTTGAGCTTAATGCTCCCAATTTTCAGAAATATGATTTAGAATCATAGAAAATGAACCAAAGAATAGTTAGAATATCTAAAACACTTATTAAGTAACTTAATTTTTTCAAATAAGCAAAAAATTAGATAGGCTGAAAGTATTAGCTTCGATCTCTGATTTTTATGCTAGTGTTATTTAAATTATATTAGTCTTAAAATTTTTTTAAAAAATAAATTTAGAAAAAAATGGCCGACAATCGGCGATCGGCGGCAGTTTTCTCCTGCCATCGGCAGGCCGCCGATGGCCGATGACACCTGCCATCGGCGGGCTGTCGATGGCCGATGACACCTGCCATCGGCGGGCTGCCGATGGCCGATGACACCTGCCATCGGCGGGCTGTCGATGGCCGATGACACCTGCCATCGGCGGGCTGCCGATGGCCGATGACACCTGCCATCGGCGGGCTGCCGATGGCCGATGACACCTGCCATCGACGGGCTGCCGATGGCCGATGACACCTGCCATCGACGGGCTGCCGATGGCCGATGACACCTGCCATCGGCAGGCCGCCGATGGCCGATGGCCGCCGATGGCAGGTGTCAATCGGCGGGCTTTCGCCGATTGCCGCCATCGGCATGCCAACTCTGTTTTCATCATAATTTGTGAACCTTTATAAAAAGTTGAAAAATTCCATTCAAATAAAAAAAATGTCAAGTAAATCTTCAAGACCTGAATACCACTGTCAATTATACTTATACATTATCCCAAAACTGCCCACGATAACCAACATAAACAACAACAATTATAGATTATATACTCCCAACAAGCACTTTTCCTTTCAAAAAATATTCCTGAAACCTTATCAACAACTTTTATTCAACCTACATGCCCATCCATTTATTATATTATATCATCTTTACAAGACAATCATTTAGAGCCACAAACAGAAAAAAAAATCTGATTTGATGATGACAAGAAAAAATAATTTTATAAAGAAAAACTGAGAAAAACAAAAGACAGATTGAATATTGAATGATATTTGTTGAGCTGTTTAGAGAGCACTTAAAATGAATGGATATGAATGTACATCTCATCTTGTTGCCCTCAAAATCTCTCTTGAAATTCAAAACGGATAAGAAAAAGAAGAAATTTATGATTTTTTTTGTGAAATAAAAATCTTTTTCGCTCAACTTTTTGTGTTTTTGAATTTGAATGTGGTTTTGGAAGTAGCAACAACAGAAAAAAATGAGAAATCCATTAAAAACATTTATGGATCTTATCGTGAAATTGTTTTCAGCAAAAATTGTTTTTTGTGTTCAAAATTAGAAGCTTTTAATTTTTAATCATGAAAAGTCATTTTTTTTAGATTTTCTTTGTGGATTTGAGAGGAGCTTTTTATAAAGCAGCAGACGTGTATTTTACGTAAAAGTCGAGTATTGTTATCTTAACAATTTTGTGAATATTAATAGACGAGTTTTCATAAGAAAATTTTCATACCTTAAAGCATATTAAAGCTTTGTCTACCTCCAGCTTTAAGGTTTTTTTTATCATTCATTACACAATCTCAGTTACGTTAACCTGAATAAAGATCATTACATGACACAAAGTAGGTGCATATAATGGAATACATAATCTCATTTGCAAAATCGGTTTATCAACTTCGTGCTGATGAGAGGATTCTCTTATTTCTTCTTAATTGCTGTTCTTAACTGAATCAGATTTATTTGTGAAATTAAAGCTCGTTAGCAGCTCTTTAAGGGTCGTCATTGACAACCTTATTATACCAGTTTAATGCAATTTTGACTAAAATTTTGAAAATAATTCAAATTGATGTAATTTTTGCATAATTAGCTTTAAAATTCTCAAAAACTTGATCCTTCAACGTACCCTTAATTATTTTTAATTCACAGCACTTGATCCTACCCATTCATCCTAAAAGTGCATTTTTTCAAACTTTTCTAATAAATTTACACAAAATTCACATTAAGTAACAAATTTCACTGACTACTACGATATCAATTTCAATTAAAACTTTTTTTTTTCATTTTAAACACACAAAAAACAAAAAAGAATCGCCATTTTTAACATTCCATCCGCAACTTGCATGGCAAGAATGTCATTTTCATTACGAAAAAGAGTCGAGCAAGCACAAAAAAGGGAACTAAAAAAAGCTTTCTCTTAAATCATTTCAAATTTGCCGCATCGTCTTTAATTCTCAGTGAGTTTCATTCTTTTAACTTTTTTTTACTGCTTAGTTCCAATTCATTTTGTTTCCTTATTGTCTATACATTTGAACTTGAAGAAGACAATGGAAAAGAATTTATGTGATGGTTCACTTTGAATGGCTGGATTAGCATTAATGATTCTAATTTGTGGTCATTTGGACTTGGATATGATAAAATTCTTCAATTTTATGAAATTCTTAAAGCATTCGAGCCAACAAACTAAAAATTTAAAGTTCAATCTTCAAACGACCTTCAATTCAAGTCCATAAACCCCAAAAACTCATCTTATATGCGCCTAAATCTTCAGACAAGCCTTAAAAAAATCTCATCCGCTTCCTTTTCCTCAAATATACACAAAAAAAAAAAAAACAGAGCAAAACCGAGAAGAAAACACTTCAAAATCTCAACACATCGAGATTTATTGCTAATTTATCATTTGTTCATTTGTTTATGGATGCTCAGCACATTTCATATTAGATAGTAAAAAAAATAAATTTTCTCTCCATTTCCATGGTTTATGTATGGAGGATGAAGAAGGAAGAAAAAAAATAAAAATGAATAAATATAACAACAAGATGGAATATTCATGCCGATTTATCAGGAAAATTTAAATCTAAGTATTTAAGGATGGAATGAAGGAAGAAAAAGAATATGTATGTTTGCATTAAGCGACAGTAAATACTTTTTTAACTTGAAAAGGGTAAGCGTGTCTCTCTGTTTGTGTGCGGTTCATGCTGGGAAAAATAAAAAAGAACGAAAAAATTGCTTATTTTTTATATTTTCTACAATTTTTTGTGGGGGTAAGTTTAAGTCTGTATTTTTCCTTGTAGGAATCTTGTAGGATTTGTAATTTGTATTTTAGAATTTTGGGAGCTTTTTTGAGCTTTTTTGTGACAAATTCTTGATGACAATAAAAATAATTATAAAAGATGAGCCATTTTTATAGCGGCTGTAAGTCAAAATTTGATCAAAATCATCACAAGAACACTGTCCATAAACATTTAAATAATAAAGAGCAATAAACATGAAGAAAAGCCAAAAAGGAAAATTTCACAAAAGAGATGAAAAAAGAGCATAAAAGTTCCATCCTTTAAATATAATATAACGATAATATAAATGTCCATAAATGGGATTACTCTTACCTCACTCGATATCCTCAAAAGCTTTTGATTGATGCAATCTGCAAAATCCGGCACTAACCATTCAGATTTATTGTAATCTTGTTGTTCACAATATCTTTGAGCAATTCCATTATATCCAATCGGACAATCATGTAATACAGGCGGTCCAGATGCCGTCGCAGGCCATTTAATTCCATATGATAAATTTTCTCTACATATACTCATCAATTCCAAATCGACAATGTTAACATGAATACTCGCTGAGACGGGTGCAAGGGTATTTGATATTGTACACGAGTAGGTTGCAGACTTGTGGATATTTTGTATCGTAAGGATACTACCATCCGGATACAAGTCTTCCCACATCTCAAATTGTGGATCGGAATGAAAAAGGGCATTATTTTTAGTCCAACTATATCCTATACGTTCATTTGTTGGATTTGATTGTGATGCTATACATCTTATACGCATCGATTCACCACGAAACATTGTTACACTTGGTGGCTCTAAGCGAATAGAAGGCGGTGCTAGGATTTCTATTTTGATTGATTTACATATATCTAGTCCCCAGTCGGATGCCTGTGAATTGAAAATTGATAGATATTATTACGTGGTATTGAATGATAATTACTGTTAAGACTTTAAAGTCTTTGATGTCACACATGCAATAGAATTCTAATTTTGAAGAAATTCTGAATGGAATATGAGAATTAAATGATTGAAGAATGAGAATAATAGATTTATAAACGTTGATGAAAGTCGAGATAATCAATAAAAGAAAGTCAACAACAAGGAAATTACTAATAAGAAAAAGACTGAACCTAAGTAAAAGTTGATTTTACTCCTAAACTTGTTCTTTGTTCCCAATTTTAAATTGCCATTTTCGTTTCTCTCCATACATTCCATTCTCATTTTCAATTGTAATTGAAAACGGAAGAGGAAACATATACATGCAAACTTACGATGGGAGAAGAAGACGACAAAAAGAAACTGTTTACCAGAGCGAAAGCAAAACGATTCACAATAATTCTATGGGAATTTCTCTCTTTTTTTAAAAAAAAATTATGTATATATACGTTTGTAGGAGGAAGAAGACACCCCCGAACAATGAAAACATTTGTGTTGTGTTCAGTTTGAAGTAAACAAAAGGCTTCCCATCGTGCCGCTGCTTTTTCAGTCTATTTTAGCTTTTTTGTTGGTAAAAAACGAGGAGTAGAAAAATTTTAATGCTTTTCAGTTGTTTTTATGGTTAGAGCGCATTTTTTTGGGAAAGTCAATTTATAGGTTCGAAGAATTGAAGTAAATTTTGGATAAGAAGTGCTGAATTTTTTTGGATAAATTGAATAATGTAAATTTTAATCCCTTTTTCAAACACTATCTCATAGAATAATTGTTGTCTGCATAAATCCCTCCAACCAGCCATTCCAAACCTACAACCTTATCTCACTTTTGTTCTTGCAACACCACCAAAAAAAGATGACAAAAATACCACAAAAATATATTTTCTCTTTTATACTTCCTCCTTTTTTATCTCTTTATTTTGTAAGCAAAGTTTAACAAACAGCAACAACTGTAAAAATATTTCATAGATAAGTGAATAAACTTTAGCATGTTGAATGAACTTCCTCACATTTTCTTCATGAAATGATGATGAAAGCGATTTTAAATTCACACAGATTTTTCGTCTGGTGCAAAAGATGTAGTCAATAAAATTTAGTGCCAATCATTTTCAAAGCTCAGCATGTCTAACATTCAGGATGTGCTGTTAAATCATCAGCTTTATGACGAGATTGAACAAAGGAAAAGAAGCTTTTTACAAAATGTAAATTTTAAGCTTTTAAGCTTCCTTAAAAATGCTAAATCTGATGCTGAACAGCTGGACAACTTGAAAGAATCTTTTTCATCCTTAACATAAATTACAAATTGCCGTGATTATCGCTGCTGATTGAAGGTAGATTGCGATGTAATCCTAAAACCCTTCATTATTTAATTATGAAGGAAGCGTGCAGGAACCAATGTAATTATAAATTTAGGGGTTTAATATGAGATTAATTGAATAAGATGTAAATGACCTTTCGGGATTTATGGGTGGAAAACGGATTTGGGCCTCGGAAATTGATTTAATGTGCTGTTATTTATTTTTATGGCTAATTAAACAAATATTCGTTTTAATTGATAATTTACATTCGTATGCTGGGGAGATTGGTGCTTGTGGAACGTTAAATTTCAATATTCAGCGTGTTTTTTGGGAGCTTGTGCTGCTTGTAGATGCAAAAATAACATAGCGATTTTATATTTCTAATTTTCATTTCGTGTTAGCTTGCGATATCATTTTTCAAAGACGAGAAATTGGAGCAGAAATCTGGTTATGTTCAAAAATGAGGACACGTGGATGTTGAGTAAATTTTAGGCGAAGAATTAATTTTAAAAACTCTTCAAAATTGAATTGATTAAAAACAATGAAAATGGTTAAAAAAAAATCTGAAAAATTTACAGTAAATAAACATCAACAGCATGTAAATAATTTTCATCATAAATCCAAAAAATTTTCCCCCTCCTCCCACCCATCCACTCAGTAATCAACACTCTTTAATCTCTTAATGCATTCCATTAATAAATGAACAACTATATTGATTTGATGTCGATTGAAAGCACCAACAAGCACAACATGGATGAAAATTATTTTAATCCTTTGAACAGCTGAAAAAACATGAAAGAGGATTTTTAGTGGATGATGTTTTTTTTTGTTCATATATTGCACAAGAGAATGAATCACAAATTTTTTGCTGATATAAATTTTCAATATTTTTACATGTGAAGTGTAACTCGTTCTAAAATAATTTCATTATTTCTTACTTTATGCTGAAATGTACATTAAGATGAGAGTTTGGAGAGAGAGAATTTTAAAATTAAATTATTGACTAGAAATAGAGATTTACAGCGGGTCTTTGATTTGAATAGTTATTTTGTTTAAAAAAAATTCTATTCAAATCGATGGAATTGTATGGAAAATGACCGTTAAAAATGAAAATTTGATTTTCTGTATGCGAAATTTTTGGTTATTAAATCAAAAAAAATTCAAATCGTATCTTAAATCGAGGACCCCCTGTATTTTTTTTCTAGTGTTTGTAGAAGTTGTTGAAGTATATCAATGTTCAAAGCATATTAATATGACTAAAATTTCACAAATTATTCCAAAACCAATGCACTGCTGACAATGCATTTATATTTTAAAACTGACTAAAAACCACTTCATTTCATGTTGAAATCCTAGAAAGCAACAGAAAATTATTTATCAAAAATTTTTAGCTTTAGAGTATAAAACGTAAGCTGAAAATAAGCTCAACAAAACTTTTCATCATAGACATCCATGTCCATAAAAAATATGACATGAGAAAAAAAATTGTTGGTTTTAAGATGAATTATGAAATTTAAAACTTTTATGATTATGATGACTCTATATCTTGATTGTTATACGGTATTATGTTACATCCCTTTTTATACAATCTATTTTACGGTTAGTTTTTCAGAGGACATATGTATCTACTATGTTATTTTATGTCATCTTCTGTTAGTTTATTTATAACCATACAGTATTTAAAGTTTTACTACATGAATCGTTTGTACAACAAGTATGAGGAGTAAGTACAGTTTTCCATTTTAGATAATACGATCAAACTTTTTCAATAAACTTTTACAGAAAATTGGGTCATAATTTCTCCTATTTTATGACTGCTTCTTACACTATAATATCAAATTTAATGGAAATTGTTGAGTAATTAAAATTCAATCTCAGACTTGCAAAAGGTTATTGAATTTTTTATATTGGAGATTTTATGATTATTCATGTTTTTGATAAAGTTTGTAAGGTGATGGTTGGGAGACTCTCCTTTTGCTGAAAAATTTGTTTTGTAGAAGTTCTCATTGAATTATTCAGAAAAGCCTAATTCCCTTAAAATCCTACATAAAAATTTAATATCGCTAACTTTAAATAAACAGAATTACAGCATCAAAATTTTACAATATTTTAAATCCGATTACTCCATTTTACATCCACAATGTAATCGTCAATTTCCTGATAAAAGAAACATTAAAATCCATCAATTCATTTCATATCAAATTCAGCAGCCAGATCCTAATTCCGAGAACAACATTTTTCATTCAATCATGACAGCATTTATATTTCCTTCATTTTTTTTTACAACTTTATTTCATAATCAAAAAGCCATTCCTCCCTAAAATGCGCTCTTTTTTTCTTATTTAAAGCTGGTAATAAACTTTCCCTAACAGGCAATGATGACGATATTCCGACGCGATCACGATAGTGATTGTAATCACTATCGACCTTTTTTTCATATTTTCGTGATCGCATCGTTAGATTACAATCAGTGATTACAATCAGAACATGCCAACTTGCATAAGTTTGATTGTAATCACCTGATCACGATCAATGATTGTAATCAATTATGAATTTTCGTAATCAAACAAATAAGAAAAAAATTATGATTTACTCGATTGTAATCACTGATTATAATCATTAATCGTGATCAGTCGTGATCACAATCACTGATCGTAATCAATGAACATAATCACTATGAACGCAATCAATGATTATAATCAATGATTGTAATCGTTGATCACGCTCAATCATGAGCATAATCATTGATTATGGTCACTGATTGTAATCAAATAATATAATCGTAATCATTTAAAAAATTACTTGCACGATCAATGATTGTAATCACTGATTGTAATCATTGAACATAATCAATTGCGATCGTGATCACTCGATTATAATCACTGGACATAATCATTGATCACGATCAGTTGTGAATATAATCACTGATTGTAATCAAATATTTTTTAAAATTATCTAAAAAAATAACTTGACAAAAACTTGCATGATCGTTGATTGTAATCACTGATTATAATCAATGAGCGTGATCAATTGTGAACGCAATCATTGATTACAATCACTGAACATAATCAATGAGCGCGATCAGTTATGAGCGTGATCAATGATTGTGGTCACTGATTGTAATCAAATAAATTTTTCAGAAACATTAAAAAAATTACTTGCACGATCAGCGATTGTAATCACTGATTGTAATCAATGAGCGTGATCAATTGTGAATGTAGTCAATGATTATAATCACTGAACATAATCATTGAGTGCGATCAGTTATGAGCGTAATCAATGATTGTAGTCACTGAACATAATCAAAGATCATGTTCAATGATTGTAATCACTGATTTTAATCAAAGAAAACTTTTCGTAATCATTAAAAAAATTCGAAAGTCAAAAAAAATTTTTTGATCATGCTCACAACTGATTGCAATCATTGACCATGATCATTGATCACGCTCACAACTGATTGTAATCACTGATCGCGATCACTGATTACAATCACGATCGTAATCACGAGACAAATTGATTAAACTCGAATTAAACTAATTATTAAACAGTGTAAAACTTCTCTAACAGTTAAAAATCAACCCCCGTGCACTAATCGAGCGTTAAAACTGTAAAAAAGTACATCAAAAATATATAATAACTTAAATATGTCTTTTGCCATATTTAAATTATTATATAATTACAGATGGTGACTTCAAGGAAAAACGCGAGATCTCGAAAGTTAAGCAACGCAACGACAAAGGATGGGTGACCGAAAAATTTCTAAGTATCAAAATTTCTAATACAAAATATCTAATACTAACATTAATACTAATAACACTAACACTAATAAAAAAAAATGCTTAGAAAATTTCGGCCCCACCGAAAAAAATAATTTTTTAATTTTTTTCGTAATCATTCCCCCCCGAAGTGATTGTAATCACTGATTACAATCAATGATTACAATCACTGATTACAATCAATGATCATAACCAGTGATTACAATCATTGATCGTGATCATTGTGATTACGATCAGTGATTACAATCAGTGATTATGAAATTTAAAAAATTGCATGCAAGTTTCCACTTGCATGCAAGTTAGTGATTGTAATCAGATACGATAATGATCGCGATCTGTGATTGTAATCAAATTAGCGCGATCGTGTCGGTACCGTACTGTAATCAAATGAATGTATGGAGTGATGACGAAAATTTTCGTCATCACAAAACCGTTTCGTAATCACAAATATCGTATCTGATTGTAATCATTGCCTGTTAGGGAATTTTTTATATGTTATTTCTTTGTCATTTTTTTTTCGTCTCTCATTCAGTCTCATTTATCTCATTGTTAATACATCCCATCCTGCCATCCGTCTATATCATTTTAGAGTTTTTTCATTGACATCATGTTATGAATTTTTTTGAGTTGTTACAAAAGGTAAATTGGTGGATTTTTTGGCAGTTTGGTTGGTTGCAATTTTTTTAATTGGAATCGAACCATCAATCTTTAGTATTTTTAAAGCTACAACCAGTTTTAGAATAAAGTCCTTCCTTGATATTCATACATACTCTTTATATCCTATAAGAATCAAATTTCCATACCTTCCCTCATCACGTGCGCCTCAATCACCAAACCTTCAATTTACTTTCACCATCATCATCATCATTTTCTGTTGTTTTTCATGTACGCGATGATGTGACAAATGTACATACACGACGAATGACATAAAAGTATAATATAAATACACAGAATGAAAGCTAATTCATTTTACAACATAAGCATTATGGACTCTCTCGTTTTCCATATAAAAAAAATTGGATGCAAAAAAAGACTCGTGAAGAGGAAAAAAACAGAGCGAATTATCATAAGATTACCATAAATCACTGCATGTGCGATCACGCTGAATATTTACTTTACATACATAGAGGAATATTCTCTCTGATGTTCGTACGAGAGCTTTTTTCCAATTCTTTTTTTTCTGATTCTATCCTGTGTATAATGCGACATATATTACTTTTTACGCTACTTCATGAATATTGTGGCTGTTCATCTCCTCTTTTTTTGTACTACTCTATGTATACAGTTCCACTCGTTTATGCTGATACAGGAATATGGTTGATGTCTACTAGTTATTTTATGAAGTCATAACATTCTTTTTTTTCCTTTTCTTTTCATTCCTTTTTTTTAAAAAAAAAAAACGAGTGGAATATTCGCATAATATAAAGAGGCAGGCACACATCTCCCTCATGTGCCATAAATTAAATTTATACAACTTATCATCATACAAAAGAGAAAATGAGAATTGCTTCCTCATCGGAGGAGTATGAAGAGACTTGTACACCAAAGTATGAGTTTGGGAGTTTACATCTTAAAGGTTAAATGGGTTGGTGCGCTTTTGGGAGTTGAGAAAGTTGATACTTTGATGTATAATGTTGTAATTTTATTGAATTTAATTCGTTCTTGTGGAAAATTTTGGGAGATTCTGTTGAAAAATTTCCAGGAAAATTTCAATTTAATAAATCACTGACATTGAATTGATTTTGTAATTTTTTCATAGATTTCCCGTGTCGAGTTTTTAAAATGTAATAAAATTGATTTGAAAGCTGTAATTCAATTTAATATTAGTTATTTTAATTATGTAAAACAGCACAAACAAGAACTTAATAAAATTAACAAGCTGACTTTAATTATTTCCCAATAAATCGACAATTTCTAATTTTGAAGCAATCGTAACCTAAAAATTGACATTCAGACAATCATAAACATTTCCTCACTTTACACTCCCAAATTCATGTTAAACCTCAAAACACAAAAAAAAAAATCCTTCCCGAAAATACCGATGAAGCAAAAAAACGAGTTTTTGAAACAGCATGGTCTATATTTTTCACAGCAAGAACCATATAAATCTAATAGTAGAAGAGCTTTACATCATGAATGAAAACTTTTCCTATGTCGCCTTTTTCTTTAGCATATAAACTGCCTTTTGTATATATAGCGTATGTGAATTTTATAAGGAGGAAGAAGAAGGAAAATTTAATAAAATGTGAGGTCTTTATGTCTTCTTTATGTTCAAATTTACTTCATAGTTTATTTTTTTTTTAGCTTTTTTTAAAGTGTAGAAATTTTTAAGGTTGGTGAGTTTGCTGAGATTTATTTAGTTGTTGAGTTTTTTTTCTTGTTCCCAAAAAAGATACTTACAGTTCATCACCCTTAAAAAATTAAATCATCACAAAAACTTTAACGTTAATCCATCCAACCCAGTTCCAATTCATGCCTCAAAAAAGCCAACAAGGAAAAAAAAAATGAAAAATTGAAAGCGTTTATGAAAAACTTTTTTTTCTTCCATGCGTCTCCCATTTCATCATCATCCACAAAGCTTTTTCTTTTATTATTGTGCTGCGTATTGTTGTAAGCTTAAAATAGGAGAAAGATGAGAAGAATGATGAGATCTTTAAAGATTTAGCTTTGTTAACATTCTCAATTCAATGATACGACCCATGGGCATAAATGGAAGTGACAATAAGAAAATTTTTTGATGTGAAATTTCTGTGCATTTTATGGACAATAAAAGCTTTTTTTGTGCTTAGATGTGGACTTTTTGTTGATGAATGGAAAGTATTGCGATTGGATTTTCTGGCTAGTTTAAGCTTATTGATGGGCTTTATTGTGGTTAAATGCATTTCTTCAATATTGATTTGATGACTGAGAAAATTTAGAAACCTTTCAACCTAAATTTAATCAATCAAATTGATTAGAAACTTTTCAGGTCCATCCATTTCTAAACTTTCCTTAAAAGTACTCTTTAAAATTGATTTCGTTTACATTTTACTTAAATTATTTACGAAGAAAAATAGAACAACTTAATTGAATATTTATGAGAGATCCTCAACACCGTCCATTATATAACTCCTATATCGTTGTGTAGAGTTGAAGAGGAATTGAAATTTGCAAAGCACTCAAAATTCAATTTAAAAAGAATTTTTCACATTCAATAAAACTTTTTACTCTCCACTTTTTCGATATGGATTTTTAAACCTTTTTTATTTGGTAACATTTTGAAGGTCATTAAAGATCTGATGGTGGACATTTGTCTGACTGGAATCATGAAAAATGTTTTACAATTTTTGATAATTTTTATAAATTTTTGAATTTTTTTAAAAAATTCTGATTTTTTTAAAAAATTATTTTAAAACTAGAATTTTGTTTTTACAAAAATATTTAAATTTTTTAAATTTACGTTGAATTTTTTAAAATTTTGATATTTCTGTACGCAATTTTTTCAAAAATATTTTTTAAAGGTTAAATTTCAAATCATTAAAATTAAAAAAAAAATCAAACATTCGAAATGCGCCATAAACCTTCCAAAAAATCAACGGCTTCTCCAAACATCCTCATTTTAATTCAAGAGCAAAGAGTTATTTAGGCTGTGAGTGTGTGTTTGTGCGTGAGCCAAGAACAGACCATTCAAATAAAATGAAGAAATTTTCTATGTGAGTTGGGCTAAGGACTAAATCGAGACACCGAAAATGGAAATCAACTTTCAAACATGATTTATTCATACATCCTTCACCTAAATTCTGTAAGTGTCATGTTTAAAATGAGAGAAAAAAAACATATTCATTTGCTTTCGCTTTTGTTTGTCAGCCTTTTCATTCCGTTGTTGCTATTATTATTATTTGCATTTCGAATATTGTTAATGCGAAAAGAGGGACGGAGTTGATTCTTCTTTTTAATTTTTTTTTGGGGCTTCCAATGAGGAAGAAAAAAAGAAAAAAAATATTCAGAAAGAGACCTCTCTCAAGGATGGATGATTATTATGTTGATGTGAATGTTATTGGGTTTTATAATGAAAAATGGCAAGAATGAAATGATGTAGAGGATCAGAAAACTTGAGAATGAATTTAAAAGGATTTGTGGGGGATTTTAAAGTGAGAATGTTTAAATTATCTAGGACAAGTTTTAATAAAATTTTTGCAAAATTTACTCAACTTGAATTTTTCTCATAAATTTGAATCAATCATGAATTAGAATTGTTTTTGCATCCAACAAACACCCATCAATTAATTTAAATGCAATTTTCTTGTGAAGAATTAAAATTTATCTCCCAAAAAAATTCTTACTTAATGAAATCTGCACCAAAGAAAATTAATTTATACATATTTTCATATTTTTCTTTTAAAGTAGGTAATAACAAATTTTTCATTAAGGCGGAAAGCATTTTTTCTTTTTTTATTAATTACGCTTAAATCGAGTAGCTGTTATCAACAGTTGTTGAATTGCAATCATTTCCACTTTACTTCTAATGAATTCTGTTCTTACATCCTGGAGCGTAGCCAGGGGAGGGTCCAAGGGAGTCCGGACCCCCCTTCGAAGAAAAATTTCTTCATTTTGCTAGGGTTTTTGAGGAAAAAATCATTTGAACCCCCTAAAATTTTTTCTTACATAAAAAAAATTTTTGGACACCCCCTAGAAAAAAAAATTCTAGCTACGCCCCTGCTTACGTTATTCAGTGCATGAAACTTAAATTTCTCAACTTCAAAAATGTTCAACCTTCAGCGTTGACTAAGCTTTAAAAATATTTTCAAAATTAATTTCTTACTCGTCTTCAAAAAATACCAAAAAAATCTAGAGCATGTGTGATAACGCTTCATATTCATTCACATATAAAAAATTAATGATAAATCTTACCTGGCAGGTATAGTGGCCGCTATCATGTTGTTCTGTTAAATTTAATCTCATCACAGATATTACATTACTGCTACCCTCATCAAACTTTGTTTGTATGGAAATTTTTCTGCAAAAAAAAATAATAATGTGAAAAATTAATAAGAATAATGTTTGTTAATCAGATTTGAAGAAGAAAGCATCATTAACACAATTGATTATATTTTTCAATAAAAATTTCCATTCTTTTCAAAAAAATTTAGTACTTGAAAGAAAAGGACGAAATTTGAAGCAATTTTGATACAGATTTAACAAAAATTTGAGATTTAAAATTTTAATCTGATCTTTCATACAATCCAACAAATAATTTTAGTCATCACTTATTGAAAAGTCCCTTCCAAAAATTCACTGATTCGTATTTATTCTTCATCCACATTTTCTTGTGACTTTGTTGTTTATCCAAAACTTTTTCTTTTTTTTTGCATTGTGAGAAAAACATTATGTTCATCTCTGTCAAATGAGGGTTTCTTTTTTGTCAAAAAATAAATTCCTTCTGTTTTGTTTCACTTTTGAAAGATTTTTTCGTAAACCTTATGGGTTCAATTTGGTTTCCATGGTTGTATACAAAGAAGAATTTAAAAAATGTCAAAAGAATTTTTTTGTCACAACAAAATTTTTGTAAGTTTTGTGTCTTCTTGGCTTCTTTTTGAATATGACAATCGTTGACATTGTGATGTTTGGTGTTTTTTTGGGGGGTTGGTTTGTTAACTTGGATGATGGAGTTGCTGGATTATTGGATTATATATTCAGTTATTCCTGCTATTTTCTTGGATTTAAAGACTTAATTAAATACAATTCTAGGTACTTTATACAGCAAAAATCACCAAAGTTCAGTCGAAACTTCCAAGCAACTCCAAATCTACCAATTCATAACCAAAACTACAATGTTAACCCTTCCGTTTCTCTTCCATTTAGGATGCATGAGTTGACAAATAAATTCCATGTTATGAGTTTATTTAACAAACAATTTCATGTCTATTATCTCTTCACGTTTTTTTTGTACACATCACAACAAACAGCAGCAACAAAAAAAAAATAGTCAGACATGATGTTTCAGAATGAAACAAAAAGGTTGGAAATTTTTTTCTCTTCTTTATTCTCAAAACTTTTTCTTTAAGAATCTAATTTTTTTTGTTTTTCAGAAGCTTGGAGTGCTGCAATACTTCTATGTAGCATATTATGTTCAACCTTGACCTGTCATTTTAGGTTGTTGAGTTAACAAATTCAGAATACCTTTAAACAATTTAATTTTTGTATTTTTTCATGAGTGAATTTTTAGGATTGAATGAGTTTAAATTAATTTTAATTTTAGACTACTTCAGACTCATTATGATGTCAAGAACATGAATTTTCTTGGTTTTTAAGTCATGAAGGCATATTTTTATTTCTTTGTGAGGCTTGAATTCGGTTAACTGTGTTTGAAAAATAAAATTAAAGATTTGAGAATCCATCTTGACTTTGATCAGCATTAAAAACGATTATAATCAAAGTCAAATCCAATTTTCAACTGATTCGATCAACTTAAAAGATCGACTTCATAAATTAAATTTTTTATCCAATTTCAATTTCAATTGTCAGCCATTTAAAGTCGTTCAAAAGATAATCCAATAAAAAAAAACTCTAGATTCATTGATTTTAAGTGACAGAAACTTTTTAGATGTAAGAAAATTGTTAAAGGCATTCGAAAAGAACTGACCAACAAAATCAACCGACCTTTCATCATCAATAGAGGAAATTACTCTTTTTTCCATTTCTCTTCTTTAATCTGTATCAGTAGCAATTTTGTGGATTTGTGTGGAAATGGAAGACAGATGAGGATGAAAAGGAATAAAAAATCTCAACAGACTTTTTAAAAAAAAATTTCAGATGCTATAAACGTATGCTGTAGGAAGGACTTGAGATACAAAATATACTAACCGTATTGATCGGGTAATGTTCAATAAAAATCCATTCTTATACCAACTAAAAGTTGTTTTCGATGATCCTTGTGCTGTACATATTAAAACTAGGTCATCTCCTTCCCGTTGTGGTGATTTTGGTTTTGCTTCCAGCGACTGTAAAAGAAAGGTAGGAAAAATAAAAGGAGAAAATTTTTTAGTTTGTTGTGGCTTCTGTGAATGTACAAATTTAATTGCATCGAGGAGCATTGAGCATTGTGATGGGAAAATTCTGCTGATTGTATTAAAAGAAAATTCTTGGAAATATGTTTGAGTACCAAAGAATTTTTTTCAAAGATGCCATTAGCACTTTCTTAGCAATAAATGTTCGAGCATTTTAGATTTTTTTGAAATTCTTTTTCTTAAAAAAAATTGATAAGTTCTCGTATACCCGAATAGACAAAGAGTACGCTCAGAGTACGCTCAACTTTTGGCTGAGTATACTCACTTGAGCATGCTCATTCATACAAAATTTGATCGCACTACTTTACGCATTTGAGCACGTCATTTGAGCATACTCTGAGCATACTCATTGAGTGTACTCAGAGCATACTAATTGCATACAATTGAGCATGCTCATAAGTATACTCATGAGTGTACTCATTAAGCATGCTCATAAGTACACTCTGAGTATACTCAAATAAACGATCAAAATTTTAAAAAATAAATATTTTTTTATACTTTTTCACATTTTTGGAATATTTTTTATTAATCTGTAGCATTTGTACTGTTTTAGGATAAATTTTATTTATTAGTAAATCTGAAATGAAACTTAGAAAATTTTTGATTTTACCTGGATTCGAACCCATGACCGCTCTGTTGCTGTTGAGACCTTCACCTTAACCGTTGTACACTGCTACTTTTTACCTATATAATAATTTTTGGCAAAAGGCACATATAAATTATTATATATGTAAAATACTCTAAAACGGGTCTCATATTGTCTTATTAGACTTTTAACATGCTTAAAAGTCATAATTCCCAAAAAAATATTTATATTAATTGAATATTTCACTTGTGAAGTATATAAAAATATCACAAAATTTTTGAGCATACTCATGAGCATACTCAAAAACTTAGAGAAAATTTTAAAAATCAAAGATTTTTTAAGGATTCTAGTGAGCATGCTCAGAGTATACTCAAGAGTATACTCAAGATGAGCATACTCGATTTTCTAAAATTTAGCGTGCTTATGAGCATACTCAAAAACTTAGAGAAAATTTTAAAAATCAAAGAATTTTTAAGAATTCTAGTGAGCATGCTCAGAGTATACTCAAGAGTATACTCAAAATGAGCACGTAATAGTCTAATGAGAGAATTTTTTTGAGTGTACTCAGCACGTACTCAAGAGTATACTCAAGATGAGCATACTCAATTTTCTAAAATTTAGCATGCTCATGAGTATACTCAATCGAACGTGCTCATTTAATTTTTGAAACAATTTATTGAGCACATTCAGAGTATACTCATGAGTATACTCAAGTGAGTGTACTCAGCTGAGTACGTGGAGCAATATTTTGAGTATGCTCATAAGTATACTCAGTTGAACATGCTCATCAATATATTTTTATTTTTTATTGAGCACATTCAGAGTATACTCATGAGTATACTCAAGTGAGTGTACTCAGCTGAGTACGTGGAGCAATATTTTGAGTATGCTCATAAGTATACTCAGTTGAACATGCTCATCAATATATTTTTATTTTTTTTATGAGTATGTTCAGAGTATACTTATGAGTATGCTCAAGTGAGTGTACTCAGCTGAGCACGTAAAACAGTGTTTTTGAGCATACTCAGTAGCGTGCTCAAAAAACTGAGCATGCTCAATGTTTATTCGGGATAATTGGTTCATAGTAGCATAATATATCAACACCTCAAATACAGTCTATATTTTTGTGATAATTGAACATTATTAACTCACAGCTATAATAACATTTATTATCAAACAGTATAATGTTTCCAAAATCAAATGAAACCAAATAAAACAAATTAAATGAAATTATATCAAAACATTGGATTTGTCATTTTGGGGTCGTCAAAAATGACGTCTATTTTGTTTTTCTTCAAGTTTGAAATACAATATTTAATCACGAATAAAATATGTTGACAAATATTTTTTACATAATTTATAATCAACCCCATTTCATTGTCATATGTTGTTGACACTTTGAATTAACAAAATCTGCATTCGAAAGAGCATCCAAAATATTTGACAAGGCTTCAAGCTGAATATATAATTTTGTCATTATTATAAAATTTTATTCGTATTATGGAAGTAAAATTGGTTTATTTTGGTATCTAAATAAGTATATTAATTGACTCTATTGCTTGATGGAATAATATGTTAAATTTTATGAAGTAAAATGGATAGCATAACATTGTTAATCTTGAAGGAAATTGAAAATTATTCCAAGTAAAATTGAACAGGTCGAGCATATTTGAAGACGTCCTATAAAATTTTCTCAGAAGTAAATTCAATTTTATTGTCAACTATATCAAATGAAGGATGGTTAGAGAAGGAGCTCTTGATGTCTTATGTATAAAAGCTCAATTACGGTTTTCATTCATTCATATTACATTTATTTCAATTTCCTGTTACTATGTAAGTAAGTCAACATCTCAATGTCCATGCGACATCCTGTGCAAAGATGAAAAGAGTATTCAAACGAGAAATGACCACTTATATCAAGAAATATGTAGCAAAATAATTCAATTATAGAATCTGACATTGTAATTTAAAATTAAAGTTGATTAAAATTATTTTGATTAAAATTTGGTATTTTTAAAATTATTGCAATAATTTGAATGAAAAACTATGCATAAAATTTAATAAAATTAATTTGGGGCCGTTCACTTATGACTTCCATCAAAAACTGAGATTTTTAGACCCTCTCCCCCCTTCTGTCATTAAAACTTCAAGCATAAAACTCTATTGTTTAAAACTGTTACACAGTCTCAGACTCCTCTCCACTCCCTTAAAAATTTGACGTAATAAGTGAACCTCTTAAACGCAGTGATGACCAACCGGTGTGCCGCGGCACACTAGTGTGCCGAATTTTTTTTCGAAAAGTACCACGAGCTGTCTTCCACGTGCGGTTTTGGATATGACTTACTCACATGGTGTGCCGTGGCACAAAAAAGGTTGACCACCACTACCATAGAGTTTTAATTTTGTTTAAACCTAGTCTAGTTTGAAAATTCGAAACTTTTTTAAGAATTAAATGATTCTGAAATATTAACATTTAAATTACTTAAAAAATCCGTAAAATTTTCCCACATAAAATTTTAAATTACTCAAAATAATCAAAGAATCACAGCATCTCAAGGCAATAACCAATTCACATAGCAACCTCTACCTACTATAACAACAAAAACTTTAACTAATAATTTAAATAGTTGCGTTCATTAAGCAACATGAAAAACTTCAAACTTTCTTGTTCATTCATAAAGAATATTAATTTAAAACTCACTAATTAATAATCGCGTTTTGTACCTTTAAAAAGTTTAACATGAAAACTTTCATGCTTTTTCTCTTTTCTCTCTATGGAAAATATTTTAATTCTTTAAGTATTCACTTGATGTACTGAAAAACATTTTTCTCATACAATATTAATTGAATTACTATGAAAACTTTCTACTTGAGATAATAAATTAATTAACAAGTAACATACGTATGTATGTATATATTGTGTAGAGCATAAAAGGAAATAGCAGAGGAGCTGAGCAAGTTTGAATAAAAAATAGAATTTTGAGGTTATGAGTGCAGTTTTTGGGAAAATTTCTTAACAATCTCTGCTACAAATTAAATTAAATAAATCACCAAAAAAATTCAATCTGAGCTTAATTTTTTTATGAAATTTTCACTTCAAAGGAGCAATATTTTAAATATTCAAAAGGTCAAGAAATTCATTTTTTTTTTCATCTGAATATTAAATTTAGTCTTAATTTACATAGCCTAACATCCATCACTTCTGCTTTAGTTAAAATACACTCAGCACATTTTCCTCATCAAATATGTGTCAAAAAATTTTCTTTTCTTCATTTTCACATTTTCAGCACTACAACTTCCTTCGATGTTGCATGGAAGGCGAAAAGGAGAAAAAGTTCGTTCATGTCAAGAAATGTGAAATTTAATTTACACTGTATTTTTAAGGTATTAGGAGAGTATTTTCATGTAGGTTCATAAATTTTGATAAATAACATGATGCGTACAGGAAGGGAAGTTTGATAGGAATGCAGAGTTGCTTCCTGTGATTTTATTATTTAATGATGAAAATGTGAAAAAACTCAATTTTTTGTTAGGATTAAAAAACTCAGTATCTTCTTAAAAATTAAATATTCTATCAAAATACTCGAAGTTTGGTCAAAAAGCTCTAATTTTAGAGCTAAAAGTCTGGTCCCGTATTTTTTTCATGAAAATTTCCGTTATGTCTCTTATTTTAGCCAAATTTTGAGAACCCTACTTACTTATGGTTCAAAAAAAAAATCGTTTTTAGGAAAAAAATTTGCATATTTAAAAATTTTCCTTCATCAATACTCAACTCTGCAGCAACTAACTCCAATTATGTACACGACTAAATTCTTCCCCATCACTTTGTAAACACAAGCAAATCATTATTGCCATGATGATGTAAAGGTTAACACAACATGAAGCAAAATTTTATAGGATGGAAGTAACAATTTAGTCGCATACAAAAAAAGAAAGAAAAAAATAATAAATCTTCATACCTTCAAGACTAATCCAGGTTCCTGATGTAGTGCATAATGTGTAGATACAAGTGAAAAATTGCCAATTCGTCCCTTTTCCACCATCCGATTGATTGATTCTCGTACCTTTATAGAATCATTTTCAGCACCGAAGAAATGAAACGTTAAGTCATTTTCTGATGATCTGTGGACGTGCAAAAGAGACATGAAAATAAAATTTTTTGTGTATGAGCAAAAAGAAAAGGAAATTCAAATTGAGTGTGATGGATGTTGATGATTTCTTGGAAGGTATAATAAAAATATCGAGGTAAGTTCCTCCCATCGATTCTCTTTTGTTTGAGTTCAACAAACATACATGTGTGTGCTCCTCCCTCCCTTCATTCAGCAATACTTTTTTTTCTGCTTTCATTGCAAGAAATAATCACATACAATGAATCCTTCTGTTGAGAACTGTCTCGACAATGGCTTAGTCATAAAATATTTGATTTAATATCCAAGAATAGTAAGAGCTTCAATTCAATCAAAGATAATTCCTTATGGCTTTAACCAGCTTCTATTGTCATCGTTGCAAATATTGAAGAACGAATTCTTCATTCACAATTTATTTCTGAAGTGGCAGTTCTATTTCTATTTGAGTTGGGTCAATGCAGGAGTTGTGCATTGAAAGATTGATTCTTGAATGAAACGAGAGAATCATGGACAGAAGAATAAATTTATTTCTTATCAATTTTTTGCAGTCTTTTCCGAGTAGTCAAGTGACGCAGCACTCTTCCTTGATGTGAATCAAGAAAAATTACAAAAATTTCGCAAACCGTATGTTTTGATCATGGTAAGTATGCCATGGTGCAAAGGTATGTCACAATTCAAAAAATGTTGATCATGACTAATTTAAAACTATCAAACACAAAGAAGATTCAATTTCACCGCAACATATGCTTCTCTTCCAAAAAAAAAAAATCACGAAAATTGAATCACGATTACTAACAGCCTCGCTCAACACATTCGTGATCTGTATTTTGTGGGTTAAGATAGAATCATCAATCTATTCCATGAATATATGAATTTATCACATATCGATGATTTGATAACCACGAAAACAGATTACAGGTGAAGGGGAATGAATTGCTAAGGAATTCATTTTAGGATGGAAATTGGAATAAAATTGATTGAAATTCGTCGTAGCTGTTTTATTTTGATTTATTGGGTCAAGGTGCTTTTGAGGGTAATAGTTTTGACTGAGAATTGAAGTTACATATATAGAAATTAATTTATTGCCCAACGATTGGGCATAAGATGCAAAAAATTACCGTTCACTAGAAATTTAAATTTTTCGAGAGAAATGAAGTTATTGTATTATTTTAGCCGGTTTTACTGAGTTAATCATCTTGTTCAACCTGGCTTCGATTTCTACTTAAATCAGTTCAAAACCTCTTTAATTGTATACAGCGATCAAGCCTAAGGAGTAATTTCACTCATTCTCACTTCTATGTTCTATAATAGGCACTTAAATCCTTAAAATCCCTTATTAATTCCCTCACATGAACACATTACAATGAGATTCGATTACTGAAACATCGAAAGCATCAACATCATCTTATATCTCTTGTGTAAAACATATGTATACCCATCTATCTGTTACATATGTTTTGATTTTCTATTACCATTACCATACTTACGTTTTGCTGAATATTTCTAAATCATTGATTCGACTTATATTGGAATTCCGTAGAAATCGACTTATCTGTGGAGTAAAAAAAAGCGAAGGGAAAAAAAGAAAAATCAGTAAGAGTTGGCGTGGGGAGAAGGTGAATGTGGAGAATATAATCAATACTATAAAAACCTAAAATGCTGATTGCGTGATTGCGTGATCAAAATTTAAATTTTTTTTGACGGTTATTTTCGATTTCGTTCTATTTGAGGTTTTTTTGATATTATATTGTGGGAAATGACTTTTCATGATTAGCGCATGCAAAAAAAAAATTTTTCGAAAATTTTGAGGTTAGGATAGCTTTGATTTAACCTCAAAAATGACGGTTTTTTGCCTTTTTGTTTTAGTTGTAATGGTGAGCTATTAAGGTTTTTTGAGCTGAAATTTGGCATGTAAGACATGTGGATGATGATTAGAAAGACTGTATAGTCATTTTTGATTTTGAGGTTAGAATTCGTATTTTTTATATTACAGTGATCAGTTAGAGTATTTTAGGCTGAAATTTGGCACGTGTATAATGTGGGGAGCAAGTAAAAGGACTGTGTAGTCATTTTTGAATTTTGAGGTTATTTGAGGTTAGAATTCGGATTTTTTGTAATGTAGTGAACTGTTAAGATCTTAGAAGATAAAATTTAGCACGCGGATCATGTGGGTAATAAGTAAATAGGCTGTATATCTACTTTTGATTTCTAGATTATTTGAGGTTAGAATGTGTATTTTTTGTGTTACAGTGAACTGTTAAGGTCTTATGAGCTAAAATTTGGCATGTAGAACGATTGGGCGATGAATAAATAGGCCGTATACCTACTTTTGAATTTTGATGCTGTTTGAGGTTAGAATCGCAATTTTAGCAATTGTAGTGATCTGCTGAGGTCTTATGAGCTGATTTTTGAGTTGTGGGTCATATGGATAGTGAGTAAATAATCAGCATTCCTTCTTTTGGATTTTGAAGTTATTTGAGGTTAGATTACGTAATTTTTGTCCTGTACCGAGCTGTTAAAGTTTTCTTAACTGAAGTTTGGCATGTGGATAAAATTTGGTCAAAATTTGGGTAGTGGATCATGTGAATGATGAATCATGTGAATTCTTCTCAAGTACGTAATTCTTAATAATCTAAAATTTTCGCGTTCGCGCTGACGCGCGAAGATTAAGTCTCAATCGGGTCAGCAAAGCTTCGCTTTGCATAAGATTGAAGATTAAGTCTCCATCGGGTCAGCAAAGCTTCGCTTTGCATAAGATTGAAGATTAAGTCTTCATCGGGTCAGCAAAGCTTCGCTTTGCATAAGATTGAAGATTAAGTCTCCATCGGGTCAGCAAAGCTTCGCTTTGCATAAGATTGAAGATTAAGTCTCTATCGGGTCAGCAAAGCTTCGCTTTGCATAAGATTGAAGATTAAGTCTCCATCGGGTCAGCAAAGCTTCGCTTTGCATAAGATTGAAGATTAAGGCTCAATCGGGTCAGCAAAGCTTCGCTTTGCATAAGATTGAGGATTAAGTCTCAAGCGGGTCAGCAAAGCTTCGCTTTGCATAAGATTGAAGATTAAGTCTCCATCGGGTCAGCAAAGCTTCGCTTTGCATAAGATTGAAGATTAAGGCTCAATCGGGTCAGCAAAGTTTCGCTTTGCATAAGATTGAAGATTAAGGCTCAATCGGGTCAGCAAAGCTTCGCTTTGCATAAGATTGAAGATTAAGTCTCAATCGGGTCAGCAAAGCTTCGCTTTGCATAAGATTGAAGATTAAGTCTCCATCGGGTCAGCAAAGCTTCGCTTTGCATAAGATTGAAGATTAAGTCTTCATCGGGTCAGCAAAGCTTCGCTTTGCATAAGATTGAAGATTAAGTCTCGATCGGGTCAGCAAAGCTTCGCTTTGCATAAGATTGAAGATTAAGGCTCAATCGGGTCAGCAAAGCTTCGCTTTGCATAAGATTGAAGATTAAGGCTCAATCGGGTCAGCAAAGCTTCGCTTTGCATAAGATTGAGGATTAAGTCTTCATCGGGTCAGCAAAGCTTCGCTTTGCATAAGATTGAAGATTAAGTCTTCAACGGGTCAGCAAAGCTTCGCTTTGCATAAGATTAAGATTAAGTCTCGATCGGGTCAGCAAAGCTTCGCTTTGCATAAGATTGAAGATTAAGGCTCATCAATAGCAAAGCTTCGCTTTGCATAAGATTGAAGATTAAGGCTCAATCGGGTCAGCAAAGCTTCGCTTTGCATAAGATTGAGGATTAAGTCTTCATTGGTCAGCAAAGCTTCGCTTTGCATAAGATTGAAGATTAAGTCTCCATCGGGTCAGCAAACCTTCGCTTTGCATAAGATTGAAGAGTAAGTCTCAATCAATCAGCAAAGCTTCGCTTTGCATAAGATTGAAGATTAAGTCTCCATCGGGTCAGCAAAGCTTCGCTTTGTATAAGATTGAAGATTAAGTCTTCATCGGGTCAGCAAAGCTTCGCTTTGCATAAGTTTGAAGATTAAGTCTCCATCGGGTCAGCAAAGCTTCGCTTTGCATAAGATTGAAGATTAAGTCTCTATAGGGTCAGCAAAGCTTCGCTTTGCATAAGATTAAGTCTCCATCAGGTCAGCAAAGCTTCGCTTTGCATAAGATTGAAGATTAAGGCTCAATCGGGTCAGCAAAGTTTCGCTTTGCATAAGATTGAAGATTAAGGCTCAATCGGGTCAGCAAAGCTTCGCTTTGCATAAGATTGAAGATTAAGGCTCAATCGGGTCAGCAAAGCTTCGCTTTGCATAAGATTGAGGATTAAGTCTCAAGCGGGTCAGCAAAGCTTCGCTTTGCATAAGATTGAAGATTAAGTCTCCATCGGGTCAGCAAAGCTTCGCTTTGCATAAGATTGAAGATTAAGGCTCAATCGGGTCAGCAAAGTTTCGCTTTGCATAAGATTGAAGATTAAGGCTCAATCGGGTCAGCAAAGCTTCGCTTTGCATAAGATTGAAGATTAAGTCTCCATCGGGTCAGCAAAGCTTCGCTTCGCTTTGATCAGCAATGCAAAGTGAAACAAAGTCAAGTGGAGCACAGTTTATCCAAAATTTCCACTGCCACACATTTTTTTTTTTATAAATGAGATGTCCGATAGCTTTAAGACAAATGCAACGGGCCCGCAACGGGGCCCGTGACGGGCCCCAAAACACTAGTATAATATAATATTGAAAGCAACAGCAGCAGAATAAGAATAAGGATGAATAATAAGGAAAAGAATTTCTTAATAAGAATTTTTTTTCTTTTCATTTTATTTTGTGAATGAAATCAAAATGAAAAATTGGGAGAGAGTTGATGAAATAAGAGATGAAGGAAGGGCGCAGTTATTTGCTTAAGGTTAAGGCGTTTAAATGATGGATTAAAGTTTCAGAACGCAAAATTTTAATTTTGATTATTTTGGTTAATTTTACAATTATTATTAAATTTTTGTAAATTAAGAAATAATAAGAAGTCATTAACCATCGTTAACCATCGTTAATCAATTGAAATTAGTAATGTTCTTTATATCGCTTGAAATGTATTAATTATTAAATTTTGTATATTTGATTTGATTTTTTTTTTCTAAACGCACTTACAAAAAATATCAAAAAAATTTTAAAATTTTTATAAAATAGCTGCAAAAACTTTTTTGTCTGAAACATCTTAATTTTGACAAAACCAACATAAAATCTTGAAAGATTTTTAGATCTGAGCACAAATGCCGTATATATTCAAATATTACTGTATAATTCTAAAAACATCTCCAGTCTCTGAATACAAAAGGAAAAAAACCACAAAATCAATCACACAAAAGAAAAATTCACCCAGACAAACCTATAACAATCCACATCTCAATACCATTTTGAGCTATCAGAGCAAATAATGGAGAGTGAGAAATGTAAGAAATCCTAATCTATATGTACACACCGGAGGAGGAAAGAAACAAACAGAACACGTGTGAGAATTGAAGAGAGCAGCAAAAGGAGAAGAAAATTTGAAAAAAAAGAAATGAATATATATTGCGTCTAAATATCTTAGTAGCTCTGTTCTGTATGTTTACGTCTTCAACTGTTTAAAGCTAGAGATGAAAACTCATAAAGTCAGTAATGAAATAGGTGGTTGAATGCGGAGGAAATAAGAGGTATGAAATATGATATATGAAAGATGAAAATGAAGATGCTGGTAAAAATTGAAAAGGTTAACGACCGACTTTGTGAATTTATTGAAGAGCAAAATTGTTTGAGAGACTTGTAGCAATTTTGAGTTTCAAAAAATCTCAACTTCCTTTGAACTTATTTTCCATCTCAAAACCCAAAGCACATAAAGAATCAAAATCCTCTCCTCTTAAGATGAATAAGTGTACTTCATAAGGATGTGGTTGAAGATTCTTCCAAAATAAAATAAATTTATTTCGTATGTCGAAGGAATTTCTTTATTTTCTTTATTTTTTCAATTTAGATGAAATCGGATATGACAGATTTGCTGGCTAAGAATGTGAATGTCATATTATTTTAGCATCTAAAAATAGGCTTTGGAGGATGTGCTTTTTACATGGAGAATTGAAATGAAAAAGCTGGAAGTGATTTCTTAAGAGATTATTTTTCTCGATGGAACTGAAAATGAGATTAGTTCACGGAACTTTAGGAAAAAATAAATGAGGATTTGTTATTTTTTAATAGAATGTTGCTACGGTAAGACTTGTGTAATGGATTTAAATTGTTTTAAAAGAAAAGTTAGCAACAGTTTCAAGAGAAAATGGAAAATATTTTCAAATTCTTTAAAAATTATTGATTGAAATTTTAGAATTGATGACAATTAAAAAAAAAAACAGAAAAAACTTGAAAAATAACAAAAATATGTTGTTCTTTTTCATAATATAAGATACTCAAGAGATATTTCCAATAATTAATTTTTAATTTTAATCAAATTTAAAAGAATTATTGAAGATAAATTTTTGAATTTTTGAAAACGATATTTCGAAAAAATTTATTTACATTCTCATCTAAAAAATTTATTATTAAAATTTTGCTTCATTTCACATAATTCAAACACTGTAATGACTGCAAAGTAACTTGACACTATGAGCATACCCTTCAACAATATTATCTTTCAATTATTATTTTTAGATAAATCAAAAGCTTTCATTTCAATTTTATAGAATTAAAAATAACTTAAATTGAATTTTCCTATCTATTAAAATTCTCAGAAAATCACTTTAAAGCTCAGTATACGTAAAAAGTGGAAGAATCGAATGATACTTTACACAACACAATAAAAAAAAAAACATCCTCATCAACACTCAACTTGACTTTATTCTCCTCCATTCTCAGAATTATCACAAAAGGGTTGAAAAAAAAGCAAGATGTGGGTTAAAAAAAAGTATTGTGGCATGCTCGGTTTCCGTAAGGGATGAATAAACACAAAAGAAAAAATTTATCAATCTCGATTGGAACATTCATGTGCTGCTGCTGCTGCTATGTGATGCATTTTTTTCTGATTACAAAAACGTGACTTTCAGTATTGCAAAGATTTGCATCACATTTTGTGACCAACTTTTATCCCTTTTTTTTAGTGCTGAATCTTCACGATCTCAACTCTCATTCATTCATATTTTATAATTTGCTGAATCATTTTCCGTTACAGTTATCAGCTATAATTTTCATGAATAAATCAGTGATGAATTTTTTATGAATTCGAATTTTCTCGCTTTTATGAAATCGAATGGAAGAAAGAAGATGAAATTGTAACTTTAAGATCGTGTAGAATCAATATTTTATGTATTGCAGCTGTAAAATCAAATCGACTGTGTTATCTGTGTTAATGAATCGAAATTCTCGGAAGGGAGCAATAAAGGATTGATTTCATGAATAGAGACCAAAAATGTTATTTCCTTAAAAAAATTATGCTTACATAAGCGAAATTAAGACAGTATAAAATATTCTTAATGCAGCCTACTTAAATTACTTCCAAGGCCTCAAACAGCTAACAAAACTCTTCTAAACCAACAATAATCAGATTAAAATTAACAAACTTCCGCCATAAGAAAAATTTTCAAACTCATTCAGAATTTCCTACACACACACTTCCGCACAACAATAAGCAAAAATAAGAAACAATCAGACAAGAATATAACATTCATGCATATAAAATAAAACAAAAAAAGGAAGGAAATTCATTCAAGGTCTCATATCGCTCAGCAAACAAATTAACGCAAAGCAATTCTCACAATCTTGTGTGATTCAAATTTAATGAAATTTTTAAATTTACGAGTGCTCGAGATAACAATATAAACAATATTGAAATTTCGGCATGTTGCCTCGCTGAGAATTTACTTATATTTTGTGTCTTTTTACTCTGTTATGCTATGTGCGTGTGGTGTGTGTGGGAGATGAAGAGATAGAAATGAGGATATTTTTTTGGACTTTTGTTTATTTTGTGCGAATTTTTTGGTCTCTACGGATTATATTGTATTAACTTTAAAGGGAGTAAATTTATTTGATTTGATTGTGATTTTTGGCAAAGCGTTCACCAGAGCTCGAAGTCGATGAAATTTTATATGGAGTCGAGTCGACTCGGAGTCGACTCCGCCATACAAATTTAACAAAAAATCCGAGTCGACTTCGAGCTCTGGCGTTCACTTATGATGTCCGACTTTTATGATGGAGGGGGGGGGGGGGTTGAGGCTGTGTGATAGTTTGATATAATGAAATTTTTTCAATGAACATTTTGTGATAGAGGGAGAGGAGGGTTGAAAATCCACGTTTTTGGTAGATGTCATAAGTGAACGGTCTCAAATGAGATCGTTTGTAAAATTCGTAACGCTTAGGGAGGGGTCTGGAACTTTTATACGTTCCATATGAAATTTTTCAAAATCCCATACAAAATTTGTTAGAACAGGGGGGGGGGTCTAAGTGGTCATTTTTAGCGTTACGAATTTTATGCACGACCCCAATCTATCTAAAACATTAATTCGTATGTCTCCTATACTAATCTGAAGAAAATATCAAAAAATTGTTGAGACTTACTTGTTTGTTCGAAAATTTTATAACCTACTTAAATTAACTAGATACCTGTCATTCCTTATTTCTCAAGACTCTAACAACCAAAAAATAATCCAAGGGAAGCCAAAACGCATTAAAAGACACACACAGCATTCTTGCCGTTCCTTTTTCCAGTTCAACAATACTGTATACTGTATTTACGGGTTTGGGACATTTGCCCACACACATTTGCCCATTCGACATTTGCCCATTGACATTTTCCCAATGGTACATTTGCCCACTCGTACATTTGCCAATTGGTACTTTTTCCCACGAGTATTTTTCCCCACTAGTATTTTTGCCCATCGATGTATTTGACCATTTACATTTTCCCATTGATACATACATATGTCCACTTAAAAAAATTTATATTTTTGGTATTTTACAAAACTTAATTTTCAACATTGTAATTTGAGTTACATATTAGTGGACACGGTGGGGAAGCATATTCTTTTAAAAAGCATTTTTCTGGAATGGAAATTTTTGGAAAATAATTTTCTGGAACTAAAATTTTTAGAATTAATTTTCTTGGAAATGAATGACTAATGAAAAATTTTTGAGTATTTTAGTTTTCTAGAAATTATTCATGGGCGTTTCCAGAAATAGAAATTTGCAAAAATTTTGACTTCAAAGCAAATTTGAATTTAATAAGGCCATTACATTAATAAATTAATTAGGTGACAATTAAATAACTAAATATTATTATGTAGGACACTAAATTCTACATTTATGCCCTTACATCTTGTTGCTACATGCCTTAATTAACAAAATATTTGTCTTTTTCTGAGCGTTGCCCTATTTCAAAATTTGAGGCTCTGCAAATAGAAATGAGAATTAAACATTTTTCATTCATTGGGCGATATCTCTTAACTATTGCATTATTAATATGACATATTATATATTTTTGAAAGCTCTTTTATTCAGCTATTCGATAAAAATGCTAAAAATATATAGTTTAATCCAGGGTTGGAACACGAGGGCTTAGAATCTAATGAAAACCACCATTTTTCGAAGCAACTTTTTTGATGGTTCTAATAAGTTAAAAAATACAGTTCAGTAGTTTTTTAATACATATACCAGAGTACTAAATTGCAATACAAAGATTTTTTGAAAACACCCCTGGAATAATGAAATATAATTTTTTCAACTCTGGCTACTTTTACATAGGATTTTCACAAAAACTAGCATAAATAATCACTAGAATCGAGTTTTTAAATGATTTAACCGTATTTACTCAAATTTGCTTAAAATGCAGTCATCAAAAAGAAAAATGACAAATTCTCTCGATATCATCGAAATAGGGCGACTGTCAATATCTCTGCTATTATTGTAGGATTTTATAAAGTTTTATTGGTAGGATTATGTATGGAAAGCTTAAAACTCTGGCTACAATATACAATTAAAGTTTTTATCGTACATGTAAGAAACATAGAAAAAAATGATTTCAATGTTAAAACAATCATCTATCCGGAAGTTTCCTTAAAAATTTCTGATTTTTCATGTGTTTTTCAAATCTTAATATCTCTACAAGGTTTTAACAAACATTTAATCAAAATGTATAAAGCAATGGTTTAAGCATTAAAAATTTCATTCAAATACATGCTCATTTTCAATTTTCGAAAACTTACATCTATTTTAACCATAAATGTTGAAAATTAAGTTTTGTAAAATACCAAAAATTAAAATTTCTTTAAGTGGACATACTTATGTATGAATCAATGGGAAAATGTAAATGGTCAAATATATCGATGGGCAAAAATACTAGTGGGGAAAAATACTCGTGGGAAAAAGTACCAATTGGCAAATGTACGAGTGGGCAAATGTACCAATGGGAAAATGTCAATGGGGAAATGTCGAATGGGCAAATGTGTGTGGGCAAATGTCGGTGACCCGTATTTACCTCAAGAGATGCAAAGAGAAACAAGAAATTTTTATATACATATCATATAATTTTATTCATACCGTAAGCACTTCCTCTATAATACAAAATTTTTCCTGTTCCTCTTATTCTTTTTCCACAGTTTGTGTGTGCTTGTTTTGCTCTCAAAAGCATATTTTTTTTACATGAAACATGATGAATAGGCTTTCTCGATTTCCCGGTCCCGGGTTTTTCGGGACCAAAATCAAAAAATTAAAACTGTTGTATTGTGAACGATTTTAGTTTTTTGAAAAAAAATTTAAATTTAATTTGTTTAGTATTAAGATTATAATCATTTAAACACAAAAAAATTTAAAATCTTTCATTAATGCTTAAGATATTTAAGTTTTAATTTTGGGCCCGGTCCCGGAAATTTTCCAAAACCGGGATTTCGAGAAAGCCTAATGATGAACATTTTTTTTCACTTGCGTAGGAGATGGAGAGAATTATTACATGAGTATGTATTAAATTTTCTGTTGCTTTATTGAATAAGAAAATGGAAAACAATGAATTTTCCTTTCCTCGGCATTTTTTTTATGTTTGCTTCTGTAGCTTTTTGTTTCAAATAAAATTACACCAGCATTAAGGATGTAAGAAGATTTTGTGTTGCCTCAAAACACTTCCTCGAATTTTGTCTTATTTTAATTGAATTTTAAAAATTTTTGTGTAAAAATTAAAATCAAAGAATTTCTTTCTCTCAAAACAAATCCCTTTTGGCATTCTTTCATTTGTGCCTTAATATTCCAACTCAGTAAATTCTGATTTGAGTTTCAGAAATTACACTCAATTAATTAAATAATGAATATAATTGCCTTGAAGAATTTTCATGCTGAATTTTTAATAAGATTTGAATTTAAAAAAAAAAATGTTTGAACTTTCTGAAATGAGACTTTTTTGAGTTTGAAATTGAAATTTTTTCTGATAGTAGGAAGGCTTTTCTTGAAAGCCAATTTTTAGATTTTATAAATAATTGGAGACAAATTTGAGCTTTGCTTTATAAAAATTGACATTTTTGAATTTAATGTAAATATTTTGTAATTTTGTCAATAATTTAAAAATAAATGATGAAAAATTTGAGTTCACAAAAACATCAATAACAAAAAAAAGATATACAGCATTTTACCCAAGCAAAAATAAAAAAGATTTTCCAAATCACGCACTCATCTAATTAAATCATATCACTTACAAGTCAATCAACTCAATAAAAGAAAATGACACAACAAAACAAACGCACCAAGAATTTTCGAAGCTATCGAGAACGTCCTTCTTCATTTTCTAATCAACATTTGAAATCTGATACAAATTGAAGCTTTCTAGAAGGCTGGAAATTGTGCAGACACGTGAATTGATTATTGACTGTTTTTGTGAATTAGTAAGTGTCTATAGACATTAGAGGAAGTTTTAATTTTGGATGTTCTAGAAATGAATTAATTTGATGTGATGTTCAAAATTATGAAACTTTTTCCTGAAATTATTAGAATTTTTGAATTTATAATTTTTAAAAATACCTATTTTACTTAAGTTCTACGTCATTATTCTTATTTACAACCAAGCATAAAAAAATTCATGAAAAATTCACAAAAAAAGTCATTAAAAGCGAAAATTTCAAAATCAAAATAAAATAATAAAAAAAAAACAAATAAAATATTTTTTTTTTTTTTGTTCTAGAAAAATAAAGAAATCAAAATTAATATGCTTTATGTTCTTTAGGGAAATTAAAGCTGCTTCGTTTGCGTCTGTAGCTCTTCTTATTAGTCATGCTTTATTTCTTCGTTAGATCTTTGGCAAAAATTACATTCTGATGTGCGAATATGTTACACATGGAAATCTACATTTGATTTGTTTGCTTTTTTCTTGTTTTAAGGTAGAATTTTCTATTTTTTAAGAAATTGGAAATGTTTCTAATCATTTTGGAAATTAAATCTCAAATTTTTTATAATTTTCAAAATTTTTGTAAAATTGTTTGAAATTAAAAATAATAAATGCGCTCCCTAACCTTGCTCTAATAACTTTTCTACTTAATATTCTACTTTTCTCAAATTTCCCGCTTCAAAAACCTTCTTGACTCTTCTTTCTTTACATTTTCATTTGCATTCGTTCATTTCGTTTCGTTTTTATTTTCATAAGAAAAGAAAATAAAACAATTTTTTTTGCTTCTAAATGTTCTAAAATATTCCCTCATTTATCTTTACTTTTGTGAAGAATACAGCAACAGATAATAAATCTGTAAATACAGAAATGAATTTTTGCGTGCATGCGAGAGAAACAAAAACATCAAAAAAATTAAAATAAATTGGAAAATTGTCAGAAACAATTTTTTTTTTGAATTTGAGAATAAAAGGAAGAATCTTTTGATATGTTTTGTTTGGAGATAATACGCAAAGTTGTAATGCTTAAATCTTTATTATCAATAGGGAATGAAAGTATCTTGAAGGGAAATCTGATGTATTTTATACCAAACATGGAGAATTATGGGTAATTGTGTTCTTTTTTATGTTCAATTTTAGGATTTTTAGGTTAGAATTGGAAAAATTTAAATTTAAAACTCCATAAATCTTCGAATTCCTGGTTAAATGTAAATTTTCATGCAAATCCTAGCCACATTCTCAAAGCTTCAAACACAAACTTAACAAATTTAAACTTTTCCAGAAAAAAAATTATCGAGAAATTTCAAAAAAATCCAAACTTTCCATGACACGCTCGTCGCATTCAAACTCACTCAATTAACAGCAAACATGCCCAAGGAATTCAAATAATGTCTCATAAACTTAATGAAATAGCCATTTATGTCATCTTCTGTGTAACTATCTCCGGTTCATTCCCATGTCGACAATAATTAATTGTTATTCACACTTGAGATAAAAATTGCCATTAAAAGTTATCAAACTGTAAGAAGTTTCCAATATAAAAATAAAAACTTTTATTCACTCGTGCGGAAGATGATCAAAGTTATGAAAGAGAAAAGAAGTTTAATGATGAAGGATTTAATGTGGGTGTATATTGATTGGTGTTAACTTAATTGATAGTGATTGAATTTTGTTGAGTTATGTCATTCATCAAAGTAGTAGATTTTGGGAATTTGGAATTTAATTGAATTTTTGAGGTTTGATTAATTTGACGCCTACACACGATTGTGAATTTAAATGTATGAGATAGAGGCGTTGCACGGGAGGTAACTAATAAAACTTTTAAATTTATTAGCGAAAAAACAAACTTTTTCAAGTTTGAACCATATTAAGCTACATTTCTCACTTCTAAGGATAGTTTAAGCTAAATTCTACATTTTACTCAAATGAGTCCTCTTTCTCTCCCAACCACACAAAACAATCTACATTAAAGCCCCGAATCCATTCATACCAAATCCAAGTCATCGAACAGAAATGACATCCATTCAGCCATCTCAATAATTTATTGACTTTCACACTTTATTTATTTTTTTTCTTCTTCATTTTTTTTTTTTTTTTGCTTGCCGTAAATACTCCAAGCTAAAGGTCGCTCTCGACAAAAGTGAGGGTATGGAAGAATATTGAAGTGTGAAGGAGTAATAAGAATTTCATAGGGAGGAAGAAAACAAGAATAATTTGAGATTTTTTTCGGCCTTTTTCTCTCTCTCTCTCTTTTTGACAGGCATTACAACAAATGTTTATAGCAATATTTTTTTTTTTTTGTAGAGGACAACCCAAATATGACATCATATCAACGCCTCTGTGTACTACATTTATGTCTTTAAGAGGAGTCCTTCATTCAATTTTGAGTTAGAATTGTGAAAACTATTTTTCTGCTTTGGATTTTTTTTTTTTCGAGTGACTTTTAGTGATTTTTGTGAAGCATTCTACCAGAAATTTTAGGTAGGTTTTTATCAGAAAAATCTTAGATCCTTCTCAGAATTCCCCACTTACATTATCAAAGCCTTTTTAGCGCATTTTTGGAAACTTGTTTTCAAAAAGGAAGCTCAATCATACACTTTGATCGGCAGCAAAAAATCGAAGATCGAGATCTCATGATCTAGACATCGTAGAGAGCTCCGGTTTGTTTTATTAGCTTCGTTTCATCGAGTTATTGGAGGCAAATGTATTTAAAAGTCCCAAATTTGTGTTTAAACACCTTAATTAATTAATTTTTAATTTCACAAAGAAAAATAATCAACACATGACTGCAACTTCACGTCATAGAAATTTCAAATATTTTTTAACCGTTGACATTTGAAAATTTTTTGACCGTTATTTTTTAAGAAAATTTTTTTTGTCCAGTTTTGCAAGTTATTAGTTTGAGCATATTGAAAACACACTTTTCATGCACAATGAATGTGAGGAAATTGAAACTGAAGTGTTTTTGATTGTTGTTGTAACATTTTTGTAAAATTATCGTTATTTTTATGTAGAATTTTGCAAGATCTGTCCTGAAAGTTGATATACTTTCAATTCGTAGCTCGATTACTGATCGCCGCGCCAAAAATGCGCTGAAGCCCCTCGATATGAAACACGAGGACTTTTGTAATTTTTTTCTTAAATTGTGTCTATAATTTTTTCATATCTTTCACCATTTGGCCTGACAAATCATGGACATAGATTTCGTTTTTTTTTTCTCTCACAAAATATCATCTCCATCTGTTTATATTGCTATATGTCTCTCGCCTGACTTGAAATCTCAATCTATCCATAGTTATGTAGATACAAGCACATATATCGTCTCTTGGGTCATAATTCGTTTATCATACGTTTAAGATCATGTTATGTGATTTTTTTTGCAGCTTCTATCGCTTACTCAAATATAAATCTATATGACCATCTGTCTATCTATGCTATTTGTCTTTTACGTCATTCTCCCTTTTTGGGGTATTACTGGAAAAATTAATTGAATGAGGAAGTGGAAAAATAAGGTCGTAATGTCTGGTTTTGGTCGAATTTAATGCAATTCTTTAAGTTTTGCGATTTTTGATATTAATACTTAAGAAACACAATAAAGTGTAGTTCTGTCTATAATTTCAAATTGCAATATTTTCAATAAATTATTCACCATAGAATTCCTCACAAAAATGCGCCTTTAAAACCCCCAAAAAACATAAACCAAAACTATCTTCCCCAACTCATCTTATGGGTTAAGGACAGAAAAGGATGAAAATTATTTGAGGATATCTGTGTACATTAAGTTGTAGCCTCAATCATCACATTGAGTTCAAAAAGTCATAAAGATAATAATATATTTTTTTTTCATAAACAGTCAATGACACATACATATTTTTTATACATCATCGATTTCCCTTTTATCATGTTTGAGTTGTATAATTTTGGTGAGATGTTTAGCTTGGTATGAATTTTTTGGTTAATAGAAATGAAATAATAGAAATAATCAACAAGAATTAACCACTAATGGAATCAAATTTAGAGCAGAAAATGATTTGTTTTGAAAATTTTATAAGATTATTCGAAAGTATTAAATTCGAATCTTAAGGATCCCGAATTTGTGTGATTTCAGAATTTTTTGACATTTAAGCTTTTTTTCAAAAATTTTCCAGACCTTATTGTTATTTTTTTATTAAAATAAGAGCCTGTCGAAAGATGCTTATCATAATCTCACACATTGCAACCTCAAAGAAGTTAAATCCTAAAAAGCAACAATAAGAGCACTACAACTTTTTTTACAACATTAAAAACATTCAAAAATCCAAAATTTTACCAAAGTCTGCAAGTTTTTCACCAACTAACTCTTTTTCACTACATTATCCTAAACGAATCATCAACCTCTAGTAATGTTCATACATGTAAAAATTCTCATTCTATTCTGCTCAATAAACGTAACGCTATGAAAGCGTCATCTTTGCAGTAAATGTAAAAGATAGGAGTAAAAAATAATAAAAAGAAAGGGAAAAAATCGGTTGGGCTTCAGGGCTATTACAGCACAAGCACCACAAGAGTCATAAAAATAAAGAAAAATGACAAATGCAGATGCGATGGAAATATACTCACATATTTTTCAAGTAAAGCTGTAAAATGTGGATTGAGTTTCTTCTTTCCGTCCTCATTATCATTGTCACTTGCTGTTATTAATGTGGCATTTCCGAGCCTAAGTGTCACCTCGAATCTCACTCGACCATGTCCTGAGAAAAAAAAAATAATTTATTAGAATATTTCTATTAGGCTATATACTTATTAAAGCTTAATAAGAGACGTTAGACCGCCATGATGAATTTTTGTAAATTTAGTTTTTTTTAAAAACAATTGTCAGGTCTTAAATTTAATCCTTTTATGTAAAATAGCATCATAATATAATATTGAACTCCAATTAATTATCGATACATGTCATGGCTTAATTAAAATAATCCATTGTTAAATTTTTAATCCATTTAATAGGAACATTCAATCATTAATTGACACTCATTAATTTCCATTCAGAATATGCCAATTAACCATTAAATTCAGACGTTCATCAGTTGAAAATTCAAGCACGGAAAATTTCCCATCTCACATTTTCTGAAGTGCTTCTCGTCTCAAGTTCTTTCGAGTGCTCAAATAAAAATAATAAAGAAATTAAGGAAAATGAGCTCACAAATCCGGGAACAATAAAATAATTAAGTGCTAATTTTATGCTTGAATTTGTCGAGGGTAGAAATAACAGATTTAAATAAGGAGTCTGATGTCTTGTGATGAATAAAATCGATATTTATCACCATCACGGTTTGATGACAACATTTTGTTGGTTCTGTTCTGTGAAATGTGAGGCTGTTGATTCTGAATTTAAAAATAACGAACATTTTGAATTTGAAATTTTTTACCAAATTTCGTATGTGCATAAAAAATTCTAGACAATAAAATTGATTAAATTTGCGAATTTACAAAATTCTCATTGAAATATTAAAGAACAAATTCCATCAGACTCCTTCAACCTCCACCAATGTCAAGTTCAATCAATGAATCTTCCTTTCTTTTCCCCTATTAAATTGTCTCTTTTGTTATCTCCCCAACTTATTATCATGTCCCTTTTAAGCTCATGTTAAAGCTCAAATCTCACAAAGCCTCTCCCTCCATGTAATTCCTTAATAATGTAAGTGAAGCAAAAACTCTGTGAATATTTTGATGCTCAACAGAATTAAGCGTCGGCATGGAGCTGACACTAAAACCTCTTTTTATCGCTTATCGCAAAAGCACAAAAAAAAGATTTTTTTTTCATTGCAATGGAAGTAAAAATGAAATTGGAGAGGAAAGGAAATGACATAAATAAACACGACAAACGTTTACATTAAATTCATAGTTGCTGCTTTATGGCAAATGAATTTTTACGGCCATCATTTTGGTTGGTGAGTGTAAATTTGCTAAATTATTATGTCAGATTGTCAGTGTGTCTGTGTGTTGGTAAAGGTCAATTAAATTAAGGAAGAAGGCTCCGCAGTGACCATGAATAATCAAAAATTAATGAAAAATCGAAGTGATGTAAGAAGAACATTGATGTCTGGTCGAATCTAGACATGTCTAAGAATACTGAAAGTCATTACTCCAAAGACCATCTGGTGAGTCCAAAAGCATGCGTTTTCAAGTTCCACACATATACAAGAAAAAGCAACTAAACTTTTTTTTGGACTCATTTTCTTTTATATTGCTTAAACTTAACTTTACGATACATAAAGCAGAATGTAAGAAGAATATTTTCTTATTTTTTGTATCTCTCGTTTTTTTTTCTTGTTGTTACTTCCATTATAGCACAAAACTGGTAATAGCTTTTAGTAGAAAATATTCTTTCTTTTCCCTTTTTTTCTCGCTCTTCCACCAGATTTATTATCATGAGCGTGTGGCGTGGATGGAAAAGTTTGCGATTTACGTTTATGGGTGTAAAGGAGACAAATTGTATATGTTTGGAAGAAGATATTGTAGTAAAATTTAATTGAATGTCTAAATATCTCAAAAGTTAATCTCATCTAATTTTTAACGTATTTGGGAAATCAAGAACAGAGTTTTTATAGCTGTGAATATAAAACGATGAAATTTCTTGTTGAAATGAAAATGTTATGGGAGTGGGATGATTCCCATGAGAGGGTTTTTTTATGAGAAACTAGGCGGGTATGGAAGTAATTTTAGTATTAAGGAAGAAGACAAAGCAGTAAAAAACTAAGTGCTGAACTGATTAAATTTTGAAGAAAACTTTCATAAAATTATAAAATCTGAAAAGTTTTTTTCAGCTTTATTTGGATGTTCCTGCTTTAAAATCATCTCGAAATGACTTTTAATAGCTAACAATCCATCCAACCTGGAAGTTTATGCAATATCGCTTCTGTTATAAAATCTCATCACAGCAGCACCGGCAATATTTTGACATCAATTTACGAAACAATGAAATTGAATAAATACATCATCTTAGAATTTTTATATCAGCAATGTACATTAACTAAGAGAAAAATACATTTTTTTGGTTCATGTCTACATCCACACACTGTCATGTCTAACGTCACTGTAATAGCTAAAATAAAGACATTTTTTTTCTCCTTACCTATCTCGTTGTTCTGATGACAACTACACAGCTCTATATTGTTGAGATCGTTTAAGCACTTACTAGAGCATGCAATGTAGTCTATACTGTCGTCGGTTGTCGTTGAGTCTTTTGATGATAAATGGCATTCTGTTTTATATGGCATGTAAAATAAAAATGAATTCATTACTGTGCATGAATGAATGGGAGAATTGAAAGAGTAATGACAAAATGGAATTTTAAGAGTGGAAAATGAAGGAAATTGAAGATTGACTTCAGTATTCATCTTTGTGTCTCGTATTATTTATGTTTTTTGTTTCGCGGGTTTTGAGAATATTTAAGTAGGGTTGCTCATTTTGCACGCATTATCATTTAAAAAGAGAGATGAAAAAGCAGTTCTTTACTCAAATATTTAAATTCCATCCTTGAATAGGTGATAACAAGTAAAATTGTACTAAAAACTCAATTTCAATATAAATGCGCTTTATGATCCAAAAAACTGAAATAACTTCTCAAGTTCCTTCATTCATTTTCACTCGTCCACTTTATTCCACTTTTTCTCTACCTTACCATTTTCATCGTTTTGAAATTCGTGAGTTTCACACTTATTGCCACGGTATGCGTAAGGACACAAACATTTTACATTCAAATCACCAACGTGCCTGGAAAAATTAAAAACAGAAAAAATGTTGTTTACTATGTTTATGGAACGAAATTCAAATAAGATAGCAAATGCACTAGCAGCAAAAATAAACAAATTTTCATTGCTCGTCGCGTTGATATTAAAGGGTGAGGAATTAAATTTCAATTTTTTTTAATTTTCCAAATATTTGCTACCCCTGATAAGCTATCATCCAGCTTTTCTAGACATAAAATGATACAGCAATCGAGAAAGGAAGAACGAAAATAACACTTACTTGCACACGCCTCCATTCTCACAGTACTTTTCATTATTTGTACATAGTGGACCACTACTGCAATCTACACCAGAATATCCATCATAACAGTGGCAGTAATAGGACCTGTAATGAGATTTTATGTCAGAAATTATTTTTTTATTGTACATGTTTCATGTTGAATGGGGGATTTGGATGTTGCAAGTGAACATAATTGATGATTATTCTGTTACAAAAATGTGGTGATGATTACAATGCTTTGTTGCTGGCTGATAAGCTTTTATGTTGAACTTTGAGATGAGAGAAATTGTAGAAAAGTCATAAGTCTAGCATGCTGAAGGACGATTGGATCATTTATTTTAATGTAATTCTTGATATTTTTTGTGATGTTAATTAGTTCAATTTTAAGCATCTTTTATAGGAGATGACTTTCAGAAAATGCTTAACGCATAATTACAAAACAACACTTTTTAAATTTCGCATAAATTTTGAAAAAATCGTAAAATCGTAAAACTTCATTTTGATTCCTGCCAATTTTTCAAAACATATAACTCAATTTTTAAGCAATAATTTTTCATAATTGAATGAAGTTTGACGAAAAACTATTTGAAGCGAAAAAATTCCACCATTTTGAAATTTTCAATTCTTTTTTTTCAACAATCATCTCTTTGAGTCTTTTCGTGGGAAAAAAATTCTTTTTCTCATTCATTCATCAGCATTTAGTGGGTAGCTAAAAATTCCTTTCCAATTGTACGAGCACAATTGTAATTTTTTCACAGCTCTCTTTGAGAAAATATTCAAAGCATTCGCTAAACGCGTTGAGTTTTTTCGAGAGGAATTTCTGTTCAATTTTCACAAATTCCTGACACCTTCTACAAAAATGTTTCTACATGCCTCATTACGAAATAAATATTCAGCTTGATGAATGAATTTAAGTGAAAATAAATGAACGTCTCTGGAGAGTTTCTATGACCTTTAGACTCACTCTGTCAATGTCATTAAATTTAAATGCTTCGTTTTTGGCTTATAAACCTTTTTTGTTAAGAGCATATTAATGGACATTCAGACGGTACTCGAGAGGAATTAAAATGACTTTTTTTGTCTCTGATCACTGGCCATTAGTACTCTTCTTTTTAAATCCCATTTTTATTCTACCGAATCTAAGCATTTTCACATTTATTTAGATGTAGGTGTTTTTAATGGATCAAGAGAATTCCATACAAAATGCTATTAATGGTATTCGTAGAAAGTAAATTGTGTCATGAAGATTGATTTTTAAAGGTACTGGAATTTATGTGGTAAAATTTTGAATCTCAATTATGTATTCCTATCCAATAATACCTTCTACTAGACTATGCGAGCCTGCATACTAATCAATACCATAACCTCAAAATTCTCGACAATTTCCATAAAATTTTATCTACTGCAATCCATAACCCAATAAAAGTATCATTTACACGCGTCTGATTTTAACTAAATGAAATTTTCTTATTGTAATGACAATGTTCATTGTATTTTTTGCTTGTAATCATGACAATCATAGCCAGTAATTTTTTTGAGGATGATTATTGCAATTGCCAAAATCTCATTTTGTAGTTATTACCACAATCATAAATATGGCTAAACCATAGGATGATGTGACGGATAAAGAAGTAATTGAAGTGTTTCTGACTCTTAATTGATCATTTCTTAATTTGATGAGCTCATCATTAAAATAATAATAATAGGAATGAAATAAATTGATTTAAAAAAATCGTGTGTATCATATTGTGTTTCTTATTTTTCTGATATTATTTTTAATATGTATTATTTTCTTTTTAAATGTTGATGTTTTCCAGCTTTGCATATTATTTTCAAATCATCCTATTTTAGCTTTTCCAGAAATTTAAGAATATTGTTTTCTTGAAATTAAATCCAGCCTAAAGCGAATTTCTTCTTGTTTTTCAATCTTTAAAGAAATATCAAATTTCAAAACAAGAATTTTTGAATTAACAAAGAAGAACAAAAATTATTCCATAAAACTTATCAATTCGATGTTGATTCATCTACAATGTTTAACTTTCTCAAACTAGCAAATAAGAAAGTTGTTGCAATTGAAATGCGTTGAGCATTAATAATGAAAATGTTCAGGAGGAAAATTATCATAAACCATAGGAAAGCGAAAGACAAAGAAGCCCCACAAAATGCAAAGTTAATCTCAACAAATTTCCAATTTGAGATTCGTTGTAGAAGTTTATTTTTGCATTGCATCAGCATTATTCGTTGGGTAAAACTTTAACTATCTTGTTCTGTTATCATAAAGTATGGAATGAATGTTGATGGGTTGTTGTTGAAAAAAAAAAAATGAAAACTTTTTCTTATCATTATAAATTTGGTTTTAAAGGAATATGGTTGGACTTGAAGGGTTTGATTTTTGTTTAAAAAACCTTTAAAAAATCAAATTTAAAACAATTGTTCAAGGGGTGGGTATCTTGGTTTACTTTGGGTACATCCTTGTTTTCAGAAAAATTATTGTGTCAAAAATTTATATTTTTCATAAAGATTAAATAACCCCCCATTTTTAACCGAGATTTTTACTGCAATAATACGTTAAAATAATAATAAAGTGAAATATAAACACTCTAAATTTAGAATAAATCTGGTTTCTCAGATAACACCAAATAACGCTCAGAGTATGTAATTAGCTATTACTATTATTAATATAAAAGCAAAATAAAATTTTTCCCATTAAAATACTTCAAAAAAATCCTCAACACAATGACCCATTTATTCTCTCTGTAATCAACATGCATTGTTAGCACTTTCTCAATTATGACTCTCACATTTCCATCAACTCCTAATGCATTTTCACTATATACTACATTGCTAAATAGCTAAGCAGAATCATTGTCATTCACAATTTCTAATTATCATCATGATTATGGCACAAATGATTTATTGTTTCTTTTAATGAGCCATGTCGACGTGTCTCTTACTGAACGTAATAATAAAAGCAGAAAATTGGAATCTTGGGGATGGCTATTAATGATCTTTGAGAACATAAAAAAAACTATAGAAAATTGGGTAATTATTACCTTTGGACATGGAATTAGAATAGCTATTGAAATCGAGATAATGATCCTTCTGTTAAACATCTAAAGCAGTTAGCAGAGGACAGATTATTTTTTTTTATTTTATCGTCCAACAATATAATCCACATTCTTTTTAATTAAAATCCCTTTTACTAACCATAAATTGGATCAATTTACATCACCATTAATTGCATTGTGTCATCATTACCATGGACATGACATACAATCACTTGCTCCCCACAGAATTTCATAATAATGAATAAGTACTTACGTATAATTTGCATTTGCATAACAGTTGCCGAGAAAGCTACAAAGTTGTGAATTGCATTGATATGATTTTGAAATGTCGACCTCATATGTTATATTAAAACCATAGACATCTAATAAATGGTCCATCACACGCAATTGTGTTCCATAAAGGTTATCTAATTGAAAGCTAATTTCTAAGAAAGGCGAATTAGCTTGAACTGATGCAGTTCGTGTGACATTTTCTTCCTTCACGACAGTTTCCATCTCACTAGGTACTTTAAAGTCATCACTATAATACATATATTCCTTGAATGTAAGTCCACTGAGGACATATTGTTGGGTTAAATAAACATTTATTGAAACATTTGGCAATCCCCATGCTGTTGTTGAGGCATCGATAATCCAAACACATGAAATTGGCACATGAAAAGGATTTGGAAAATTTGGTGTTTGTATGATGCCACGTCGTTCCGTTAATATGCCACCGCATGGTGCCGTTGTTGGGTATTTTGTGAAAATTGTTGATGGCGATGCCGATACAACTCTCATTGTACTTTTACATTTGGCAAATATTACAGCCAGTATAAAGTAAATTAATTTGTATATATTCATTTCACATTATAGTTTCCGGTTTTTGTGGATGAGTGAATTTTTTTCGTTCTTTTGCACATGCGAATCTTTATTATGATTGGCGTCAACAATGTCGTTGTAATCCGACGCATTAATGTTTAGCTTATGTCCAAATTTTTATATATATTTCGCATCTCTTAACGGTCAGCTCGAGGATTATATTTTCATTAAATGACACATTTTTCATCTGAAATGAGAAAAAAAGAACAGGAAAAAAAGTTAGAAAAATTTTTTATTTTAGTTATTGCGAGCATAAAATTTCGTTATTTTTTAGAAATTTGAATTTTTCCCACACTATTTCAGGATTTTTAACTTAAAAAATTAAGAATTTAGGACTATAGAGACTGGATTATTGTATGGATTATGCAGTAGTTGCTCAAATCCATTTAACATAATTTAAGATATTTCGAACAAAAAGAAACCTACTTAAGTGAATGACCCTCAAAGCAGAAACTCAGTTCAAACATCCATCCTAATTTTACTTTTTTCAATGCAAAGCAAAAATGAATGAGCATCAAAAGTCAACCGTAAAAATTCACGGCAATAACACTTGCGCGATGGGAGCAAAGATGACGAGGAAAAATGAAGAAAATTAATTATTTTAGGCACGACTCATCAATCTCTTGACATCCTCCTTTTCCCTTTTTACTGCCTTTTGCCTTATGTCAGTCAGTCGATGTATTTTTATGCTATAATATTTTTTTCTTGCTACTTCTTCTCTGTGCTTAATTTATGCAATAATGAAAAATATCCGCAGCTTTATAGCAAGTTAACTTATTTAAATTATTAATAAACTAAGCATGAAATATAAATCGCTGTGTTGCTAGATGTTCCATAAATTTTTATGAAATATCCTGTGACTGATGATAGGATATTAGTAAGTATTCCCAAGGACAAATTCTACGAGTCTAACATTTCAACGGAAATCGGCTTCAATTAAGTAACTTTTGTTCAACTTTTTTTTACGATCAAAATCTCCACTTAAAGTGTACAGGGTCATAAAAAACCGAAGCACTTGGAGAACTTTAGCAGACTGAATGCTATCCATAATGTATAAGACTTTGTAAAACGTGAGTATAAGAATCCATTAAAAATGAATGGCACAAACAAGTAAGAATTATGAGAATGTCAGGATGTATAGTGAATGAGAATTGTGTAGTCGCACGAGACAATGCTGTATCAATATTGTAAATGTTTACGATTGAGAGATTCTTTGCGCAATAAATAAAAGAAACAGGAGTATGTAAGTGAATGACGAGAATGTTTAAATGAAATTGGAAGAATTGAGAAAGGTTGAATGAGTTTGTGGACGATATTAAGAGTATGAATGGGTGGAGGTATTGATTTACGAGTTTGAGTGATGATATTGCAACTTGATGGTAGTAAAGACAACAAAATAAATTGATTCATGGATCGACCTAGATAGGTTGAAAATCTTTAATTTTCTTAAAAATTTTCTTTTGGCGTGGGTTCGAATCCTGTTTTTAGAATCAACCTCTTAATCTAAATTTTAAGTTAAGCCTGTTCGATGCCTATGACATTTAAAAGCCATCACCGTTGAAATTAATTTTAAAGAAAAAAATTACAGCATCCAAATTGCATCCCAATATCAGCCTAGCAACTCTTTACATCTTCCAAACAAACTAATATTCCAAGCAGTCATCACCACCAAACAAAAACTCTTACAATCTTATTGCCAAACAAAAAATACAAAAATCATTCATCTCATAGCCAACAAGAATAGTAAAGAACTTTTTTCATTGAATTGCAAGCGACAGTGTCTTGACTTCTGTCACCCATCTGTCGCCCTTTCTCTCTCTCTTTTTGTTTTTCTTTTCACATTTTGTTTCATCTTTTAATTAATAAGATTGTGCACAAAAGTCTCTTCTCTCTGGACGAAAAATAAAATAAAAGAAAAGCCGAGATGAGTCTCAATATTGATCAGGGTTGAGTGCCATTTTTATTTTTTCTGAAGATCCCATTTAGCTCATTAGGTATTTTTTCTCACAATTTTAGAATATACCCGTGACATTGCAACTCATTAATGACTCTCAAGTCACACAAACGATGATAAATGAGCCAAATCATCCATCATTACAGACCAACGTGATCCAAGTGTCTCCCAACTCTGATAAAAATAGAAAGTTACACAAAAAAGAGGCAAAAAAGCTATTTTCGCGGCAAAATTTTTCTGTCGTTCTTTTCGATGCTAATTAAAAGTTATGAGGCTGACACAACCATAGGAGCAAAATTCTCTTTTTTGCTGGCACATGTCAAACTTTACTTTCTTCCTCCTTCTTTGCCTTTTGTTTTCAGTTCCCTTTTGTTATTGTCTTGGCATGGAGAAGAAAAAAAAATTAAGGAAGAAAAAAAGTTTCGCATTTTTTTGCGGTACTCAAATGCTACACAGTCCTTTTTAAGCATACAATACTGCAATGGTTTAAAAAAACGTATTTGGAAGATGTTGATACTTGAAAGGTAGATTTGTGGTAGGAATCGAGAGTAGAAAAAAAGTTAAATTTTTATTTTTGGAAGACTGCGACGTGATGAAAAGGCGAGACATAAAAAAAGTGAGCAAATCCTTCTCTTTATCCTTAAAAAAATCAATTTATTCTCTAATTCTCAAGAAAAACTATCAAATTCAAAGCTATTAAAAGCCTACATTCTGTCATATCATTCATCCTCTGTTCAATGCCAATTTTCAAACTACTTTGATCACACATATTTGAATCGATATGTTATGCTTTAAATTTTTATATCTTTTTTTCTGGAAAGGATATTCACATCCATACCCTTTTTGTGTCTATTTTAGTTTCAATAACAAAGGATTGATTAACATAACAACATCTTTCTGACCTTAGTCATCTTGCATACGATTGAGAAGTGTATCATTTTTTAAGGAATGCTTTAAATAGATTAAAGTCAAGATTTTGAGAGGATTTTTGTGTTTAATAAAAATTTTAATGGTTGGAAGCTTTGATTTTTTGAGGAATTTAAGAAAAATAATATATGAGGAGTTAGGAAGTGACTCCGAGGAAGGAAAGACTTCAGAATGCAAAGTAATTCAGTAAATTTACAACATATCCCCAATACCTTCAATACTCAATAAATTCACAATCTAAAAGCCAAAATTAACTCCACAGCACATAATAAAATCCATAACATCCTAAAATATTCATCAAGCTATAACCAAAAATTTTCTCAAGGACTCTACGATCTATACAAACACACATACTTATAAGAACATTTCTCCTAAAATTGTCACAAAACTTTCTTTTTATTTGTTCCTTTTTTTCTTTCACTAACTAGATTAAGATGAACAAAATTTATATTTTTTGGGGTCATTGCAACACATCCAAGGCAAAAAAGGTCCCCAAAATCCAAATTCTATTGTTAGAAATGAACACAAAAAAAATTATTTTTAACATCAAAGCTGTTGTGTCTGTTTGAATTTCTTTGGTTTTAAGGCACATGTAAAAGCTTGAATGTACATAAAATACAAAAGGTAATGGGATATTTAACTGACAATCTTGTAACATGCTCTACACCTGCCTCATTTTGTTGATTTTATGTTATGTTTTACATGCTTGGGAAATTTGAAAATATGTCCGACATTAGTTTTTGAGATTATTAAGTTAGTTATTTTTAAGTGTGAAATTTTCGATGCTTTTATTGTTTGTTGTAAAAATAAAGTGTTATGAGATGATGTAGAAATTTTTGGGTTTAATTTTATTGAGGGTGGAAAATTTTAAGCTTGTTTTAATAAAAATTTAATAAGTCAGAATGTAATTTAAAATTTCAATTTTAAAATGAACAAAAATTTACTTTAAATATATTTTACCAAATTCTACCTCAAAAAATACCTAAAAATAAGTTTCAATAAATTTTAATAAATCAAAAATTGAAATCAATTGAATTTATCAAATATTTAATAGAATATAAAATCAAAAAATGTAATAAATTCATCATAATAATCATCATAATTTAAAGTCAATTTTTATCTCATTATAAAAACATTGAATTTTAAATTATTCCAGATCCCAATTTTTTTTATTTCCATTTATCTCATTTCTTTTTTTATACTAACCCAAATGCTATCTTTATAACATCTACATCATCATAGCCCAATCGAATAACTTTATTTAAAAATCATTTTATTTAACTCGATGAAAAATGAAGACTAACAGACCACAGAATTTTCAATGAGTTGGCAATAAATCGAGAAGAGAGCTGATGATGTTAGTCATGAAACTTTAATAAAAAATTACAAAAGTCCTCGTGTTTCATATCGAGGGACTTCAGCGCATTTTTGACGCGGCGATCAGTAATCGAGCTACGAATTGAAAGTATATCAACTTTCAGGACAGACCTTGCAATATTCTACATAAAAATAACGATAATTTTACAAAAATGTCACAACAACAATCAAAAACCCTTCAGTTTCAATTTCCTCACATTCATTGTTCATGCACAAGTGTGTTTTCATTATGCACAAACTAATAACTTGCAAAAATGAACAAAAAACTTTTTGTAAAAAATAACGGTCAAAAAATTTTCAAATGTCAACGGTTAAAAAATATTTGAAATTTCTATGACGTGAAGTTGCAGTCATGTGTTGATTATTTTTCTTTGTGAAATTAAAAATTAATTAATTAAGGTGTTTAAACACAAATTTGGGACTTTCAAATACATTTGCCGCAAATAACTCGATGAAACGAAGCTAATAAAACAAACCGGAGCTCTCTACGATGTCTAGATTAAAAGATAGTTTTTCGAAAATTTGCAGCCAGCCGAAAAAGTGTATGATTGAGCTTCCTTTTTGAAAACAAGTTTCCAAAAATGCGCTAAAAATGAGATTTAGAGTAATTTATCATCCATCTTCAAGAGAATTAAGTAAATCTCCTTTTTTTATGTCCCAATGGTTTTGCAACTTCCTCGTACTTTTTGTTAACTTTAGAGTGAATGAGATAAGGGAAAGTTAGTGAGAGGAAATTGGAAGAAAAATGAAGGGGAATTGGGAGTGAAGTTAATCTTAAGTATTGGAAGAATTTTAATTCTAAATTTAAATGCAAATTTCAATTTTTTAATTTTTTTTTTTAAATCTAGAAAAGTTAGTAAAGTTTTAAAATTCTTTAAACATTTTGTACTTAATTCTATAATTTTTTGAAAGTTATAAACAAAATTTTAATGTCTAAAAGTTATGAACCTTTAATATTAGGTATTTAAAAAAAATCTTTTAACTTTTATAATTCAAGAAAATTTCATAATTTTAAGAAAAAAAAATTTGCGTTTATTCTATTAGTCTTAAGCTTTTTGCAGAAATTTTAGCTTCACAAACTTTATACCAATTTTTTTTTCAATTGTACTTGAATAAATTCTTTTTATTTATATTTCTCGAAAATAGAAAAAGAAGAAGAAAAATAAAAAAAAAATGTTTTAATAAGCAAGAAGAAAAATGTTGAGCATAAAAAGTAGAAGAATTACAAGCAAATTTTTATGAAAGAATAATAAAAAAAGAAAAGAAATTTGTTTGAAAAGTGTAAGTACATTTTTATGACTAGATTGAAACGCATTCTCAACAGATGACTGAGTTATTTCGACTTTAATTGGATGAAAATTATGAAATCGCAAATGTTTTAAATAATTTGAATTTTAAAATTATTTTATTTTTTTTTAGAAAAGTTTTCTGAAAATAAAAATTCCATTGAAGCATTTTTGATTATGTTGTATGGGACGGGAAACTTTTTTTTCCAGAATTCTCCAGAATTCTGCCAGAATATTCTGGTCGATATTTCTAGTAGAATTTAGTATCAGAATTTTCAGAATTCTACCAGAATTCTGGTAAGTTCTGATAGTTAATTCTGAAAATAATTTTTTTAATTTTTAATAAGCCAATTCTGATAAATTCTGTTTCAAGCAGTTTTTTTAACCAGAATTCTGATTATTAGTACTTAAATATCTTAAATTTTTAAAACTAATTATTTTCAAAACATCACATAATTTGTGAAAACTACATCTTTACAAATGAATGTTTTTCATTGACAATAATTCAAGGTGGACACAATTTTTAGCGCATTTTTGAAAACTTGTTTTCAAAAAGGAAGCTCAATCATGCACTTTGATCGGTCGTTCGGTCGTTCGGTCGTTCGGTCGTTCGGTCGTTCGGTCGTTCGGTCGTTCGGGTCCCAATTATCTCTTGATCTAGACTTCGTAGCAAGCTCGGAATTGTTTTAATAGCTTCATTGAATGATTTTATTCCCGCCGTTTTTATTGAAAAGTCAAAAAACACTCATTAAATAGCTTAATTCATCGATTTTATATTTCAAAAAAAATATGTAAACAATGCAGGGCAAAGCTATGCTGATGATAAGTTTGAATTTTTTCTAACCGTTAAAAAATTTGAAATTTTTTTGACCGTTATTTCGGATTAATTTTTTTTCTTTTATACACCTTAATTAATTAACATTTAATTTTTTCATACAAAACAAATATAAGTGAGTTTAGAAATTTGAAAATAATGGATGTGTTCAGAAATTTAAATTTTTCGCTAATGGAAAATTTTGAATTTCAAAAAACCGGTAAATCGTAAAGCTATTATTTGCATTGAACATTATAAAAATCAATTTTAAAGGAATTTTGATCTTTAGTTTTAAACTTATTATTGAAATGCATTATGATTAAAGAAACAGCAATAGAGTTTTAAAACTCGACATTCTTTTCTATTTAATCAATTGCTAATCGCTGCGTCAAAAATGCGCTGAAGTCCCTCGATATAAACGAGGACTTTTGTAATTTTTTTGGAACTTTTATGCTTCTTCGTTTATGTGTTGAATTTAGATATAAATTAATAATACTAAATATTTAATTGTTATTGCTCTATTTAATAAATCTTCCTTGTTTGATCTATTAATCAACTCAGAATGAATCAGATCTCAAGATCACAATAATTTTCACAATATTTCTTCAAAGTTCTAACTATCCTTAGTAACCACGACTGTTAAAACCTAGTTGAAAGCTAAGCTGTGAGATAAACTATCTGAACACAATCTTTTAAATTCTCTGGTTATCGATAATTATCAGAATATATTCTACATAACATAACAATTTAAACATCAGGGGTGTAGCCAGGGGGGGTATTGGGGGTCAAATCCCCCCCCCCCCCCCCGCCTATTTTCGCGAAGTTTACACTAGATATTATTAAACTTTTTAGATCCGAACCAAAAAAACGTCGCAAAGTTGCAAAACCCCTCTTAAAACAATTCCTGGCTAAAACTTTACGTATTACATTCAACAGAATTTAAATGAATGCGTAAAATAATGCTCCAGAGGTCTTATTTTTTTCTTTCTAAAATCCACTCAGAAAAGTGGGAAAAAATTTCTAATTTTTTTTAAATAGCGCCAACGTCAACGTCAGAGAATTTTTTCTAATCAAAATTACCTGATTTTAAATGTATTTAAAATTTTAAATAAGGTTCTTTACTAACAATTCAGTAATAAAGTTTGAAGAGTTTTATTCAGAAACTGATATCTAAACCCATCTAAACATAATTTTATGTCTTGAAAATAAAAAAGTATGTTTTAAAAATAATCAGAATTCTGGTTAAAAAAACTGCTTGAAACAGAATTTATCAGAATTGGCTTATTAAAAATTAAAAAAATTATTTTCAGAATTTAGTATCAGAACTTACCAGAATTCTGGTAGAATTCTGAAAATTCTGATACTAAATTCTACTAGAAATATCGACCAGAATATTCTGGCAGAATTCTGGAGAATTCTGGAAAAAAAGTTTCCCGTCCCATGCAACACTCCCGCATTTTTCCGACATTATATTCGCATGAAATAATTTCAGTAGACTAAAAATATACGAGCTGTGGTCAAACAGAAAAAAAGTTTAATTCTTTTTCATGTCTATTGTTTAACCGCACACATCCTTTTATAAAAAAAAATTTCATCACATAATGGAAAAAATTTTATTTCATAGTTATTTTTCCAATTTTTTATTCTTTTTCCCACTTCCGATAAAAGTTGTGTGAAAGAAAATATTGGATTAGAAAAAAAATATGAGTAAATACAAAAACATTTGTGTCTACGTCAACCCTTGATGACCATAATTACATTCATTCATTCATTCATTCAACTTTATGACAAACTTTCTTCTTACTTTTATGCTAATCAAAGTTTCTACAGCTTTTTATCTGATGTGCGCAATTCATGTTCGACAGACTTATCGAAAGTCTAGGGGTATTCAATTAAGTTTATTCGAAAATTTCAAATTCAAAAAATACGTTACGCATTTTCTTGAATTTCATAATTTTTTTGGAATTTTACTATTTATTTGACTTTATTGTGGTCCTTAATTATGGACTGAACCATTTTCTTTTAAAAATTCTGCATGAAAATGATTTAATTTGAGTTTAAAATTTTTCGAATTTTCGAACACGGGGTATTTAACTCCGAATTTTGCATGGCAGACAGACAAAAATGTCATTTTTCCACTTTTATTTGAAAACTGTAACGGTCACAATGTTTGAATTTCACACATCAGCTTTTTATAACATCTTCAGTTCAATGAGGAAAAAAATAAATGGAAAGTTTGTGATGAGGAAATAAGAAAGTTTTGTTTTTGAAGAGTGTTGTTAATAGGTTTGTAGTTTTTTTACTTATTGTTAAAACTCAGAGTTTTGAAAGATTTTAAATAAATTTTTAATAATTTTGTTTTTAACAAATAATAAAATATCAATTTGCCAAATTTTAGTAAAATAATAAAATCTGAAAAAAATTAAAAAAAAAGATTAATAATTTTGAAGCAAGAGTTCAAATCTTATAAATAGCGAAGCATGAAATTACAATAGTTTCAGCATTAATTATCAAAACCAATTCTTTTTTTTTTTTTTTGATAAATTTTATATTCAAATCAATTCAAATTTTAAATTCAATTATTTAACTTTTCATACAGTTTTAACAGGAATTTTAATATTTCTACTTTTTTAAAATTATTATTCTCAAAACACAATAACAAAACAATTGTGTTGAAAATGGACGTAACAAATTGCTGTTAATTTAGATAGATACAAAAGGAACTCCCCACAAGCCCCACAAAAAGATAATAAAATCTACAGACGTAAATTCTAAAGATAGCAAATAGGGGACAGTGATGAAGAAGAAAATAAAACAAAAGGCATTAAAAAGATAAAAAAATAGAAAAAAAATCTTTCATCCATCGCGTGTTATCTACAACAGAAAAGAGTTCCTCAAGCTGTCAAAAGAGTGAACAACAAAAGAAGGTGAATTAATTTTTTTTGTTCATTGTCTCACTGCTGCTTGTAATGAGGTATAAAATGGCAAAAATTACGAAGGCATTGCTGTGAGGGAAGTAAATAAATTTCCATGAACCTTAAACAAGGATGGAGAATTAATGCTGTTTCTTTGTTAGCGAGAAATTACGAGAATTTAAGAAAGTTTTGCCTATGGCTTGAAGCAAATGTTGGTCAGTACGTAAATCCTTTGAAATTTTCAATTCAGCATAAAACTCCCTGCCAATAAAATTCAACTCCACACCCCAAAAAACTTCCTTACTTCTCAACTTTCTTCTTTTGTTTCAATATTTTTTTTTGTCTTATTCTTCTGGATATAATAGACAATGTAAGTTACAGCCCCAAATGCCATGCCTTCGTCACATTTTCTAAATTTGCTTTTAATTGCCTGTTTTTGTTTTGTTTTCCGTCCTGCTTTGTCTTCTTCCTGTTCAATGACTTTGGTTAATCAAGCGAGATAAAAAAAAAAAAAAAGATTTTAAAAGGAACATGAAAGGAACAAGCAAGTTTAGTGCTGGAAATAAAATTGCACACTTTGAAATTTTCTTATTTTGGATATACATGATGTCGTCTCTGGCATTGATAGTTCAACTCTTTTGTAACTTTTTTTTTCATTCATTTTATATTCCACTTATTTCGTTCTGCTTATTCAGAATATGCTTTGACTGCAGATTTGTAGTTTTTTTCTCATTTTTTGTAGTTTTGTTCTGGATTGAATGGATAGGAATTTTTGAAGAACTTTTTATTAGGTGAAGGTGCATTTTATTTTTTAAGTATAAAATACGAATTTTAAGACTTTTAATTCTTTTTAAATTTTGCGGATGCCTAATTTTTCAGATTTTTTTTATAAAATTTACTACAAAAATCTTTAAATTTTTTTGGAATTTCCTAGCAAAATCCTTGTTTTGAATTTAAAGGACATTTTGGGACATTTCAAAAATTCCCTAAAATTAAAGAGGACCGGTCCTAAAATTTTGCAACATAAATCCATACCATCAACTCCATCATCCGTCAATCCATTCAATCCACATCCTATCTTCTTTAAATTCTCATTTTGAAAATTAAATGAGCACCAAAAAAAGCAAGCACAAAAAATCAACATTTTAATAATAATCATGGTCTGAAGAGAGTGAACGAAGCAAAGGAAATTCACAGATGATAAAAATGTAAATTGAGGGTATCGGCACAGAGTAACTTTTAACATTTAAGGCACTGTGACTGTTACAAATTTTTTTATATTCCCTCTTTTACTCCTCTTTTTGTATCATTATTGCTGAGTCTTTACTTACAAATGATAATGACAATGAGGATTTTATTCCAAAAATTAACTTTTTATTTTTTCTGCTTCCGTTTTAGAAAATTTATGTGAAGAGAATTTAATTTTTGGGACGGAAAAGTTTTGTATTTTTTTTTTTTTTGTTTCTTGCAGGAAGGAATTTGCATGTGCGAGTGCAATGAATGTGGACGGGAAAGTTTTCTCTATTATTTTAAGTGCAGTTTATTTGTAAGTAGTGAGGTGACAATGCCTGCACTTTGTCGGTTTTAAGAGTGTGGAAAATTGTCAGTTGTTTTAATGAATATTTTAAGAAGAACATTTAATTACAAAAGAATCAAATTTAAGTATTTAAAAATTTTGCATAAAAAATTTAGGGTAAAATCGGAAAATTGTCAATTTTGAGTTACAATTCAAGAATGGAGGAGGAGTTTTATAAAAATTTTGAAAACAAAAAAGAAATTAAACTCGAAGAAAATAAAAGATTTTCTCTAAAATACGTTTTTACAGCTTTTTGAACTCTAAACTAATTCACTCTAATTCCAAACCATAGATCATCATGTCTTATTTTTATTTAAACTAAAGTGTAAATGAAAAAGTGACATCATGTATACAATTTGTTCTCCAACGTGACTCTCTTATAAGTTTTTTTTTTTTTTAAACTTTTTCTATTTGCGTCATTTCTGGACATAATAAAAAAATTTAATTGAATAAAAAGTATCATTGAAAAAAAAAGTTTTGTCATGCAGTGAAAAATTGCTGAAAGAATCAAAGTTGATTCAAAAGGGTCGAACGATAAGGAAGTAAAGTAGACTCTCGAGAAAATTGTCCCCAGATTCTACTAAATTTCATGCCTAATCGTCTGATGTAAGAAGATTTTCTAGTCAGCAGCATCTTCTTCTTTAACAACTTGATTAACAGAATAATTTTTGACACAGACACAACATAAATTTATATCCCACAAACAACGATATTGTCATCATCTTATCTTGTAACAGATAAGCAAAATTTAACTAGTAATGAAGCGGATCACGCTTCATGTGCATATTCACACCGTTCCAAAACTCTCAATCGGGTCATAAGATTGAAGATTAAGACTCAATCGGGTCAGCAAAGCTTCGCTTTGCATAAAATTGAAGATTAAGGCTCAATCGGGTCAGCAAAGCTTCGCTTTGCATAAAATTGAAGATTAAGGCTCAATAGGGTCAGCAAAGCTTCGCTTTGCATAAAATTGAAGATTAAGGCTCAATCGGGTCAGCAAAGCTTCGCTTTGCATAAGATTGAAGATTAAGACTCCATCGGGTCAGCAAAGCTTCGCTTTGCATAAGATTGAAGATTAAGACTCCATCGGGTCAGCAAAGCTTCGCTTTGCATAAGATTGAAGATTAAGACTCCATCGGGTCAGCAAAGCTTCGCTTTGCATAAAATTGAAGATTAAGTCTTCATCGGGTCAGCAAAGCTTCGCTTTGCATAAAATTGAAGATTAAGGCTCAATCGGGTCAGCAAAGCTTCGCTTTGCATAAGATTGAAGATTAAGACTCCATCGGGTCAGCAAAGCTTCGCTTTGCATAAGATTGAAGATTAGAACTCAATTGGGTCAGCAAAGCTTCGCTTTGCATAAGATTGAAAACAAAAGTTGCTAAGAAAAACCTTCCAAAAGTTAGCGATAAGCAGGAAATTTGCAGGCGATAAAAATGCAGAAAATTTGCAGGAAAAATGCAGGCGATAAAAAATTTCACTTACAAAAAACTTGTACAGGAAATTTGCAGATAATTTGCAGTCGATTTGCAGCTAAATATTAAAACATTAAACTTGTATGCAATATTTGCAGTAAATTTGCAGGGCTCAAAGAATTTGCGGCAAATTTGCTGGACTGAAAGAGCAAAACTATTTACAGCAAATTTGCAGGATTCACACAGTAAAGAGATTTACAGCGAATTTGCAGGACTGAAAGAGTAAAGAGGTTTACAGCAAATTTGCAGGATTCAAAGAGCAAAACTATTTACAGCAAATTTGCAGGATTCACACAGTAAAGAGATTTACAGCAAATTTGCAGGATTCAAAGAGCAAAACTATTTACAGCAAATTTGCAGGACTCAAAGAGCAAAACTATTTACAGCAAATTTGCAGGATTCAAAGAACAAAATTATTTACAGCAAATTTGCAGGACAGAAAGAGTAAAGAGATATGCAGGAAATTTGCAGGAAAGACTTTTGAGAACCAAAGACATTTGCAGTTAATTTGCAGGAACGAAATATCAATTACGTTTTGCTTTTCTTGGTTCTTTAAAGTATTTCCTGCAAATTTCCTGTATATCTCTTTACTGTGTGAATCCTGCAAATTTGCTGTAAATAGTTTTGTTCTTTGAGTCCTGCAAATTTGCTGAATATATCTTTACTCTTTCAACCCTGCAAATTCGTTATAAATCTCTTTACTCTTTGAATCCTGCAAATTTGCTGTAAATCTCTTTACTGTGTGAATCCTGCAAATTTGCTGTAAATAGTTTTGCTCTTTGAATCCTGCAAATTTGCTGTAAATCTCTTTACTGTGTGAATCCTGCAAATTTGCTGTAAATAGTTTTGCTCTTTCAGTCCAGCAAATTTGCCGCAAATTCTTTGAGCCCTGCAAATTTACTGCAAATATTGCATACAAGTTTAATGTTTTAATATTTAGCTGCAAATCGACTGCAAATTATCTGCAAATTTCCTGTACAAGTTTTTTGTAAGTGAAATTTTTTATCGCCTGCATTTTTCCTGCAAATTTTCTGCATTTTTATCGCCTGCAAATTTCCTGCTTATCGCTAACTTTTGGAAGGTCTAAGAAAATCGAAAATTTTCACATTTGGACTCAATTTTGAAGCACTAATTGATTTTTTTGGATATGACAATGTGTGTACGTCTTTTAGGTCTAATTATAAGCTACAATAATGTCAAGTTTTTAGAATTTTTAATTCTGAGTTGTAGGGACAGGAGGGCGAAACGTCCCAAAAATGCCGATTTTTTGAACTTTTTCGACTTTTTAACCAACTAAAATTAATTTAAAAATATTTTTGTTATTTTTCCATAAAAGTTCTTGAACTTATTGATCAAATACAAAAAAGTTTACAAAAATCCATCTATACAGTGAGCCATACGATTTTTTTGAAAATTTTATATTGTAGAGGGTGTACTGGTGACTAAAAAAGTTTTTTTGTATTTTTTCTCAACAAAACTTCTTATTTTATTGATTCTGATCAAAAAAGTTCAATTTTCAATTTGTGTGAAATTTTTTAAATGTATTTTGCAATAATCGGCTAAAATATGCTCAAAAAACACACTATTTCGTTAGTTTCTCAGATCTATCTACATGAATCAGCACCAATATGTTAGCAGCACATTTGAGTGATAATGCGCACATTTTAAGACATTTTTGACAAAAAATTATTTTTTCGTAATTGAGTTGTGCGATTAACAAACTTGCTGGTAAAGTCACACCACCACTATTTTGCGTCGTGCACTGAGGTATCAAAACCATTTTCAATGCGGTTTTTTGTATTTTGTAGATAATTTTGAGGCCGAACTTTTCACACCGAACAGTTTATGAAAATTTTGAGTTTTGGCGCCAAAAAACTAAAAAAACGATTTTTCAAGTGTATCGAAATCAATATATTCACAACGTGAAACGGTGTGAATATGATAATCCTTGCATATGCTGACCTAATAATTGTGCTCTACATTCTCTCTCGTCTCTACACAAGTAATGTAAGAAAAAAAATCTGATAATAAAATCTTTTACAGTCTTTAATCTTCACTACTCATCTATTTTCACTTCTGGCGGGGTCTCGAGCATGTCTTTCATGCCTGCCTCATAATCCCCATTCGTATCATACGAAAAAAAAATGAGATGGAACCATAAAATTGTGCGGCAGAAATATTCATTTTCATTTCATGTTTTGATCGTAAAAAATGTGTCTCTGTTGTATAAAAAAAAATAATTGGTTCACGCATCAGCAGAAAATCTTTTTTTTTATCATATCCTTCGGGTGATTATGTCAGGATTTATCTTTTCTAAGGTCATTGGGATTGAATTGTCTGGCCTTTAAATTGGGTTTTGTTTACTTAATTAACAATTTGGGAATTGAGAAACTGTTGGATTTGATAATGGTAAATTATATCCGATTACTGACTTTTGTTGAATATTATGACTACTAAAAATAATTATTATAAGAATTTGAGTAAAAAAATCAAAAATCTTCTCATTTTGTGTCTTAAATAATGCAAGAAATATTTTGAGAGAAAATATAAAGCGACAAATTTGAAAATTCTGGCTATCTATGTTCAATAATTTTCAATTTTTAAGTCATATTCTATAAATTTCTTGAATATAAATTTTTCGAATGCTTGCCCCAATTCTATTTTTATGGATGATAGAGTCATTAAATTTTAGATTATTAACTAATAATTTTCCAAAGAAAAATCTGCAGCCATCCTTAAAAATCTATATTAAAATTTTTACAATCTCAAATAAATTTACGTACGGAATATTTGAATAAAAATTATTCACACGACCGAGTTTCTCATTTATTTATGCCTCTTCTTATTTTTACATGCAGCGTTTATAACAAAACATCACAAGTTTTATATCATTACGCATCTTAAACATCTTCTTTTGTTATTTAACAAAAAAATATCTTTATGTAAAATTATGTTTAAAAAAAATAAATTGAAAAATTCATGTTTTCTGTTTTGTTTCCTTTCTTATTTGGACAAAGGAATTGTGAATTGTCGTAAAAATGAGGACACATAAAATGACTTTTTGAAATTTTTATACGAATGAAATTACGTATGATGCTTTGAAAGAGATTAAATGAATAATGAAAAAAATTTTTTGGATGATTATTTTTTTGAAAAGTTTTTGGTAAATCTTTACTCATTCGCTATAATTTTTCACAATAACTTTTTTTTAAAAAAATGTATAAGAAAAAAATCTTCATATCATCAACTCTTTTAATAATTCACAAACAAAGGAAAATTCTAAAAATAAGAACCATTAAAACATCAAACAGAATGGATTCATTCTTCAAACTTGTATGGCCAAAAATTATCAATTCCGACCCTCTTTTGATCACAACAATTTTTGTATAAAATTTTTAGAAAAATTGATTCGTTTTAAAATCTTAAATCCCTTCCTCCTCTCCAAGCGTTACGAATTTTACAAGCCACCATAAGAAGCTTTTTGACTCTGTAAACTCATTTCAGTGTTGAGTACATAAAAAATTCTTTTTATACTCTTTTTTTCATCTTCTGTTCAGCAATATTTGCCAGATATTTCTCGACTTATCCAATAAACTTTCATACATTTATGTATGGATGAAAAACAGAAAGAGCTTTTGACGTATGTGGATGTTTTTGTTACTTTACTGCAAGCGGTTTTTGGATGCTTATGAGACTTTTATTAAATCTATTCAATGTATTTGTATTTGTGTATTTGTGAGGGAATTTGAAGTGTAAATGCTCAGACTTATTGGAAGGATTGAATTGAAATAATTTAGATGATTCTGAGAATTTTTAGAATAGCTGAGTTTTGCAGAATTTAAAAATAACTTTTTAGTGTTAATTCAGTATTGAAATCCAAGGCTTCTGCAGATTATAATCTTTAAAATCTTTGTATGAAGACTATTGAAGATTATAATGTTTGTATGGGATTAATCCAAGATTATAATCTGCGGAAGCTTTGTGAAATCATAAAATTTAAAGTGACTCTTTCAAAAAAAATCCTTCCTCTCCAACATCCTTTAATATTATCAAATTGCCAATAATACAAGACACTAGCGAGGCACTTTTGAACAATAAACAATATTTGATATCATCATTCATCGATGAAAAGAAACAGAAGTAACAAAAGTAGTCGGGGACGGGCCAAAAAAAGGAAAAAAATGATTGAAGATGATTTGGGATAAATGTTAAGATTTATTGATCAATTTATTTAATGATTGACGTTCTTTTTTTCTCGTTTATGGTAGCTTACAACGACTCAATATATGTGTGTGTATATATCTACAGCTACACATTGAGGGAGAGAGAAAAAAAAGTTAAAGAAAAGTGGAAGATAGCAAAAGAAGAAAGTACGTGACACTGAGAAATGGAAGTTTCCTTCTGATATTAAAAATAATGTTACTCCTTTTAGCTAATATTTTGGCATGATATGAAAAATTTGTTGGGCTTTTTTGGAGAATAGATTGGGGAAAAGATGTGTAACGTGTGAGTTATATTTTTAGATTATGTGCTATCTTTGGGGCTTCATATGGTGCCAATTGTTAGAAGGAAAACTTTTTTTGGTATTGGAACTTTGCAAAATTTTAGGTTTTTTGTTGCTAAGTGCTTGGGGAATCAATCACAAACTTTAACATTGCCTTGCTTATACTAGACAGTCATATCCATTGAACTTGAAAAAAATCATATCAAACTTACAATTTTGACACTAAAAACCTCTACACCAACCTTACTCTGAGTTCCTTACTTGCAATTCTATAATCTTAAGCCAAAAAATCACCCATAAGATCCTTCACGTTCGACTCTAACTGTTGAGAAGCAAAAGAATTGAAAAACAATTTCTCCCAAAAAATGTCTTCTTCAAATGATGAAACTGATGATAATGGAATGTATAACAGAATAAAAATTGCAGGTATACATCCACATACATAATATGATTTGTATGAAAAAAAAAGTTAAATTCCCAGTGATATAAAGAATGAGTATCAACAAGAAGAAAAAAAAAGTAAGCAGTAAAAGTGAATTAGAGTGGAAGAAAAAGAGGACGGAGATGCATTTACATCATTATCTTGTTGAACGTGAATGGGATGAAAAGAATCAGGTTGAATGGATGGATGTTATGGAAATTGGGAATTTTTTTGTGATTATGAAGATTTTGAAAGAACTCTTGGAAAGAGGCAATTGACAGAGATAGCACAGCACTTGGTATTGGAAATAACGATAGAGTCAGTTATAGGCGAAAGCTGAAGGAGATCATGGATCCCAATTGATCTGAACGATCATCGAATAAATTTTGGAGATTGGCTCAAAATAAAGTCTGAAGTAATTTCATCATCATCAATAAAAATTTGATGCCAAAAAATATTTTTCTACAACCTTGTCCATGTCTTCCCAAAAAAATAAGTGCTTACATCTATCCATACAACTTTACAGCATCATCTAACAGTTAAGATGGATTGAATGAAAAAATTATATACAATATAATTGAAAATGTAAAGGTTAAATGAAAGAGAACGCGCTGAACAGGTGATTGTATGGGTTGTGAACCAAAAATGAGCATAGACGTTGTAGGCGAGGAATCATGTTAAAGATTTTCTAATGAAATATAATAAGTTATCATTCTTTGAAGTCTATTCATTGATTATGAAGAATAAATCATGTCAATGGTATTTCATGTGAATTATTACGACTTGATGCCATGTTTTTACTAAGAAAAATTTTCTTTGTGGAATTTGTTCATTGAAAAATTTCTCATATTGTAATGGATATTATTAAAGTAAAAATTTTCCAATCCAACACTCATAAATAAATTTATCAGAAATTCTCGAGAAAAATCCATCAATCTATAACCTTAAGTCATCATCTTTTGAATTCCTAAGATAGCAAAAATTCCCTTTATAATATCAAAAGGCTGACATTGACAAGCCTAAAGCAAGAGTTTAATACTAACAAACAACAAATATTTACACACAGTCAAATACAAATATTTTTAAAGGCTAAAAAATTTCTTTTCATAAACCCAAACATTCTATTAATGGCAGTGCTCAAAATTTCAAATGAAAATATTTTTACTGCACATTATAATTAATTAAAGCATTATTGAGAATAATCTGGAAAATTTAATGGAAAAATTAAGCTCATAAAAATTTATTGATTGTGCTTCTTCCGAGAAATGAGGCAGACTGTAAAGCTGTTTGCCTCGAGGGTGGAAATTCGGAATCTCAAATAATTAATTAATTCTTACGACATGATTAATAGTCATAATAATTATTATTACATCATTAAAGTAAAATCAATTGGATTCTTTTTTGTTCAATTTAGGCAGAGTTGATATTTTTTGTTGCGTATGCAAATTTTTAATTCATATTTGAACAAGAATAAAAAAATTGTATTGAATTTTGTCAGAACTATGTATGAATATTTATTGTATGAAAATTCCATTCTTTCGTATGATATGGTCTAAAATTCTAGACCTCTCTCCGTCCCACCCTAAAATACGAACGTGCTAAATGAAAAACCCCTAACCCAAAATTCCCACATTCAATATTCAATAAATAATTCACTAACAACTCTGAGTCCTTTAAAGAAATAAAAATTTATTTTTCAATTATTTTATTTTTGGCGACAATACTTTAAATTCATTATGTATTGAGTTTCAAATTCAAAGACACAGTAATGTCAAAATGAGTACTTTAAAAATAGCAAATGGAATGGGAGAGGATTATGTGAAAATGTTTGAATTTAAATGGATTTTATGCGACTTCTTTTTGAGACACTTTAATAGACTTGAATGAAAATTTTATTCAGACAATATTTTTTGTTTTTTCTTAATAATGTTCAAGCTTTAAGATGATAATTTTTGTTGTATTCATTTGAATTTATTGAATAATTTTGGTACAGATGGGTGAACATGAAGTCATCAGCCATAGGCTTTTGATAATAATTTTATTTAAATTTTATCAATTGGAATGGTCAAGGCTATTGCTATGGAGAGAGCTAAAATGTAGGAACAATTTAGTGATATACAAAACACTGAATAAAAGTTCCTAAATTTCACAGACTATTGTACAGACATCATTTAAAGATGTTCCACTAAATCAAAACCTTCAGAAAGTTCAAGGTGCTCAAATTTCACAAACATAGTAACAAAACCTCTCAAAAAGTCCAAAATACACTTCACCTTCAGTCCCACTCACAAAAATTTACTTCAAAATTACTTTCTGTTATAAAATCTACATTAAACTATTCGTGCAACATAAAGTTTACAATAATTTATCTTCATGTGTCTTAGGTTACTCGAGCAGTTCTTGTCGATGCAAGCTTGCAGCAAAAATTTAAATTTTCTTACGTAAAAGTTTGTTTGCAATAAATTTTGGCCATTATCTTAAACTTTTCTAGCATTCATAATCATTTTAATTTATGTTTATGATTTTGTCTTCTAAAGACGTAAAATTTCTTGAGAATGTAGATAGATAAGATGTTGTGTTCATTTACGCGCTGTTATGTTGATTATTTTTCGAGAATGCTTATGAATAACTTTTGTTGGGTTCTTTTGTGGTTAAATTAAGTGACTCAGATGTGAATTATGAATGGATTTGTTTAACAAATTATGAAGGGGGATTTTATTTCATGAAATTGGATGGATTTGATTCATTTTAATAATCTAAAACTTAGCAATACTGTTCATTTTTATAATAATCTATAAGTTGAATAAATGTCAATGCTCTTTCAGCCATTTCTCTCAAATTTTCAATCTCATAAAGCACTCAAAATATTTACTAAATTTACCAGAAAAAAGTCATTTTTCCGTGACGTTAAGCATTGAAAATCACCTCCAAAAACCTGCATTGAGCCAACCAAAAATCTCTAGGAAAACAATATAAAGTTCATATTTGAGGGAATTGAGTATTTACACACAATCCAAGGATAAAATGGATTTTGTGATTGATCAATAAATTAAATAAATCATGACTGAGTCATTTCAGTTATTGAACTCAAGCTATAGCTTATCAGAAGTTGAACCGTACGGATAAATAAAGTTTATGTTTGTTCACGGATTTATGATGAATATACTTGAGTTTATGAGAACTGTGAATGTCGTGTAGAGGTGGAAATGATTTCAAAAATAAGAGATTAATTTGTGTATTTGGGATTACTTGGAAATTTATTTTAATTGAGTAAATAATTTCAGTTTCAAAATTTAATAACAAACAAAAAGACGCATTTTTTACCAACAGATTAAATAAATTAAATTAAAATAGTTTAAACGTGATTAGTTAATAAAATTATTAAATAGTAATATACACGAATTCAAATACCGAAAGAAAAGTGTCGACAATAAATCAATCAGTGATTAATTTAATTAAAAATTGATAAAACCTATTAGACAAAAGACAGCACAATAGAACAATTTTAAATTGAATTTAGAGCTTAATAAGTGAGTGTCAGTATTTAAATGTGATATGATTTAGTTGTTTCTTGGTCGTATGATGCATATATAAGAAAAATTGGCTCAATTATTAGTAGAATAAATGAGAAATCAAGTTAAAACTATAAGTTAATAAAAATAAAAAAAAAAAAGTAAAAAAAAATACTAATACACAAGAAACACGAGAGCGGGCAATATAGAGAGGTGAATTTTTATCGCTAGTGGTGAGCTTATGGTGAACTAATACCGAGAGGAGATAATTGTTAAAAATTCAAATCTAACTTTAACGGATAGTGATAAAACTTAATCAGAAGCAGATTTCAATCATTCCTCCTGAATCATATTGATTCTTATATCTAATAAGTTCATAGTGAACTGATAATTTGAAATATTAGTCATAAAGACTATAGATACTACATAAGTCATAAAGACTTGGAAATTTCTAGTCATAAAGACTAATTACAATTTGTTCATAGGAACAGTCATAACTTAAAATTATCAACTAATTTATTATTGAATAAACTCCTGGATTTTTTTTTTTTTTTCTCGATCAACAATGCCCTTGAAAAATGGAGCATCATCAAGCAAAAATCCGTCCAATAAAACCCGCACGAGAATGAATCAGCAATCGCAGGAAGCCAATTCTAAAAGAAATACCATCAAAGATATGTTTCGCAATCTCGACGCAAAAAGTTGTGATGACTATGATGATGATGATGATGACTCGATGTATGATTTCGCCAATGAAACAGTCGTGAAAGCAATTGTTGAATTACCAGAAATGTTAAGCGTACTGGAAGAAAGAAAGAGAATGCTAGAAGAAAGAAAAGAAAGAATATTAGAAATTAATGACAACACTGTAAAAGGTATTTTACTCGACCTAGTTGCTGATATCTCCAAATGCGTCGAAGATAGTGATAAAATTATTCAATGTCACAATGGCCTCCTTAAGCGTTTCAAAGATGATTCAAGCATAATCCAATCCAATCAGGCGACCATTAATAATCTCACTCGTGGAATCGGAAAATTAAAGGATGGAATGGAGGAGTTTGAGAGCAAGATGCAGACACTTGAAGTGAAAGATGATTGCCGACATGACAGTCACTTCTTAAATATCACGTTTGTTGACCCGAATGAGGCTAATGAAATTGAGAATGGTACAATAGGTCCCAAGCAGAAGTTTCTTCAGATTATGAATGTCTTAAAAATAATCCCACCAAGGGACATCATTGATTCAAACTTGATGACCGTTCGAAGATTCAGAAATGGGTCAAGGAAGCCAATGAAAATCTTGAAAGTCAGATTTGCTGACAGTGTCACAGCTGGAAAAATCTTCGCTCAATTCGTCAAATACAACAAAAGTCTTCAGGATCGTGGCACGAGAGATGATGTTAAGTATTTCGCTGAAATTCCTACAAGTAAAAAAGTTTGGATGTTAAAGAGAATTTGTCTTGAGCTGCAAAGGGAGAAAGTCTTACAAAATGTCCGTGGATGTGAGAGAGGAGTTCTTGTCTCTTATAAATGTGCAGATGAACATGACAGGAGTAAAGATGTTGTTAAAAGTGCCATGATTACATGTCAAAATGATATTGATGATTTGAGGATCAAACTTGAAGTTGCTGATGCCTTTGTTCCTGTGAAAGATAAATATAACGATAATTATTGGATCTCTAGAAGGAAGTCAGACGTAGACCTTAATGGAAAGCGTGGAAGGGAAGAAGAAGAAAATGATGAGCCAAATCTACCAAAAAGAATGTCGAATTCTCAAATGGATTGATATGAAGGAACACCAATTCAGTCACCACGCATGATACAAAATCTCAACGAATGTACAATTAAACAAATAAAAAATCATTTATTAAGGAATCAAACCACAGATTTTTCACTTTTATTATGGAATGTTCGTTCGATAAAAACAATGGAGAGATTCAATAAATTTAGAAATCACGTTTCTGAATTGGTGTGCAATCAAAATTCAAGTATTGACTGTTTGGCCTTAACTGAGTGTTGGATAGATGAAATGAAAAATTTTAATCTTTATGGACTTAAGAATTATAACAATGTTATTTTAACAAGAGACTCGAAAAGCGGTGGTGGAATAATTTTTTATGCTCGCAAAAACTATGCAATTGATGTAAAAAGAAAAATTGTTAACTCACATGTGGAAGCAATGGTCGTTAATATCATATCAAGGGAATGCTCTCAAACAATCATCATAATTTACAGGCCACCATCAGGAAATTTAACTGAATTTTATTCAATCTTTGAAGATCTGATTCTGGAATATGATGATCCAATTATTGTTGGAGACCTGAATGTTAACGGATTAGTTAAGAATAAATGTAAAGAGTATTGGGATTTGTTAATGATTAATAATTTTACCTTGGTGAATGATGCAGCCACAAGAAGTTGTTCTAACACTTTGCTTGATCATATAATTATTAATGAACATAAAAACATGGCGACGGTTTTCACAACTAAAAATATAAAATTCTCCGATCATAACATGGTGGTTCTGTTCTTGAGCAACGAAATTAAGCAGAAAAAATGGAAGCGCAAAGAAATCAATCGCATAGATTATGATGGCATCAAAGATCGTTTGACATCCTTAAATCTGGATTTAATTTTTGGACAGCAATCTGATGTTAATATTGCATGCTCACAGTTAATAGAATCTATCTCTAATTTAGTTGACACATCCAGAAAAATCTACAAAATAAAAGATTTGACTGTTAATGAAATTCCGCCATACGTTGACCAAAAATATATAGACATGACCAGGAGGATTAACAACATACATGATAAAATCAGAAAATTAAAATCAAATAATCTTCCTTTCAATCAACAAGAATTCAAGTTGATGGAACTGGAAGTAAATTTGAAGCAACATGTTGAAAAGTGCGCAAAAAATTACTACTCAAATCTCATATTAAGCAATAGAAATTTCTCATGGAAGGTGATTAACGAGATTACTGGGAAAGCAAGAAGAGATGATAAACTTACCTTAAAAATCGATAATAGTTTGATACATGATAATGAAGAAATTGTAAATGCATTTAACGAAAAGTTCAGTGCACGTGTATGTGTTGATGACGATGAAATTGCTCCTTCAATGAATTTTCTTGGTGATCCCTTAGAAAATAGCTTTATTCTGAATCATGTGGATGAATTTGATGTCAAATTGATCTTTGATGAACTTTCTGCCGCAAAAGCATCAGGGAGTGATAGAATTCCTGCAAAAGTATGGAAAGAAAATGCTAATTACTTTATCCCGTATGTTACACATTTAATAAATATGATTATCACCAATTCAACATATCCTGACATAATGAAAATAGCAGCAATAACACCAATTCATAAAGGAGGTGACAGAACCGACATCAATAATTATAGAGGAATATCTCTGCTACCAATATTAAATAAAGTGATTGAAAAAGTCATTTTTGGACAAATTGAAAGGTTTCTATTTAAGTTTAAGCAGTACGACGAACTTCAATTTGCATACAGACGGCATTATGGAACACAAGATGCACTATGCAAGTTCTTGAGCATTACATCACGAGCATTAGACAAAAATAAATTCGTTATCGCAGTGTTCTTGGATGTTGCAAAGGCGTTTGACAGTATAGGCCATAAACTTTTGCTGTATAAGATTGAGAAGATGGGAATTAGAGGAAATGCACTTGCATTAATGGAAAACTATCTAACGAATAGACAACAGTTTGTGAGAATCGGTCAAGATGTAAGCAAAATGAATGAAATCTTTGAAGGAGTGGCTCAAGGTAGCAATGGTGGTCCACATCTGTTCAATATGGTACTGTATGACATGAAATTTCTTGACACAAGCTCAAAAATAATAAAATATGCCGATGACACAGTTTTGATATTGACATGCGATCGTAATTCATCAACAAAACAATTGCTAATGCACGATTTAGAAAAAGTGAAGTGCTATTATGAGGATAATGGCTTAAAGCTGAATCTAAACAAATCCAAGTACATGATAATTGGAAATAAATCATTCACTGAACTTGATGATTATATGCTTGATAGCAGTATCGAAAAAGTTGAGAGCATGAAATACTTGGGAGTTTACATTGACAGCAGATTGAGATTTTGTGATCAAGCGGACGCGATTGTGAAAAAATTGTCTCAATCAATTAATGCGATGAATATAGTCAAAAACTACTTACCAGAGGATTTATTGCTACTTTTTTATCACTCCTATGTTGGATCTCATCTTTTTTATTGCGGATTTATGCTTTGTCGTTTCTCGGTTGATGATATTAATCGACTACAAAGAATCCAAAATAAATCATTAAAATTTGCATACAAATTGGAAAGAGGATATTCAACTAATGATTTATATACAAGGATTGCAACTGATATATTGCCAGTGCTTGGTATTGGATATTATAACTTACTGTTACTCGTCAAAAAGAATTTATTGTCTGGTCAATCTGAATTTGAAGAAATCCAGGAAGGAAGAAGATCTCATCAACTTAAATATCCTAGATACAGCAAAAAAGTCTTCGCGAAGGATTTTCTATACCTTGGACCTGTTGTTTACAATCAATTACCTGTGGAAATAAGGAAAATTAAACGCTATCACTTATTTAAAATTCAGCTTAAAAAATTTCTTTTGGAAAGAAAACAAATATTTTTGAGGGGAACTGCACTAAACATAAACAGAATATTTGAAATTTAACGGATTTGTGGAAATGATGCAAAAGAATTTTGAAATCCTAAAAATCGTTAATGTCATTGTTCTTATTAAACTGCTACTTACCATTGTTTTATTTTTAATTCCTGTGCGAGTACGTACACAATTTATCACTTATTATTTCAATTAATTAACGGACAAATGAATGTCTCGATATACACTTTTTTTTTGACTTTGTTTCTATTAATAATCCAGTAATTTGTTATTCATAAACTACCAATGTAAATATTTGTTATTTAACTACCCGTTGAGGGTGAATAAACTTATCTTATCTTATCTTAATTGCTTAAAGTAGAATTTTCTTATTTGAGTAAATAAACTGTATATTATGAGTAATTATTTCTAATAAGTTTGTTGATTACTCGTGCCATAAATTTCTAATGAATGATTCGAGTGATTTTTACGAAAATAACTAAAAAACAAAAGTTTAAAAAAAATCAAAAATTTTATAAATTATCAAATTACAGCCTTCGCAATAACCTTGAGTTATTATTCTCAAAAAATTTTCAAACTTCAAAAAAAAAATCAACCAGATTCAAAATTTCCCACAAACAAAGATCACCAAAAAAAAATTATTTTTTGTCAAATTCTATTTATTTCTTCTTAATCACCCAGCATCTCTTAATCATTAATTATAATCAAGGCATGAAAGAAGCAAACAGAAATAAGAATATCGAGTGGGTGCTAGGCACGAGGACAGCTAAAATTAAGAGAAAGAAAGAATCTAATTAAAGTGAAGCCCAATTTTTCGTGACTATACTGACGCCTTTATGCCAGAAAAGAAATTGAGCCTTTCCAAAAGAAAAAAAAAATCTTTTGCTGTATCGCGTGAGAGGAAAAATAAAATATATAAACAGATATAATAAAAATTACAAATCTCAGGGTATCTATCGTTAATGACAATTGCTGGAGATGATGAGAAAAGAAGAATTGGGGAAGTGACAAAAGTAAAAATAATTTCTCTGTTGTATCATAAAATATATATACACACACACAAGGAATGCGTAAAAGGCAAAATGAAACTGAGGAAATTTTCTCATTTCATTAAAAAATCCAGATGTAGTGGATTGGGTTGTTGGATGGATGTTCGATGTTTTGTGAGAATGAGAATTATTTATATTTTTTTTTTTTATATTGAATATTTTTTTTTTTCAAATTATTAAATTTAAGCTTTTGAAGATTAAAAAGTTGTGAGTTCAAATCCCAAAAAAAACTACAACTTTTTATACAAAATTTCATTAAATTAAGCAAAAAATCCTCAAATTCCAAACTACACCTTTCATACAATTCAATCACCACCATTCCAAACACAACATCCTACACCCTAAAAACACAATTAATCCACTCAAACTGGATTTACCAACATTCCATTTCGTGATAATATAATGAATGAGGATTTGATGATTGCTAGCAATTAAAAGCGTCGTCACGAAAGCAAAACGATGGCAAATAAGAAAATTTTCATCTTTTGCCTCCGCCATTTCCGCATTATTAAAAATAATTTTCAAGGAACACTTGAGACCGTAGCGGAAAAAAATAAAAATGTAGGAAATTTATTGTGAAAGAAATTATCATTATTTGAAGTAGCGAATTGAAATTAAAGATATTTATAGAATCAGTGATGGCCAACCGGTGTACCGCGGCACACTATTTAGTGTGCCGATTTTTTTTCGAAAAGTACCACGAGCCGTGTTCCACGTGCGGTTTTGGTGATGACTTAATCACAAGGTGTGCCGCGGCATAAAAAAAGGTTGGCCACTACTGTTATAGATAGAAATGCCCACAGATTTGTGAAGAATTTGCGTTGAAATTTGGAGGTGGAGATATTCTTGGAAAATAATTGATAAATAACTTTGATGAGATCTTGAAGCACTTGGTGATGTAAAAGAAGTCTTATAAATGATTCTGGGAAATTTTCTTTATTTCCGACAATTAATAAAATAAACTGAGTGTCATAAATTTTGAGATTATTGACATTAAGTATTTTAAGAATTACTTCCAAAAAATTAAATCAGGAATAATCACCATAAAAGGTAAAGAAAATTGAATTTGCATCCACAGCCTTTGAGTTTTAAAGCTCCTTTTTTTAAAGTAGCTTTACTAAATTTCAATTGACATCCCAAACTGAGTGCATCTACTTCCCCAATAGAGTAATAGCATTAATTTTTTTTTTTCAATTTCACTTCAATTCCTTCATCTATGTAGTTTTCAAATTCAAACATTCACAAGCACTTACTCTACAAAAAAAACTAACTTAAATTCTATCAAATCCTATATTCCCTAACGTGTGTCACCTTATTGACTCAAGATTTACTCCAGATCAATTTCACATTTCCCATCCACTCAAATAGTTCAAATAAATTTCCACATTCAGATTGAAGGGAAAAAAATCGAAACAGCTGATAAAATTTATTTAAGCAGCTGATAACATCACTTTTGTGTACGCGATGAATTTGAAATGAGAGAAGGAAAAACTTTCTTTAAAAAAATAAAATAAAATAAAAGTTTTTTCTTTGTGTGAGGGGAGAAAAGCGTTTGACACGTCGTGAAGACTTTTAGATTACTAAATTTTCCTCTGAGGAATGAAGTTGTTTTGGGAAATGAAATGACTTTTGTTGTTGTGAGAAATTTATCGGAAGTTGGAGCTTTTTTTAAGAAAATAAAAAATTGAAGGTTTATTTTGGGTGGATGGAGGGGGTCAAAAGTTTGGGAATTGTTTTAGAAGTTGGATGTATTTATGAAATGAGTTAATGAGTTCTACAATAAATTATTGCTTGAATGATTCAAATGGAATTGGTACAGAATGTCACAAAATCAGCAGATATAGAATTTATCAAATAAAAATTGTTTTTGCCAAAAAGTATGAGATAGGGTAAAAAATATTGAAATTCGTACAAAACGAAAAAAATTTTTTGAAAGTCCTGTAACTTTTATTGGAAGCATTGCTGATTTCCCAAATTTTTCCTACGACTTTGCTTGTATTCCAAATTTTTTTATTCGAACTTGAAAAGAGCAATTTGTGCAGCATAAAGCAGTAAAAATTCCACTTTATTTCAAATATTGAAATTCGTACACACAAATATTGAAATTCGTACACTCAAATATTGAAATTCGTACACCAAGTACTCACGATTTTTGCATCCAAAACTTGAGAAAAAATTAATATACTTGCTGTATTTTCATTTAAAGATGTTTTTGTTCATCCTGAGCAGCTTATTTATGCTTTAAAATTAATTTATTTAATTTGTTTACACAAAAACAATTAAAATTCTTCATCGCCTACTATTGAAATTTTGTACGAATTTCAATATTTCTTCTGTACGAATTTCAATATTTGGAATGAAGTTGATTTTTTTCGTATAAGCAGTGCTAATTGATGCCTTGAATTAATTTAATTGGAAAGTAGAGTTCACGAGCAAAGTCATAAGATCTTAACATATGGACAATCTTGAGTTTAAAGGCAATTTTTTCAAGTCTAAAAATTGTGAAAAAAAATTTTGTAAATTTGTTCGTACGAATTTTGGTTTTGTACGAATTTCAATATTTTTTACCCTATTTAGCTTGAAAGAATCACAATTTTATAAAAATCCTCAATTAATTCAATATAAGTTCTTTTGAAATAAATTCCAAGACTTCTAGCAAGCAAGCAATCCTATCAAAATTTACTGAGAATTTTCTTTGAACCAAAGTTTCAGCAAATTTAATGACTTTTCAGAAATTCAAAACTAAGGAAAAAAAATCACTTTATGCAAAATTCTTAATTTCTTCTGAATTTTTCTTCAAACATAAATTTTTTTCCCAAATTAAACAACTGCAAATGAAACCACTCGAAAAAATTTAAGAAATTTAATGAAAAATTCCGTGTAAAAGAATCTCAAAAAAAAAAATATTAAATTTACAAATAAAATTCCAAGCTCCGCGACAAGTGCCCGTAAAAATTTTTTCTCGCAATTTGGCGATGAAAATAGAATGTTTATGACTTTGACTTACAAAATAACGTGATAGTACTGCGAATAAGATTAGTTGACTTTTTTTGTCTTGTTCTTTGTGTTTCTCGCCTTAAATCCTCTTAATGGTGTCGAATTTTAAGATTTGTTAAGCACTTCATTAAAATTATTTATTTTCACTTTTTCTGCACAATCAACACTAAATTTTTTCTTTTCTTTTTTAAGGTTGCTGAGATTAGGAATTAATTTGAATTAATTTGGTGGAATTAATCACTTGAAAAAGATTTTTTAATTCTTGATGATTTTTTTTTTGTCAAAGATTGCTGACTTTTTAATGCAAATTTAAATTTTAAAATTTAGATTTTTAAAAAAAACTCGTAAGTTTATTAAAAGTTTTTTATTTATTTCTTTTTGTCAATTTTAATTTTGTTATCAATCAAACTCAACAATTTCTTTAGATTCTTTAGAAATTTTAATAATTAAATCAAATTATTCTAAAAATATTTTCTTCAACCCCATCCACGTGTAAATCAACAATTAATTTTTCCCACGTTCAACTTTTTAAATCTTTTTTAAAAACGTAAATTTTTCTCGAATATTCAATGTTTATTGTTATTGTATTTTGTAATTATAGCACTTTTTACAACGTTGCATGAATTTGCATACAATTTTCATCTCTCACACTTAATGAAATTATCATATTTCTCTTTTAGTATTAATTTACATAAGACGGGCTTTAACACTTTATTAAGGATTATTTTGATGAAATTTTAATTTTGAGATATTAAATTTTTTAGCTTCGCACTTTTTTTTTGATAAATTTGTTTTTTATTTTTCGTACAGTTTTAGTTTTTTTTTAAATTAAAATTTTATTATTTTATTTTTTGGGTTAAAAAATAATTTTTGTTTTTTTTCTAAAATTTAATGCTCACAACTTTTTGTAAAAAAATATTCAACTTAAAAGCAGCACGAATTATAATTTTTATTTAAATATTTTTAAATTTAAACAAATTTTTTTTTTATGATAAATTCGAAGATTTCGTAGACTTAAAATATATTGACATTAATTCAAACACTGAAATTTATCATATTTTAATAAATTCGAAATTTTTTAGTTCACTTTAATTTTTTTTCACTTTTTTGAGCTGAAAGTTGCTTCAAATATTCAATATGTTATGTTTTATTATGATAATCCTTTAATTTATTTTTAGTTGTCAATTAAACAGCTTTAGTTACGTTTTTGAAATTTTTCATATTTTAATCATTTCTTGATAAAAAATTTAAATCCATTTTTTTGACACTTAGAAATTTTCAACACTTTTAATGATTCAAATCAGTTCATTCAAACACAATTGTTTCATCAATCAGAAAATTTTTATCTGTAACAGACCAAAAATTCTCAAACTAATAAAAATTCTACAAGTCAAATTGAGTCTTAATTGAATGAATAATTTAATTTCAAACATTCAATAATTTTCCATTCTTATTTCACATTCAAAATCCAACAATAAAATTCACTTCTCTCAATTCTCAGATTCACAATTTAAATTCCTTTTCTTATCACCCTCTCCGGATGAGTGAGTGGCCGGATGGAAAATTAAATTTTCTAAAAGAATTTAAATTTTTTTTCGTCATCATTTTTTTGTGTATTTGTGTGTTCAGCGGATATAAATTGGTCTTTTTGACAAGAATTCATGCCAAAATATTTTTATTATCTCTTCCGCATATTTTTTTCCATCCTCAATAATGAAAAAAATTTAATTCAGAATTTTAATTTTTTTCAACTTCTTTTTTGGCAATCACAGAAAAAAATTAAAAATTTATTTCAATTCAACGCGAAATTCGTTTTCACATTTGATCTCCACGACCGTTTTGATGAAACTAAAATCAACATAGGAAATTTTCTGTTGCGATGCTTGTGAACTTGACTGGCTTTTTCTGTACCAAATTTTATTTTTTTTTCTTCTTTTTTTGCAATTTTCCCACACACAATTTTCATCTTTTTCTCGCATTTTTGCTCTGACTTGATGAGAGAATTTTTGTGTGAGAGAAAAATGCTTTTGTGAGAGGAGCGGTAAGGGATGCTGTGATATTACTCTTTAGGGTGAGATTTTTTAATTGATTGAGAGGATTTTCATTCAGAATGAATTTTCTCACATTTAAAGTACACTGTCAAAATTTGTATTGAGTCTCTCTTGGATGCATATGAAGTATCTCTTGATACAGCAATGTGAGACATAAATATTGAAATTTTTGAAGTTTGTATGCACTTGTTTGTGATGCATTCTTTGAACGTTTTGATTTTGAATATAATCATTGGTTTTAATCATCCTTGAAAGTGTGAAATTTTTTCACGACATTCTTAGTCATTTTTTTCGAAAAATTTTTAGACAAAAAATTCTACAAACCCAATAATATCTCACTTAAAAAGGAACAGATTGAATTTTGTGTCTCGTACCTCAATTTAAGAAACATTGATACTCATATTAACATAATATATTTTTCTATACATATTACTAAATAGGGTTCGTTCACTTGGTGAGTTCACTTTTTAAAAGGGAGGTCTAAGATTTTGTAACAGATCATAAGGGCTTCAGTTATTACGTTAGGCTAATATTCGGGTTTTTTAATCACGTGTTAGAACAATAGACCGTAACAAACTCTCGGATCCCCCTCCCCTTTCAGAGCGTTACGTAATAAATCAACGGCCCCATCCAAAAAATTTCTTTGTACAAAAAACGTAACAAGGGGTGAAATAGTCGTTTTTGTATAAATTACTAAGTCCATATTTATTAAAAATTAACTATTACATTGCTACAAATTAGAGTTGAAAAGTCAAATATCGTGGAAAATCCAAAGGGGTCGCAATGTTAAAAATTCGCCAACTTAGATTAAAATTTGACTGGCAACAAAAATTTTTGATTTAAAAAAAAATTTGTATGCAAAGTGAGAAAGTGTGCCATGATGAGAGAAAATCAAAAAAATTTGTAATGATTTTTTATTCCTCTTTTCTACAATATTAAGCTTTTAAACGACATTTGGAACAAGCCTTACAACAGAAATGACTTCATTTCCAAAAAATATTGTCCAGAACCTTCAAAAAATTAAATTTTATTTTTTTTCATGGCACACTTTCTAACTTTCCATACAAATTTTTTTTAAAATGAAAAATTTTTGTTGCCAGTCAAATTTTAATCCAAGTTGGCGAATTTTTAACATTGCGACCCCTTTGGGAAAATCTACCAATTTAATTAAAGTCAACTTTGTTTGATGTGGAAACCCTAAAGTTGAGTGAAAATCAATCTTTATTGTTTAATCTTTAAACACCAACGCTCAGTCAATCAACCAACATAAACAATACAATATTCTGATGTATTCAATGAAATCCCACAATCCAACATACACTCTTTCTCTCTACTACCACAATATTTCCCGAGAAAAATCAGTAAACAAGTCAGCGTATAAAAATCGTAAAAAGCATTTCAATTTCACTTCACTTTTGTATCCCATTTCTCCTCCTCACTGTCGACTCTCCTTCCACTTCTTCTTTCATTTAATTTCTTCGAATAACAATAAATGTCTATCCATCTATACCGAATAAAGGAAATTATTTATATATCGACACATTTAAGTGTTCAGGAGGCTGAAAAAAAAAACAAAAGAAGAAGAAAACGACGAAGAAAGAAACATTTTCATTCCTCAGACTGAACAATGAGGAAGGAAGGAGGAAAAAGTAGTTGCTTAATGGTTTTCGGTTTTTCATCTCATTTAACAAATAGTTTTTTATTTCAATTTATAATTTATTAGTATTGGTTAGTGGAAGTGATATTTTTGGCATCATTGTTTTTTCATTTGAAAAATTATATTTTTGTACATTTTTTTTCTGTGTTTGTAGCTCAAATTGAGATGTTTTTAGTATTGGACATAAAATTATATATTTTTTGTCTTATTGATTTTACTTGTTCCAATTCAGATGACGGAAATAGAAGAAAATGAGAAGAGCTATGAAAATGTTTTCATCTTGATCAGAAATTTATGGTTTTTGTCACCAAGTTTTTTAAGGTATTTGCTATGGAATTATGAGATTAATAGACTATAAATGTAGGTTTTTGGGTTATTGGCTGCTCGTTCATCAAAATGCGCTTTTATGGTGTGTTTATTTGGTGGCATTTTATGAATTTTCAAGTATCTAAATGCATCCAAAAATCATCAAAAAATTCAATCTTATAAAATCAAAAATGATTGATCATAGCACCTTTCAAGCAAAAAATCAACCCTGCCTAGCTAAATCTAACAATTAATTAATCCATTAATGAACTTCTTCCCCAAATTATTCCCATACTAATTTATAACTTCCCAGCAACACAATTAATCAACACTTAATTTTCATCCAATAACTCATTCAACTTCCTTTCCACAAAACACAAATTTCACTTCCACTTTCAATTTTCATATTTCATTTCTGGCTTGTGTTTGGCACATGAAAATTTATTTTTGTATGCCACAAAATTTAAAATTAATTCGTCATCATTAAAGCAATAATAACAATCCACAACAATATATAAAATACAATACTTTAGTCCCTTAAGAAATAAATCAACAAAATTCTTTCGTGAACACAATTTTAAAATGAAAATTTTGAGTAATGTCTGGAATGTCGTATATTCTTCCACTTCCTCTGTTTTCAACATTTATAATTTCATTACAATAAGATTTAAGCTTTATTTTTGTGTTGTGTGTGTGTGTGGAGGGATGTATGTACTTTTCTTCTCACTCACAAATTGTATTTCCTTAAAATGTGCAGAGAAAATTATTGTGTGTTTGTATTTACACAAAGAAGAACAAGAGAGTTAAGAAGAAGTGAAATAAGGGGGGAAAATAGTGACAAGTAAGGAGATTCAAGTCAGAAGGGATCAGGTCATTTGAATACCTACTGATTAACAAATTTTCTAAATTTTTGGTGTATCTGAGGTGTCTTAAACTTATAAAATAATCAATTAATGAACTGAGAATTTTAAACAATTTTTGGCAGTTACTACTGCCACTAACCCAAAAAAACTACCATTACTTGTCTAGTACGTTCAAAATTCACAAATCTATAAAAATTTTAATTCAATCTCCTATCGAAAAATGCACGCCATTCAAAAGATCATAAAGCTATTAATTTGTCAATAAACTTGACAAACTGCCACCCACATCACCATCAGAAACCGACAACATTACAAAAAATTATGCTCAAAAAAAAAACACATAAAACCAAAAATAATTTATGATTGTTATGGTAAATTAATTTTATTGTGAAAAGATATGGAGCTCGCCTCTTATTTATGTACTCTTTTAGTGCCGGAGTTTTAAAAGGACAAAGGAGCATAAATTTCTTCCTTTTTTTCAAGTCTACTCTTTTACTTTCCTCTCATCTCCTTCTTCATGTTTCTTAATTTTATGTTTTTGGATTCAAATTGTCTACGAGCTTGGAAATGAAAAGATAAAAGAGTCGAATGACAATGATGATGATGGTGGTGTGTGGTTGGTCCGTGGATGGGAATAATGGTACAAACGAAGGATTTTCTTATTATACATACATCAAAAATGGAAACGGCAGTTGGAAATAAAAGGAAAGGAAAAAGCTTTTATTTTTATGTGAATGTTTTTCATTGTCTATGAACTATGTCGCTTTGCATGTTAAGTTTCTCTCTTTTTTTTCTCCTTACCAATTCAGTGTGTATATGCGGAAGTGGATATGTATATGCCCATGGATATGTGAATTTTACCACAAGTAAGTAGTAAAAGCGAAAGAGCTTCCTTCCTTTGCAATTTATTTTATTCGTTTTTGTACTTCTTGATGGCCTTTGTAGCTGCTGTACCTGATGTGGGAGATTTTGAGAATTTTGAGCTGTCGGTTTGAGCTTGGAAATTTTGTTCAAGTTGACATGGATTTTGGAAAGATTGCAAAGCGAATTATTAAGCATCGAAAAAAGAGGTTTTTGACTAATTAAAGAATGGAGACTCGTTAAGAATGAGTTGGTCAAAGGATTCAAGATAAATTTCTGTTTTTTAATCAAAATAAATTTTTTTTGACTTTAATATATGGCTCATAAAAAGGCGAAAATTCCTACCAAAAAGGATAATATTAACTGAATTTTTAGACTATCCCAAAAAGCGCAAATCGGTTAATCGAAAGGCTGTCCGACTCCAAGCTGACATGATTCTGGCACTGTCTCGGATTAAAATCGAATCCAGTTTCGTTCCAGAGTCATATCAGCTTGAAGCGGGATAATTTTCTTAATTTTAAATTTCTAGCTTAAAACATCATAAAAATTCGAAATTTAATTTCAATTTTCACCCTTAAGCTATAGAAGCCTTGATTTCAACTCATAAAGTGAAAATCACAAAAACTGCGTCAACAAAATCTAAAATTATAATTTCAAATCCATACTTTTTCCTCATAATCATCATTCATCTTACATGCGTACGATAATTGAAATTCACATCATGTTCGATGTAGAATTATAATTAAAAACAATAAATTTGCGTAAAATTTTCAAATTTGAGATTTTTTGGACAATTTTTTTACTATTATTATGTGGATCTTCATTATGCCATAAACGAGGATGAGGTTACCATTTTATTATTTTATATTATTCATGCATGAAATATCTCATATTATTAAATATGATTTATAATTATGGCTTGCATCCATTTAAAATAAAAGCAATAACAATACATAATTTTATCATAAACTCATGTCTGATTATGCATGTTTTGATTTCAATTTTTTGATGCATAAATTTTCCTTTTTTTTATCGCTATGAAAATTTTGTCTTGGCAATATATCAAAATGGAAGTAAATCTGCTGTTTGGGGAGAGGGATGGATGGGAGGATATGTTACCTTCTATATCTGTGCTTTTTCTTCTGCATGCGGTAATTTTATTCAATAGACTTGAAATTTAGCAATCATTTTGGCAAGTTAATGGTTACAAATGATTTTTTATTGTGTGGATTATTATTGGATCATGCTTATGGTCATCTTTTGTTGGCTATAGAGCTATACCTTCAAAAAAGATCCTTGAATATAAATTCTATTTGGGGTTGCTCAGCATGAATGTTATTGCTGCCTTTATGACAATAATAAAATCAAAAAACATCAGATTTTTAAATGTTAATGTCCTTAAACTCTACATGAAGTCTGATGACCTTAGAAACAGCAATTAAATTGTTCCTTCGTCATTTTCTGCTAAATTATTTTGCACAAAAGATTACTAGCCTATTTGTCTTCTTTGTCATGTCACAACATGCTCATCTTCACATAGTTACACAAAATTTTGACAAAAAAGACTTTACCAAAATGACTTGTAAGAAAAAATTGCTCAACGACCCGAAAAATTTCTCTAAAATAATTCTAAACAAAAGAAACAAGTTCATTGACATACAATTTAATAACGATCCAATTCACACAAATATTGGCATGTTTTTTTTCCACTTGCCTCAATTTCAAGCATATTTTAACTAAATTTTATTAGTCCTTTTGTTATTTTCGACCTATTTGATCGAAGTTGTGAATTTTATTCGATTCTTTTTCATTTGATTGAATTGCGGGTCACTTACGCTTTAATGAACTTGTACTAATGAAAATTATTGAGTGTAAAAAGGATGTAGAGGATGAGAGGAGAAATTTCCAATGGGTTTATTTGCCGGTCAGTTTATTATAAATTGTAAGCTTTTGAGTAGAGTTCATTTGCCTTAAAATTACTGCAAATTAATTAAATATTTTGTAAAGATTCTTTATTGAATGAAGTTTTGTAATTGACGTGCATTATGAGGCTTCTTTTGATACAAAATGAAATGAGTTATATTTTCATTAATTTTCTGTGATTTTCACAGATTTTCATCATTTTTTAACCTTTTTTTTTATTAATTTTTAGAACATTATAATTTCAAAAAGTTGGTAAAATTTCTTCTTTCCTTTGCAAAACAATACGTTCAAAAATAATTTTCACCAAAACCGGACTGAAAAATAATCCATAAATAACTTACATCCCATGCATTATTCTCAAAGGAAAGCTCTCTCTCTCTCGCATTTCATCATAATTTGTTTTATCCAAGATTGCTTTCATTATCTATTTATCCTTTCGACCATAACCAATTCATTCATTCGTTCATTTACATTATGCTTGAATTTTAAATAAATTCTTCTTGCTTTTTTTGAAGAGGACAAGCTTTTTTTTATTCTTCAATTTCTCTCGGATGTATGCCCTTCCGAATGGACCCTTTTTAATTGCTGTATCATCGTAAATGCTTTTCTAATGTAAATTTGATAGTAAAAATGTTGCTGTATTGTAGGTTTGACTGTGAAGGCTTTTGTTATGTTTGGTTGGCTTCATTGTTATTTAAATTTTGGTGTGAGATAAGCGTGCAGTGAGGATTTTACTTTAATAATTTAAAAAATTTAAATCTATATATTTTGATCTGAAGTTTAAAAATTAAGGAGGTTTAGCTAAAATAGTTAAAGTATTGAATGGCAATTTTAAAGATTGCACGATGTGAAGGAATGAGTTCAAATCTTACCAAGCAATTATTCAATTTAAAGTCAGACATACTCCCCCACCTACGTTTTTATGTCTAAAAAACTATTAATAAGCTCTTTGAAATGTTCCACCCCAACCCTTTTCAAAAAAAATTCAATTCCAGTCTCTCATCCGTCGTCCTCGGTGCCAATTCTTTCAAAACATAATAGACCTTTCCTCACACACTTAAAAAAAATTTTTTTAATTAGAAATCTGTTCTCCCCTTCTTTTTTTCTAACCCATAATTTTCATCTCCTCTTTTTTTCTTGTTCCTACTCCACTTGATATGGAATGGAATATTTAAATAAAGTGTGAGAATTTTTTTAAATAACAATGAGGTCAATTAGGGTAACAGTTGAAAATACTCAGCCATGAGCAAAACAATCATCATGAATTTGTATAAATTGAAAGAAAAAGTCTGTGTATGGCATATGAAGACGACAATTGTTGTGCGATTTTTTTTTTCATTCTCACAGACCATGACGGCAGAGTTTATGCTTTCATTGAAAGTTTTTGAGAGTTTTTGGATATTTTTGAGAGAGAAAAATAAATTTTGGCTCTCAATTTTATGTCCTGTGCTAAAAATTTTCACTATGTACTAAAAAATTGACTCTCTAAGTTGTAGATTCTGAGAGAGATTCTCATTAAAAAAATTCATTGATAAAGTAAGTCATCATTAAATTCCAAGAATCAGCAATATAAAAAAAACTATGTAAACATTCAAAACATACACATGCTTTGATTAAATAGTTTTTTTTCTGAGAATATCCATTCGTATTATGAGGAAGGATTTCAATTGCATCATGTATTTCTCAGAAATTTATACAGTTCACAAGCACAATTTTGTTATGTCTAGCAGCTTCAATTCACGAGAAATCAATCCAATTTTTATTTCTTTGAACTACAACAAAGTTTATTGTTTAGCTATTCAATTTCTTAAGATTTACAGACACCTACACATCGCAATGATTTTATCACAGTCTTCAACAATTTTGTCCATTCATCTATAAACTGATGGTTTTTCGCCCATGCAACTGTTTTCCTCAATTTGATGGCTTTTAGTGTGTCCTCAATGTAGGAGTAAAAGCAATAAATACATTGACAATGGAATTATGGGATTCTTTTAAATAACTGTGCTTCAGCGTGAATGGTAGGTAAAAAGTTTACGTCCATAAAGAAGCTTTAAACTTTTGCATCAAATATCAGAAATTTGATGCAAAAATCTTAATAACAAAACAAATTTCATGCCAATCCATCTTACACGATCTTCTTAGAATATTATTCTATCATAAAGCATCTTCCATCAATCATTCTTGTATCTGAATATGTTCGAATATTGATGTTTATAGATTTTCATTTTTTGTCGAAATGGATCGATATGCAAGAAAATATATTCTCAGAAAATTATTATTAAACATTTTTTTTTTTTCAAGGATGAATATTTTTCAAGATAAATAGACGTGAAGTATGAAGTATGATATGCTCATATAAAATCCCACAAACATCCTGAGAATTCACAATGATGGCGTATCTACCTAGGTCGTATCTAAACAATGATTTATAAACCAAAATATAAACATTCGGCAGGAAGCAAAAACAATTTTTTTGCCATCCTTGCTGTTCTGCTGAATAAAATGTTTCTATAATTAGGGAAGTATTGGTGGAAAATTTTTTTAACTTCCTGCTTAATAATCATGTTGTTTTAACACTAAATTTAATATTAGGTTAGAACTAAAACAATATTCAGACGATTAAGTTTGTTTCGAAGTTTTAAGAGGATTAAAAATGAGGCAATAGGAAGTGAACTTTGAAACATTGAAATTTTTTATTAAGAGATAAAATAAAAAATTCATAAATGAATTTTTTTACAAGTTGTTCTTAATTCAAGATTTTCACCCATTTACATTAACCCACATTGAATGACATTCAATAATAATTATAATGTACAATATCCTCCACACATACATCGTATGCATCATGAATAGTTGTATGGTGAATTTTATAAAATTAATGCTTAACACTATATAATTTTTTTCTATATCAAAAACTGCATTTATAATAAAATATGAGCAGAAAGTGAAGTCAATATTCGAGAGAGTTAAGGATGTAGAAAGTATTGTATAATAAAATTTATAAATTTATCGATACAATGAAATATTCAGTTATAAAAGGATAAAAAAGGATGAAGTTGAAAAATTTGTGACTAAAACGCATTTTTTGGGGTTTTTAAACTGTTTTTAAGATGAGATTAGCGATTGAATTAAGCAAAATTTCAGAAATTCGGCTACAAATTTTCATTCAGATATTATTTTTATTGATTTTTTATTAAAATTTTTTCTAATTTTTGGATGTGACTGCCACTCAATTTAAGACTCTTTTCCTCTCAAAAAATTGCATAATTCTAAACAACCCCATTAAAGGATCGGCTCTATCTCATCTCTAGCTTAATATTTAGCATTGTATCATAATAGTTTGCCCTTATTTCAAAACTACACAGAATCGATTGTTAAAGAAGTAAAAATGTCTATATTTTATTGAGAGATTGCCACTTCTCCTCTCTTTCCACTGCAGAAGCTTCATATTTTTTATTTATGTGAGAGTAGATAGAAGAAGCAAAAAAAAAATCGTAAATGCTACAGCTTTTGTGTTACTTCCATCCTAGAGGGAATTATTCGGAGATAGAAATGCAATAAGAATGATTACATGCTTACTTGCTTTTTCTTAAGCAATTATTTTTATAGGAAAATTGGAGTGCTTGGGTCATTTTGATAGCGATTCAACTTAGTTTGGTGGATGAAAAATTGTTTAATTTATGTTTTAGCTGACTGTGTTTGTGAGAGTTAGAACTACTCGATGTCTTAATGTCATTCAAAACATTTAAATTAATTGGACAACATAAAATTCCTGGGTTCAAGTCTCTCAAATTAAAATTTTTGAAAAAAAAATCTTAATGCATTTCTAAGAAGCAATTGGAATTTAAATTGAACAATGACTTAGCTGAGATCATTTTCAATGCTAAAGTTTACGTTCACAGAAAATAAATTGAATCCATCATCCATCAAATGCGCTTCCAAATCAGTCCACCAAAAAATTCAATCAAATTCACAAACCAAAAACTTATTCTCGACCATTAAAGCTTATACGTACGTGTCTGTCTGTGTATGAAGAGAAACAATTTCTTTTTCATAATTTACAGCATAAGATCCGATCATGAGCTTCTCACTTTACTACACTTGATTTATGATTGTGACGTAAAAAAATTTTTATTTTGTATTTAACTTCATCCAATTCTTTTATATGCTTATGTTCTCATTCTTTTTTTGATGTCATGTAGCTGCATGCACAAGGATTCTTTGTATCGTGTGAGCTTATTCAAAATTCATTGCCATTTAAAGGAAATAGGGAAATGAAATGGAGGGAAAAGCATAAAGGGTAACAGATGATATACGGAGGAAGGAAATGACGAAGAATTGCATGTTGCTCGTGCCTTTTGAATAATAGAACTGACAGCTTTTGTGTTTATGACGTTTGAGTTGTATTTGTTGCACATTTTATGTGGATGTTGAAATTGAGAGATGAATGGATAAAACAAAAAGGAGTGGGAATTAATAATAAACAAGTAGAATGCGTAGGAAAAGTAATTACAAAAAGTTATTAAAATGATCTGCGATAAAAATAAGTTGAAAATTTGAAAATACATATTCAGACCAAATTAGAATTTATAAATTTATAAAAATAGATTAATTAAAATTTTAGACGAAATGCCAATCATTTACGATTTAAAATATTTTTCATTCATTGAATATTATTTACATTTTATCGTAGATTGACTCAATTAACCTACAGCCATAGCGTACTCATTCAATTAGCATTCAAATTGAAAGAAGGTATTTTAGGTTAATTTTAAACTTTTAATTTTGAAATTTTTCCAAATTTTCCTACTCAAAATACCCACAAATTAAATTGAATTTTGTAATGGAAATTAGTAAGTAAGTAAGAAAAAGTAAGTAAGTAAGAAAGGAAGTAATGGAAATTACTAACATGGCAACAAAATTCTAAGAATTAAAAACTTTCTCTCAAATGCTTTAAACCGTTTACTAAATTACAGACGAGTGTATTAAATTCAAATAAATTTTAAATTCCATGAAAAATATTGCTTGTGCAAGAAAAATCGATGTCATTGAAGGAAAGAACTTTCAGTAAATTAAAAATTAAATTGCCACTATTTATTATTATTACTCTGAGACAAGCAATTTTAGTGACATTAAAAGTTTTCTTTTCGTTTATAAAAAAAAAATTGTAACAAGTAGGCAATTATCTCAGCAATCAAAAATTGTCACGCATTTCATCGATAATGATAATGAAATAAAACTCTGGATTGAATTACTTCTATTTCAAAACATTCAATCCTCTTTCAAAAAATACCTGCTAAAACCCTCAATCTAACCATTCAAGCACAAAACGAAGACAACAAAAGCGAAATAAAAAAACAATCTGGTTCAGAAAAAAAATCAGAAAAACTTTGTTTATTATTCATGTGGTTTCTAAACTTTTCTTCCTTTTCATTGCTTTGTTTGCTTCTTTTTGCCTCGTGTACGGGAGCAGATCATAAAATAACATTAAAATGTGGACCAAAGCCTTCCTACTTTTTTTTTGTGTAAATCACGTTGCTTTTTGTTAAATTTATAACATTTATTAAAAGCTTTTTGGGGCTGTTCGGTGAGATTGGTTTGTTGGATGGAGGAGAAAATTTTGTGGAGAAACTGGATAGGATTAAAAGATTGATGTATTTATTGCTTGAAGTGTTAATTGACAAAATAATTGAAATTGAAATTTTTTGACTTTTAACGGTTTTTTTTAAATTCAAAATTTTTAACTCAAAAGTTTTTTTTTATTTGAAAAATTTCACAAAATACTACATCGTTTAATAATTTTCTTGCATTATTCACATTCATTTATACCTCACACATAAATTTAACAGACGTCATAGTGTTGAAGTGTTAGTTCCACTAAACAATTTAATTTACAGCCTTATGTGATATTCACCCACTTTAAATATAGAATTGCAAAAGTTTTCTTTTTCCAATTTAACACTTTTACTGTGACTGCAAATTGCTGTAAATTAGTGCTCAACTATAGCTTTGTAATTCAGCCAACTATAAAGTCATTTCATTTTCTTTTGTCGACATTAAAACAACTAACAAAAAAAATTATTTTTTGCAATTTATTTTCGTGTGTGCACTCATTTGTATAATTGCATTTGAAGTCAGTCCGGCAAGACTGAAAATATCATATTGTGTGTATGTGTGTTAGCTTATGAGGTTGAATTGAACTCTTCATCATGGGTGTAGTGTTTCTTGTTGTTGTGCCAACTGAAAAATATGAAAAGATACTGAAAGCTGGTAGACTTTTTTTTTCAAAAGCTGAACTTTTTTTTTGTGTGTCACAAGCTCATGTCCACATTTCTCATGTCTTTGTATCTACAGGAATTTACAACGCTGATATTGTTTCAGCTGCAAAGAATTACAATATTCCAGCAGCGAGACGAAATGACTTGAACGCAGCTCCACCAGATGTAAATCCAAATGCAATTTTGAAGATGGAAGTGGAATTGCGCGATAAAAATCAGCCAGCAAAGAGACGTGCAAAAAATAAAACAAAAGCTATAGACATGAATGTTGGGAATGGAAGTAATGTTGATCTTCCTATGGAGAAGGTATAATGGGATAAATTGCTAAGCGACATGTGATGTATGCTTATTGTAATATTTCCTGTAGGGAATTTAGTTGTTTTTATCATTTTAATGAAAATATTCTTTTTTTTTTTGTTTTTTAAAACCTGGAAAAATAAGAATCTGATGTCATAATATTTACGTTTTATTCATTTTAATTGAAATAGATATTTTTCAATTATTTAATGGATTTAAACATTTCATCAGTTGTGAATTTTCTAGAGAATTTTAAACAAATTTTTATAAATTTAAAATTTCTGCACATGCATGTCTACAATAAATCTCATTTTGCTCGTTTTTTACATGCTGAACATCATCCATACATTTCAAAAAAAGATCCTTGACGATTTACTAAAAAAACTCGAAATAGAGCATGTTGCATGGTACAGCGATAAGACAGGAAATTATTTTCAAGTAATCTTTCCAACAACCTCCGGTGAGCCATGCGAAACGACTTTACATTGTCTTGTTGAGCTTGGAATTGGAAAAAAATATAATTCGTCAGTAAGGTAAGGACTTGTTTATGGTGGAGTCCATGATGAATTGGGTTTTGACTTAAGAGAAAATTTCAGTTTTCCTATGGAAATTGAAATTTAATTTTGACTTAAGGCTAAAGAAAAAAATGTTCTTAAATTCTTAAAAAAATCAACAAATTCACGCTTTTTGTTTTGAATTTTGGACATCTTAAAGGAATTAAAATTAATTTAAAATTATGTAGAAACCCAACCCATCTAATGTGACAACCTGACACACATAAACCGCGGCAACATGTATGAAGATTGAAAAGAAAAAAAAAGTTTCACACCATGCTTTAAAAATTCATAAGCCAGTGCAAAAGAAATTTTCAATGCATAGTTGAATATTTTTCATTCCCAATGTTTCTTTTTATACAGCATATTACCATGCAGTGTCAGTTATGATGCAACAAATGATAATTCCAACGAAGAAGATTACGGGTAAAATAACAAAAAAAAAACTTTTTAATTGAAGTCAACATTTGTAATTTTTGAAAATTTAATTAAAAATTTTTATCTTTTTCACCACAACAAAAAAAAATATAATTTTAATTAGTGACGATGCTGAAAACTCAAAATGGAATGATTTTGTTGAGTCAATAAAATCTAAATTGACTGTAAAACAAGTCGTTGATGGCGTGAGATCTGGTGGAAGTTTAACATTCGACTATTTACTCTTGATTGTTACGGCTGAGTAAGTTTTTTGTGCTTTGTAACATTTTTTTGCTTGCATCCTTCCTGCATTGATAATTAATGAGTTTTTCCTTCTCTCGTTTATGTTGTTTTATTCTCAGTTCACTTGCCGCCTTGGGACTCGTTGAGAACAATGGTGAGGACAGACATTCTTTTTGAATTTTTTTTAAGTACTTCTGAGACTTTTTTTTATTATTATTGTTGTCCTTGAAATGAGCGGGGTAGAGCTTTTTTCTCGTTATTTTTTCAGGGATAGAAATTTACATTTCTGTTACATTATTCAAGTTGTTGAATGGTTTTCTTCAGTGGGGTTGGTTGTAAGTGACGTCAAGCTTGAAATTTTTAAAATTATTGAAGGTTTAATCTAGAATCAAAAAATTCAATATGATTTTGATCAATTTAACAGTCTTGAACCCAAAAAATATTTTTCTTGGTGTACGTCACTTACGAACAACCCAAAACAACTCTTAAATTTTCAAAACAAAGTCTCACATTCTGCAGCACTTCTCACATTCCTTTCAAGCATTCCTTAAATTACATTTCCTCATAACTCGCTCCAATCCCTGTGTCCTTGATCCAAGTTAGCGGTTCTACTTATCATTTTTCATCTCTTCCCCTCCATTCTCATTAAATTTATCCTTTTTTCCATCTTCATGATTTCAAGCCTCCCTCAGCTTTTCTATTCTTTTCATGCTGTTATTATAGCCATTATACATCTTAAATTGTAATTAATTGCGTTTTTATTACAGCCTCAAACATTGTAGCTGCAATGTTAGTTAGTCCGCTTATGGGTCCGGTGATGAGCATCACTTTTGGTACCATCATATCAGATCGGGAGCTTGTTGTAAGATACATTTAATGGATTTAATACTTTTATGTGAGATTTTTATGTTCATGGGGAATTGAATTTTATTGCAATGGACATGGAGGGAGGGAGTTGTGGTGATGGAGGAAAATAAGTAAATAAAAATTGGAGGGAAAGTGAAAGTTGAGATAAATATAGAGTAAATAAATAATGATAAAATTAAATTAAGGGAGAAACTGCTTGTTTGTAATAGGGATTTCCTGTTGGATTCTTAAGTTATAAGTTTAAGATTTCTGTCTTATAAGATTTCAAAAAATTCCCTCCAAATAAAATAATATTCAATTACAAACTTTTGATAAATTCAAATCCTCACATTTCCTGCGACTTATACAACAGATTACATCGCATCATCCGAAACAAAAAAAAAAATCTTGTCAAATGAACGTACGACTTAGTAAACAAAAGAGAATCCCACATTCTAAGAACAAACTTTATATCCCGTTGATATTGTTGCTTTTATTATTTTTTCATTCATTCTACCCTGTCATCTATTTTTATTTAGAAAGTCGGCTTCATATCGCTCGCTTTAGGGATGTTTATATCTATTCTTTTTGGATTCATATTTGGCCTTATTCTTGGAACGACAGAGATGCCATGGGGTTTTGGTGATTTCCCAACTGAAGAAATGAAAGGAAGGTATGATATCCTTAGGACGATTATTGATGCAATTTTTGATTTTTTTGTAGGATATGTGAAATTTGTGATTTATGTAAGTCTTGTTGATGGATTGTCAAAAATTTTGTATCAAATTATTGTATAATTTAGAAAGTTTGGGTTCAAGTCTCATATTTTTCACTCGTCATTCTTAATTTAATATTTGATGGAAGCGTGATTTACAAGCTTTTGTTCTAGACTACAATCATTAAGATCTATGACTAGGTCCTTTTTAAGCCTGTCTTCAGTACTTCAACCTGACAAAACTCTAAATCCTACCAAAATTCCCATAATATCAGCATCCAAAAAAACTCAGAGTACATACATTCTTGTGTGCGTACGGTCCGAATGCTTATATAGTCTTTTCATTGTCGATCGTCTGCTTAAAAATGAAACGAAACCGCAACATGGAAAGGAGAAAAAGCAAACAAAACCGAAGGGCAAAATGTGGAACGAAAAAATTATTTTTTTCAGAACGCAAACAAAAGAACGCAAAAATTTTTTTGAGCCCTTAAGAATATTCTGTTTGAAATGTTTGAGTGTTAAAGTTTGATGCGTAGACAGTTGTCTGGATTTATTTACTCTCCGGGAAAGTGTGTTGCTTTATTGTGTATAGTGCGAACTCCAGAAGGAATTTTCGCTAATGTCAACATGATTTTCAAAATTTATTTACTTTATTATTTTCAATGAATTTCTGACAAAATATCCTCAAGCGACGAAAAAGACACTCGTGCAGAATATTGAGTTAAAGTTTCTCTAAAAAATGAAAAATGATTTTCTTTTCTATTCCTTTATCGTTCTTAAGGGGCAATGCTCGGTCATTATGGATGGGTGTTTTGTGGGCATTGACATCAGGAAGTGGCGTAGCTGTTGCTCTTCTTCAAGGCAGTGCTGGACCATTAATTGGTGTAGCGATAAGTGCATCATTATTACCACCAGTTGTTAATTGTGTAAGGAATTATTTTTAAGTACTTTTATGAGAATTTTGAACTGGCATAAATGACGTCAATTACTGAAATTATATTTTCGTAATTGATTCTGACTTTTATGTCTAATTTGATTCTAGAATCTAAAAAATTTTAAATAATTTTTGAAAAACTCCTAAGAAGATTATAATGTGAACCTATCAGCCTTCCTACTTTTATTAAATGTGCGCAATGTGCATGGAACTGCCAACAATAATTTAGAAATTTAATTTTTATAATCCGCAACCCATCTAATTTATTAAGCTTCTCAGAAGGTCAAAGTAATTTTCATTCATTTTATTTTCTCTTTGTAGGGACTTTTCTGGTAAGTTTTCTATTCCATACTTCCTATCCTATCCGTTCATTCACTTACATAATAAAATGTTTTTTGAAAAATCTTTCATGAATTGAGCAAGACATTTCAATTATCTTCGCTACCACATAACGAACTTTTTTCTCCTCTATGTTATCTATTAAAAAAGGGCTCTGGCATGCATTTGGTTGATTTATGATGATATAAAGATACCGCATCTTAAAGGCGAAGCATATACTGGAAATAGCTCGTATGTTCCCATTTATACAAACTATATTCCAACAGAATTCCTTATTAATGGAATCGTCTCAGCGTTATTAACTGTCGTGAACGTGATTTGCATCTTTATAACTGCTATCGTTGTCCTGAAAATAAAGGAAGTTGCTGCGCCCTATACATCAAGTCCTGATTTAAGAAGGTATGACTAATTTTTTCTTTTGTGTTGGGAAATAGATAGATTGTCGCAATACCTGCGGTATGGAATGAAAATAGATGCAAAATGTGCATGGAAATGGAAGTGGAAATAAGAAGACATAGGAATAGATGAGATGTTGAAAGATTTGGTTCTGTTTGTCTCGTGAACTAGTTGGGAGGGTTCGTTAATTTATGGTGAAATTAATGGGAAGATTAGAATTTTCTACGTGATGCTGTACTGCTGGATTTTCTGAATTGTCCCTGGAACTTATAGAAATGACTAAAGGGACTATATTTCTATCATTTTATTGACAATCATGCTGTTAGCCCCAATTATGTTTAGAAACCCACAAAAATTTTTTTTTTCAAATTCCAACAATCAATGCAAACTATAAACCAGATCAATCTGTTCCACTCTACACAAACGAGTACATGTGTGAAAATCTATGAGAAACTGTAATGAAATATTCATGGGTGATAATTTTTCACATTCCTATGTAAGTAGCTACAACAGCATCAGCATTCGGTAACGTAAGAGAAAATCTCTTCCCTTTCATCGCATTTTCGCAACTTGCAGAACTGTCAGTTATTTATTATGTTTAATGGAAGCATATCTTAGTATAGTTATTGGCCTGATACTACCATAATGCTCTTCCTATCATCATCATTCTTCTTTCCTTTTTTGCTTTTTGGTACAATGTAACTTACTTTGGATGAAACTATTGGGGAGTTGGCCTAGATTAACGTAGTTTTTGGAAGATTTAATGATAACTTTTGGGGTTCTATGCTTTAAAAATTGAATGAATTTTGATCTTATATGAAAATTTTAAATATTCAGTATCCCCATCCAAACAACTTTATTACTCATCCCCCATCCTCATCCAATAAAAGTAACTAAAGCAGATGATGAAAAAAAAATAGTAACAAGCAAGCAAGCAATTTAGAGCATCGAAAACTGGTAGAAAGAGGATCCTTAATAGCATCAATTTCCTATGTCCATACCTCTATAATGAAATTTAATCGCATCTCAATCAATAAATTTCCTTTTTTTATATACATTTCTTTCTCTCTTGTGCTCTCGTATTTAGGTTCTGGGAAACTGATATTAGAGCAGCACGTAAAACAAATCGCTCAACTATCCGACGAAAGGGTACAATGAATAATAGATCGTAAGTTCCTCATTTCTGTTTGATGTAATTTAAGCTGTAATTTAATGATAAATGAAGAGTATTGAGAATCATGAATGAACTGTCTGAAATGGATTTTGAGCAAATAATGATGAAGGATGTGGATTTTTAAATTGTACAGAATTTAAAGAGATATTAGAATTTAAATGAGTCTGTGAAAATTCAAAAATCAGTTAACAACAAGCCAACACATTGTTGCATTAATTCTCTCAAATTTTAAGCTACACCTGCTCTAAAAAGTCAAGCAGAACGAATTTTTAAAAGCTTAAATCTCATTCACATACAAATCATCTTTAAAAATTAATTTGCAGGCATTAAAGTTGCTCACTATAGCGACAGTACCTAGTCTCTTCAAATTAAGCTCATCTATAGCCAACAAAATCTCGAGAATTTCATAAATAAATAGCAGTGAGCTAAACAAAAAAGAAAACTTGAATCTCATTTCCTGCATCGAAGCTCAAAATTCATATGCTTAATCTCGTACCTGAAGCCAACAACATCATGATAAATCTCCATGCTTTCAAGCAATTCGAAGTAATTAATTTTAAACAATTTTAATAAAATTTCTTTTTTTTCTCTCCATGACATAATACCTTATAATATGTAGGTACGAGGATTTATTGCCAAGCTCAAAGAATCTTGAAAGTACATTGGAGCAAGCATTGAAGGAAGCATCGGAAGATGCAACGTTAAGGAAAATCAAGCGAATCAGTTACTCTGCAAATGCTGCATCTGAGGTAATTAATTTTTATGTGCTGCTAATTGCTACGTTGATTATGTTCGATGAGCTTCTGTTTCCTTAAGTGCTTATTTTTGTTTGTAGATTATTTTGTGTTTTCAGAATAATTATGATTGATGAGATGTTTGTTGAATTTTTTCATTAATTTGAAATTAATTTTCTGTGTTATCAAAATTTGAGGTCGTTTATAAAGTGTGTTTTTTTAAAGAGAATTCGGAGACGATAAAAGTTTGAGTTATAAAATTGGAGCTTATAGATAATATTCCGAGTTATATGTTTGATTTTTAATAGAATCAACCAAGAGAACCCCCTGTTTCAAAAGTACCTAAAGACAGAAAATTGATTTGTACAAAATATTATCGAATTTCGTCACTAGTTAAGAAGCTCATATTGAAAAATGTTCTTCAACTTCCTCTAAATTTCTTCTTCCTCCAACTTCAAACCATCCAATGCTACATCATATCCATAAAACTCTACACATTCAATCATATCGCAATTCACATGTCATTAAAAATTCTCATCACGATTTCTTTAAAAATAGCTTTCAGATGCTCTTGGCAGCTGCACAATGGGATCAAGCATTACAACTAATAACATTCCACCAAATACAACTGATATGGCATTATTGGATAAATTAGTTACATCACTACTCGAAAAGAAAGTCGCTGAATCATCGCCAAGCTCATCGCAAGCATCAACATTAAAGAAATTGAGACCACTTTCACGCTCATTGTCACGTTCATTTCGTTTGGGATCATTGAAGCGTAACAACAATAGTAATAACTCAACATTACCGACAATTGCTGAAATGGGTGGCAGTGGACGACGGTCAGTAACCGAGATATCTATGCCAAATGTAAAAAATGTCATTAGTACAATTAAAAATGCACCACAACGCTTCAGCGCAGCTAACGATGATGATGAAAATAAAAATCTAACTAGAAATATTTTGGAATGATTTTTTTTTGTTCACTTTTATACATGTAAATGTTGTTGAGGTCAGTAAGGATTGGAAGCTTAAAAAAATTATTTAATCTATTATGATTCTCAAATTATAGCAAAATCCTGTAGACATCTTCCCTTAATTTTGACAAAATAACACACAAACTTGATAACCAAGTATCAAAAAAGTCATCAATAGCATCTAATCCTTGAGACAATTTACTGAATGAATAAACTGTAGAGTATGAAAAACTGCAGATAGCGAATAGTCATGTGTGGTAGAAAATTTAATTTGAAACATGTAGTACGTGATTTAACAATAAAATCATGGTTTTACGGTTTAAATAAAAATAATAAAGTTCATTATGATATTCTGTAAAGCTTGAAATTGTACATGCTTTTAATATTTTATATTTAACTAGTTTAAAGAATTTTTGTAGATAACAAAATGTTAAAATTTTATGAAAATTTAATTGAACTAAAGAGAGTCAACACTTCCTACAATCAATGCCAAAACCATGAAAACCTTTTAACCCTACTTTCCATTAGCCTTTATATTTGCTTTGAAAACTCCATAAAAGTATTGAGGCAGTTGAAAGAAAAAGCAGAACAAATTTTGTTTTTAAGTGGCTCTTGTACATATTACCAAATCTAACCAGCATTCTCAAAAATTTTTAAATCAACCTTTATTTTTTCATGAGGTTTGGCTGGAGCTAATCAAAATGGATTGAAGTAAATTTTTAAGGATCTATTGAGGGGCCAATAACTTAGTATGTTACACAAAAAAAGATTTTTCAGACACCCTCTTCTACCTCCCTCCCCCTGTCACGTTACTTGTATGAATTTTTTTTTCTTTCGTTTGGTCTGTTACAAAATCCTATACCCCTCCTCCCCCTAAAAAGCGACGAAATTTTAAATTGATTTTTTAAGACAATTTTCTGGTAATTTTCATTAATGTTGTTAAATTTTCATTTTAAAATTAATCTGGGACCATGGCATGTGCCCAAGCAATCAATCCATCAATTGGCAATGCAAGCTATCAATCCACAACATCTGGATCAAAATGCAAACAGTTCATATGTACATACACGAGGATACTTTTCAGTACAGCAATAAAACTCCTTCAGGTATCAAAAATCATTAAAACTTTTTTTCCTCCTTTCACAAGTTATTTTATTCATACAAAAAAAAACCTAAAAAGTTTAAACGAAATAAAATGTAAAGTTCTAAAACATTGAGTAAAAAGTAAAGAGAAAATTTAGCTGGAAATTTCCACGAAAAATTTTTTCTTGTATTTTCGTAAATTAAATTTCAAAAGTAAAGCAAATATATAAAAAAAAACTTTTTAAAAAACACGCTTTTTGAAAATGACCAAAAAACTTTGTTAAAATTGTTCTAAAAGTAGTAAATAAAATAATATCACGCTTTTAAAATAAAATTTAACTAAAATAAAATTTCATTGACTAACTAAAAAGTGTCTAAAATATTTTTCTAAAATATTTTATGTAGTACAAGAACACAATGACTGTAAAAACGTGGGGCGTAATTGTCTTGGCGACCCTTTGATTTTGATGACCTCTTTTGAACGCCCCACGCTTTTACAGTCATTGTGTTCTTGTACTACATAAAATATTTTAGAAAAATATTTTAGACACTTTTTAGTTAGTCAATGTAATTTTATTTTAGTTATATTTTATTTTAAAAATGATATTATTTTATTTACTACTTTTAGAACAATTTTAACAAATTTTTGGTCATTTTCAAAAAGCGTGTTTTTTAAAAAGTTTTTTATATATTTTTTATTTACTACTTTTTAGTTCGTCTTAATAGATTTTTTAGTCTTTTTATGTAGTTTTCTTTTTTTAAAAAGCGTGTTTATTAAAAACATTTTTTTTATATTTTTTATTGACTCCTTTTTAGTCTTTTATTTAAAATATTTTCTTTTTCAAAAAGCGTGTTTTTAAAAAGTTTTTTTTATATTTTTTTATTTACTACTTTTTAGTCTCAATCAAGTCTAAACCTAAATCACAATAGGAACATGAATTTCTTTTTTGTGTTCGAGCTTCGCTCGAACACTTTTACATTTTACCTTATGAATCCAAAGTCTGAGGACGTATTGGGAAAATTTTCACACCTTCACTCGCTTCGCTTCGTTCAGGATGTAAAAATTTGTGAGCTTCGCTCAACCTAGTTTGAACTACGTTCAAACTTTATGTGTTCGCTCGAACACTTTTACATTTTACCTTATGAATCCAAAGTCTGTGAACGTATTGGGAAAATTTTCACACCTTCACTCGCTTCGCTTCGTTCAGGATGTAAAAATTTGTGAGCTTCGCTCAACCTAGTTTGAACTTCGTTCAAACTTTATGTGTTCGAGCATCGCTGGAACATTTTTACATTTTACTTTATGAATCCAAAGTCTGGGGACGTATTGAGAAAATTTTCACACCTTCACTCGCTTCGCTTCGTTCAGGATGTAAAAATTTGTGAGCTTCGCTCAACCTAGTTTGAACTACGTTCAAACTTTATGTGTTCGAGCTTCGCTCGAACACTTTTACATTTTACCTTATGAATTCAAAGTCTGAGGACGTATTGGGAAAATTTTCACACCTTCACTCGCTTCGCTTCGTTCAGGATGTAAAAATTTGTGAGCTTCGCTCAACCTAGTTTGAACTACGTTCAAACTTTATGTGTTCGAGCTTCGCTCGAACACTTTTACATTTTACCTTATGAATCCAAAGTCTGAGGACGTATTGGGAAAATTTTCACACCTTCACTCGCTTCGCTTCGTTCAGGATGTAAAAATTTGTGAGCTTCGCTCAACCTAGTTTGAACTACGTTCAAATTTTATAAATCACAGGAGTGTCAAACTCGATTGTGGCTCATAGGACCGACAGAATTTTCGGCCGAATTCGGGAGAATTTTAAAGTCGAATTCTCCCGAAATTTTTGCCGAATTATCCCAAATTTTTTGCCAAATTTTTCTTATATTCGTCAAATTTTCCTAAGATCAATAAATATATTAAATTAAATAAAAGATGCAAGAAATTTCAAATTTATTCAACTTAAAATAATTTTCCCAAGCTTTCTGTAGAAGGAAAAATATTAGTAAACGTATGAAAAATCTTTTTGAACTGAAATTGTTTTTCCAATCTTTTTGTAAAAGGAAGAATATTAGTAAATTTATTTAATTTTTTTCAAAATCAGCTGATATTCATCAATTTTGTGTAAAAGGAAAAATATTTAACAATTTTAAAAAGATTTGACAAATATAAAAAAATTCGGCAAAAAATTTGGGATAATTCGGCAAAAATTTCGGGAGAATTCAACCGAAAATTCTGTCGGTCCTATGAGCCTTTACCGTCGAACTCCACTTCGCTTCGCTTCGTTCCGTTCGACTATTATAGATTACAGGAGTGTCGAACTCCACTTCGCTTCGCTTCGTTCCGTTCGACTTTTATAGATTACAGGAGTGTCGAACTCCACTTCGCTTCGCTTCGTTCCGTTCGACTTTTATAGATTACAGGAGTGTCGAACTTCACTTCGCTTCGCTTCGTTCCGTTCGACTATCGTAGATTACAGGAGTGTCGAACTTCACTTCGCTTCGTTCCGTTCGACTATCGTAGATTAAAGGAGTAGGAATGTCGAACTTCACTTCGCTTCGCTTCGTTCCGTTCGACTATCGTAGATTACAGGAGTGTCGAACTCCACTTCGCTTCGCTTCGTTCCGTTCGACTTTTATAGATTACAGGAGTGTCGAACTTCACTTCGCTTCGCTTCGTTCCGTTCGACTATCGTAGATTACAGGAGTGTCGAACTCCACTTCGCTTCGCTTCGTTCCGTTCGACTTTTATAGATTACAGGAGTGTCGAACTCCACTTCGCTTCGCTTCGTTCCGTTCGACTATCGTAGATTACTGGAGTGTCGAACTCCACTTCGCTTCGCTTCGTTCCGTTCGACTTTTATAGATTACAGGAGTGTCGAACTCCACTTCGCTTCGCTTCGTTCCGTTCGACTATCGTAGATTACAGGAGTGTCGAACTCCACTTCGCTTCGTTTCGTTCCGTTCGACTATCATAGATTACAGAATGTCGAACTCCACTTCGCTTCGCTTCGTTCCGTTCGACTATCATAGATTACAGGATTGTCGAACTCCACTTCGCTTCGCTTCGTTCCGTTCGACTATTATAGATTACAGAAGTGTCGAACTCCACTTCGCTTCGCTTCGTTCCGTTCGACTATCATAGATTACAGGAATGTCGAACTCCACTTCGCTTCGCTTCGTTCCGTTCGACTATCATAGATTACAGGAGTGTCGAACTCCACTTCGCTTCGCTTCGTTCCATTCGACTTTCATAGATAACAGGAGTGTCGAACTCCACTTCGCTTCGCTTCGTTCCGTTCGACTTTCATAGATTACAGGAGTGTCGAACTCCACTTCGCTTCGCTTCGTTCCGTTCGACTTTCATAGATTACAGGAGTGTCGAACTCCACTTCGCTTCGCTTCGTTCCGTTTGACTTTTATAGATTACAGGAGTGTCGAACTCCACTTCGCTTCGCTTCGTTCCGTTCGACTTTTATAGATTACAGGAATGTCGAACTTCACTTCACTTCGCTTCGTTCCGTTCGACTATCGTAGATTACAGGAATGTCGAACTCCACTTCGCTTCGCTTCGTTCCGTTCGACTATCGTAGATTACAGGAGTGTCGAACTCCACTTCGCTTCGCTTCGTTCCGTTCGACTTCTATAGATTACAGGAGTGTCGAACTCCACTTCGCTTCCCTTCGTTTCGTTCGACTCTTAGAACCCTTCAATTCCACACATTTCCCATGTCAAAGCATTAAAATGTAATATCAAATCTTAAAACCCTTTAAATGTATAAATTTTCCATGTTAAAGCATTGAAATTCTATCATCAACATTTGTAGCTCAGCATGATTCATTTTCGGCCAGTAAGCATTCATGACCATAAAGTGAGATCCAGTAAGCATTTATGGCCATAAAGTGAGATCCAGTAAGCATTTATGGCCATAAAGGAGATCCAGTAAGCATTCATGGCGATAAAATGAGATCCAGTAAGCATTCATGGCCATAAAGTAAGATCCAGTAACCATTCATGGCCATAAAATGAGATCCAGTAAGCATTCATGGCCATAAAGTAAGATCCAGTAACCATTCATGGCCATAAAATGAGATCCAGTAAGCATTCATGATCATAAAGTAAGATCCAGTAAGCATTTATAGCCATAAAGTCAGAAAAAGTAAGCATTCATGGCGATAAAATGAGATCCAGAAAGCATTCATGGCCATAAAGTAAGATCCAGTAACCATTCATGGCCATAAAATGAGATCCAGTAAGCATTCATGGCCATAAAGTAAGATCCAGTAACCATTCATGGCCATAAAATGAGATCCAGTAAGCATTCATGATCATAAAGTAAGATCCAGTAAGCATTTATAGCCATAAAGTCAGAAAAAGTAAGCATTCATGGCGATAAAATGAGATCCAGAAAGCATTCATGGCCATAAAGTGAGATCCAGTAAGCATATATGGCCATAAAGTAAGATCCAGTAAGCATTCATGGCCATAAAATGAGATCCAGTAAGCATTCATGGCCATAAAGTGAGATCCAGTAAGCATTTATGGCCATAAAGTAAGATCCAGTAAGCATTCATGGCCATAAAGTGAGATCCAGTAAGCATTCATCCGGAATCCGGTAGAATATAATACTGGAGAAAATAACCGTCAATTTAAATTTAAATGTGTAACGGTTTTTAAAAATTCAAATTGTTCCATGGAAAAAATACTTGACAATTTTTCTAACTTTATCAAAAAATCTCGATTCATTAAGAATTTTAATTTACATTTTAATTGGTATTATTATATAACGTGTAATGAACCATATGAGCTCATTTTTAATGCAAGAAAATGATCTGTCATTGTATATCCAAAGCTTACATAATTGACATTGGATTTTTTTTCCCTTATTTAAGAATCATTAATCAATTGTAGCATTATTAAGCATGCTATTGATTTGATGATGATGAAATATCAAATTGCCCTCTGGTATACGTATATATAAAAAAAATCGGTTCGATTAGAGCAGAGGAAGTGGTCGAAAAAAGGGTCACAAATTTTGAACGTGACAAACAAATAAATAAACAAATAAACAAACAAACAAACAAACAAAAGGACAGACAGAGTGAGTGCATAAAAAGCGTGTAATAAAAAAGCGTGTAAATAAATAATAAAAAAGTTAAAGAGACTTTAAAAAATGAGCTTTTTTAGTACCTATATAGCGAAGTAAACAATACATTACCATTATTGCGTTTAATGTCTGTTTAAAAGCTATTGTGGCATATGGCTTAAGGATATTTTTCATTTAAGATTTTCTTTTTTTGCATTATTAGCAGCCTCGTGTGACTAAATTAACTTTATGAAGGGCTTTTGTACATCTTTTTATTCATTCTATAAAATTGTAAAAAAGAAATGTTTTCGGGCTTAAATTGTTAAAATTATAATAAAAATTTGATGAAAATAAAAGGCTAAATGACTTTTAGCCTCTAAACTAATTTATGGTTTTTTAATAAAAATAATAATTCATACTGTTACTTAATATACAACAATTTTCTGTTTCTTTTATTTTCGATGATGAATTCAATAAATTTTTATTTTTATTCTTTGTCATTGTTAAAAAAGCGATAACATTTTTAACATCAAAAATCAAAACAATACACCTCATACACAGATTGAATTGATGTAATAGCTTTTCAACATCATACCTGCAAATCAATAATAACTTTTCTAACAATTTTTTAATAAAGCAAAATTCAAACAAAAAAAAAAATATTTTTCAAAAAGTTTTTTCATTAAAAATAAATGTTTTGTACTTTTATTTTGCCTTAAAACTTTTGATTTTTCCTTACTCTTGTTTACAGACACGAACAATCAGTTATTTAAAGAAAAAATGCTGTATTACCTTCCAATAAACATGCAAAATGAAGATTTGCATAAATTTCATATCAAATTCTAGAAAATAAATTTTATTTGGATACAGCAATAAAGGACATTGAGGTGAAAATATTTCGACGTGTTTGCTAAAAATACCAACCAATACTTTATGTATTCAAATTGCAATAACCCAGGCACTTCCTTATCAGATCTTCAATGCCAAAAATAAGGCAATTCCGATGTTAAATATTTAAAGAGCATGTCAGTAAAATATTTTTTGAGGCTCAAAAGTAGGCTAATAATATTCATACGCCTATTTTTCTCCATTCGGATTACGATTAGGTAGTCAGAAAAAACTTTACACAAAAAGTGTATTTTTAGAGAATAAAAGGTGAAAAAATAAAATTATCCCAAATAAAAAATTGTAAAAGAATGAAAAAATCACGTAAAAATTTGTGTATGGAAGGATGTTTGAAGATGAGCTCGATTAAAGCGACTTTTTAAAAGTCTAAACTATTTGAAATAACCTCAATTTATTCAGATACTCAAAAAATAAAAGAACAATCTTAAAGTACAACAATTCACATCACAAACTCATTCAATTTAAGCTTCAACTCAAAATTCTTCCACATCATTCACCAAGCCAACCAAACTGCTTATATTCATCTCGTAAAAAAATCCCACAAAGCCTCAGATTTTCACCATCCAGATATGTGAGAAGAAATCATAAAATTTAACGAGCGATATGTGATTTTTGAGAACATAAGACGAAAAGTAGCACCATCAAGGAAAGGTAGGAGGAAGCTGTAAAAATAGAATCTTTTTTTACGGGAAACGGATCAATAAAAAATTATTCTTGTGAATGGAAATTGTCAGATTTTCTTCGATTTTCTATAATTTTCATGACTTTCAATATTTCCTACTTTTATATTGTCAGTTTTTCAAAATGATAAGCAATTCATTCGATAGAGTATTCCGCATATGTCATTTTTTGATCTTTCATATTACAATTGACTTCATCGTACAGAAGTTTTTTGATTTTGTGTGACAGATTGTTGTCAATTTACTTCTTTTTATTTGATTCCAGAAATTTTCTGTGAATTGTTAAATCTATTGTGATAACGAAAAGAATATTCTGGCACTTCCATTTTATCACATTGAAATATTTTTTGGTGAATTTTTGCCTTGAAAAATTTTGTTGATGGAATCGGATTTTGGCTAAAGACTAGTAGGAGCTAGTTTACCAACTTAAAGTACAAGAAATAATAAAATCACGATTCTTGCTCTTGTGAAGTATGTAATTTAATGTAAAATTTTCTCAAAATTTGTATTGAATTCTTGATGAAAGTGTAAGTTCAAATCTCATCACAAACATTCAATGAAAGTTTGAAATTTTAACTCAAAATTTGAGCCAAATAAAATGCTTTTTCAAATCCTTAATACATAAATTTCATACCTACTTCTACTTAAAATAACATTTTCACATGTATGAAGTCACAATGGAAGCAAGCAAAAAAGATGAAAAAATATGTTGAAAAAATTGAATAATTTGCAAATGCGTGAATAAAATAAAAGTAAGTGAAGATAAAATCGTGTGAATGGAAGTGGAAAAAGGAGGGAAATGACTTTTTCTTTGCTTTTTTAATGCTCATCCTCTCCTCTTCTTGACTCACATTATGACTCAAAATGAAAATTATGTGCAATAATAAAAGGCAGAGAAACAAAAAAATATATATATTTTTTTTTTATTTTATTTTATTTCCTTTTTCTTCCTTTTTGTGTATTTAAATTTTTTTTGTGTTCTTTTCTTGCTTTTCTAATGGTTTTTAATGTATGCTTTTATGTCTTCTTTAGTGTATGATAATGTGCCTTAAAAATGAAATTTTAAAAATTTTCACACTTTAAGATTGATGTTATTTTTTAAATTGCTATTTTTTTTATTTAAAAAAAAAATATTTAAAAGAAATCAGTTAGTTTCATACCAACATTACAGACACATACTGATGATTTTCCATTCACATCATAAATGTATTTATAAAAGTTTTTAAGTATCAAACATTTTAATACGATTAACATTGTGGTGATTATTAAAAGCTTTTGAACTGATATTTAGTGAAAAGCTATTGAAAAGTTTGTTGAGCTCTTGAATTGGAATACGAGTAAGCATAAATTTGTAATAGAAAAAGTTTTAAATGAGTAAATAAACAGAAATATAATTAACTTATGTTTGTGAAATTGAAAAAGTTTCAAACCCCGAATGTCGTGTGGGTTCAATTATTATAGCATTTATAAATTTTTTTATAGAGTTCATGCAGCTTGATGCAATGAACTGTTTTATTAGTGCTGAATGGTAGTAAACGGTTTAAATTAATAAATTATCTTGATAAAATGATGATTTTCTGTGTTAGCAAATGATGTCTATAAAGGAGAAGGGGAAGTGGGTTAGAGGTCAAAAATAAATGATTTTCTCTGAATTCTCCTGTAAATTTTTGAAAAATTCCTGTTAATTTTGACATAATTTATGAACAGCCCCTAATTATCAAAATCATCAATTTTCATCTAATAGTTGCAATATGTTTGGATCCTCAAGCCTCTACAACATTAAAAACATTTCATTTTACATCATTACATCCTTAAACTTCCTAATAACTTCACATATGAGGAACAGGTTTCGTACTTTAATAACTTTTTTTTTTCTGCAAAAACACTCATGGCTTTATTTCTTCTTATTATTACTTTACTCCATCCATCCTTTACTCGTCAATTTTCTTTTCGTTATATACGACGATATCACGAAAGTCTCCTCAATTTACATCATCACATGTAGGCCGATTTATATTTAAAGATATTACACGTTCACTTTTCTAATATTATGTCATCTACGTAATGGATTTTCATGTTATAATGAAACCCAGCAAGAATAGCATCATCACCACCGTTCATATCATTTACAGCGATATTATTTCTAGATTTTCTACAGCACATCTGCCTATGTGTACTCAAAGAACGCGAGAATGAATTACCAACGCTCAATGACTCATTTTTGTGGCTTGTTGTCTTAATGTTAATACATTTTTCATACTTGAGTTGGTTACGTTACATACTCACAAGTTTCGTTCTTTTTTTTTTTGTTACTTTTTTCTTCTTATATGCCTAGAATTACAGAACAACGTCATCATGTTCATTGTCATTTCATTTGACTTTTCTCTGTATCTTGAGCTAAATTAAAAGTATTTTCTTCTTCCTTTATGCTTTCATTTCTACATGCTGTTTGATGTAATTTAATCAGTCACTTACATATTCATTGCAACTTTTTTTTTTCTCGTACCGCATATAGGAGTATTCTTGAATGTCTGAATATGTATAAATTGTATTATGGAAATGTTTGGATAAGGTTAAGATCCAGGTGATTTGGAGGGGAAATTGTTTGCTGAACAGTTTTAAGGATCTTACAAAGTCTTTAATTTTTTTGTATTAAAATTTAAAGTTGAAGACTGACTTTTGGTAGTAAAGGAACAAGAAACATGTGGATCAATTTTAGTGAAATATAAGTTCATAAATATTGCAATGAACTAATGGATGTGAAGGGATAAAGCATGAAAATTCATCAAAAACCTAAAAGTTTTCTGCCAAACTATTATGTTTCACTTCATACCTTGACAATAAGTCATGATCAACAACACACACAAAATACAACCTGTGCGATTTCTTGAATGAATTTTAGGCATCACTACTTAAAATCATTAGGCATTTATTTACCATACTCCATCCAATCTGGTCTCGAAAAAAGACATTACATTTAAATGTCTACATCCAATATCATCTTCAATTCTCTTTTCGTTTCTTGAAGAAAAACAAGCAAGAAGTCACACAAATTTCACAATAAAATTAAAGATTCCTTCTTGTAGATTAAACAAAACTAAACATCCCATGAATGTTTTTGTGTACATTCTCTGCTCCTTTAGGAAACATACATTATTCAATTCTACTGACAATGTTCACTTCTTGCTTCTTCAATCTGCTTCCTTCACATTAGCATTATTTTAAGAAGAGAAACAGTGATGAAAAAATACGAATTTGTTTAATCTCTTGGTAGATGGAACTTTCAAACCCTTCGTCTTCGTACTTATTTGTAGTTTTCTTGATCTTCATTAATGGGATGCTTTTAGTGTGAAAATTGCTTTTTTGGGGAAGGGTTGGATGCTGGTTTTTGCTGTTTTACATGATTATTGTTGGATATATTTGCTGGAAGTATTGTAAATTATAAAGTCTGAAACTCTTTGATATATAGTATATTGCGAAAGATTTAAGTGCAGAGGGTCCTCGAAAATTTTGAATTTTTTCAAAACGTTATTTTTCATGCATTTCAATTTAAGTGGGCAAGATCAGAAAAAAGGGGAAAAATATTTTTAAAAAATTCAAAATTTAATTTCTCTTCATTAAGACAACCAATTGCTATGATTCTTTTACCACATGAAAGGGTATTACTTAAGCTACTTTTCAATGCTTAACTTTGTAAAATAGCGAATCAATAACATAGTTAATTTAACATTTTAATATTTCACATCAATTTTTCTCTATTAAGGAAACATTTTAAACAGCTCAATTGTTCACAAAAGTTGTAGATTTTACTGTTGTCTATCATCTGAACAGTTCTAATCTTCATAAACACCAAAGGAATTTATTAAATGTGATAAAAATATTTTTTTTTTTCAAAAATGTCACTTTACGCTTAAATTTTTGAAACTAATCATTCAGTAATATCAATTAACTAATTATGAACTAGAAATTTCATTATTAGAAGCCTTAATATGAGGATATTGGCAGAATTATAATTTAAAATTTATGAAAACAACAAATCACAATGGTCTGAAATCGAAAAAAATGTTCGGCCTCGCCGAAAAAAAATTCTTCGTCAGGAACGCACTGTTTTTATCAAATTACTCTACTTTTTTATAAGAAAACATATTGTTTTATTATTTTATCTTATGTATTTCTTTGATACAAACATTTTGATGCCTAATTTGTATAAATACGATGCTTAATTTCGTTAAAAAATCGATTTTAATGAGCGTTCCTGACGAAGAATTTTGAGGAAAAAAAAATTTTTATTATTAAAACTGTCAATATCTCTGCAGTTCCTGCAGTAATTTTCAAAGTTTATATGCCAAAATGTGTGTAAGCTCCTGCTTTATAAATCCTAATATTCAAATTAATATTTAAAACTGTTAAAGCGTGAAAAAATGCAAATTTATGTTCAAAAATCTGTAACGGTCGCCATAAATTTGAATTTTTCAGTAGACAAAAAATTGGAAAAATTTAAATTACTCTTGATTTAAGCAATAATTCATGCATTTAAATACATGAAATCAAAATTTAAGTTTAATTCTTTAAGATTTGATGCTAAGATCATCAATATCATAATGATTTGAGGTGTATTTCATAAAACGAAAATTTTATTAAAATTTGAATTTCAAAAAACCGTTACTCTGATTTCCTCAATTTTTCGGCGAGGCCGTGTTCAAAAATACAAAAAAGTCATGTCTTTTAAACCTGATCTTTTGAATGCACGAATCTTAATCATAAACTGATGCATCTTATGTGAAAATATCAGCCTTCTAATCGTTGTCTAACTCTGTCAATCATTAACGAAAGTCATGAAAAATTTGTTTACAAAAACACCATGAAAAAGTTTTACAAAAATGTTCCACTTTCTGTTGTTTGTTTTATGTTCTAATTGCTATCAATACCTTAATTAATGCACAAATTTTATGGTAAAGCTTACAAAACATTAGCCAAATGCTTAATCATTAGGGAAAATGCAATTGAAATTTTGAAAATTTCCAAAACTTTAAATGCTCATAAGTTAAAAGCGGGTTTTACAGGGTCCGTGAAACCTACCAGAATCCAAAGATTGAGTCTTAATTTAGCTTCTAATCATACTCTGGTAATGCCGTTTTATGCCGTTTTATTGATATTTGCATTTTAATTTCACTTGTTTTTCCAAATTTTTTCATACAAATTTGCTTGTGCACAAAATTTTTTGAGAAACAATTTTAAATTTTTAATGAAAAATCATGTTTATCCTTAATATTATTAGCTAATATTTTCAGTGATGTATGATTAAGACATGACAAAGCTTTTGACACTTTCAAAATAAGGAAAATCAACTAAAACTTTGGGACCTCTAAAGTTTCCACCAAAATATAAATTTTGAACATTTTTTTCGAATTCAGACCATTGTGCATTGTGCAAAATTTGGCCAAAAAATTTGAATTTTTTGTGACCGTTAAATCTTTATGAAAAAATTCATAAAACTTTTGTTGATTTTCTTGTTTTTCTACATAGTTTTCATCATTTTTCTTTTACATCTAGATATAATCAATCAGCCGCTACTGTTTAAAGTTAAAATATTGTTTAAAAAGTTTAACTACATGAAATTATAACCAGTTTTCTAAAACATGGTATAACTTTGTTTATCAGTGTAAAATGTTTATTTTTATTGTAAAAGCTCATAGATAATGATATTTACTATGTTTTTTGTCAATAAATCATGTTACTAAATGACTTTGTTCATATTTAAATATCAATTTTAAAGTTTAAAACATAATTTTGAGCAACATAAAAGCCGCCATTTTGAATATTTTTATGTTGATTTTTTTCTTCATTAGTAACATAAATATGTAGTGAAAAAATTATTAAGATTGGTTCTTTCGTTTAGGAGATATTGCGTTTGCAATATGCTGAAAATTCGAATTCCTTAAAATTGTTCGTGACGCTGAGCACTTTCAATCAAGTTTTAGTTCCAACAGTGCATCAAAGTGCCACTTGTTATACACCAAAATTTAGGTCTTGGCGAGTACTTTAAGAAAAACAAAAGTCTTTTAAGGTTTTGATGTACTAATGATGAAAAAAATGCAAATTATTGCTCAGCGTCACGAACAATTTGTTTTTGATCTTGCCCAAGAAAATTTCATAAAATTAAAATTTGAGAAAATTTCATAAAATTAAAATTTGAGAAGAATTTTTTCAAAATAAATCAATTACTCAAATCATGGACTCCCAGAATTCTAAATCATATCCAGTATACAATCCCTAGCCAAATTCACATTAGAGAGAACTCTCCAAAACAAAAAGAATTAAACTCAATAAATCAACATTCATGATCTTCTTAATTCTATTCAATTATATCTTCTGTCTATAAGTGCCAAAACTTTAGTTAAAATTCAAACTTTTTCTTATTTTCATCTTTTCATTTAATGTGTTTGATAAGCATCACATTTGTGAATTGGAAGAAAAGATCGAATAATATCTACAAACTTAAATTTTCTTCTAGTTCTTCAATGAATATTCATAAGTTATAGAAAGTTTTTGCTTCCATAATCAATATGTTTTCTTGTTTCATATTCTTTCAATTTTCTTTCTTATTCAAGATTGTAAGGGCTGATAGCTTTTATATAAATAGAGCACATTTTATTTTAAGACAATTGTTATGATTGTAAGTACTTTACGTATTCAATTGTGGCTTATAAGTGATTCTGCTATAATAACTGAATCGTTTCTGTAAATAGAAATGGCCTAGATGTCGACTTGATGGCTGGAAATTTTCATTTGAACACTCAACTTATTCCTTGATTGATTCTTTTTTAAAAATCTAAAAACTGCACATTCGTAAACTTTCCAACTGACCTACTCACAAATCGGTTCAATCAAATCAAAAATAAAAAGTCACTTTCAACAACATCTGTTTGATTTTTTTTTTTTCTGCCAACAAAATTTTCAACAGACACAACGATAAATAAATGATAAAGAATAAAAAAAAATATTCTATTGAAAGTATTTGCAGTCAGGATGTCACTCAAAGATTTAAAGACTCCTCAAACTATCGTTTGAATATATAACTTTTAGAAGAAACTTTCATCCACAAAAGAGCTTCAAGCTTTCTTCTCATTCATTTTTCGATTAAAGTTTTCAGTCTCTAAAGTTTCTTATCAATTTTCTTTACTTCACAAGTCACAACGAGAGAGTTTAGTATTATTTTATGGTGCAATTTTTTTAAAAGTGCTGTTATGATTTAACCGATTTGAAAATTGAAGTTTTTATTCAGTAAATGATTTGAGTGTATGTCAAGAGTTTTGATACTCAAAGTTTATGAGATGTTAACTTTTTAATGGGATTGTTCAAAACTTTTCTTGGGTTTGATGTAAAATTCATTCTGGTAAAATTTATAATTTGATTTAAATAGAGATTTTTGTATAATTATTCTTGATATTTATTTAAAAATTTGAAGGATTTCAATTTCTTTTAAATATGTCAAAACATTTGAAGGTGTAACAGGACCAGCAAAATATTATTAGAAAAATCAGAAAAAAATTTCAAAATTAAATTTAAAGAATGTAAAAACTTTTTAAACTTGCTTTCACCATGAAAACATTTCCCAGACTTCCCCTCAACGTCTCCTTTAATGTAGTTAAAAAATAGCACAGACTATAAAAAATAAAAATAAAAAAACTTTTCATCTCCATTTTTTCTTGAAAATTGTTTTTCACTAATAGATATATCAATTTAATTCAATTGAATGCGACATGTCACGTAGCATCCAAGCTCAAGTTTATAAGAGAGGTCCATCCATATTCATCACATGCTATTATCAAAGTTTATCCAATAAAGGAATTATTTAGTTGAAATAAAGAATGTAAGGACAAAAAAAGGAGAAATAATTCATGTGACATGGGTCAATTGAGAAAATTATTTCATAGAAATGCCATGGAATGGAAGTGTGCTGAAATATGTGACAGAGAATTAAGTTAAAGATTTTCGTGAGTTTAACACGTGTTGATAGAAGGTGATGCATGCAAGCTTTAGATTTGGACATGGATGTTATTGTTTTGTGTATTGAGGATTGGCTTTTTAATTTGTGATAGAATTAAACTAAAATTTAAGTCAAAAGTGTATCATTTGTGGCTTGATGGATAATATTGTCACACATGTGGTAGGATTTGAACACATTTTGCTACACTCAACCACAAAAATCTTTTTATTTACTAACTGAGCCAGCATCCAAAATTTGAAACTTTAAAGTTCTAAAAATGACACAACATAAGTGCAAGATCATTTAACTCCATATCCTACAAAACCACAAAATTCAAAATTCACAATTGCCATCACAAGCAATCACATGTCTGTAAACAAAATGTGGTAAACGTCACTATCATTATCATAATCATCAACAATTGCAATTCCACTGAGTTCATGTTTCATGACAAATGTCGCGTCACTTGAGTAAATATTTTCGTGGAAATTTAAACAGCATACACATATATTTATTTAGCCGCAAGTGTCAGTTTCATCATGCATATGAGTTTGTATGTTTTAGTCCACATGAGATTCACTGACTTCAAAGTATGAATTTCAACGAAATGTTTCTAAAATCAGCACAAATGCGAGATGAAAATATTTCTCATTTTTTATTTTGGTAATGAAATTTTCAATTTGAAATGATGGCTTTTTGATGATTGTATGAAAATTTCATATTCGTATTTTGAATGTTAATTATTTACAGGAAAAAAAGGTTTAAATAAGCATTTAGATAATTAATTTTCAGGAGAAATTTTTTCATGTCAATATTTTAATTTTTTGATGGACTGAAGCGAAGAGGTATGTTAATATTTTTTGATTTTTTTTTAGAATTCCATTTAAAGGAGGCAAAATTTTATTTTTTCATGCAATCAATATTAAATTGAATTTTTTTAAGATTTTCATCGAATTTTATATCAAAATCTAAAACTGCATCTTTAAACTAACACTCTCCAACTTTCATCCACATCCTTCCCCCTCAAAATATTAATGAACTAAAATAAAGTGAAGTTTTCATCCAAAAAATATGCAAATTTAGAAAAACTGAAACATTATCCCTCAATTTATGAATGCAGTAAGATAGATTTTTGCACATTTAATATTCAAAAGCCATGAGATGTTTTTAGATATGAACAAAATTGAAAGCTTTTCTTTTAAAAAATAATATTTTCATAAAATAAATTTTTAATGAAAATTTTAAAAATATCAAAAACTTCATCTACAAAACTCCTAAAAATATGTACAAAAATGGGATAATAGCATAGAAAAAAATTGTTGTTATTTTATATTCCTGGATATGAGTTCATACACACAAAAAAAAATAATAATAAAAACAAACTTTTCTGTGTGTATTGCAAAAAGTTGTCATTATTCATTTTGAATTTCAAATGGCGGAAAGTTGAATTGGCAATTTTCGACATGGGAAGAAGGAAATAGAAAAAAATATTTATTGCCTTTCTATCGGAAGCACATCGATTGTGACTTTTATTCGCAACACTGTCTTTTTTTCTTATTCTTTTTTCTGGAGGGCTGAGGGATCATTTTGAACAAATTGCTATGAAAATAGAGTAGAATTGGAAAAACTAAGCAATTTGTGATATAAAATAGAAGTTTAAGGGAATATCTAAGATGTTTGGATTGACTTTTTTGCCGTAGTTTTATGATAGAACAGATGTTTAGAAATAAATAGTCAACTTAATGTTTCTTGAAGCTCATTTAATTGAGTGACTTGAGAAACTGAGTTAAATTTCAATTTATGGACTGGTTTTATTAAATTAAAGCTGATAATCTTGAACTTTCAATAAATGTACGAATTTTTAAGGAAAATATTTTTCATGACAATAAAATTGTCTCTAACAGAATAATCTGATGAAGGTCTGACTAAAAACTTTAATTTCCCAAATTGAAATTAAATCATTAAGTTATTTGCAGTCTGTTCAGTTTCTCAACTATATTAGAATAAAATTTGATAAAATTTTAATTTATTTAATTTTTAAACATCAAAAATTAAAACCTGACTCTCAAAAATCAAGAAAATCAATGCTCATTTCATCCATATATCCTGCCAAAACTTTCCCATCCCTAACTTCCTCTCAATAGTTATTTTTGCTGATGACTCCTTTCTACGGAAACTCTTTGATAGATTTCAATCGAAATCTTCTTTTATGAAGTAATTTTATTAAGTAGACAAAATATTGAGTCGAGCCATTTCTAAGGATTATTAAAATTTTATGACTGCATTGTAAGAATTGACTTTTGAATTTTTATATCCTCTTATCTGATTTTTTGCTAGTTTTTTTCCTACATGCTAAGAATTTTGTTTTCATCGAAAGTTTTCTCTTTTTCGATAAAGATAAAAGGTCGTTTGGTGGATGACGTCAAGCATTTATGGAGGAGCAGTCTGGATGGTTTGTAGAGCTAGAAAATAAATTATTTGTTCATTTTTTAAAAAAGATCTAAACTCTTAAAATTAAATTTGTGGATGAATGTTTGATGTCTAGAGTCGATGATTTCTTAAGTCCAAAAACTAATTTTTTTTAATAGACGTCAATTATAATCAACTCCCATAAAAGAAAACAGAAGAAGTCATTTCATAAATGGATTTTATAGAATCAAATTGACAATAAATTTATTTACTAAGGACAGAAAATTTCAGTTTTGAAGTCGTTTCTATTAATGGAATTGCTTTAAGTTTTTTTGATGATGAAATCATTGAATTGACTTCGAATGTCATTAAAATTCAATTTTAATCAACTTTTAATATTAATCATACAAATGTTCTTAGAGAAATTGTTATTGGCATTGTAATGAAGAAAGTTTGAAATTTTCCCATGCTTAAGATTAGCATTGAATTGCTTCATCAAACACACAAGAACTGGCTAAATATTTATAGAAAATCTTACTTTGTAGATTACAAGAAAAATATTTACATTTTTAATATTTAGTTTTCTTATAAACTTGTGTCTTAAGACAACATTTCAGAGATTTTTCTTCAGGCCACAAGTCTTCTTTTGATAAAAATTCTTTACGGTTCCTTATCTGCCTTGTCAAAATATTTACATTACGGTGAAAGAAACTTATAAAAAGACCATAATCTTCTTAACAAAACTAAAAGTTTATTATGGACATTTTTCTTCTCCTTGATGTAAATAAATTTTTTTGGCATGTGTTTTTGGGCTAAGCTCTCAAAACAGGATGGAAGAACATCAACAATAAAGTTTTGCTTCTTAAATTCTTTTTGAATGAAAGAAACTTTTTACGTTCGATTCAATTTTGAAATAAATCTTTTTTGTTTTTTTCTCATATTAAGTTCAATTAAAATGAAAGTTTTTTGTAGATTTTAAAATTTTAAAATTAAATTATTGAAATAATTTACGACTAAAATCTCATCCCAAATTTATTTCAATAACAACAAAATTTTTTTCCATATAAAAACTTTATTTTAATTTTTTTTTGTATATTTTTCTCAGAAGCAAAATTACGTGCCTTTTATCTGGTTCAATGAAATGAAAGCAATCCCTAAAGCATTTTCCAAATATTGAATTAAACAATTTCCAAAATATATTTTTATGTTATTTGAATTATTTATTTGTTGATGTTATCACAATGAACTTAGATTTCACGCATTAATGTACTCCCTTTCTCCCCTCCACCCACTTTATATTATAAGTCAACAAATATGAACAAGTCTATCCTGTCCCAAAATTCCAGATCAGAAAAAAGAAGAAAATTTTTGGAGTGGGAGGAAGGAAGAGATCTAACCGGAAGGGATAAAGCAAGACAATGCAAATTATGTATAGTAAAGGATTTAATATTTTACGTTCCTCAAAAAAAAAAGTTAAATGAAAACAAATATTTGCAGATTATGGATCAGATGAGATGGATTGAATGAATAATTTAAAATTTTTCAGGAAAATGTATATTAATTGAGAATGGAAAGGATTCCTTAAAATTGTTTATCGCATCCAACTCATCTGGATTTACAAACTGCCTTCTTCGCAAGCTGAGGAATTAACTTGACAGTTGAGTGTCAATTGTATATTCATGTACACATGTTTATGTAAAATACACAGACATAAAATAAGCGAGAATGAAAGGAAAATAAAAGGACTATAAATGAGTAAAGGCTTAAATTTTTATTTCCTCGACCTTTTTAATGTTAAATTGAAGACATTCAGATCATGATTTTAAAAGTGTACGTGTAAGTTGAGTGATGTGGTTATTTTTATGGTCATTTAAATTTATTTGTTACTTTAGCAAATGATGGTCAAGTTTTGAATGTTTTATTGGTCTGGTTGGATGGATATGTTGCTGATCATGTTGTGTAAAAATTGGAGCTATGGATTTGATACGGGTCGTTCACTTATCATGTCCGATTTTTAGGGAGAGAGGAGGAGTCTGAAACTTTGAGACAGTTTGAAAAAATATTTTTTTTTGTTTGAAGATTTTGTGACAGAAAGAGGGAGAGAGGAAGTCTACAAATTCAATTTTTTGATGGACGTAATAAATGAATGGCCCCATATGTGATTATTTCAAGTCTCATGTGATTTAATATTGAATAGACCTAGAATTTATTTTAGAAACACCAAACCTACCCTGAAAAATTTCTGCGACCCAAAATACAATCAAATCCTTGAGAAAGCTCTTAAAATATCTCTATTAAGCTATTCTTTTTGAGTTTAAATTTTCCTTTTGATGTTTCATTTTAAAAACACATTTACATATTTGCTAGTAATGAGTTTAATTTCCAAAAACATTTCCTTTCAAATTTCTCAAGCTCAATTTCATCGTATATTAACAAAAATATGCAAAACTCATTGGCATTTGACTGTCATATATGAAAATCAATAAGCCTTTTTGAAAGCTTTTCCATAAAATGTCATAAATATTCTATAAGCGTTATATTTAATGCACATTTACACTTTTATTTCATTCTCATTTTTTTGATTTTCAAAGTGAAAAATTCTTTAAGGAAATTTTAAAATTTCATAAAAAGTGCGTACAAGCATGAGGTTACACGCATGTACACATGAGAAAAAGAAGTTTTTATATGAATATTGAAATAATTTTAAATGTTACTTTTATTGCTTTGTGATTTTTGATATGGTTGTTTTTGTGATGCGCAAAGAAATTTAATCCCGCAATCTGTATTGTTTTTCTTATTACTTGTGCTGCGCTATGTATACTCAAAATCATTAGTAACTTATTTTATGTCCAAGAAAAATACGAAATTTTGCATTTATTATCTAAATTCTTCATAAATAGAAACTTACACCAAAAGAACCAAGCAGCATCCAAAGTTTCAATAAAATATGCTAAAAATTCAAAATAATAAGAAAATCGTCATGACAGAGGAAAATGCCGCTTAAAGGAGTATTCGTACGTAAATAATTCATATTAAAATTCATCCACAGAAATATACGTGACACACTGTGTACTTTTTCATCCTCAAATGCCTACCGTGTACCTGCCGTACAATGTAGAAATGAAGAAAGCTTTTTAACATTTCGCACATGAACTTTTACTTTCATTCTACTTCTCATGTTCCTTACAACATATTTAAATTCATTACTTAAAACGCAAGGACGGTTGGGAAATATTATTGTACTTAAGGTGGGAGTTTTTTGGCTTTGTTGAGAATAGAGCGCATTTTTTGGAAATTGTGATAATTAGTGACTTTATAGTTTCAAGTATTTAGTTTTATTTCGATCAAAGTCAAAAAATTTGCAAAAACATCTTTAGCATAAAATTTTGTTAAAATAACTTTTTATATCTACCAGTTTGAAGTAAAATTCGACAACTTTACCATTAAAATCTGTTTAGATTTTTAAACAATTTTAAAGCATTTTTACTTAAGCAAAAAAAACTCACGAACGCGAACATTAAAGATGTGGAATGAATATTTGCCCGTGATAATTTTTTTTTTCTCTTTCTCATTGTCGACGAAAACCAAAACCCTGTAAAATATAATTGCGTTTATAATTTATAATTTATTCACATCCACACATTTGGTTTGATAATGGAGAAAAGGGATCGTTCATTTAGTATGTCATGCAAAAAACGACTTTTTAGACCCACCCCCTCTCCCCTTGTTACGTTTTTTGTATGAAAAAATTTTTCTTTTGTTTGACTTGTTACGAAATCTTAGACCCACTTTTCCCCTAATAAGTAAACGTACCAAGTGAACGGTCCCAAAGGAAAAGTGAAAGAAAATGAGGATAGAAGCATTTTTACGCGGTTACAACACAAGCCCGATCCTTCTATTTTCAAAGTGTACACATTTCCACACTCAATGTTATTAAGCTTGCTCATTAAATCCCGTTAAAAATTTCAACAAAAAGGATTTAATTTGTGAGACGATTTTTAATCAGAAATGAAAAGTTTTGCAAACTATGAAAATGGAAATGGAAACTCTTTTTTTTCTGGTGGTTTTCGCGGCGAAAAAAGTTTTGAACAAAAAAAAATTTAAAGTAATTCATCGTAGCTGTCAAGCGATGAAAATTGTGGATAAGAATGTCTTGATGATGGAATGTTGGTAGTGGGACGACAATTACTGTCGCTTTTAGCAAGAGGAACTGTTACTAAATGATGTCCAAATAGTGTCTTAATAAATTAAGAAAATTAAGCAATTAGTAACAAATGTATTTTTAGTCTTGACATCCATACTATGGTACATTCATCTCTCTGGTAATTTTTTACTGTTGATGCTAATAGCATTTATAATTTCTATGGATACGGAAGGTTACTTAATTATTGAGTTGCATAAAGAAAATGATAGCTGACATTTATTGTCACAATTTTAGAATTTTCTGAATTTTTCATTAGAATGTTTGACCTTTAATTAGGAAAATGTTGATTAAATCCAAAATAGAATTCAAAAAATCTATTATTTAAAGCAATTTAATTGAGCATCAATTTTGTGATTGCATGTCCATAAAAACAAAATAAATAATAACTACAGAACAGCATTGATGAACTTTATTAATTAGAATCTTAATGCACATTAATTAAAATTCGCATTTTGCAACAAATACAAAAGACTGTAATGTTTTGCGGCTGCATAACCGTGAAAATAATGATAATCTGTAAAGAATATCTAAAAATGCTGATGCATAAGAAGAACGTGAAAGTTCAACAGCCTTAAGCGTAGCATATACTCATTAATACATATTCAACAGAAATGAGCTACAAATGGCTCAATAATGGAAAATAAAAAAATAGGGCAGTGAAAATGTTAAACGAAACATCATGTAAGTTATGCTCTCCATGAGATAAAAATTCTTTGAAATAAGATAAACTATGGACTATACTCATTTCAGTAAATTATTTCCATTACTGGCAAAATTATTCCACCTTCATACGATGGACCTTGGGTGGATTCATGGGCAATGTGGGAGGTTGCAGAGTGGAATTCGTGTCTTTGATGACCCACATGTATGCGCCAATAAGCAGTTATAAAGTTTCACCTTCTCGAAGGTGCTTATTAGCTGTATGGCGTCGATGCAAAAGTGCCGCGATGCAGCCATCGGTTAGGAAGTTTAGAGATTCATTAAAAACAGTCAAAGTCATTTGTGTCGGACTTTATTTGCTTAATATAATGAAAATTAGATGAAATTGTCAGAAATTTAATCCAATTGCCTCAATATTGAAATACCATTTTGGTAATAAAATTATTATTATTATTATTATTATTATTATTATTATTATTATTATTATTATTAAGAGATTTTGGTATTAAGTCAGCGTAAGATTCAAGTTTTTTTACAATTGTGCTAGAAATAAAATAAATTATTAACAATTATTAACGGACAAAATAAATTCAAACTCAAAAGCTCACCGATTGTAAAAGCTCATGTGCTTTACTGTATGCTCGATTGTATCCCGTACATAAAATGTGAATTTTGCCTTCATCATCTCATCTATTGTCTGTAGTTCTGGATTTCTATCATCAGATTGTAGGAATTGGAATAAAGATCTTTGATAAACAGTCCTGATGATGAAACAAAATGTGAACACTACATTGTATTGTAATTGTTCATTAAGTGCTACTCCAGCGATTATTTTGCAATTTTTTGAACCAATGTTGTCATATATTTCTAAACATTTAAAAAAGTTTGAAGACTCTTGAAATTGCTTAGAAATATGCTGTTTACTTATCAGCATTACTATATAATCGTTTCTAGTGATAAAAGTTAGTATGTGTCTTGCTGATAAAATTTAAAATGTCATTCTTATTTGACAAATTCAACACATGTACTCACATTTCATGTTACTGAAATTACTATAAATTTTTCATTAACTTGATAGAAGTTCAATTGGGTAAAAAAATTTCCGAGTTTAACAGTTGGAACAAATTTTCCATTGTTAAGTGTGACTGTTGGTGATGTCATTTTGTTAAAAGCTTCAAAATTCAAATCACTTTGAATTATATCACAATTAAATGAAATTCGCAGGAGAAATAATTGAAAAACAGCAAATCAAACTGAATTTATAGTGCAGAGGATAAAAAGAAATCAAAAATATATGTTTTTGTTCTTTATAACTGCTGATTTACAGCACTTATACATTCACACTTATATTCTCAAATAGAGAGAAAGAGAACTCTCTCAAAGCTCAAATCTCAAACTCTCTCAAATGTAGGAATAGGAAAATTTGAGATCCGAATACATAAATTTTACCTGAAAATTTTAAAATTTACTTTTTCGTTACAAGACGCAAAATATTGCAAAATATAAATTTTATCGAGCATTTAAAAGCATTTTATTCAAAAATACATAATACACAAAATTTTCAATACTTTTAAGTACATTCAAAATTTAATCTTCATGGAATGGATAATATTTAGAAGTTTTAAAATTCGACATTGCACAAATGCGTTGAACATGCTCAAAGCTTTGCAAATCCTTCATGTCATCGTCACTCAATTCAAAGCTAAACACATCAATATTGTTGATAATTCGCTCTTTTGAAACGGATTTTGGGATGACAACGTTACCAAGTTGGATTTGGAAACGGATTAAAATTTGTGCTGGTGTCTTTTGGAGCTTCTCAGCGATTGCCAATAATTTTGGTTCTTGAAGGAGAATTGGATCATTTGATGTTGCGAAAGGACGTCCTGGTGATCCTAATGGAAAATATGCAGTTATAACGATATTTTTGCTTTTGCAATGTTCTCGCAATTTTGTATTTAACAAGTATGGATGGCATTCAATTTGATTAGTGACTGGCTGGATTCTAGCATTTTCAGTGATGTAATTAATTTGCTTGATGTTGAAATTGGAAACTCCAATGCTCTTTGTTAATCCAGCATCAACAAGGTCTTCCATAGCACGATAAACATCAAGTAAGTCATGCTCTCCATATAATGGCTTTCCTGCCTCATCCTTTGGGAATAATTCAGTTGATTTTGCAAAACTGACGGGACAATGAATGAGGTACAGATCAACATAATCTAACTTCAATTTTTTTAATGAAATTTCAATTGCACCACGGACTTCTTTTGGATCATGGAATGTGGACCACAATTTGGTTGTAATGAACAAATCTTCACGCTTGACAACTCCTTCTGCGATTTTTTTTGCAATTCCTTCACCAACTTCTTCTTCATTTTGATAGACATAAGCACCATCAATATGACGATATCCTGCATCAATTGCATCTTTGACAGCTTGAGCTACTTCTCCAGCAGGTGACTTTAATAAAAATTTAAAGCTTGAGTTAAGTCCTGCTTATGCAACAAGCATGACATAAATTGTCTAAATACATCATGAATTTTTAAGGAAGGCAGCATTTTGCGTTCATTATCTTAAATTATTAAGTAGTGACTAAGCAAATTATTTATTTATTGATACTTAAAAGGTACTTGAAGCATCAATAACAACTATATGTTGCATGTTTATTGGCCTTGACTTTTTTTTTTGTTTTGATAATCGATATTTTGATAACGGTTTTATTTCCCGAAAATTCTCCAAAAATTGTAAATTTTTAATGACTAGTCATAATCTAATCTCTAATTTTTTAAAGATATGGAAACAATATGATATGGAGATATGGTTTATAAAACAAAATATTGAAGCTTTATATTGTCGAAAAACTCAAGTTCAAATCTTAAATTTTCATCTCAAAATTATGAATCTTAGTGAAAATAAATCCAGTTCTATTTAAAACGACTTCTTCTACTCTGCTAACTAGAACGGACCAACTGTTGAATGCAAAAATGTGACCTTGACTTTGATCACTGTATTTCATAATATTACAGTATTAAGATTCTAGGTCTCTTTTAACAAATTAGCTTCTCTAATTCGACGAGTCAACCGATAAAATCAGTCAGACATTTCTCTTCTTCATACTTATCTGATGGTACAAAAAAATTTACGACAACACTTGATATCGATTTTGAATTGTCATTTTCATGCGTTTAAAAATTTATCAACTTACATTCCAAGTCCCTGTGAATTTGATAAAAAAAATATAAAAATTTTATTAATTAATTCGTTGATTAATTTTGACATCCAATAACTTACCAAGTCCAACAATTGGAAATTCTTTTCCATTATTGAGAGTTACAGTAGGTGATGCCATTATTAATAAATAATAAATTAAACAATTTCAAAAATAATTATTTCAAATGCGACCAAAATCACCGGCTAAATAAGTTGAGCTCACAAAAGGCACTGAATTTATAGTAAGCAGAACATAGAGTCACATAGAAAATTTAGTAAACAATTCAACTCACTCACACAATCAAATTTAGATTTTGAGTAATTTTTTCTAATTTTTTGAGAAATTCTCTCTTAGAGCTTGATCTCATGTGAGAGTAATTTTCATGAGAACTAGGAACATCTATCTGCTAAATGATTCAAATTTTTCCAACAACTTTCTAAAATATTTCATAATTTTTAAGGTCGATATTATTTCCACTAAAAACACAGACGTTGAAACAATAAATCCTATTATTAGTAGTTCAAGGCTTCCTTTTAGATCTTTTACATTTATAGTCCTTGGTCCAGTCTTTGGATCTTCCATATTCACATATCTCCTGTCTAAATACCGTTCCATCCACATAGAAATCAATCCAGATGTTGTATATCTTCCCATTTTTTCATTCAATGCATTAATTAGATGAAAATTCTTTGGAAACAGATAAACTATGGAAATGTCCAGCAGATACTCTTTCAGGACCTTAAGTGTGAAATTTTTCTGATTAATTTCATTTGAGTAAATTACTTCCATTACTGGCAAAATTATTCCACCTTTATACGATGGATTAAGAGTTTTTGGTATTAAGTCAGCATAAGCTTCAGGCTTTGTTACAATTGTGCTAGAAATAAAATCAATTATTAACAATTATTAACGGACAAAATAAATTCAAACTCAAAAGCTCACCGATTATAAAAGCTCATGTGCTTTACTGTATGCTCGATTGTATCCCGTACATAAAATGTGAATTTTGCCTTCATCATCTCATCTATTGTCTGTAGCTCTGGATTTCTATCATCAGATTGTAGGAATTGGAATAAAGATCCTTGATAAACAGTCCTGATGATGAAGCAAAATATGAAAAAGACCATCAATATAAATCTAGCGAACGTTCTATTCGGAAGTTTATTTTGAATTCCATTCAGTAAAACATTAATCAAGTTAGTAAATGGAGTTCTTAAGTCAGTTCCAAAAATGAAGTTTTTAATATTTTCACTTTGATAGTTGATGATTAAAATTGCAACAATTCCTAATAAAATTACAACAATCAAGCAGATCCAAACACTTTTTTGAAATGGCTTAAAAAGTTTCTCAAATGCTGAATAAGGTGATCCTGGAGGAATCATAATAACAAGTGATACTGCATAATGTGATTGTGTAAAGCTTAAATGTTTTGCTCGTGCAAAGTTTAGAAAATAAAATCCCATTGCCATATCAAGTTCTCTATCCATTACTTGCTTTAATATTCCTGTAGCAGTTCCATTTTCAGATAACAATCCTTTATGAAAGTAGTCATAATAAGTGTGATTAACAGTAAATTCCATAGCATATGCTAATAAAAATAAAATTTCCATCTCACTCCCATAATATCGATGGGTGCCATTCCTTAATGTCTCTCGCATTATTATGGGTGGATATCGGAATGAGGCAACACGTAATGGACATTGATACAGGCTTTTAAATTTTGATGGGAAAAAGTTTTCATTGATCCATGAATTTTTAATGAATTTATTAATGATGACTGAGTCTGTGCAGCCACATTTTCCAATTTGATAAGGCACGAATGTTTTCATGAGGATCTCGTCAGTGTCTTTACAGATTATATTGATATTGTAGATTTGATGTTTCCAAACTATTTCAAAAATTTTCTTTTCATTGCTTTCATGGCAACTACTGAATGACAAAAGGATGTAAAATCCATCAAGTCGGAAATATTGAAGATTTGGTTTAATAAAGATTGGAAAAACATCTTCAAAGTTCTTGAAGATAATCACATTATTGTATGATGGCTTTAACTTAATTTTTGATGAATTGAAAATTTCTTTTGTTATCAATTCTATTGGAAAATCCACAAAATCCAAAGATTTTTCGATCAGTCTGAATAATTCTGTTGATCCAATAACCCTGACAGAAGAATTGTTTTGTGTTAACATGAACATCTTATCAAATGCTTCTGCAATATCCAATTGATTGCTGCTAGATTCCTTTTCAAAAACTTCAAGAATTTTGTTGCATTTTATTAAACCAAAAATACTCAGAACCACGAAAAAACTTAGCTTCATCTTCTCACCATTCTCAAGTTACGACTAACAAAGTGACAGCTGTAATTGCACGTTTCCGACGACTTTGACACTGAAATATTTACCTTATTAGACACAATCTATAAATATTCATGCTTTCTGTAATAAATCAAAGTATTTAAAAATTCATCTGTGGTAAACAATAGCGTGAAATAGAGTACACAAGTGGCCCATTTTGAGGTATTAATAAATATTGATTTGCGTACGCAGAATAAATTTAATTTACTTTACATTAATATTAAAGACAAAAAGTTATTTTTTTTTGTTGGTGACCTCAGAAGAAGCTTGGAAGTTTTACTTCCTGTTTATTGTTTAATTTGTAGTAAAAGGATGTAAATAATTGAAATTAATTTGTTATTCTAATTAATTTGTCGTTTTTATTTAGCCTTCGATCAATAAGAGTAAATGATGTTAAATCTAAAAAAAAAAATATTTAGGTCATGTATAGTTTCGGGAATATTCAGTTTGAAAGTGATAGTTTAAGGCATCACTAAAAATGTCCATAGAGTAAAATCATAAATCATGAAAACGTTTATTGTGATCTAATGAATTACACGCGTCGAAAGTAAATAAGTGTCATCATCAAATATAGCTAGCCCATTTTTCATGATAAATAATTGATTGATTCAAGCTATGCAACTTAGTTTTGTTGCAAAAAGTATTAAAATCAAGTTCGAATCCTATTAAAAATTGTAGCATTTTCAATTCACCTACCCTTGATGCAAATGCAATTAAGTCTGTAAATATTTAATCAACCATTGACTAGACAGTTCAATCACAAATAAAATTATGATTAAATGCATGAAAAATCGAGTGATTGTAACAAAGTCTTGTTCTATATTTTATTCAGCATTTTTCTTAGTTTTCTCAGACATTTAAGGCTCGACAACATTTCAATTACAAATATTAATATGGATATAGTCATTCCAATCGTCCATAATTCAAAGCTACCTAAAAGTTGATCAACATTTATTATTCTTGGTCCTGTGCTAGGTGTTTTTATATTAACATAACTTTTGTCAACATAGTAATCCATCCACATCGAAACAATCCCAGCTGATTTCAAAAGTTCTAGTTTCTCATCCAGGACGTTAACAAGATGAAAGTTTTTTGGGTAGTAATAAACAATTTGAACATCAAAAAGATATTCCTTGAGGACTTTTACAATAAAGTTTTTGAAGTTTTCCTGATTACATACGATTACTTCCAACAATGGCATTATAATACCTGCCTTGAAATTTGGGTCGAGAGTTTTTTTTATTAAAGCTGGATATTCACTAAATTTTACTACTTTTCGACTGAAATTGAAAATAATTATTTTTTTGGGGATTAGGTAAATAAAATTGCTGTATCACTTACCGATTATAAAAGCTCATACTTTTGATATTATGTTCCAAAGTTTCTCGTATATAAAACCAATAACGATTCCGCATCATTTCATCAATTGTTTCCATGTCTGGTTTAGTTCCGTCAGACTGTAAAAATTGATACAAAGATCCTTGATACAATGTCCTAACGACAAGACAAAATAGCATAAAAATCATCAATAAATATCTCGCAAATGTCCTTTTTGGTAACACATCCTGAAACCCATTCACAAAAATATTGTACAAATTAAAATAAGGAGTTGTGACTTTACTTCCAAAAACAAAATTCCTTATTTTCTCATTTTGACAATTAATTATCGTTATAACGACTAATCCAACAGCAAATGTCAGCAGCAATAAACACCAAAGGATTAATTGAAAAGGCTGAAAGAGTTTTTCGAATGCTGAATATGGCTGTCCCCCAGGAATCATAATGACTAATGGAATACTGTAATGGGATTGAGTGAAACTAAGAAATTTTGATCTTTGTAGCGTCAAGTAATAAAAACCCATTAGCATATCCACTTCCCCATCCAATGTTTTCTGTATTAATCCAACTCCAGTGCCATTATCAAAAAGTAAACCAGACGATCCAGTTTTTGGAACATAATTATGATTAATGTTAAAATTAAGGATCTGTGCTAATTCCTTTACTATCTCCATTTCACTTCCATAATAACGAAAGCTTCCATCTGCTAATGTCTCTCGCATTGTTATAGGCGGATAAAGAAACGATGCAACTTTTAATTGACAATTGAAAAGATTTGTAAATTTTTGTGGGAAAAAGTTTTCATTGTTCCATGAATAATTAATGAATTTGTCAATAATGATTGAGTCTGTGCTGCCACATATTCCAACTTGATAAGGCACGAATGTTTTCATTAAAATTTCATTGTTTTCATCTTTACAAATTAAATTTATGTTGTAGATTTGTTGTTGCCAAACTTTTTTGAAAATTTTATTTTCACTTGTTTCATTGCAGGCATGGATTGATAAGAGGATGTAGAATCCATCAAGACGGAAATATTGTAAATTATTCTTGTGGAAAATCATTGGAATATCCTCAAATTTTTCAAGCATGATCACATTAACATAAGACGAACTGAGAATTCTTGTGGAATTGAAAATGTCTATTGTAAGAAGTTCAAAGGAAAATTTGGAAAAGTTCAATGACTTTTCGATTGCTTTGAAAAATCTTTGAGATCCAACAACCCTCATCGAGGTTGTTTCCCACATTTTTATGGCACTTTCAAATGCTTTCAATAAGTCAAAATTAATCTTTTCAGTCTCATTTCTGTTCCAGACAGGATTTCTTTCACAATTTATGTACAAAAGTATATTGAAGATTAAAAAAAGTCTCAACTGCATGCTTTTGCTTCTACTTAACAACTGATTCCTTTATTATTTTAAGTACTTTCTTGACACTTTATTAAACAAATTACCTACATTTATTCATAATTAATGCTATAATATTTTGACGTCAAATAAATATACATATGATACATTTTATGGGAAATTATGTCTCGTCTGAAGTAATGATAAATTTTCTTTGAATGTAAGGCTCTGACAGGGTGACTAGATAGATGTATTTATGATTTCAATTTGGATTTTTGTTCTGAAACAATGCATTTCCGTTAATAAAAAACGTAGTAAAATTTTATGAAATCTTGAACTGCTGTACATTTGGTATCATACATTAAGATTTGTCAGCCATTTGAAAGAAAAATACGAAGAATTAATCATGCAAAAATGACTCAAACTTTTCACTTTTGATTCACAAAACTTTATTCCAGAAAACCTCCAATTCAGAAATCCTTCATCGTTATTAATTTACTCTAATAACATTTGATTACATTCATTGACATTGTTTCCTTCCTAGTCGATTAATTTTCGTTCTTAACACTTCAACAACAAAAGCAATAAATGAGCAAATTAATCCAAACAATAATAGTTGAAAAGCCCCATAAAGCTCATCAAGATTCAATACATCAGGCCCACCCTCAATAGCTTTTAATCGCAAATATTTTTCATCCAAATATTTTGATATCCAATAATTAATCAAGCCATTTGACAATAAGTCATTGATTTTCTCATTTATGATATTTGCTAAGTATGAATTCTTTTTCATGTAGAAAACTGTCGGAACAGTAAGAACTAGCTCGTTGAGAACGTTGTATGATACACCTTTAAGATTGTGCTTATTAATGTAGATTACTTCGTCACTTGAACCAACGACTGCATATTTTGAAGAAGGATTTAAAGTTTGTTTGATAAAATCATCGTATTGTGATGGATTTGCTAGTTTACGTCTGAAATAAGAGAAATATAAATCAATAAATCAATGATTCACATCTTCCTCCTTACCTGCTGTAAAACTTTTGATACTTGACCATATCATCAACAGTCGGGTCAATAACAAACTTAAAATCATTCTCAATAAGCTCATCAATAGTCTGAAAATCTCTCATTCGACCATCAGATTGTAAAAATTTATAAAGTGATCCCACATACAAGCTCCGCAAAACGAATGTAAAGAAAACAAAATTCATCAATAGTATTCGTGAAAAGTCATTTCTGGGAAGAACATGCTGTGAGCTTCCAAATAAAACAACAAGTAATTGAAGTGCGGGTGCATTGATATTTTTATCGAGAAATAAAAGTTGAATGGATTTTGATTGCTTTTTGATGATGTAGACCGCAATGAAGCAACAAAGGATGACAATCACAGAATATATCCATAAATGTAATGAAAAAGGTCTCGAAAGCTTTTTCAATGCTGTATATTGTGGACGTTGGGGGATAATTAAAACCATTTTAATGGAATAGTAAGCGTGACTGTACTGAAAGAAGCGACTTCTTAGTTCCATAAGAAAATAAAAATTAGCAGCAATATCAGCTGATCCATTATTTATAAATTCAAAAGCACCTGCTGATGTTCCATTCTCAAACACTTGCCCCCAAGCACCAGGCTCAGTTAAGATTTTCAAACTTAATTTAGCATTCAAAGCACTCGCAATTCCCCGAAAAATTTCAACATCACTTCCATTAATTAATTTCGTTCCATTTGAGAAAATTGTTTCTTGCGCTGACGGTCCATAAGCACAAACGATAGCATTAATAGGGCAATTATGAAAATCACGTAATTTGGATGGAAAAATAGTTCCTCGTATCCATTTTTTCGTATCATTATTGAACTCGTTTATATTAATAGGATATGTATTGTAGCAATTGCCATGTGAGAATGGATAGAATGTAAACATTCTCACGACATTATCGATTTCATCGAGTGCTAATATGTTTACATTGTATACATAGTATTGTCGCCATAAGTGAGCAAATATTAATTCTAGACTGACTTGTCTGAAGTGCCTCATCACTATCAAGTAATTGCCACTAACATCAAATTTACTTAACATCATAACATTTGCAATCAGGTCAATAATATCGCCAAAAGCATCAACAATAAAAATTACAAAGCTTTTCTTCCTGCCAGAATTAATTGCATTTATTGTGTATGCATGATGCTCATTATGTTCCAACAGCATTTTTATGCAATTGAGCGTATTAAATTTTAATACTTCATGTGGATCTGCGATAATATCAATTGTTGTTATCGATGCGAGGCTTGTAATTATTTCATTCAGTGATGCACACAAAATTGATTCTTTGTTGTCTACTTCCGCTATTGTTCGACATTGAACTTGGTGAATATTTATGGTTAAAATAATTATGATGGAAATTATTGCTACTCGACTATTTTGCGGCATTTCTTGGAGAAATTTGTAACGAAACTAAAATGTAAGTGAGCTTTGGAATAGCTTAGCTTGACTGAGACCTGTTGTTATTTAAGAAAATATTTGCTGTCGACTAAGGAAAATATTTGTTTAAGGATGTTTTTTTCTCTTTTAATGGATCAATGAATGTTTATGTTGGCACTAAGGTATAATTTACTTTTGTTTTCCTTAATTAATTTTGATTTATTGGATGCTAGATTTATTTCCGTCATCATTGACAATTAGGTAAAAAGTATTTTTGGAAGTTATTTTGGTAATTTTTTTAGTCACAGCAAGCAAAATTTTTTAGACAAAAAAAAATTTAATTTCTGAAATTTTAAAATATTGAAAGTATTTTCTTTTGTGCTTTAGTTATCGATTAATTTACCAAACCTTTGAGAATTTTTGGCAATTATATGAATGGGATTTTTCTCCAATTCTTTGAATGAAATAGAAGCAAATTATGAAAAATTAAACTTTTACAAAAATTTATAAACTGTAAAAAATTAAAAATTTTCAAAAAAATTAATTTTTTACAAAAATTTAAAAACTGTTCAAAATTGTCCTGATCCTGTAAGTAAACCTTGAATAAACCTATTAAAAAACAATTTAATTTTGTTAATTCTTTTTGATCATTTTTATTCATTTTTAATATCTCTCGATTTGATTATGTATGACTTACAAATTTACATTAAAAAAAATCTTTTTTACCAATTATCATCATCATGATCAATAAACAAAATTTCATTTTGATTGATTTTCATGTACTTTGTGTCTACCAATTATTACAAATAAAAACAAAGAACTAATGGGAATGACTTAGACCAAGTTTTTATTATTTTTTTTTTACTTTTTTTAAGTTATTTTTAACTACAAAATTTTGGAAATTCAAACACCGATTGTTTTTGTACACAGTATAATATGCTTGTAAAAAGTTCATTTCTTTTGTTTTCAAAGAATATCAAAGGTATTCGAAAGAGAAATACTTGGTTCTTATTGAGTAAAAAGGTATATAAAGTTTGATTGAAGGGAGTATAAGAATAATACATTTGACAAATGTTGTAAAAAGTTTTGTTTTATGTAGGCTGTGAGTTGAGGAAAATTTTTAAGGTAAATATCCGAGTTGAGGTTTATTTTGATTAGATTATAAGGTTGATTGGGGTATTTTATGTATATTGACATAAACGATGAGGAAAGTTTGATGTTCTATAGACAATTGATTGATTTGAAATTTGAATTATCTGTAAGACTTAATCCAATTCTAAAATATTTACTTTGAAAATCTCCCCAACACATATGAATAGAGCAATATATAGCTACAAAATCATAAAATTGAAAATTTTAAAATTTTGCAACTATATGCAGCTCATAAGGATTATGAAGATTGCTAAAAAATTATTTAATGGAGGGATGGATATTATTTAGTATGAAATAGTTAGATAACTGAACAAAAAAATATATTCGATAGTGTAAAAATACAACTGGATTCATTTTTGATGCCACAAAATTTAATTCTTTTTTAATAAATGTTAACGATTAAAACGATTAAAAAAACTGTTTTATACTTCAGCCTTTCTGTTCACATTTAGAGCCATAAACGATTTTTTCTCATAATATGTTTTTTTTTTTTTAAGGTACATGCTGATAAATTTAACGAACAATTTTGTTTGAACTCTTAAAATTAACTTTTGATAAGTGTTAAGTTTTTCAAAAATTTAACTTTCAAACAATTTCATCCATCAATTACTCAGCATTACCTACCATCAATAATGCAAATAAATTTTAATAAATGCTGAATTGGAAGTTTGACTCAGAAAATTTAAATCAATTTTCAATTGAAAAATGCATTAAAAAATGAAGTATCAAAAATCTCATACTAAAGGTTGCTGATTCTAAATATTCGGAACTTGCAGTAAAAGTTTCAATTCTTGAAAAATCAATTTAATTTTTTCTCTCACCAACTTCCCTTCAGCATTTATTTTTTTTTCTCATATTTAAAAATTGTAAAATCAGATAAAAAGGGTATGTGACATCAACTTTTCAAATATATGGTAACAAAATTATCATTATTTATCATAATTCATTTTTTTTTAAAAAAAATCACATTTGATGACATGTTTGCTTAAATTCCCGACTCTGCAATTCCTTCGTCATCTGTTGGTTTGGAAAAAATTGATAAAAAATATAGTTTATTTATATTAAATTTAAAAAGTTTCTTATGAATTTATAAATTTTAACATAAACATTCAAATTAAACAGAAAGTTTGAAGAGCGTGATTTAATATTGATGAAGTTTACTGAGGATTAATGAAAGATGGCAAAAATTTTCTTGAAATGTTACAAAATCATTAAAATGTATGAGCTTGTAAAATACTTTCAATGCCTCACCCAAAATTACAAATAAAGCTATGAGTGAGTTTGATATCGACCCATCGCCTACATCATTTTCCAATTTTAACATAATTCCTCAGTAAATTTCACTCAATACGCTCTCTAACTTTTAAATTAAATAAAACAAACAAAAAATAAAAATAATTTAAAGGAAAATCATCACAGTGGATGGAAATGGAAATGTTAGTACTGAGTAGGTAGTTAGACATAAACCAATAATATCATGTTAGTAAAATTAAATAAAATTTAACTAAAGATGTATAAATTCTAAAAAGGAAAAACATAACGACACCAATAAATAATGGAATGAGGGGAACCGGGAAAAAATAATGTGATCATGCCTGCTAAATAATTTAAAGCATACCCGACAACAACAACAACAACAATAATCAAAAAAGGTCAGAAAATTTAAAATTTAAATGCATTAAATTTAAGTATAAATTTATAGTATATCAATCTACCAACCCATTTTGATTTTCATACAAATTTCGTCGAAACCATTAACACCAACACCGTTGTGCATTGTTTTAACTTCCACTTGTGCTTTAATATTAATAATATCATTATTTTTGCATGATTTAAGTAATTTCTGCTCCGAATTTGCTTCTTCATCTTCATCCTCATCGTCATCATCATCGTCGTCATCTTGTATCAAATCTACGTTATCTATGTCACTATTCTCATTAGATTCTAGCTGACTATTGATTTCTACAATAATTTCATCTTGGCATATGGTAACAGCCTTAGTGGCACTGCCTGATCCACTTTGATGACTAATAATACTAGTGTCACTGCTACGCTTACTAGTAGTATCGTCATTTAACTCCTGATGTCATCTTTCCTCCTTCCATTGATTCATTATCGGATCACTATCATTGATTAGGGTTGTTGTGGTATTTTCTGTCGTTGTGTTCGTATTAGTCGTTGTCTCTTCGTCATTTGCTGGCTCATTTTCAACAAGTGCCTTCTCTTCATCATCAAACTCATCGATTCCTTCATCTTCTTCGATATCATTTGCTTCCTTCCTGATTTCGTTCTCGACTGTCTTCATTTCCTCGGTTTCATCCAGTGGTTTATTCACTTCTGTTATTTTTTTTTCATTTTTTTTTTTTTGTTAGAGAGAATTTTTGAATTTTTTGTGGATAGTAAGGAAGAGGATTTTTATGTTTAAGTATGTATGGATGTTATTTTAAAAAGAGAGGATAAAAGTCAGGGCGGAAAAGCAAAGAAAGACAAGAGAAAGTTTTTTCAGTATAATTAATTACTTCCAACACCAAAAAAATAAGGAAAATAGAAAACAAAATTAGTTAAAACTTAAAAGTATCATCCTAGTTGTGGATGATATGGACGCAGTTTTTGTGGATAATCTGACTGTAGAAAATTTTTTGATTGATAATATTTCAAACATTTATATTTAGAGGTTATAAGCTCTATTTTCCAATTTCATGCAGTTACAAAAGGGGCCATTCATTTATTACGTAACGATCTGAGGAGGGGGGTATTGTTTTTCTACATGTGATTCTTTTGTTAAAAACATTACGCAGGAAGGGAGGAAGGGTTAAAACTCGAATTTTAGCGATACATACGTAATAAGTGAACGGCCCCAAATATATTCAAGTCTATAACTTGACATTACTGAAAATGTGACAAATTTTGATTTTATCCTGCTGTGAAATTCGAAATGTCAAATACAACAACATCAGCAAATATTAATCAAGTTACTCAGCTATTCAGTCACATATAGACTTCAAATATTCAGCCACCTCTTTAATCAACGTGTCAGTGTATCAACCAAGCCATTAATCATCAGAAAAACAGAAAAGTTGCATGTTTGTTTTAAAGACGAATAAATAACTTGATTAATTAACTACATAGTCGAGTAGCTGAACATGAAGTTCTTTTGCTGCAAATGTTTTATTGCTTAATTCCCTCTTTTTTTTTTGAAAACCATTAAAGTCATAAAATTATCATCTTATGAATAAGTCCAATTAGTCTGTTTAAACCAAAAAACTTTCCAGCAATTCAAAGTGAATTCGTAAGTAGATTATTTCCACAAAATTGCGTCCATAATGTAGCACATAGGATATATAAAAAAGATACGTGAAATGTCTCGAGTGTGATTTTAAATGGTTATTTACAAAAACTAAAGTGTGAACTCTTCAAAAGCTTATTTTTATGTGTGCTTCATCTCCTATAAAAATGGTTCTGTTTGTATAATTTTAGGTTAAAAGACTTCCTATGTACTAATAATAAAATGATAAGAATAAACTACTCTCATGTGGTTATTAACTTTATTATTGTTACTGTTATTTGGTTTTTGTATATCCTAAAGGTAATAAGCTTTGTTTGTTGCTGATTTAGCTTAAAAAGAGTTTCTAGTCATGAAGATAAAGCTGCCAGAAAAATAATTCTTCACAACTTGATTTTATTTATGATGTTTACTCACCCTCATAACCCTGATTATCGTGAATCTCACGTGGTGGTCCCGAATTTTCCTTGCCTTCTAACACAGCCATTAAGCATTGATGAATACAAATATATTGTTGTTCTGTTTGCACCATCCACACACGTTCTAATCAAGAGAGGAAAGTTCACGTAAGATAAAGTTTCAATTCATTTGGGAAATATTCTTGCTTATTTTACCTTTTCTCATACTATATACAATTCCGAAAATATCGACATAATCAGATACTTGTATCTGTTGCAATATCCTGTCTAGACATATAAATGTACCAGATCTTCCAACACCAGCGCTATAAAATTAAATTTTTCATGCCATAAATTACATGATGAGAATACTTCCTTAAAATGTTAAATTTTTAATTTCATACCTGCAATGAACAACGATAGGTCTTGTTTCTGGACCGACTCTCTCCCTGAATGCACGAACAAAACGTGCAAGAGTTTGAGGTGGATTTGGCACGCCAAAATCAGGCCAAGTTGAGAAGTGGAAGTGGCGCATGACACGTTGAGTTTCACCCTTTTTTTGTTGAATTGCGAGACGAGAAGTAAATATTGAGAAAATTAATTTACATAAATCAACAGTTTCTGATGATAAAGTTTTAGATGAATGAATTGAGTTGCGGTTAGTGAGTGTCGTTGAAGTTTTTATGACGCAGTTTTTGAGGTTTAAGTTTTGAATTATTTGTTCATAATAATTTATTATCGTAATAAATTTAATCTACATCAATATCTCTCAAGACAACCAAACCGACAACTCATAAGCTTCATCCCTTTAAAACAGCTCAAAACTTACCCTTTGCATCATAAATTCTGTTATCAACCAATCGGGATAATGACTTTCATTAAGTAACGTAACTTTAATATCTCCATAATAAACTGGCACGGTATCCATGGGCCAATAATGGTCACTATAATGAATATTAATTACTTTACATCCAACATGCAAGTTGATAATCAAATTTATTTTACCATTTTTCTCTTCCTTTCTCATAACATCTTGTGAGCATAACAATAGCCCTTGAATTACTCTCCCAACACATTCGCCAGAAATCATCTCGTGTTGAATGAAGTGGTCCCTGTGTCACAATAAATTCCCTCGGTGAATTATGTCCTGGCACATAATTTGCATTTATATAATCGGATCCTTCATCATCATCAACAGGTTGTAGTTTGAATCGTGAATGGTCATATGGAAGAATATTTGTAAAACGATTTTTGGGTCGATTACATGGCAAATCAGCAAATGTACATGGTTGGTCACGTCCAACATGTTTGAGTTCCTCAAATTCCTCACTAAATCTGTGAATTGAGATTTGGAATGTGATAATAAAGAAATTTCTAAATAATAGTCCTAAATCAACAAACCTAAAATCGGAATCTGCTGACATAATACGATAATGTTCAGCGAAATTCTTAATTAATACTGGTCGACTTGTTTCCATTGTGCTATCAGGAAGTGACATGTTGTCATTGGCTCGTGCATCCGTTGCTCTCTTACATAAAAAGCGACGACGTCTTAAGAATATTAATGTTACGAAGAGAATACATATGAGAATTAATGGCACAGCAATCGCAACGAACAGCGATGTATTGTCTTGATCTGCATTGTCGTACAATTTTTGAGTAGGGAAGGGGGAAAAAGAATAGAACAATATGATTAGAATTTTGAATGTAATGTTGAATGTAAGATGAATACAGCAAAAGAAAAAAAAATAAGGAACACGACAAACATGCTAAAGTAAATTTACAACAACTCTCAACAACCGACTTACTTCGAGGAGCATAAAGAATGACTGTTTTTTCTCCTTCTTTATATTTTTTAAGAGTGCAAGCATAAGAGATATGAGAATTTTTTGATAAAATATTTTTAATATCATGTGCAGAATTTGAGGGAGAAGTATAGCTTGGTGAGAATGTTTCTGACAATTTAATGAACTTTTCTGTCAACTTCACATCAATCTAGTTCTCCCTCATACTCGAAATGTTCATTGAACTTACCAGTTTGGATAGGAAAACTATAAGCAGTATCTGTAAATTTATCAGGTGCTGAAAAAGCTCGAATTTTTACACGATATGTCGTGCCAGATTTCAAAGGTCCATTGCAATATCCCTTCTGTCTATTCTTGTCACAATTCTCAGCTCCAATGGTAAAATCTTCAACATTTACCGAGCTATTCTTAAATGGATAATAAGGTTCAACAGCCTGATATGGTGGCCATATTGAGTACGATTGCACGTCATGCCAACTTGGCATTTCTAATCCCGATGAATTTTTACTATCGTCTTCAGCTACGATAATCGTGTACATAATGACTTGACCGTATGTATCAAGGAAATAATTTTTACGGAATCGAATTTGAATAGAGTTTGAACTACGATGAACTTCTGTTGGCACAACTTGATTTGCTGGTTTTGGTGGTGCCCAAATTGGCATCTTTTGCTTCCAAACTTTTTCTGGTCCATATCCAACATTAGTTTTTGCTTGAATCTTAAATATATAAGTACTTCCTGGCGTTAAGTTTCTGATTGTTCCACGCTGGTCAATTGGTGAAAAATTTTTGGTATTTGATTGTAATCCATTTTCCATGCCATAAGAAACTGTGTATTTCTGAATGACACCATTTTGATCATGTTCTGGTAAATTCCATTCGAATGTGATTTCACCTGGTTGAATATCGACAGGACTAAATTTGTGAACTCTACCTGGTGCTGATTCTAATGTTGTAAAATGTGCTGAAATTGTTTCACTGTTCTTTAATATACTTGCTTCAGTACCAGAACGAACAACAACAGTAAATGTATAATTTCTATATGGCTTAAGATTATTGATTGTAATAAACGGCTCTGTGGTAATATTTTGAACAAAACGTTCACCGACAAGATATTGAACTTCAAAGTCATTATACTCTCCTTTTGGTTTATCCCATGCAAGTACAATCTCTGAGTCAGTTATTTTTGTTGCATTTAATATGGTAATTGGTTCCGGATGTAATCGATCTTGACGTAGAATTGGATGACTTGATACATCACCACTAACAGTCCACATTTTTATATTATACAAATGACCTGGAATTAATCCTGAAAATGTCAATTTACGATTTTCATCATCAGCTGACTTTTCAACATCATCAATATTTGGATCTCCAATTGAGAATCGATAATGATCAAACTTTACTCTCTCATCACGTGGCGTTGGCGTATAACTTATTTTTAATGAGTTCATATCTTCTTCTGATCCGAATATAATGAATATATCTGATTGTATGATTGGCATCGTGCGAACTTTTAAATTTGTTATTTCACTAATTAAATTATAGCTCGTCACTTGAATTTGGAAAGTATATTCAAAACCGGATTTTAGGTCATTAATTAGCACTTGAACGAGTGGATGTTCCTCTTTAACTTCTCCATTTTTATCGTTGTGGATGATTGGAGCTGGAAGGAAAATTATGATAAAGTTTATGTATTAAGGGTTTTTATAATAAAATTCAATAGTGAATTGGGAGTTAAGACGCATTTTTTATGAACATTCGATGGAACATTAAGTTCAAGAATATAAATACTGATTCCCTTAGCTATAAGTCAGCAAAATAAAAATTCAATCATTGAATCAAATAAATAAATTAATAATGACACAAAGAAGCAGCATACAACCATAACAGAGTTGGCAACCGGCTGTCTTCTACTAACCGGTCGCTACCGGCTGCAGGTAGTACCGGCCACCGGCCGCCGCCGGTAATAGGTGCAACCGGCCACCGGCCACCGGCCGCCGCCGGTAATAGGTGCAACCGGCCACCGGCCGCCGCCGGTAATAGGTGCAACCGGCCACCGGCCGCCGCCGGTAGTAGGTGCAACCGGCGACCGGCGGCCGCCGGTAGTAGGTGAAACCGGCGACCGGCGGCCGCCGGTAGTAGGTGAAACCGGCGACCGGCGGCCGCCGGTAGTAGGTGTAACCGGCCACCGGCGGCTACCTGCAGTAGGTGCTACCGGCCACCGGATGTAGGTACTACCGGCAGTAAATAAAAGATTTTATTATTGTTTTAATTTTATTATTGTTTTGGTTGCCGCCAAAAAATGAAAAATATTAAAAAAATATTAAAAATTTTAAAAAATTTAAAAAAAAACTAAAAAAATTTATAAAATTTTTAAAAAATTAAAAAATTTTTAAAATTTTTAATAAAATTTTAAAAATTTTTAAAAAAATTTTCAAAAAAATTTTAGTTAAATATTAAGATCCAGCAAGAAAATATAAGAAACATGAAGATCCAGCACCAAAAAATAATTTCAGGTAGAAAAACAAACTTTTTAAAATTCTCAGTTCTCAACTTTTTTAAAACAATTTTTTTTAATTTTTTTAGAATTTTTTTTAAATTTTTTAAAATTTTTAAAATTTTTTTAAAAAATTCAAAAAACAATTTTAAAAAATTTTAAAAAAATTGGTTTTTAAATTTTTTAAAAATTTAAAAAAAAAATTAAAAAAAACTGAGAATTGAGAATTTTAAAAAGTTTGTTTTTCTACCTGAAATTATTTTTTGGTGCTGGATCTTCTTGTTTCTTATATTTTCTTACTGGATCTTAATATTTACCTAAAATTTTTTTGAAAAATTTTTTAAAAATTTCTTAAATTTTTTTGAAAATTTTTTTAAAAATTTCTTAAATTTTTTTAGGTAAATATTAAGATCCAGTAAGAAAATATAAGAAACAAGAAGATCCAGCACCAAAAAATAATTTCAGGTAGAAAAACAAACTTTTTAAGATTCTCAATTCTCAACTTTTTTTTAAAACAATTTTTTTTAATTTTTTTTTAAATTTTCAAAATTTTTAAAAAATTTAAAACCAATATTTTTTAAAATTTTTAAAATTGTTTTTTGCATTTTTTAAAAAAATTATAAAAAATTTTAAAAAAAATTCTAAAAAAATTTAAAAAAATTTAAAAAAAATTGTTTTAAAAAAGTTGAGAATTGAGAATTTTAAAAAGTTTGTTTTTCTACCTGAAATTATTTTTTGGTGCTGGATCTTCATGTTTCTTATATTTTCTTGCTGGATCTTAATATTTAACTAAAATTTTTTTGAAAATTTTTTTAAAAATTTTTAAAATTTTTTTAAAAATTTTTAAAAAATTTTAAAAATTTTTTAATTTTTTAAAAATTTTATAAATTTTTTTAGTTTTTTTTTAAATTTTTTAAAATTTTTAATATTTTTTTAATATTTTTCATTTTTTGGCGGCAACCAAAACAATAATAAAATTAAAACAATAATAAAATCTTTTATTTACTGCCGGTAGTACCTACATCCGGTGGCACCTACTGCAGGTAGCCGCCGGTGGCCGGTTACACCTACTACCGGCGGCCGCCGGTCGCCGGTTTCACCTACTACCGGCGGCCGCCGGTCGCCGGTTTCACCTACTACCGGCGGCCGCCGGTCGCCGGTTTCACCTACTACCGGCGGCCGCCGGTGGCCGGTTACACCTATTACCGGCGGCGGCCGGTGGCCGGTTGCACCTATTACCGGCGGCGGCCGGTGGCCGGTATTACCTGCAGCCGGTAGCGATCGGTGGCCGGTAGGACCTACAGTAGGTGATAATCGGTGGCCGGTTTCTACTTGTAGGTACCGGCTTGCCAACTCTGAACCATAAAACAAGCCTTAGAAAGTGACAAATCATCACTAATCTAGCATGAGAATTCTTGCTTGGCAAATTGCCGCTTAGGGGATAAAATGAACATCATAAAAAATTTATATGATAAAGTTTTACTTACAAACATTCTGTTCGGAGACATTTTTGGAATGAATATGATCTGGATTGTCAGATGGCCACCAGTTGATGATGTACATTTCTACTCTACCCTCGGGTCTTGACCATTCTAATGTTATGTTACTTGAGTCATTATGTGTTACGACATTTGCAACTGTATTTGGACGAACTGTTTGATTAAATTGTTGAGGATTTGGACTTTCAACGCCATAACTGACTGTGTTGACTTGAATTGTGTATTTTTCACCAGGAGTCATATCTGTTACATCAGCCTCAGTGGAATTTACAGATGGTAGACGAACCCATTGCTTATCACTTTCAGTACGGTATCGGATTGAATATTCTGTATAAATGGAATTTTCTGGTGGCAGCCAATGTACTAAAACTGAGTTGCTTGTAACTTTCTCTATCGTCATGTTTCTCGGTGGATTTGGATCTAAATGAATGAATAATAAATTTAAATTATCGTTAAGGATGCTCGAGGCATGTACAATTGACATTAGAGTACTTACAGACTGCTTGGAAATATTCATGTGGTTCACTCTTCAACTCATTGCTAATGGCAAATACTTTAACAATGTAGCCAGCACCCGGATAGAGATGATTAAAGACTAATCGTGTATCTTTTGTCAAAACAGTTTGTGTCTCGCCTGTATCATTACGACTATATGTGACTTCATATAGCTCCTGCTTTGAATTCACATCACTCTTCCAACTGATGTTTAAACCCTCGCGAATTGATTTTAGATCCTCAATAATGGGTGCAGATGGTCGTGTTGTGATATAAATTGTCGTCTCATTTGATTCCATTTTCTTCGATATAGCCTGAACCGTTATCGTATAATTTCGTCCTGGCAATAAATTTTCGAGGACATATCGTGTCACGTCTGTATTCATAGAACTTGAATCACCATTTGAGGAGCCATCAACTTCATGATAACTTATGCGATATTCGTCTTGCGTGCTTTGTGTGTCTGGACTCCACATAATTGTTATAATGCCATTTGAGTCATCAACAACCTCAAGATTATTGACCGGTAATGGTTTTAATGTCACGTCTGCTGTCGCTGGCCATGATGTGACCTTTCCTGATACTGTCTTTACGACAACCTGATATGTTTTTCCTGGCTCTAAATTGTCCTTAAACTCTAATGATACTGGACCGTCGTCAGTTTTTGCAACACCTTGTTGTCGTCTTTGTGTTGTGGATAATGAAACTTGATATTTATCAAATTCACTTATTCCTCTGGGCGGTTCCCATATTGCTTTAAATGAATGCTCTGTTATTGAGTCCCTGTCAAAAGTAACGTTTAACGGTCGTAAAGGAACTGTTCGATACTGTGCCGTTGTTGGAAGAGAAATTTCATCTTCAGACATCGTTTGTACAGAAATATTATAAGCACGTCCAGGAATTAGACCTTTAAATGCTGCCTGTGCCGGTCCAGGCGGTTCACCTTCTTTTTCAACATAAAGCACACTGTCAATGGCATCCGGTGGATCTATTGAAACTTTATAATGCGTATAAATGCCAGCAGGATAAGGAGGTTGCCACAAAACTAATAATGTTGTCTCATTACGGAACCAAACGATAAACTTTCCAGGTGTGTTTGGCTCTAAATGTCAGAAAATCATTAAAAAAAAAGTCATAGAAAGAAATGTTAATGTGAATTCTCAGAGTGATAAAATTTAATGACTAATGTACGTCTTGCAAATCAATATGGATGTTATTGTGAGTAAGCAATTTTATTTTTATTGTTAGGAGCTTTAATAAGCTGGTGTGGATGGAATGTAGCATTTTTTAAAAGTTTAAAAAATCCTTAAAACTCATTTTTACAAAATTTTGTATTAGAAATTAAAAATTCAGCCATTCACCATCCATACAAGCTTATTTAATACCAAAACCATAAAACCATTACCTCTTAAAATTTTTATATCCAACAAATCTTTCTGAACATCTTTGTGTCGAAGACGTTCTATGTGTGAATTTATTTACATGATTTTTTATTTATTAGATTTGTATGTTAATTTTATTGAGTTACGTTGCACCATAAAGTGATTAATTGTAAGCATTGAATAATAAGAGAAGAAGAGAAGAAGAAATACATAATTAGGGTAAATCATCTGTTAGAATTCAAACGATTATCTAATGAATAATCATGATCGTCTTTTCACATAATTATTCAATTTTTATGCAATAAATTTTAATGTTTACACAGATCGTAACTACTTTTGTACTCAAATTAAATTCAATTACAATTAAAAAATTACATCAACATAAAAAATCAATTTACAAATAATACATAAGTGTGTTACTGCTCAATTTATTGAAAGTAATTTTTGAAATTTTTTCATGTTTGTGCTGAGCTGTTATGTGTGATATAGGTTACAGAAATTTTTTCATTATTATTTACATATTTTCTCTTGTTGATTTGAGAATTGGCGACTATTTGTAAATACATAACGGGACGGATGACAAATGGGATTGTAAAAATATTCAATTGTGTTAAATGAACGGTTTTAAGAGATTTTTTTATTGTGGTTATTATGAATTTTACTAGGAACGATCTATGATTATAGATTGATATAACTTCAATAGAAAATTATTTAAATGTACACAAGTTACTTTTTTTTATTTTAGAATTTTGCAATCTTAGAGCCGCAATAAAAATTTTAATATTAAATCAAAAATTATAAAACTAGATTCAAGAAGTTTATTTTCGGACATGGGGCCGTTCACTTATTACGTAACGCTTAAATTCAGGGTTTTTAACCCCTCTTCCTGCGTAACGTTTTTAATAAAAGAATCCGCACTGGGAACAATGGACTGTAACAAACTCTCGGACCCCCTCCTCCTTCAGATCGTTACCTAATAAGTGAACGACCCCCAACTAAATAAAATATAATGACATTGTCTTCACAAACAAAGAAAACTCTTATTTAATGAACCATTTCAACCCTTTTTATACAAATAAAAATAATTTCGTTCAAAATTGAGTGTAAAATATTAATGCTCATTGTTGATCTTCCGAGAAATTTAATTTTCGAAACGTCAAAACTAAAAATATATTTTTGTACCCATAAGTAAAAGGTAATGCTTCTTGATACCTAACAACCAAAAATTATTCTAGAAAAGGACCAAATTTTATGCTTCTCAGAAAATAAAATCAATTTTTGAATTCATCAAGGTGGCATGTGCTCTCTAATTTGAATTTCATGTATCAATTAACCTTTCAAATCATCACACAATTACTCAGCATCAAAAAAATTCTAGAAAAATTCTTTCAATAACAAAATTTTTTTCCTAATAACCAGAAATAACCTTATCATAATATTATGTATGAATATGTTTTTAAAGTGTACCGTAGACCAACTCATAGTGTTCTGTTATGTCTGTTACACACAATTCCTCATAATTAGTGGTTATGTTTGAGCATTCTATGTGTTGAAAAAAACAAATAAAAAAGGTTAAATGAAATAAAAAAGAAAACACAAAACAGATAAAAATTAAATAAAATTTTGAAAAAATATAAGTCACTATAAACCTTTAAAGCTAAGAAACAAAAAGTTAAATTCCACAAAAAAGAAATATTTTTTTTTATCACCAAAAGCTCAATGAACCAAATTCTTATTTTCATCTTTAATCACTTACTTGTTGTGAAATTTCGACTCGTGTAAGCAACAGATTCTTTGCCATCGAATATCGTGTATGCTTGAATTTGATATGTGACACCAGGTGTCAAATCTTTTAATTGATGTTGGAACGAATCATCTGTGACTGATATGGTGCGATTCATAAAGGAATTTTGTTGATCTGATAAACTTAATATTCTTAACTTAAACGACGAAAAGTTGCCCTGTAATGGTGGACTCCATGTGATTGTTGCATACTTTCCACTTTTTACTAATACACTTAGGTTTGATGGTGGATCAGGTGCTGTAATTAAAAAAAATTTAAAGTAATTAAAATTTAAAGTTCGTGCGAAACTTCTTTTAAATTTTGCTTCATTTGAAAAATATAAAAATGTAAGTTAGGTAGTAAGAAGATTGTTGCTGTAGGAATGAAGCACATTTTGAATTGTTTATGTTTTTTAAGAATCAACTTGACTTTTTATGTCGTCTATTGAAATTACTTTTTGATTTTAATAATATAAAAATTGTGGACAATCTTAAAAACTTCAAATGTCATGCCAGAAAATAATATTATTCAAATTAATATAAACTGCAAAAGGTTCAAATCCTAAAGTACATAAAATAAACATTTTTACAAATCACATTTTTTTTATTTTGATGAATTTTCGTGAAAAATACAGTTAAGTAGCTAAATGATTTAATTATTTAAACATTGAACTCAAAAAAATCCAGAAATGGATTAATTTTGCTTCAAAAAACGCTAATAATGAACTAAAACAATTTACTACCTTTTAAACTATTTCAAGGTTTTAACTATTGTAAAAATTAATTATTTAATTCCTTTAGTACAATTTAAAATTAAAAAAAAATCAACATACCAGTTGTGATTGACACTGTCCACGTAAGCCAATCATGATGTGTGGCATTTGTATAATACAGCCAAAAGCTATATTTTGTACCAGGAAGACCACCTGAGAATTGCAACTCATCACCGATGTCACGTGATGAGATTGTTGTGTTTGGCGATGGATAGCCATATGGTGGATAATAATCTAGACGATAAGATGAATCATCTTGGCCGTTATTGTTGGGAATTTCTATCACAAGATCGGCACTTAAAGAGGTCTGGAAAGAAATTGACGTAAAAAAATTAATTAAATGATTAACAATGCTAATTGATGATGATCCAATGAGTGAGTAAAGCCAATGAGCAATTATGTTTCAATCATTTTTATTTTACCAAATAATTAATGAGACTTTCAGCCATAAACTTTTCAATAGGTCAACAATGCTAATTGTATTTCATAATTAATTGTGCGCATTAATGACTTTTTATTTCTACTTAATTGTGCAATGTCAAAAAATAAGTAGAGTAATTGAAAGAAAAAAAAAATAGTTTTTACAGCGGCTTTAATGTAACAGTCAATCGATTGCCAAAAAAATAAGAGATTTCGTAAAAAAGAAAAAGCCGCAATTGAATATTATTATTGGAGCTTATTGTTTTTCAAACAAAACAAAAAATGTTGTAATGAGGGAAATGAAGTTGATTTGGATGAATTTGAATTGAAATTTGAAAAAAAAATCCGATTTTTGATTGAATTTTTAATATTGTTTGCAAGTGCCCACAAGTACCTAAATCTAATGATTTAAAATAATTAATTTTGAAATAAATCATTAAACTAATGAAGTATTTATATATTTTGTTGACAATACAGCACTTTTAGCTGTCTATAGCTATATATCATTGAATTTATGAACACTGTTTTAAAATTCAAAACCTTCTCCATTTTATGTCATCCCCAACAATATTAAAATTTAATGTCTACTACGTCCCTCTTCCATAAAAAATTTAACACAATATTTTTCACATTAAATTTAATAAACTCGAAGCTCCACAACTGAATAAGCATAAAAAGCAATTAAATTCTCATAACTGCATACCACTCATCCCTAAAAAAATTCCTTTAATATTGCTGTCAAAAAAAAGTCTTATCATTAAAATATTTTTGTCATACCCGGATATTCAGTGTAAATTCGTTATAATAAATAAACTTCAAGTGCTTATGGGCTTGTTTATGGCAAACAAAATAAATAAAAAATAAAAAAAGCAAAGGCAAAGGAAACCACAGCATTAAATTTTGATTTTCTTCGAGAGACAATAAAGAAAAGTTTCCACAGAAACACACTGTGAATGGTAAAAAAGAACATTAAGGTGTGGTGAAATCCATCATTCATGCCTTACTTATCAAGAATATTCGTTGCCTAATGGGTAATGTTGAAGACAGGGTTGCGAAGGATGAATGTGACTTTAAATAAGCAGATTTGCCATAAATACCTAAACATAAGCACGTGACCAACAACCCTGACTAAAACTTTTTTTGTTTTGAAAAATTGCTCCCCTCACAAATCATTTCGGTTGTTGTACGTAAAACAAGACAAGCGCAGTATATGCACACAATTTCATCATTAAGAGCATCTTCAATCATATTTTTTTTTCTTTAGAGTTAAAATCTGCTTCCTTGTCATACTTTTTTTCCTTAGATTTATTGTAACAGGAAGAAAAGAAGGGAAATAAAATAAAGAAAAAGATGTAAAAAAGGGGGATGAATGTGCCATATGCGCATTATTAAACATGAATTTTGTATTAAATTGTTAGCTGAAAAAATAGAATGGAATAAACATCTTAAGGATCCATTAATTTATTCCCATATATTAAACTTTTCTTTCATGTTGTAGGCTTGAAGCGGGAAAATTAGAGGAAAAGTATTTCCATCAATTTTTCTTTTACAAAATTCAATTGAGATGAAAAATTAGATTCTTAAATAGCACAATATGTTTCCTTACTAGATAATGATGAAGAGAATTGAGAGCAGATGATAAATAAGTTGGAATTTTAAAATTAGGAAAAGTGTGCTGATTAATGGTAAAAGTAAGGCTTTAAAACATTTATCAGGTCTTTAAAGTTAAGCAAAAAGGAAACAACACAAAATCACATAATTTCCTTTTGGAAAAATTCTAATTATTTGGGATTTGAACCCTTTACTTTAATTGATTGTTAAAACGAATTCAACTAATGTCCGAAACTTTTTGACAAAATTTGGCTTAAAAATCTATAAGAATTAGTTCAAAAAACCTTTATTATAAAAAGTGATTTTAAAAAACTTTTCTTTTTTATCCCGTTAATTACTAGCATAACATATATGATCATATAAATGCACTCCTGACTCTTAAAAACACTCCGTAATTAACGGGTTAAAAATACAATGAATAGTATTTTGACCATTCGTTACAATATAATTTATACTAATCGCAAACTCCACGTTTACATTAATTTACAGCTACAAATTACTCATAAATATCAAAGATTTTAAGTTTATTGTCTCAACTTAGTGAATGTTTCTCACATCTTTATTTATAAATTATACTTTTAATTGTTTAACTTATTTTTTAACACGTGTTTAAAAGTTTGTCATGATTAGACATAATGCCAACTTAATTTAAATTGCAGGTTCAGGTTTCATTTCTGATACTGAAATTTTTTTATATAATATTTTTAAATTTTAAAATAAATTTCAGAATTTTAAAAATTTAAAAAAAGATATCAAGTTTTAAAAATTTATAAAAAAAAAGTTTGCAAATTTTTCACAGAAATTCATGTACATATCAGTGTATCCGAATGGAAAAAAAAAGATTTTTGCATTAGAAGTGAATGGGTCCTTAAATTGATTATAATCAAAAGTGAAATTTACGAGAAGAAATTCTTGAAGCTCAAAGCTTTTTCCAAGAAAGATATTTTACTAATGTATCGTGTCATTTATTCCAAGAAAACATCAAATGGAAGAGAAAGAATGACACTTGTTTACTTTTAATCTAAAAATTTTCTTCTCGAAGATTTTAGCATGTTATTGCCTTTATACTAAAGACCTGTACACAGTATTGAGTGCTCTTAAACTTCAATTCTTCGAAAATTATTGAGTAACTTCTAGTATCTTTAAAGAACATTTAATTCAAACAATAAAGACTTTGTGTCCAACAGCATTCAAAAGTTTTTTAAAAATTCATCACTAATAATAATAATAATAATTCTTCTTTTTATTTATTGATTTCATGGTGTACTTCGAACATTTGATTATTTTTAACACCAACCTTATCGGTTTTAATTTAAATTCAATTTGAATATTATTTTGTTTGTTGATTTTAATTGTAATTGAAAGTATTTGGATGAAAAAATTTTGTTTTAATTTGGATGAAAAATTTTGTTTTAAATTTCATCACTAAGGCAACAAAAAACTTTTACATTTAATTTGTTGACAACTAGAGAAGTGCGTCACTTAAATATTCTTCATAATTTGTGTATCAACTGTACAGAAAATTGAAAGCTTCATTAAATTTTCCAGGTTATTAAATATTTATATAAACATACTTTTCAGAACGATATTTTTGGCAAATGCTTTGACTTTTGGCTCTTTCAAATTCAAAAGTGAGCATTTTCATGATTTTTCATTCCTTGTTAAAGATTTCAATAAACCAGTTTTAACAGATTTTATTCTGATATCCTACTTGGCAACTGGTTACAAAAAAAAAAAAATAATAATTTGCATTTTTCATCAGAAATATTTCGAATTTATTCAAATTAAGATTCAAGTAGAATTTATCGTGCAAAAGAAGAGTTGTGGTAAAAAAACCTTCTTCTTCATCAAATCATTGGCATTGAAGGTTGCTGGATTTTTAATTCATCAAAAAATGGCAGAAATCTTTTCACGCCAAAATTATCGCGGTGGTCATGAACATTTACTCTTTTTTTTATACGAGCTTATTCAAGTTTGAATGCAAAATTAAATATATTTTGCAATGCTATATAATTAAAGTCAAATGCGGAGATATTGGCGATGGTTTTGGAAGATTTTTAAAAAGATTTAAATGTCAAGTGGTTAAGTTTAGCTATATTTATTTTTTTAAACTTATTTATTTTAAAAAAATCGAGGAGATATTTTTTGGTTCAAACTGAATTTAAAACTTTTTTTTAAAGAATAAATACAATTTGTCTTGTTCATCAATTTCTTTTTTTACTTCAAATAAAACCAATTTTTTCATGATTCATTCAAAATCCAGCAATTTCTATAACCAAGCCTCCAACCACAAAACAAAAATCCATATCTATATAAAGATTCAAGCATTTCCTGTTGCTACGTTCAATCCCACTTCATAATAAACCACTTATTACATCAGAATTTCTGTATAATCGGCTCAGGATATTAGTTCATATTCATCAATATATTCAAGTGGCTCTGGTGGAGGTATGGTTTCTAATTGACAACATTCAAAGTATTTATAGCTTAATGCTTATGGGTTATGTTGAATGAATTGAGCTGTTAGGGTTCTTTGAAGTCATCAATTTATTTTATCCGTTCAATATTCATTTGTCTTGTTAATTATGTTGTTGCTTGATGATTTATAATCAAAAGAATTTTTCATTTGAAAATAATTTCTTGACTTTTTCAATTTATTCATCAACATGAAAGTATATTCACACCTGACGGATTTGTTTCACCTTTCCAATAAAGCAAGCGTATTACATTAGCTATGTATTACATTAATCAACAATTTCCAAGAAACTGTACCCATAAAACTGTAATTGATTACATTGCATTAGCTAGGGAAAATATGTCAAAGTCATCCTTACATTGTGACTTCTTACTTCATCTGACCATAAACATTTTATTACATTCCATCGTCTCTCTTCATCTTCATTTATCTTTAATATGTGTATATTCTCAGTTTGGCTCATTCTACATGATCTTGGATAATCTTTTACAACTAGTTGTGACATGTGTTTGTCATTATTTCATTATGGATATTAAAAACAAAAAAGATTTTTAGTTAGCTTGTCTATGAAGTGGAATATAATATGCTTATAATTCTTTTAATGTGTGACATATTGTTGAATTTAAAACTACTCAAAATAAGCCGTGTGAATATTCTCACAAAAATAATTTTCGGCTTTTTAATGTTCTGTTTTTCAATAAAAACACAAAAAACTATTTAAAGTCATTTATTTCATTTAGTCATGCATATAAGTGGCCCCATACAGAGTAATTTTTTTATAAGAAGATTAACTTTTTCCATGAATGCTTGCATTTTTATGGCTAGTAAAAGTCAGAAAAAGCTTAAATTAAAATTATAATCATGCATAAATAAAGTGCTTAATGTTGGGCAAGAATTCGAGGTAAATGAAAAAGCAAAATTAATTGTTGGTTGTTGCTATAACAAGCATAAGCATATGCTCGTGTTTTTCTTTTAATGTACATATGTAGAACTTTGACTTCTGTACTGCTATGTTTTGTTGGTTGAAGTTGCGTAATTCAATCAAGAAATCCATGAAATTATATTTTTTTGTGAAACTTGCAAAAACATGGAATATTTTTTTATCAATAACATGTTGTGTACCAAGAACAAAGAATTTGGTACAAATTTTATTATCAATTTAAAAAATGTTTACTTTGAATGTTTAAAACATTACAGATGTAATTGATGATATCAAAATTGTTTGCAATACCAGAACTACATTTCCTATTGTTCCTTTATCTTATCTTGAAACATGTGAATCAAAATAATTTTCAGTAATTGAATTTTATGGCAATTCTTTGATTTTTGCATTATTTCATCAATTTACTAAATTAAAATTGGATTCAGTTTGATTTATTAGTAAATTTGATAAGGTACAGAAAGATGACAAAATTTCAAAAAAAATAAAAATAAAAAAAATCAATTTCGTAAAACGTTGAAAATTTTATTTAAAAAAAACTTGTAAGGCATCAGCCAGACATCAGATTAATTGATGAATAAAATATAAAGTTGCATCAAATTTTCAAGAAATAAAAATACCATCTACATCTAGCAAGCCTTTTCTGAGAATCAATACTCATTCAGGTCAATTCATTACACCACATTTTATTTTCTAAAGGGGCCATTCACTCATGACGTCCATCCGAAATATGAATTTTGAGATCACCCACCCCTCCTCTGTCACAAAATTATCATTAAAAAAATTCATACTGTTTAAAACTGTCACACAGTCTTAGACCCCTCTCCCATATCTAAAACTCAGACATCATAAGTGAACGACCCCAAAGCTAGATTAAGATTCAATTTAAATCCGATGTACAACTCACAATCTATAAACCAAATAAAAAAAGAAATGCGATGGAATTGCAGTATGACGATATAACACGTTCATAACTTCACACTCAATATTTGCAATAAAATTCACATTTTTATTTGAACATTTGATATCTTCATGAATATAATTTTCAATTCATATCGTAGATATGTAAAATGATCTATGTAGGAAATAAAAAAAAACCGCAATTTAGCAATTTCATTCAATTTCCTATATTATCCAATGCTTATGAAGTTCCCCATTTTGATATAAATGCGAGAAGACTTTTGTATGCACAGGGAGAATGAGTGAGAAACAATATAAATGGAATGACAATGAAAACAGGCGAAAGAATTTATTTTTTTTATGATATCTTGACAGTTTGTTGTTTTTTTGAAAAAAAAAATGTATAATAATAATTTTTTTTGGTTGAGCAAAGTGAAAACTGTTTGAGTAAGCAGTTTTGTGAATGAAAATTCAATTTCAATTTTTTTTTCTTGGATTATGTTATCATAAGCAGGCGTGAATATTCTCATAAAATATGGAAATTTGATTTTTATTTTATTTTCGGAGGGTTTTTTCAATTTATTGTCAATTTGAGATTAATTTGAAATATTCATTACAGCTGAAGAGAGGCGGAGAATGATTTATGGTAGTTAAGAGTGCAATTGAATAAATTTGAAGCTATTCATTGAGATATTTTTTTGGAATATTTGATTTGATTCGTGAATTCTTTTTCAATTCTTTGTGATTTCATGTCAATCTGTGCTGATTTAATTTCTTTTAATTTTTAATGAATTTATTTTTTTGTATCAAAATTGCGTCATATATTCTCATATAGAAGCTACTGCCGACATACAGTCTGTCAAATCTCATTCAAAAATCATGCGATCACAAATTCTCACTTCAAACATTTCAAGAAACAGAAACTTATGTCAGGCACTAATTATTTGCTTATTATAGAACGTGCCATAACCTCAAAATATGATACTTAACATCAGTCTCTGAAATTTGAGTCAAATGAATTTCCTAATGCGTAAATAATTAGAGCAAAATTAAATCGAATCAAAAGCTGCTAAATACAACAATTCGAACTAATTGAAATAAAATATTCAATCATGACATTTAAGAGTAGTGAGTTCAAATGTATGAATTTAAAATATTAGCATTAATTTACAATAAATTGGTGTCAAGACTTGTTTTATTTTTCAATTCTGGCAAACAAGATGAAATGGTGTGCAAATTATTGATAATGGAAATACTGAGAAAAATATCTGCTGACTTTTTTTTCGGAAATTCCAAAATATTTTTAGATACCAAACTTTTTAAATTCACACTTTATTTTGAGTTATTGGATAATAAGAGGCATTTTTAAGGCTTTTCAGAAACATTAAGATGTCATTGACTTTTATGGGATTTTTTTTAAGGATTTTTTGGACTTTCCTGAATTTCTACTTTTCTATTATCATTGCCATATAGGTACTTGCCAAAAAATTTGCTGTCATCATTTTTATAAATACTTGAATAAAATATCGCATTAAACCAGTGTTGTCCAAACTGTGTGCCGCGGCACACTGGTGTGCCGTAGAACATGGCTAGGGGTGCCGTGGAAAAATTTTGAAATTACCAAAAATAGGCTGAATTTCAAAAGTTTTCAAATTTTCATATATTTTTACCTAAAAAATTCATTTTTAGCAGCAAAATATCAATAATTTAACAAAACAATTTGGTTTTATTTTATCAAAGACAAAGTCTTACATGCAGTTAGTATTGTTTTTCCAAGTTAAAATATAGGTGTGCCGCAGACAAATTTTGATGAGCCGCGAAAAAAAATTTTGATTCAAAGTGTGCCGTGGCTTAAAAAAGTTTGGACAACACTGCATTAAACGAATAAATTGACACTCAATAATTGCAAACAGCAGCAATCTTATTGACACAAAAAAAATGATTCCTGAAAGCATTGTAAGAAATTTTAACGGCCTTGATTTCGTGGCTTTTATATAAAAAAAATATATATTTTTCCCTTTGCGCAGTTCTCAAATTTCGTTGATATCAAAAAATTCAATTTAAAATGATGAGAAGCAAGTCAACGAGAACGGAAGGAAGTGAATGAAAAATTCATCAAAAATGTCATCAAAATAATTTATTTCTAATATAAAATGAAAAATTTAATCACTTTCGCGGTGGGTGTACAAAAAACATACAATACATAACACCGACGTAAATGAAATGGAAATTTATTATTTTATTTGAATAATGAAAAGCGAAATCGATATATTCAATCATTTTATGATCAGCAGTTTTAATGTTATCTTATATGTATGCATACAATAAAAAGTGAAATAAATAAAAACACAAAAAAAATTGTTGCTTCTTGTCTTATCAGCATGTACATGAATAAGCAGAAAAAAAAGAAATGAAAATTTATTAAGACATGAATGTGCTTACAAATATGAATTTTATACATCTTCAAATGAACAAATTTCTTCTTTCGTACAATTCGTTGGGTTTTAGAAATCAGAACGACCACAAAACTCAACAAAGCATCAAATTTTATTTCTTTCTGCTTTTTTTTCTACAAATTTTTTATTTTGTTTTGTTTTTTTCTTCTTGCTTCCCCCCATCGTAAGCCTACGTACGGGCAAATGATTCATTAAGTTTTCAACGCATACAAATGACTTTCACTCACATATACTATATATTCACGGCTTTTGTTGCCAAACAAACAGCAACAAAAAAAACGTTCAAAATTAAAACAGCAGATTTATACTACAAGGCCCTACTGGAAATATTTATACGCCTTTTAATATCGCTTACTTGTTATTTCACTCTTTTAATGTGCAAACAAAAGAAGAAAATTTACTCGTAAATGGCAAAATTATGTTAAGGATTTGAAAGGAAAACATACCGCAAAAATCACGAAATATTTATGGCACGTAGTGTTATGAGAAAACACCTCGTAGATTATTTCAATAAAGTCATAGATTAAGATGTGATTTAAAAAGTTTTGGGTTCAAATGAGGGCATTTTATAGCGCAGTTTTGGAATCTGCTTGCTGATTTGATGATTTTTTATTTGTTAAGGTTTAAATCAAGTTTTAGGTGCTTACAAAAGTGTCTTATAATCTTTTTTGGTTGACGACACACATTCGGGTCAAATTTTTTTACATACTCAAAAATAATGGGTCATTCACTTATTACCAAGGGTGTGGAACTGATCAAATTGATCAAAAATGATCAAAAAATATCAAAAATGATCAAAAATGACCAAAACAGATCAAAAATGATCAAAAATGATCAAAAATCAATTTGATCAGTTCCACACCCTTGCTTATTACGTAACCCAGAGGAGGAGGGGGGGGGGGGGGAAGAAAGAACAATAAAAAATAACGTAACCTTTATTTTGTTACCAAATAAATGAACCCTAAGCCCCTAAGCGAAATTTGATAGTCACAAACTTTTTTGGTACTGGTTTGAAAACTCGGGTCATTTTGGATCCAAAAAAAAATTCGACGACACACAATTTGGTTCACTGATTTGCAAGCTTAATATTTTAGCTTCCGCGCAAGCTCGGAAGCTGTTTTCTTTCAAAATTTGATTCAAAATATTGAAATTTTAAAAAGAATCAATTTTCTAAAAACAGCCTAGCAGTCAGCCAACAGCATAAACTGTCTTAACTTAACATTTTCAAATATATAAATAGTTACAGCTACAAACGCTATCGCACTGCCAAGATTAAAGGTGTTTACACGTCCCAATTTTCAGGGAAGATAATCTCAGCAGGAAATTTGAAAATTTCCGTCAGCTTGCCTGACGAACGATAAGAAGGAAAAAAATTTTTCATTCATTCCTCCCTCATGCTGATGATCTGCTTTATATCAATTTTCACGTCTCATTTTCTTTCCTTTTTTCTTCTTTCTTTCATTCCATCTCAAGATGCTTGCCGATGATGTTTACATTTTACTAAAGTATTCCCTCGATAGCTTCTTTCAATGAGTAAACGAATAAATGAATGAATGAATAACTGAATGAATGTCTATAAATAAATGTTAAATTTTATTTATTTAAGTTAGTTAGAGGAGCTGGAGATGGATTGATAACTCTTTTATTAATTATACAATATAGTAATGTATACAGCATCTGAAAAACGCTGCATTTAGTGGTTGTTATGATAATAATAAATGCGAAGAAGAGAAAATGAAGAAGAATGGGATGGAGTAAAAATTGAAATGAAAATTGTTGATATTAAAAGGCAATTGTAATGAATGTATACATGAGAAGATGTGCCAGCAGTATTTTTTGTTGTTGTTGTTATTTATTTACACAAGTGCGCTGAAGTGGATGAATATGGATGAAAATGTTTGGAATTTGTTTTTAAATACAAATAATGAATAATGTAATGTTTTTGAAGTTTTTGCCGGTAAGTCTGTATAAAATTGAAAATATGTCAATAATACAAATAGTGTAATGTAAATAAAGTTGCAGTATGCAAGAATGATGATAAAAAACAGTTTTAAATGCATTCTTTAGTATTAATATCATTTCATCGTAGAATTCATGGATAAGTTTGAAAATTTGATTTCATATTTATCTGGATCTGCAATCTTCCACTATTTAGTTCCATTTTAGCATATACAATTTGTCTATTTTTGTAGCTAAGCGAAAATTTCAAGAAAGTAATTCTCCAACTTCAGAACAATATATTCTTTAGAAATGAGCATCATTTACTTTTTGTAGTGATGTAGCTTCATTATTTTCATGACATCTTGACATTTATGAGTACTTTTGTAATATTACATACATTCCTAAAATGAGCATCTCAAGAATTTTCATATATGGGCGATTCTCCACAATAGTGGAATTTTCAAAAATGAGTATCAATTCTTCTTTTACTTGTTTCAATTCAAATTTTTTTTAACGGCCAAACTAAAAATGATTTTTGCTTGTAAATTAAATTTTTTAGCTGTTAGATAGAATATATTATGTTTTTATTGTAAAATTGTCATTTATAGTGATGAAACAAATGACAAAAAATTAATTGGAGCCTGTAAATGATATTGAAATTAAATTAAGAAATAACGGTTTTCTAAAATTTAAAAAATTCCCCTGCAAAAGCGTCTTTGCGTTGCTTTGTGACATTAGTTGATTTTCCGGAGAATCAATTTTGCAGCTTAATCAAGCTGCTTCACATAAATTGAAGCCATACATATTAAAGTATTTATAAAAATCTATCGTTTCATATATATCAATGATTTTTAAAGTTTGATTTTAATAGTTAATTTTCGATTCTCCGATAAAAACTCTGAAAAAATTCAACTTTTGGTCACAAAGCAACAGACCGAAGAATTGAAATATTTAATTAACAAAGGTGTTTAGAGTTAAACCGAATAAATTACGACATAGAAAATGGAAAAATGTATCATACAAGCTGAAAATCATAATAACTTTAGTGGAAATCTTAATAAAAAAACTCATTTGAAACCTAAAAAAGGTTGATTTACCCTGTGGAGAATCGCCCATATGCTCCTTATAAAACTGTCTTCATATTTCACATACACTCATTCTCAAGAGCCCCATCATTTCCATTGAAAAACCGCATATAAAAAAATTTCCAGCATGATATTGCCTGTAGAATTTCCCTCGTGCATTATCCATTAGTACAAATTGACTGGAGATGTTGAGACTAATAGAAATAAATTACGTAGCTGGTTATGATAAGCCACACTGAAAGAGATTTTAGCGCGATGTAAATAAACTTCCTTCCAATCAACAGTCATTTAATTTAGTTAACATATAATTACATCCTGTATGCCCTGCGGACCAGAATTTTCAATCATCTCGCACGGAGAAAAAATGGCTTTCGATTTGTAATTTAGATTAGGAAAATAAATGGAAGAGATTTATTTTAACGTTCAGACAAGCCACAGATAAAAAGAAGAAATAAAAATATAAATTGCTCAACTTGTACTGGATTTGTTGTATTGCATGCTATGGATAGAAGTCTTCATTAAATATTTACAATATCTCCAGCTCAAAAAAATAGGAAGGAAAAATTAGTGTACTTCACATGAATTTTATTTTTTTGGTAGATTAAAGCTCTCTCCCTAATGATTTTCCAATCTTTTTCCTCCTCCTCTAGCTCTGTTACTTTCTATTCACCCTCGCAAATGCAAAGTGTTTCCTTTTTTGTTGTTGTTGCTATTGTCGTACATTCATTCACGTTCACATGATTTAAAAAAGGCCATTTATATTTCGATCATGGAAAAAATGAAAATTTATGTCATTTAAGGAATATCCTACAGGGATACGTTTTACCTTCACAATGTAGTTAGTGTGATATCAATACATGTATAGTCAAAGCTAAACCTAAGAACGAACAATATTCATGTCAAAATTGAGAAAAGTTGATTCATGTGGGGGAGTTTGAAGAAGTAACTTTAAAGCGTCGAGCAGGCGTTATAGAACAATTTTTTGGGGAAGATTTAATTAAAAGGATTTTAAGGAATAATTAGGTAATTCATGGGTATTTATTATCGTTTCTAATTTGCTGTGACTTGACTTTGAAGATGACAAAAGGAAGTTAAATGGAAATTTATGGCACGTTTAGTGTTTTCTGATGGAGAAAATTTATTTATTCAGGGGATATTTGTTTTAATTTTCTTGTTAAGCTGACAGGTCTGAAGATTTAAAAGACTTAAAGTGAAAGAAAATTTTTCAGTATTATGGACATAATTTCGGTATTTAGGGGGGAGTAACTATGGAGAAAAATCTACGAAATTATTGATTTTTTTTGTCATTAATTACCATAATGTACAAAATGTAATAAAATTTCATAAAATAATGTCAACAATCCCATTAAATATAAAGCAATTTTCCCTCATCAGAATCTCATTAAATTTTCATGAAATTATTCTAATTTGACCATTTTGAAATCTCTGAAATATTTCATACAAATTCAATTTTCAATCTCAGATAAAATCTTTCGAATAATTAACAGAATTTTCATTCCAAATTAACGGTGAACCTCTGATTTAAGGCAGTGATGGCCAACCTTTTTTGTGCCGCGGCACACCTTGTGAGTAAGTCATGACCAAAACCGCACGCGGAACACGGCTCGTGGTACTTTTCGAAGAAAAAAAAATCGGCACACTAGTGTGCCGCGGCACACCGGTTGGCCATCACTAATTTAAGGTATCATATAAATCTACAAAGAAAGAAGAAAATTTTCTTTTCATCAAAAAATAATTGGAATTTGATTTCAAAAGGAGAAAAAAAAAGAAAAATCTTCAATTTAAAGACTAGCTACATTAAAGTACTGATGCTGACTCTATAATACCTTCATTTCCAAGGTAATAAAATTCAGTGACATGAAAGAACGCACAAAAAAATATGAAAGGTAGGAAATGCAATAAAAGAATTCTCGTCATCATCTTTTTTTTTCTTTTCTTTTGCTATTTTAAGTGCTCTCCGTAAATAAAAGAAATGTAATTCTTTTACCCTCGGTGAGTTCACTTTTGAAATATTTTTTTTTTCTTTCCTACATTTTTCTTCCTTCCGACATGTTCACCCTATTGAATAAGATTGCTTCACTCTCTCGTGTACTGTGATGTATGATAACATTGTCCTTGAGGGTGTTTGCTTTGAAAAAATATTTGCTGGAATAATTTTCGAATGCATTTTCTCGCATTTTTCTGTTATGGTGAGTTTTTATGGGTTCAAGACTAACACTTTGTCTCGATAATTGTCATTCTGGACATGAGAATAATTTTCATTATTATGTAAAATTTGAAATAAATGAAAATGACTTCAAGGATCTCCAAAAAAAAATTGTTTCAAGTTTCAAAAGTTACCAATAATTTGAATCTAAAAATGCGCTACAATCACCCACATTACCAAAAATTACTCAACAATCTGTGCCCCACTTTGATATATGTGAGATAAATTCTAGCACTTTTTCAATATAATATTCTTACATTTTATCCCAATGCCATTTCCACAAAGGTTTTTACAATCTTTACATTTCTTATCGATGAACAAAGTCACAAAGTGAAGGCTGATAGAACAAATCGATAATACATGAGCCATTAAATTAGATGAATAAGACTATTATTTTTGCACAGCACACAAGACGAGGCAAAACAAAAAATTGGAATCAAGGGAAGGAAGTTTTATGCAATTTATCGCGTCTGTTTTTGACGCCACTTTTCAAAAATTCATCTCACATCTTTCCTTTGTTGCAGATTTAAGCTATTAAAATGTAAACAAAGGGTGAAAATTCAATTTGTTTAAGGACCGTTCAATATCTAATTCAATCCATTTCAGTTTGATGTTATAATAGAATAAAAACAGAGCATTGTTGTACCATCCCATATTTTCGCATTAATAAAAATTTAATCAAATGGATTTATGTGCCTATACGTGTGTGTGTGTTGTGTATCTGAGGGAGAGATAGAATGGAATTCCATGCATTTTTAGCATACATAAAAAAACAATCATATTCTAACAAAGGCCATTAGATTGCTGCTTAGTTCTTTTTTTTGTACTCATTCAACCAATTCTAATGAAATAATTTTGTTATGAAGTTAATGAGAACTTGATGATTTTTTTGCGTATATTTTAATGCTGTTTGTAAAATTTAAGTATTTTAAGAATTTTAATGAGAATTTGTTAACTTTTTGTATACTAGATTTGTTGATTATTTTCACTAATTTTTATCAATCAAAAGCACAGAAAACAAGAATTTTCACTACAATAATTTGTTCAAGTCAAAACGAAGCCCCACATCACCATCAATTAACTTCTAAATCGTGTTAATAAATTTTGTGTATGTTCAACATCAATTCCCACCGTACGTACGTTCATATAATATTGATAGAGTGAAGTAAATCTAATGCATACAAGGTTATCTTAAATTTACCAATAATACAGCAAAATAATTCACTTAATATTATATTAAAGTAAGCAATAAGCAACAAGAAATGAAATAAAAACTCTTTATTTAATATACACTTAAATATGTATGCGAACACATTAAATTCAATATACGAAAGAGGGATAGTCGAATTCTCGAAAGATATATAAAGAAATGACCTAGAAATACGATATTCAATTGAAGCTGCTGAATAATTTTTTTTGTGTGTGTGTGAAAAATAAGAAGGGAAAAAAGACCAAAAAAGATTAAATTCTAGGGATATGTGAATAGATGTGTTGAAATATCCAATGTCATTAGTTATTTAAGCCTTTGAAATGTCTACAAAAAAAAGAAACTTAAGTGTAGGCAGATAATGAAAAATTAATTCCTTTTTTGTAATTCGATAATGCTGATTGAAGATTATTTCCATAGCTATCAAATTGCTTTTCATTTTTCATAAAACCTAAAACAAATTGATAAATCGATAAATCTCAAAGAATCATTTCATTTTGATGAATTTCAATTGCGACGAAATAAATTTTGAAATAAAATTAATTGGTGGCTTAAAAGCATTCGAAATGGGTTAATTGATTTCTTGATCTCTTACTATTTTGAATTTTCTAATGAAATTATGACTTATTATTGAGAATTTCATCGCAAAAAAAATAATAAAAATGTCTGAGTCATGCTGACGTAAACGACATTGACATTGCATATGTATTATAGAAATTTGAGTTTTTATTGCTCATTCTGATGAATTCAAATCAATTTGAATACATTCCAGACTTTCCAGCTCATAATCACAAAATACAAAGCTTCTGATTAACTTTACAAAACAACTCAATTCGTTTTAAAAATTGAATAATTAACTTCCACGCAAAGCGTGCAAGTTATTGTATTCTACTTTACTCAACATGATAATTGTTATGTAATGTTATGTCTGTAATTATCTATTGCATTACATTCTCTAGATCAATACCTTTATGCATACGGAATACGAACAAAACTTCCTTTGATTCTCATAGCAAAATTTTCCAATAATTTAAATTTAAGTACCTGTTTCAATCTACTTATTAAAAAATCTACTTTAAAAAAATACATAACAATTTAAGGTAATTCTCAATAACACTGTAAGCACATTTGTGCAATTATTATGGAAAGTTAAAGCATGCAAAATATTTTTTTTCCATAAAATTAGCACAACTACGCAACTGCCTCGTTCAGATTTTTTTTTTAAGTTTAATTAAATCATTTTTTAAAAGTTCCCATTAAAATGACCATTATATAAATCATGGATTCATTACCTATAGCAACATGAAATATAAAACTTTAATTAAAAACAAGTCTAATGACTGAAGTATTCTGCTTCAAGATAAATGACAAGTAATTAGAAAAAATAACAATTGTTTATTACTGCTTTGGGTGTTCGACGGTCATTAAACTCACTTGAAATTGACAATGACTCATGAGTAGGAAGAATCAAGATGCATTCTCCAGCATAAAGATTAAAAGCGTAGACAACAGAAATTTTTTATTATTTTTTACCTCGTAATGCAACGCAATTAAGTTTATTATGGTCTGTTGTGTAGCTGATTCAAGACATTTCAGTACCAGGAATTTATTCTTCAATTATCCGATCAATCCTTCCCAGAACAAGCAACCAAAGTCACCTCACAACCCTGACTCAAGTACACTATTAAATTCCAACAATCATCCCATCAAGTCCATCACAATATTGTTTCTAAATGTACATGAACAATATAAATCTCGACTTTTGGCGTAGTGAAAGGAAGCAATTTTGCAGTAACAATAAAAAAACGGAATGAAAATCATCTCAATGAATGTAAAAAAAATAAAAATTGTCGGCTCTTAATTCTCAACAATTTTATTAGTCAGTGAGAATTGAGAGTCAAGACTTTATTAGATTGCAGCATCATTTCAATTTATGTCTGAATGTAAATCCGGTTGATTATTTGCTTATTGAGTGCTTTTTTGTTATTTCTTTTTAGAAATTTTAGAGATGTAATACGTCAGTGTATAAATATGTAGATTAGGTTCATTATTGGGGTTTAGGTGAACCCTAGTACTGGGGGGCCTCAATTTGAGTAATTGTTTGGTTCCGGAAAAAATCTACTCAAATCAAATTTACTCAAATCGAAACGTATGGAAAATGACCGTTAAAAAAAGAAAATTTGAATTTTTGTATGGGGACACTTTAGTTGCTCAAATCGAGTCAACTCAAATCGAGGTCCCCCAGTAACCTTTTTTTAATGAAATTTTCTGATGCCTACTTTGAAAGGTAATAAAAATCATGATTTTTTGAAAAAAAAACTGTTGAAGAATCCATGATACATCCCTGATCATAATTCTAGTTCGTATGAATGGAATGAAAAAAAAAATAAAATAAAAAAATCGATATTTTAATGCTGGATTGGATGCATAACAATTGAGAAAATTGTTATCTCAATTATGTAAATTAGAAACGTGAAAAAACTTGTTTATCATGGAGATCCAATCGACCCCGATAGGGGAAAATTGCACGCAAAAAAATTTGTATAAAAATCATAGCTCTTTAATGCTCGGAAATAAAATTCTCTTTGTCTCGGCATTATATATCCCAGCAGTAAAATTTTTAATGGTCAATTAATCTTGTGATTTTTTTATACATCATAGCATGATACATTATAAATTGAAAGAGTCTTTTTTTTATTCCATTTAGTATAACAACCCATGCACACCCATATACACATGCTTAGTCGACCATCTACAATTAGACATTAATATCAAACAGTGAACAAAATATTTTGTACAGCAAAAAAAATAAGTCTTTTTATCTCAAAATTACACTACAAATGAACAGTAGATACGAAAAATAAAAAAGTTTTATTTTCGGTAGATATATTTGCGGAAATGACAATTTTCTCTTTCACTTATGTACATAGACATGACAATCAAAATTAATTCAATATCACAAACATACACGGTCGTTTGCTTCCACAATGAATGAGAGTATGGAATGTGGAATGGAATCTACAGAAACAATATTGTATGTGATGTATATCCACATTGGCATAAAGAGACTGAAAGTTTGCAAAGTGCAAATAAAGTAAGAATGGAGAGAGATATGAAGGCATACATATCTACAGTGTACGAATCTACATTCAATTCTTCTGGCTTGCAATGTTCATTTTTAGCTAATATTTGGGAGATTGTTGTTGGCTTTTTTGGTCACTTTGAACGATTGATTTGTTGGATAAATGAAGTTTGATTGAATTGTGTGAATGAGGATTGAGTTTAAAATTGTTGTTAAATCGATAGTGTGTGGGTGAATAATTTGTTAATTTTATGGTAATTCAGTTATAATAAACGATTTCATAATGTTAAGTTCCATGTAACTCAATCGTAGGTAAAATATGATAATTTTTGGTTTTCAACGGTTTTAAAAATTCAAATTACCTAAATTAAAAAAAAAATTAATCGCAGTAGCATTGGTGAAAAAGTTGAAAAGTGCAACTAAAAACAAATTGTTTAAATTAAATTAATAAGTAAATCCACAGTTCTATTCAAGGTCAGAAAGTGAAGTAATCCATCAAGAAACTTAAGGAATATCAGCTGAAATTACAAGGTATTGTAGATTGTTGCAATTAAAGTACTCAAACTTTTAACCCATAAAAATTGCATTACTTTCTATCGACACTTGAATTTGCATTGTTGAAAAATGTCATTTTACTCATTATACTGCACTTAAAATATTCAATCAAATGAAAGCAGACTTGAAATACACTCAAAACTCTCGACTCAATGTAATAGCGACACTTGTACTTGTATACAATATTTTTTTTTTGTTTTTTGCCACCAGACTGTGAATAAAAATGAAATGTATAAAAAATTGCTTTTATGTGTGGTACGTGAACGTGATGATACATTCATATTTTGTGCATCGACACTGATGTTACATTTATTCGTCAGTAGAAAGAAAGGCGAGAGAATTTATGAATTATTAAATGAATTAATGCTAACAAAGAGTGTCAGCTGAATGAGTTTACAACCATTGGACTTGCTGAATTTCATAATTTTTTTTTCACATTGTTAATGACATTAAACTTCATAAATTTTATTGCAATTGCTGAATTATACACTGTAGAGTTGGTGGGAAGAGAAATAATAATAACAGCAATAAATTATACGGCATACGACAGAAATTAATAGAAAGCCAATATATCGACATTGTGAAAGGCGCACACAATGTCGAAAAAAATAGTGTCGAATGGGAAGAAAATGCATAAAAATATATATTTTTAATCCATTGTGTTCAATAAAATTAAAATAAATTCGAGGGAACGTTTGCACATTTTGTTACCATATTTCAATTATCATTCGCATTAAGGCGGAAATTTCACTCTAAATCTTTTTATGCAATTCCGATTTAAAGGAGGAAGGAAAATTTCATTTTTTTATTCCATTTTTCAATTGCTGAATGTGACAACATAATATCGTGACAATTTTGAAAATCATTTTGTAATAGCAACGAAAGAAAAAAAAAATAAGGGGGATGATTGAGAAGTGTGTACAATCTGGTTGTTGACGACATATTTATCATGTCATCACATATGTTTAAAATGTGAATTTTATGAGTTATGCTGGGTCTGGTCTGTTGTCATAAACTATCAATCATCATAAATTCAAGTGGACGAAAATTCTTTTGGTTTTATTTTTTTCTTAAATTTATGAAAGAAAATGCTAATAGTGGATAAACAAGGAAAAAAATTGGGATCAAATGGGAAGGAGGATGATGAATTGAGGATCCATTTTTCAAAAGGTTGCATTTAAGTAATGGAAAAATGGAAATTTTGGGGATAGAGAATCGTTTGTCAACGTTCAGGATGTGTGACTTCTAAATGGAGTCTAAGAATAATGATATCCTTACTTTATAAAAGCTAAATGATATTTTACAGTTAGATCATCTGCTATGTTTTTTCTGGGTCATAAAGGGACAAGATGACTAATTTGTACAGTCAAAAACTTGCTATCAAGTTGTAATTTTTATGACTATGATTGTAAGCAGAACAAGCTTCTACTATGGAATTATCAACTCTACCTAGACTGTAATTATGTGACTACAATCAAGAGCAATTCATCATAAAAATTAAGGACTATTAATGCTGCTTTATTTGACCTTAGTCTAATTTAGGTTAGTAATTAAGGAATTTTCATAATTTATTTAAATAGTGTCTATTTTTGTATAAATTAAGTTACTTTTGTTTTGATTTTTAGTGGCTGATTAAGTGTGAAATAAAGAAATATTGTATAATGCCATTTGATCCAATCTGACGCTACTTTACGTAATAAATATTTTATTGCATTAACAGATGAGAAAGGGAATCAAAAATTAAAATATTGCATTTTGCAGATCATCATAGTTTCTTACATCAAACTCAATAGCTAATTACACTCCATACCATCTAGTCATTCAAAATCATAGCTTCAATTTAAAATTTCTCTCATTGTTAAATTTCTCTCAAAAATTTCCATTTAATTTATTTGCAAAACTCACTTTAATAATATATCTATGAGTAAATATTATTCCCTCATTAAGAACATCAAAGAGTGTAAGTTTCGAAACATGAATAGCCATTTTGGAAGTGGTCATTAAATTGGTAAATGTATTTACTGTGAAAATTCAAGTGAAACAAACAAGTAAAATAAATAATACGAAATGATTGCATTTCCCTTCTCTGATTCTACATTAATTCTGAATATTTTATTAACAAGCATGTTTACTAATGATTCAGAATGAAATTGAAGCTTGGAACGCACCTAATGCAAATATTTGTGGCAAACATTCTCATTGAAAAATGAATTGATTTGTCAAGTCATTCATTAAAGGATGATACCGAGAAATAGAGATAAATATGTCTGCAATGTGCAATAAATCTAGCTTGTTTAAGGATTTGCATGAATGGCCAAGTATTTAGAACTAACCGAAAAATATTTTCATCATTAGTTGCACAACTTCAAAGACTTCTTCCCCTATTTTACTTCCTTCATCTCCAAGGAATACCATAACAACAAACAATGCATCATGCCACAAAAACGAATCTGATACGACGTGACAACCAGTCTCAAACTCATAAATGCCCACTATATGTTGCTCGGGACAACATCAAGAAAAGTATTAAATCCATAATGTCAGATAAATGATTTATTACCAAGGAAACGAATGCATTCCGTTCCGATTGGAAATAAGTGATTAAAGGAAACTACAAAATACCTAAATGAAATAGATTTGAATATTACAAAATAATCCATTTAAAAAATTCATGTCGAAAATGACCCGACATACCAGCAACTTAATTATTAATATTACTATTGTTTCTGCTGCTCATAATAAAAATTCATGCAAAGAAAAGGAACGTCAGAATCACGAATGAACATAAATCATTTAAACAGGGCGAAAAATGAAAGAAAAAATTTCAACCTTAATAATGTAATTTCTCATTTCCATCCCTTTCATTCATAAGAACATGATGAGATCCTTCTTTCAAGTCATGAATTTTCATGATATTATTATGAGAAACGAACGAAAATGAAAATGGAAATGGGAAGGAAAGGAAAGGAAGGAAAATTGCATCGGAAATGGTCTCGATAGTTGATTACATTGCTACAATAATCAACATATAATAAGGAGAAACCACAAAAACCAAATACGAGCTCCCCTCAGAACATAAAAATCCATTAGCATAAGAATAATTTTTACAATTGCTTTTTTTGTGTGTGTCGGGCGTGAAACAAGCATTGGGACGCTTAATGGACACTCCATGAATGAAATTTACATGAAAAAAAAAATTGTTCAACATGCAGTTCACACATTTAGGGGTTCTAGAGTTGATTTTTAAGTGCCATGGATGAAATTTTAAAAATTTTATGATTTTAAGCCAAAGTGAACTACTTTTACCCCCTCAAACTATTGCACATATGCTCAATAAACTACATCTAAATCCCAAATCTCAATCCAATTTAATTTCGACTATTGAAACCTCAATAAAAATTTTCCAATCGAACCCCCTAAATTTCTCAGTTCCTACCTATCTACCGCCTTCAATAAAAATAGTTGAAATAAAGTTAAGTAGAATATCGTTTATGCTTCTAGGCTTGAAATTTTTACCATCGAGGGAGTCACTACATACGTTGAATATTTTTCATCCAGTTTAGTAGTCCTTTATTTACTTAATTGATTGCATTGGAAGGCAATCAACAATGAAATTAAATATCACGTTCGTCTGAATGTCTGTGGTGAACAATTTCTCCGATGTTTTTTTTCTTCTTCATCTTTTTTCCATGCATACATTCATACATAAACGTGTGCACATAAAAACTGGGCCATAAACCGGTCGGTCAATCAATGAAAAGTAAAAGTTTTTCTTATTTTTCCATCGACATCAACAAACACAGATGTAGATTCATTTAATGTACATGATATTATAGATTAAGGGAAGAAATGAGATAGGGAAAAATTTTTGATGGAAATGTTGTGGATATTACCTAACAAATTTTCATTCAATTTCATGCTGAAACAAACAGATGAGAAAGAAAAGTTCTATACACGAGTCTTTTGGGAATTCGGTTTCTTTCCTCTCGTTCAAGAGAGATAAATGCATGAATCATCTTGTGTCTTACTTTTGAGAATAAATAAAAAGACAGAAAGTAGAAATTGGGGTGTTTGTGAATGATGGTCAAGTGTTTTTTAAAAATATAAATTTGGTCATTGCTGAGGGTTTGTAAAAGTCATTAAATGAAAGGATTCGAACTTGTAATTTTTGATTAAGTTTAAATTAGTACGACGTTCATTCTTGATTACCACAAAAGTGAATGATAAAATCAAAATCAATCAAGTCCGTGTCGCTCATAAGTAAATCACCCAAAAATTCAATAAACCTCATCAACAAATATCCCCTAGAGATAGAATAACAAGAAAAACCAATTTTTAAATTTTAAATACATTTTTCTTCTGAAACTGTAATGCGGATGTTAAAAATAATTCATACATCCACATCTTCTTTCTAGTGAGAGTGAGAGTAAAAAATAATAAGAAGAATTATTTTCATCTTTTTTTTTGAGTTTGTAAACAAAATATTTATGATATTAAAAAAGATTCTGGTAGTAAATGCTGCCATGTGTTGGCATTTTGTTACACATTGCTTCGTACCGTTGTGTTGTACGAGTGGAATCATATGGCAGGGGCAATAGCATCAGCATGAAGATGATACAACGCATCATTTACTGTCGTGATTCACCGCATGCGATTGTGAGACTCTAAAGGGAATCTTGTGACTGGTAATAGAACTGCCATCGTGTTTTGTTAGATATAAAAATTTATGGTGTAATTGTGAGATTCATTACGAGGCGTACAAAAAGAAAATTGCTAGAGTCAGGTTGGAAAATAAATTACAAATACTAGCATGGCTAAAATGTAAGACATAATTTGGAGATTTTGCGAGCTTAGTAAATACAATGACTATTGAACTGAAGAAATTAGAAATACCAAAAAATATTGTGAATGAAACCGTAAATTCTGGTCAAATCTGACCCAAATAGAAGGTGGTAAGAAGAAGTTTGTTGGTTTGTGTGGTCGAAGCGTATTTTTTGGGGTTATTCGTGTCAGCAGTTAATGAATGTTTTTTTCTTTATGATATTGAATAAAATTCAAAATTTAAATTTCTAAAATTAAAAAAAAAAAACAAAATTTTGAATGACAAATTAAAGTTGATTTCAAAACTCATACACATAGCCAAATACAATTTATTTTTCAAAAACCACACCACACTATTTCTACAAGCATTTTTAATGATGATTCCATTTTAGTACAAAGTTATTGGATAATAAATTTATTAAAGTTTTTAGCGCATTTTTGCAAAAAATGACGCTTATAGTTTCACTTTGTTCGGCTGGCTGGCTGGCTGGCTGGCTGTATGAGCTCTGAGATCTCAGAAACCAGACATAGTTAAGAGTTCTGTTATGATAAATTATCTTTCTACTATCGAGTTATTCCGGTATCGCTTATTAAAAAATCGTTAAACAATCTACAATTCCTGTAATCAACGATTTAACATTAAATAAGGAAAAAAATTGTTGAAAACCCCTCGACAAAAATTTGAATTTTTTTTGACCGTTGGAATTTAAAAATTTTTTGACCGTTATTTTTGGTCAAATTTTTTTCTTTATTTTTGAAAGGATTCGTATTTATTATTGTGAAAACAGACTTTTCATGTATAGAGCATGTTAGAAAGACGGTATTTAATTGTTTTGGTTACTATTGTACAGTTTTTTTTTTTATAAAAATTGTATTGATTTTGTAATTTAAAGCAATTTCTATTTAATCGATTTCTGATCGCTGCGACAAAAATGCGCTTAAGTCCCTCGATTAACAACACGAGGACTTTGAACATTTTTTTCCCTTACATCGTAAATTAAGTGCTTTCATATTTTATCTCCCTGAAACTGAAAATCTTCTCACACATTACTTTAATACTTTGTGGCGTGTTGCAATTTAACACTTGTCACATTTCTCGCATAAGCTCTCACTCTCCTCCACTCGCCATTAAATTAGAAGCGAAAATTAGAAAAAATTTTTTTATCTCTTACTCGATGCTCGCTTTTTTTGTGAATTGTTCACTGTCATCATCGTCATGTCATGATTTCATCGACAATGGGAATACTCAAGGTAGGCAAATAAAAAGAGTGTAAAGAGAAGAGTTTGTGCAAATGTGACAGAGGTTGGAATTGCAAAATTTTGAAGATTTAAGCTGCTGCACGGAATCAAAAAATTCATTTAAGTCTATAATTTAGAAAACATCATTTACAAATCATGCCCAGAATAATTATTTTTAATTTTCTTCGTATTCTCACATTACTCATTATTCGTACAACGTTTTTCAATTATTATACAGAATATTATTGGTGCAGTTTCGCGAAATGTGTTACGAGAATCAACATTGCGTCATATCTACATATCTACACTATGCTGCAGAACTGAAAAAAAAGAGATACAAAAAAAATTGTTTTTTTCATTATTGTGGGAAAAAATGCAGTCGTGAGGGATAATTGCATTTAACATCATCAGTAAAACTAGCAGAAAAGGCATTTGTTGTGTGCTATATCACACACAGAAAGAGGAAGTTTTTGTTGTTATGCGCACGATGTGCAATGTCTGATAGAATTGGAGCTAATTTATGATGATGCAACCGACCATCTCTCGACTCATCTCATCTCACAAAGGGGAGATTATTTTTTATTTTATTTTATTTTATTATTTTTATATGTTTATGTTTATTCTCAGCATGGGAATTTATACATCCACATAATATACAGGGGGTCTTTGATATAAAAAATTTCAATTGAAATAACCAGGAACTAAATTTAAAATGTCAAAACTATTTTTGAAGTTTATTTTTTCAATAAAAATATTTTTTAAACCAAAGACACCTAAGTGTGTATATATTGTGTCGACATAATTATAAAAATATATGTTTGTCTCATTTAGAGCAGGGAATGTTGTCGACTCGACTCTCTGTGCCAGTGTCTAGAGAGTTAGTTTTTATATTTTAATTTAGGATGAGATACAAATTGCAATAAACATTTTTTTTTCTACTCTTATCTTCTTTGTTCTATGTTCATTGTTTCCTCTTTAGGGAAGTTGAAGAGCTTTGAGGAAGTTGAATAAAAATAAAATAATTTTTTTAGAAATGTTCAAAACATGTTTATGACTCAGAAGACCAACTAATGAAAAAAATGCCAAGTTGTTCATAAGAAAATTTGCATGAACATTTAAGTTATTGTTGATATACGTAGACAATTGCATGGTGCATTGTTTGTATAAAATTTGCTTATTTCTTTCTTAATTTTTATTGAAGCATACAAATTGGGTACATAGTTATAATTATTGTGTACATCAAGTTATAGTAAAATTTAATTAAAAGCTGTCATGAGGATAAAATCTGATATCTTTGATGCTTCAACAATCTATGCAGTTGATGTGATGAGTTCCTATACTCAATAATAAATATTACGTGCTATAAGAGCAAGTTCATGTATTATATTGTAACAATTCATCATTCTCAAGCACCTTACAAAACATAAAACACTCGAAACAAATCTGATAATAATCTGTATCACAACTTTGTATCGTTTAGAATTCAGTATCATCTGTGACTGTCAGAATCTTAGAATTTGCATACAAATCATCTTTTTAAAAATGATTTAACAGATGTTATATTCTCACATACATTTTTTTTTTTTTGTTGTGTGATGTTCGTAAAGAATGATAAAGACTTTTATGTTGATTTTTTATTGGAATCATTCCAAATATTTACGTTAGACTTGAATCTGTTACAAATTAAACTTATCTCATCGGTCTGGGTGACATATTTCGCAAAAACATTAAACAGACTTTTGATTTTGTAAAGAATCTGCGATGAAATCAGGTCGAATGTTGATTGTGGGTGGGATTATGGTAATGAATAAGTTTGAGTGATAAAGCTAAGCTTTCAAAATTTATTATTTTTTCTGAGATTATTCTTCAGTAAATCCTTTAAAATTCTACTCTGTCATGTCATTTCAAACCTCAACCACATTCCTGACTCAGATTTCGAAGAAGTAAATCATTACACACTCAAATGCACAAATCTTTCCAACTTCCTACAATTCAGCGATTGTATCCAAACAAGCAAATAAAATTTCATCTGAAATAATTTTTTTTTTGTCTCTACTAAGCTTCTTAACAAGAGAAATAACAAGATTTTATTGTCATCGTTCTAAGATTAAGGCATTAACCTCTATCAAAAAAAAGGTGCATTTACCGAACGCTAATACTTTTCTTTTCCTGTATTTATTTTAAAAATAAAGTCATAAGGATATTATTTTTAAATTCCGTATACATAAAAATGCGAATGAATATTCTCATGACTTTTAAAATAGCTAAGAAGAAGATCCAATTATACAATACCGTCTATAAATATCTTTTATGTCTCATAATTTTTGCCTCTTCTTTAGATTCGTTCCTACAAATTGTTAAATCATTTTAATTTGTTAATTGAATATAAATTTTTTGCAAAAGTAAACTTTTATGACCCGTTTATGATTAACAGCTTCAAAAATCATCATCACCAGCATCATCAATGACTGTCAAAAATGATTAAATACAAAGTTAAACTTACTTTGATGTTTGTGTATTTAAAAGAATGAACATTTAATCCAAGAGTATTAAAATTGCCAATGGGAATGTTGCTGATTCAATGGCATGAATAAGTAGTGTGAGGCAAGGTGGTTTTAAGTTTGTAATTTGATTCTTTGAAGATTTTTATTACTATGGAATTTGTTTAAGGAGTTTCATGTTATTGGAGAATATTGTGTTACTGAATTAATCCCTTGTTAAATTGGGATTTTGAGTTCTAGGAAATGTCAAGAATTGTGTGATGAGTTGAGGGTTGTTTGCTTTGAATGACCGAGAGTTAGGAAATAAAGTAAAAGAAAGAAAATAATTTTTTGTTTCAATTCTTTGTTTATGTTGCTGATGGATAAGTCATGTACTTAAAATCCTCAAAAAAGTGACTACAAAAACTCAATTGTCACCTTCTACAACAAAATTGACCCCTCTTGCCATCTTCATATGAAAGAAAATTAAACAACTTCAAACTGTAAAACCTGCTTTTAAAATATTTATACATTTTCAAGTGCCATTTCGTAAAGAAAAACGTGAGTTAAAATAAAAAATTACAAAAGTCCTCGTTTATATCGAGGGACTTCAGCGCATTTTTGACGCAGCGATTAGCAATTGATTAAATAAAAAAGAATGTCGAGTTTTAAAACTCTATTGCTGTTTCTTTTGTCATAATTCATTTCAATAATAAGTTTAAAACTAAAGATCAAAATTCCTTTAAAATTGATTTTTATAATGTTCAATGCAAAAAATAGCTTTACGATTTACCGGTTTTTTGAAATTCAAAATTTTCCATTAGCGAAAAATTTAAATTTCTGAACACATCCATTATTTTTCTAATTTCTAAACACACTTATATTTGTTTTGCATGAAAAAATTAAATGTTAATTAATTAAGATGTATAAAAGAAAAAAAAATTTAATCCGAAATAACGGTCAAAAAAATTTCAAATTTTTTAACGGTTAGAAAAAATTCAAACTTCTCATCAGCATAGCTTTGCCCTGCATTGTTTACATATTTTTTTTAAATAAAAAATCGATGAATTAAGCTATTTAATGAGTGTTTTTTGATTTTTCAATATAAACGGCGGGAATAAAAACATTCAATGAAGCTATTAAAACAATTCCGAGCTTGCTACGAAGTCTAGATCAAGAGATAATTGGGACCCGAACGACCGAACGACCGAACGACCGAACGACCGAACGACCGAACGACCGAACGACCGAACGACCGAACGACCGATCAAAGTGCATGATTGAGCTTCCTTTTTGAAAACAAGTTTTCAAAAATGCGCTAAAAATTCTCTTGCATGTGACGAATATTAATGTTAAAGGTCATGTCACACTTTTTTTTACTCAAACAATTGTTGACTGTATGCGTAATGCATAAAAATTAATCTCGCAAGTGTGACACATTACAGTGCGTAAATGATTGTTTCATGTTACAGTAAAATAAAAAATTTGCTGCAATAAAAAAAAAAGACATTAGACTTGATATTTTTATTTTGTTTTGGAAAATCTAGCATCGACTGTAAGTCACATGTGTAGGGCGTAGTAGATTTGAAAATAATGAGTAAAAAAAAAGTTTTATTTTTTTGAGGGTCGCACTACAGACAATCTGAATCATTAAAATAATTGACTCTCCCGAGACATTGCATCATACATGTATGTTGTTATGTCTGCATTTATATTGTCGCATAGAACTTCCTTCCCCCTTACTATAATATCGCACTGAATGCATTCGAATGAACTCGCATTTTCTCTCTCTTTGTTGCTGTTTCCATTAATGTGTTTACAAGGATAAGGTGCATTGTGCACAGATTTTGAAATGCACTAGAGACATTCTTGACTGAGCTGTTTGTGATTAGAGAGTTGGAAATTTATGCGAATGGAATCTGTTTTCTATTGACTAGAGTTTAATGGCTCGAATCCGTGAAATTTTGCAGAATTGTAATTTTATCAATGGTAGAATTGCGATGATTTATAAGCAAAGGGTTGTAATTTTGTTCCTTTTAGGGGTTAAAAAGTTAGTTTAAACTTTAATTCTCAAATTTTCCATTTCAATACACAATAAGTCATGCCAATTCACCACAATCTAGACAATGTCTCCTTCGTAAATCTCTCAATTACCAAAATTACACCAAGAAACTTTTCAATCCACAAAAACTTCCTCCAACAAAAAATAGATAAAAAAAAGTTCACAAATAAATCGACAAAGTCATAAATTGTCTCCAAAATGCTTTCTAATTTGCTTTACCAAAAAAATCCAAGCAGAATGAAAATTTATTGAATTAGCAGCAATATTGGATTCGCGCCAAAATTTTTTATAAAAGATTTGTGATAGCCGAGATAAATGTTTTTGCACGGTTGACATACAAGATTGTGATCCATTTTCATCAAATTCATAATTTTTTACGACATTAAATCTAGACAACTTAAGCTTTACTTCCTGCTTAAAATCATTCAGCATTTGTGGCTGTTTTACACGAAAATAAATTCCCGTTTGTGGAACCTCTAACCTTTTAAACTTATTTTTATTGCAATTCTCTTCAATTCATCATCATCATTCAGTTTCATAAGAAATGAACATAAAAGAGTCTAAGTCTGAAGTGCAGACGTATGTGTTGTTTAAAAAATATAGACGACGAGTGTTATGACAACATTAAAACCTCTTATGACTCTTTCTTCTTCTTATTAGTCGTGAATAAGTGCTCACACTACACACGGTTGCATGTACAATGTATTATGATCTGGAGATATGCTGTGACTGACAAAGGAACATAAAATAAAGATTATGTATGTATGCAAAAAAAAAATAGTAAATATTAAGAGATACATGCAAAGCATTGCCAACAACATTTAAAACAGGTTTTCATACCTTTTTTTCGCATACAAACAACAGAGAGAGTGTGGTTAACAAAACCAGTATAGTCAGGCAAGCAGGCAGGTTTTTTGGATTGTTGTTTAATAATTCCACAAACATTGCACTGCATATATGTGTACGGAATGCCTTTTTGACTCTTACTCTTTCGTGTGTGCGTTTTTTTGTGTTTCCAATTCGATCATTTTCACACATATACAATTAAACATTTCTGAGAATTTTTGTTTTGTTTTTTGTTTGTTATCAGACTTTTGAAAATCGCCGTTTAATTTGTTAATAGCTGAATAGATCTTGATATGCAAATTGAGGCACAAAGACATACGCACATTAGTGTTATTGGATGTGGGAATTCACGTAAATTGTATATTTGATAGTGATGATGGGTTTTTGATTGTTTTGAGATTTCAATTAAACTAGAATCTGGATTTTGAATCTGGTTAGGGGATCTTTTACTTATGATGTATAATTTAAAAGGGGAGGGTGAGTCTGATGACTTTGTGACAGCCTTAAATTATAGAATTTTTTTGTTTGAAGGTTTTGTGGCAAAGTGGGTGAAGGGGGTCTGAAAATTCAAGTTTCTGATGGACGACATAAGGAAACAAACCCTAATAGGAAGGTAAATATATTAATAATAAATTTTTCATATTTGCCAAATTTAACGAATTTCGTAATTTCAAAATTTTGATTCTAATCCAAACCTAAATTCCCAAATTCTCCAGCAATTTTAAAAAATCAAAATCGTTGTTAGTACGAAAAACCATTTTAAATCTAAACAACAAGTCTATTTACACCCATTCAACCAAAACTTCCAATAATTTCTGTCCATACCGAATTAAAATAAATTTTATTTTTGTATGCCAACCAGTTGAATTCAACTCACACAATATTTGTAAATTTGCATATTTAAATGACTATGGTGAGGTTTTCAAAAAAAATGCATACATGTACTGTTATGTTTTGGCTTACAATACATTACTGCACAGCACAAAGAGATATCTCTAAAAAAAAAATAAGCTATAAATTTTTTCATCATCATCATCATTTTGCTAAACTGATGGCTCAAGGTGAATTTATTCAAATGATGTTGAGGGTCATTAAGTATTAAACTAACGAACTAACATCATCAGAGATAATCATTTTACAGTGAAATGAGAGTTAAATTACTCGACTGGACTGTGGACTCTCACTCATCTGATAAGAATCTTATAGGATATAGTCAACACTCACCTGTATGCTTATAAATGTAATCCACAAATGTAAAATTGTAATAACTGTTGAATAATATCCATTGAAAGTCGTCGGTTTCATTTCTGCTATTTGACAACTTCTCCTTTATATCTTTCGCTGTTATTTCTTATTCGTGTTGAATATTAAAATATTGGTTTATTTTTTTTTCTTATTTTTGCTTCGTTATTTTTTTTTTTTTTCTTCTAAGAAATATTAATTTTTTTTGTGTGTAAAATACTTTCGCGTTTTTTTAAAATGTGTGCTACAACCTATGAAGCTAGTCGATTTATTTACTATTAACGCAAATTTTTAATTTTTTTGCTTACTTTCAATTAACTCTAATTGATATGTGTCGAAAAAGGTAAAAAGAAATTTTTTTAAAGATAATTTTTTTTTCACTTTTTTTTGGAAAACTCTCACATTATTCATGCACGATATTTAAATTGATTATGGACAATAATATCAATTATTGAATTTTGAATGACAATCCGAAGCACTTCCATCGTCGATTTTTTCTTTCACTTTTTTTTATCTCTTCTTGTTGGTTTCTTCTTTTCTTGGGGGCCAAAAAAAGAATCTTTGTGAATATGCTGATGATGAAGAACTTTTTAAATATTTATTTTTAGCTGCTTTTATAATTATTGTCTTCCTTATCTTCTTAATTGGCAGCCAACATAAATCAGTTGAGAGAACATAATAAAAGATTTTTTTTTATGATTTTTTATTTTTCTTTCTTTCTTTTTCTTCCACAACACTACGATAACTTTTCTCTTTACTCTCTTGTATGAATCTACCTATATATTTTGATGTAGATTTTCTAAGGTGATACTTTTTATCGTGTTAAATAATAAATATTGCACTAATCTTCACTAAAATTGATTAAAAGGTGATGATTGGAGTTAAATAAGAAGGGTTTTGTGTTAATTGTATGGTTGATTCGCGAGAAATAAAATAAAAATTGGGAGCGATGTAGTTATGTGCAATATTCTCGTCTCGAACACAAAACTCGACTGTCGATATTCTGTGTCGAGCGAAAAGTCACTAATGTCAATGCATAAGTTCCATGGATTCAGCTGTTTATCCATTCAACAGATAAATTTTCTCTAGAACCCCTCAAAAGTTTTCAAAACCTTCAAATGTTTTCCATACAATTATCTTGTACAATCAGCTTGTACAACAAACTTTCATAATATCAGGCAAGTCTTGTAAGCATAACCAATTGCATCATGTTTACTTTTCCATTAACGTGATGATTGAGATGTGTGAAAATTATGCAATTTTATTCAATATAGCATGCTGCGAAGATTGATAGTTACAAGAATATATGAATTCTATTAAAAACAAACAAGTTTTGCTGTTATTGACTATTGTAGGAAAATTTATTTAAATTTTATTATTAATTTGTTATAAAATGATGGAAATTGAATGTACAACAATTACTGTTATGAATTGATGGCTTGGATTATCGTAGGTTGATGTGATTTTTATGTGATTTCTGATGATGCTTGGTGACAGTTTGATTGGTGAGGTGAAAATGTGATGATGTTCTTGTATGGAAAGGATGAGGATGCAATATTGGTTCAGTCTTTTGGGGTTATGGGGGTCATAATGAATTTCTTATAGGTTTACCTTTAGACAATTTTCTTTATATTTTAGAGACTATTGCCTTGATGCTAAAATATTGAAATTCACAAGCAATATCCTGATCAATTAAAAAGTTTATAAAATTTATGAAAAATTCATAAAATCTATGATTTTTGATGTAAAGATGTAGAAGAATACAACACCTAAACACGTGATAACTTATTCATAAAAATCAAAAATTATACTAAATTTATTCAAAAATTTTAATAAATCAAACAAATCAAGTCAAAACACATCATATCTATGCGAATCATCCAAAAAAATGAAACATCATTGTTTTAAATTTCAAAATAGAATTCTGCTTATAACCAATTCTGATGAGAATTCTGAGCGATTCAAGGACAATTTTGGGTGAAAACTTTAAAATTTCATTCTTAAAAAATTCTTATTAAAATTTAATGAACTTTTTTTTTGTTCTTTATGAAATACAGCATAGCAACCTATTTTATTATTTTTGAATATCAACGAGAAGTGAATAGCCGAAAATAAAAAAAATGGAATTAAATCAAAGATGAACCTGATAAAGATTCGATCACGTTTCTCTATACTGATGAGAAATCGATACGATATCGTCTGTATGTGGATAAATTATGGCCAACGTGATTAAAAGAAATTGAACTCGAGTAAACTTAAATAAATGAATTTAAAGATCATATTATTGATTTATGGAATGTTCTATAGGCACGGATTGTAATTTTAATGTGACAGAATTTTCACTTATTCAGATCATTATCACGTGTTGCATTTCCTCACGAAAAAAATGAATTTTTTTTGGATGTGGAAAAGTAAAGAAAGAAATTTCAATAATAATAATGTGTAGATATGTGTACGTCTTTAACGACCTAGTGTGAATTAGATGCTTTAAACTAATTCATAAGAATTGAACAAAAACCAATAAAGACCACGAAAAAAGTTCATTGACCCCCCAAAGTAAAATTGATACAAAAAAAAGCATTTTTAATTCACAAATAAAGAAATTAAACCATCTTTTCTTTCATTTCATCATTAATTCCGTTTAATTATACTCACTACTGCTAAGTACAAACCGAATAAGGAATGAGAAGAAAAATGAAAAATCACTCGGCAATAGAAAATTAAAAGAATAAAATTTTTATTTTTTCTTTTTATTCATTCACAATTTGCTCATTGGATGAGTTAATTAAATCATTCGCTTATTGCTTATGGCTTATTACTTGTTCTCTCTTCGAGAAATAAAAAAAAATTATGTGAATAGAGCATCTTCTTTTCTTAATTTTTTTTTTCGGTGGATTGTCTTAAGTAAGTTGGCGCCAGCATCTGCATTTTGGTTATGTTAGTACTCGTATTTTGCTGTTGGTTGCACAGATAATTTATGATTAAGACTTTGCAGATTGATTTTTTTTTAATTTATTGCTTAAGATGTCCTTGATGGAAAAGCATTACTAACCTTAGTATTAATTTCTATTTATGTCTTTTAACTCAATCAAAATTTGATTCTACATATACAAAAACCCAACTCTTTCACAAATGCGCTTCAATTTTCCCTCCCAACTTTCAACTTACTCGATTAATTTTTGATCATCATGATCATCTTCTTCTTTTCGAATAATAATTGTAGATGTAAATGTGAACACATATTTTTTGATGATGAAAATGATCATTCTATTGAAATAACATGAGAATAGTAATTACAATCATTTCCGTTAGGATTTTCTTAATTGCTTCTGTGATGTATGAGTGAATGATAAGCTTACTGCTTTTGATGAGCTTTGCAGAACATGATTAATGAGCATAAGGTAAACATGAAAGCTTTATCTGAGATTTGGTGAGCTGGGAAGTTTATGGGAAGATTTTTGGGTGGTCAGGTGCATGTTGTAAATTTTTAATGCTTTGGGCCTAACCGGTGGGTTCAATAGGGGTTCAAAACCCCTCTTTGAGAAGAAATTTCTTCATTTTGCTAGGTTTTTCGAGGAAAAAGTGATTCAGACCCCCAAAAATTTTGCTTCCACCTCCCAAAAAAATTTATCCCTCCTTTTTGGGATTAGAACTTTAAATTATTAACTAAACAAGATCAATTCAATAAACAAAGGAACAAAACCTGTTCGCAATCTTTATAAATTCATCTCTTACAAAACTGACCCAAATTCCACAAAAGAGCCTTTATTTCAAATAATGTGATTTAATTCCAAAAAAACCAATTCATATAACAATTTTAAAAACTGTATCTGATTCTGAAAAATTTCCCTTTTCAACCTGTCGTTGCTTAATAGAAATTAAAAATTACCCAAAAATTCTACATTCTCAGCAAACTTAATTAACTTATTCATTACACAAACGATCATGCCATCACGTGTGAACATTTTCAGTTCATCTGCAAAAAAATTTCCAAATCAGATTTGCAGGAGTTTAACAAAAGCTTACAACTGTTAATTTCGACTTAATTCCATTGCTGATTTCTTAATTATATACGCCAAAAAAAATTGTTCTTCGGCTTGTATGAAAAATTCTTTTTAAACAGCAATTACAGATATTTTTCCTAATCTCCATTCATACTTCAAAAATTTACAATTCTCACTATTATTAGGCATTTAATTATTCACAAGACAGTACCAAACATTTCTACAAACTGCTCGGCTGGAGCCAAAACACTTGTTTTTGGGCAATTATAAAGCAATTTTTCAGAACTGTAAATGCCTTTCTAGCTTCTAGGTGGTTTCTTGAGGATTGCTGGCTTATTAAAATATTTTTTGATGCTTACTTCTTTTTTTCTGTTTTGATCTTTCAATGTTTCTGAATAAATTTGATTTGTTGACAATTTGGGAAATTTTCTGATGAATAATTCAGTAATTGATTTGAATAAGACATACAAAATACACAATCATTAGGTAATTGAATTTCTTCTATTCTTTATAAAGTCAAATCTCGTAAAAACACATTTACGAATAAAAATTCTATTATGTGATGCTGCAATAATAAAATCAAGCATTCATGAAGGAAATCTTCTTCCTTTTCGACGAGGAAATTTCATTCGATTAAATATTAATGGAGATGAGTTAGGCGGTCATTAACACTATTATTATGATGGTATTGTGATGAAATGGAAAATAATAAAAATATTCAAATACGCAAAGGCAATTTAGTGAGAAAGAAAGTGAGATTTCATGAATTTTTAATGGGTTTTCGAGGATGAACTTTTAATCTAGAATAAAGTATAAACTTGAGAAATTCTCAATCTTACCTAAGATTTAACTATTCTAATAACTAATAAGTATTATTCTTGAGGGAAGCAGATTTTTTTGGAAAGATTTAATGAAATTATTTGGAAAATAAAATTTTGGGAAAGTATATTTTTTGGAATGGATTTTTTTTTTTTTTTTTTTTTTTTGTAGTATTATTCTTGAAGGTCATTGCCACATAAAAATATGATTTAAGAAAGAAAATCGAATAACTTTCAAATGAATCTCAAATGGTTAAGGCAATAAGATATTAATCATTGCAAAATTACAAACTACATGCTTGTATGTATGTTTTTCTATTTAAAAATTCTCATAAATCACTGAACATCTTAGTATTAATTCTAGATACATACATGAGACATTGATTTATGCTATTTTCATCAGATTTATTAGGGACCGTTCACTTTGTACGTTCGCTATTTAGGGGGGAGAGGTGTCTAGGATTTGTATCAGATCAAACAAAAGAAAAAAATTTTCATACAAAATACGTAACAAGGGGGAGGGGGTGGATCTAAAAAGATGTTTTTTTTTGTGTACCGTACTACGTGAACGTCTCTTACGCTTATTCTTGCTTAGAACTTTGAAGTTTTACGCTATAACGAATTTTTTTCAAAAATAAATCCTTGAATTTTTATTGTTAAAATCTAATTCACACTCTATCCCATCCCCAAGATAGAGATAGGAGTCCTGATCATCCTATGTGAGTGGTCTCTAAGTACAAGTTTTGATGATTTAAATTTTTGGAATCAATCTTGTATTAGATGAAAAATTTAACTTTTAGCTAAAAATCCTCACAAAACCTACCTGAAAAAACATAAACTTATCCCAAGAATAGCATTTTCATGATTAATATTAGTTTAAAAATAAAATGACTCCTTAGGTGTCAAGAATCAGCATAGAAGCTTCAGTACAATTAATAACCAATTACAAAAAGCAACACCAGAATGACAACTGCGATCTTCTCTCCAATTTAACGATAACTAACTTTATCAACAACTTCACACAGCATCGTGTAAAAATCATTAATTTCCTTGTTCTAACAGTCAAGTCAGGCTTGTAAATATATGAGAACGGCGGGTAACAAATTGAAATGTGAATGGCAATAAAGCACATATCAAGATTTTGATCGTAAAGATTTGAAGGTTAAAATTATCCTTAGCACTTGATAAATTGCTATTTTTATGATCATTCACCATTTATAGATGATTGTAATCCTCCGACGTGAAAACATTTAAGCTCATTTAAATGAGCATTACTAAAGAATTTTAATAAATTTACCTTAATCGCGTTATTTTTTTGTTAAATTTCATGTAATCAATTTTGACTTAACAGCTTCGCAAGAATTACTCTTTATTTTTGCACATTAAATTTTTTCACTGTAATTTGCTAAAGCACATGAAATATATTTAAATTACAAATCACATGTACATCATGTACATTATTATACATGCACACGTACTATTATCTAGTTCGCATGGGTACTTTTAATAACTCATCCATATGGGTATGAATGAAGGAATGAAAAAAGAAGAAGCCGAAAAATATGAAACAAAATAAAAATAATAATAATAAAGTTGGAATAATAATGTACAAGATCGCTGAGTACATCAATTAACTGTTCTTTTTTATATATTTTTATTTCTTTTCTTAAACTTGAATGTTTTTTTTTCTTTTTTAAATTATTATAAAATAAATGGGGAAACAAAAAAATTTCGGGAATTTAATAGATCTTTTTACATTTTTGTTTACGTTTACAAGTACAAGTTGGATAGAGGCAGCAGGTGATGAGGAGTAGCGACGCATAACCTGTGAAAAATGAACTAATGTCTAATAGGGCCCTATAGGGGTCATTCACTAATGATGTCCGATTTTTAGGGGGAGAAGGTCTGAAACTGTGTTACATTTTTAAAGAATAGAATTTTTTTGTTGGAAAATTTTGTGACAGAGGGGCAGTGGGTCGAAAAATCCATGTTTTTGATGAACGTCATAAGTGAACGGCCTCTAATCTAAATCAATTAAAAATGAACCAATTGTCAAAAGAATTCATATGGGCATGGTTAAAAGTTTAGATGTGATAAAGTGATGTTCTAGACATGAGGTTAAAGGTTCAAATCTTAAAAAAATTAAAAAAGTTCTTTTGAGAACAAAATTCTCAATTTCCTAAAATTTTGAACATCAAAACTGAAATCAAAATTTATCAGAACAGTCAGACCCAAATCACATAACTACATCTATTCCAAAAATTTTCCCATGAATAACTGCACCAAATAAAATTATGAAAGAAGAAGAACTAGAGAGAAAATTCATTATGGGGCACTCTTTAAAAAAACCTCTGAATCGCTAATGAAAAATTATAATTTTAAAGTCATTTCTTTTGTATTCATTCTTCCGAAATGGAATCTTCTTCCACTGGATATGCTCAAGTGAAAGAAAGAAAAAAAATGTAACAATCTTTTTAAAATCTATGGATGAAACATTCCGAAGATGCTTCAATTAAAAATCTTAATGGATTTTTTTCTTATGATCATAATGAAAAGAAATAAAAGCAATAACAATAATGGTTATTATACTTATACAAAAAAAAGTCATTGATGAAGCTTTAGAATAATTATTCGGTATATTTGAATGATCAATTTAAATCTGGTAAATGTGCAAGAAAGAAAGAAGATTTTTCTTATGTACGAAAAAAAATTGATGCAATAAAGAAGCTTTCAGCATTTAAAGTGTATTGATACTTATTGGATTAATGCTTGATTCTAAAGCTTATGAGAATAAAAGAAATGTTAGCGGTAATTTCGATGGATTATTAGGCATTGGAATAAGAATTTTAACACTTGAAAATGGAATATGTGTGGGGTATACGGTAGTTTTTGTTGTTTTTAAAGTTTTTCTGGAGACGTCCTGGAATTGTTATTACTTAATTGAATTTTAATTAAGGATTAAAGTAATTATAAGTATGTTGGGTTATATGGTGGACATTTCATGATTGAACAATCATCTTAATCAGTGCTGTCCAAAGTTTTTCCATCACAACACGCTTTGAACCTTACAAAATTTCGGTGAGACCTCAAAAGTATTTTTTGAAATAAATTCATCTAAAAATTTGGTAAAAATTCGATAATCAGAAAACGCATTAGGCTCAATTACTTCCATAGAAAAATCTTTCAAAAACTAAAAATTAAAATTTTTAAGAAATTTTTTATGCTTTAGTACGCGGCTTATAAAGTGAACTTCCAGTAAATTTAAGAAGTCAAAACTTACCCAAAATAATTTTCATCCAATTTGCCCCAAATGGTTTTGGAATCAAATTAAATACTATTTCCAGTCAATAGTTATTCAACTTTTAAAAAAGTGAGTATAGGGGCTCATTTTCAAGGAAACACTCTATTACCTACAATATTTTTTTTCCTTTGGTTGGGCAATTTCTTCTTAAAATTACCGATGATCGGAAATATAAATGTTCACGTTTTTATAGACATAAGTTAGGGGCCGTTCACAAAGTACGTTCGCATTTTAGGGGGGAGGGGGGGTTCAAAAAAGTGAAACCATTTGTAACAAGGGGGGGGGGGGTATTTGAAAATGTAACGTTCTATCAGCAATAATAATTTTATAGTATTCAAATAAAAAATTTAGTGTAAAATTTAGGTTTTGTAATATTTTGATCATGTGAATTTATTTTTCATACATACGTTAAGGAAAGTTAATTAATTTTTTTTTCAATAGATATCTTCATAAAGTTAAAAAAAATTAAAAAAATTTTTATTTTATACCAACATTTTTTATAAAATGAAAAAAAATTTGAACGTTCAGGGGGGGGGGGGTTGACAATTTGTAACTATGCGTAACAAGGGGGGAGGGGGGTCTTAAAAGTCATTTTTTTGCGTAACGTACTTTGTGAACGGCCCCTTATCAACTATTAGCAATATGTCACTCAATATCACTTCCACAAACGGATGTTTAAATCAAATTTAAATAAAGAAATTTCATTAAATCAAAAATATTTCTCGACAATTTAAAATAAACAGGATGCCAATTGCAAATTATTCGATTATCAATTTATCTACAAAGCGTGATGATTACAAGGAATTTTCACTTTTTATCATTGCAGCTTTCCAGACACGCTTTACAATTGTTAAAGTCCACAAAGTTACCAACAACAAGCGTTTATCAATTTAAATTACAATGCCACAAAACGTGATTTATTTCTCTGTTGTGATGTTCTATTTTGACACTCGATTCTACTAAATTATGTGCATATATCACGGATACATTCTTGACTGTGTAAAAGAGATCAATTTTATTTAATTTAATAATCAGACGTAGACAGAATCAATGTAAGCACAACACGACTGATGTTGACTTATTGTCGATTGAAAAGAGATGTAAGTAAATGAAATTATCGTAGGTTGTTGTTTGAAGTGCATTTGTGGTAAAGTGTTGGGTGTTAATTAGAGTAAATTAAGTTACTACCGTCATTTTTATACAGTTTTGAGATTTTGTAATATTATTTATTTATAGAATCAATATTTTGAGATGTAGCTATTGTACGAGAAGCTTCAATATTCCTAAACGTGCTTTCTTGATTCTCAAATCATTCACATTTGATTTGAAGATAAAATACCTAATTGTCATTCAAAATTCAAAACTATTCTCGTATGTTTTTGAATTTTTTCAAAATATTTTGTGTGATTTGATCATTCAAAACAGTCGTGATCATCAATTTTTGGGGGGTTTTAAAAAGACTTAACGAACTCTACACTTACGAAAATTTCTTTGCTTTGATATTTTTATTTGAGATTATAAGGGGTTCTCGATTTGAATAATCAAACCTTTCCCATACAAAAATTGAAATTTTTGAATTTAACGGAAATTTTTCATGCATTTCGATTTGAATAAATTCGATTTAAATAAGATTTTTTTTTGGAATAAAACAACTGTTTAAATCAAGGATCCCCTGAACAAAACTCAATCACAATACTAACAATACCCAAAAATTTGCAAGAATCTCCAACTTCTCTCCAGCATCACCTGCTAAAACATAATAATGACACTATCTTCCAAACCAATCATTAATTCTCATTTAAATTTATGTAGACAGTTTTATGAATGCATTTACAGCTTCAAAAAGAATAAAAATAATCATAAATATGCTACAGATGCTGAAAAGATCTGCAAAAAAATTAAACTTTTATGAGCAAATTTATATCCACTTCCACGCGTAAGCAGTTAAAAAAAATAAATTTTGAATAAAATTTGCAATAAACCTGTAAGAATGTGATACCTAAGCTCATTTCTACTTTTTCGCGAAGATTTTAATGCCATTCATCTCCGATTCAAAGTTTTCTCTTTGAAATTTCTACACGTGCGTATTACTTTTCCAAAATTTTAGAATTCCATTTTTGTTCTATATTTTGCATGATGAGATTATTTTTTTGAACATCTGAATTGAAAAAAAAAATTATTTTCACTAATTTCCATTTTTGAAAACGACTGCTGTCTTGGCATTCACGTGGCTACTTAATGCAAAAATTTCACTGAAAAATTTCACAAGAAGAATGAAATTCTCACGAACTTGGATGATTTATTGATCAATTAAGCATAAAAGCTCTTCGTCATTGAGACTGTCTTTACCCTTTGATTCTTGGTCGTTTGAAATTCAAATGTAAAGCAAATGTCGAGTATTGCAAAAGATGGTGCACGTTACTACGTGATGTATGGATTAATTTATTTAAAGTTATTACGCAATTTAGTATTCTAAATAAGGGAAACACACGTCAGTTGAATGTCGATTAATAAACGTTGAGAGTCTTGATGGTCATGAGCTCTTGAATTAATGTTAGAATTGGCGAAAAAAAAATAAATCAAGCCTTAACCTTCACCCCTCACGATGAAGTCGCACGGGCAATTTGAGTTTATTTTCCTTTCGGTTATGTCCAATTTATGTAGAATTATTTACGACAAAAAGTGAGGAAATTCTGAATAATTCTACAAATAAAAATCTGTTCTTGATACAATAACAAGAACAACAAATGAATAATTCTGATGAAATTCTGACAAAAGACGTTGCTTATTGGCAAATTGATGAAGAATTTATTCCAAGACTTTCGTATGTGATTTATTAAGTGACAACAGACGTATACCCAAAATTTAAATTGCTGATTACAATTGCCCATTTCTATTCGATTTATTCTCACACAATAAATGATGAAATTCTCAATATTTGAGTAAGACTCACAGATGGACTGAATTTATTTTTAAATTTTTGCAATACGCTCTCACCTTCATTGTACCCGCATAGCAAATTGAATTCCTTTTTGTTTTCATTGTTTTTGCAATCTATTTTAATCGCTAATGACTTTCGACTTAAACTGAATTTTTTATTTTAACTTTGAATGCTCATAAATTTGATTGAATATTTCAATCTTTTTTTATTCATTGCAAATTTAATCGTGAAGATTTATTCTTCTTGGACATTATTCTAAGTTGTGAGAACAATTTCTTCTTCCACTTTGAATTTGAAATCATCATGTCCAATTAAATCATTGAGTTTTGCTAAAATGAAGAAAAGAAAGGAAATTGGGAAGAATTAAAAGACATTTATGTTAAACGTGCAAATCAAATTCCGTAAATTGATTGATCGCAATCGTTCGACAACTTTTTTTTTATTTTTGTACTTCCATCGCACTCACTTCCCAGTGATACAATTTACATCTTAATTAAAACATTGTTTGAGTTACATGAAAAGTTCTCGAGTGAGAAAAAACTGAAATATTTACAACTTCTACATCAGCAACAGCACGTCATAATGTAATGAGAGTTTCATGATCTTTCAATATAATTCAGTTTATATTATGTACACAACATGTGAGATGAAAATGTGAATAGAATTTCTTGATATCCAATTATAATTGCTGTGATGATGCTTTGATGTGTGGTTTTAGACCAGGGGTTGACACCATTTCATCCGGATGAAATTTTTCTTCATCTTCATACAAAAATCTTGCTCGGATGAAACCGGATGAAATTTTTGTATGAAAGGATGAAACCGGATGAAATGGGATGAAATTTTTGTATGAGTCGGATGAAATAGGATGAAAAGGGATGAAATTTTTGTATGAGTCGGATGAAATAGGATGAAAAGGGATGAAATTTTTGTATGAGTCGGATGAAATAGGATGAAATATTATTTTTGAATAAAATTTACGTTTAAAAGGATAAATTTCATTTTTTAATAGAAAATTTCTCAATTTAGTTTATTTTTATTATTTTTCAATTATTTTCTATAAACTTTTAAGCAAATTATACATGAAGATTTATGATTTAATAGCAAAACATCATTTTTAATGAAAAATTTTCCATTTTTTGAATTTCTATGTGACAAGACATGCGAAACAAGACTAGATTTAGTATTTTAACAAAAAATACTCAAAACAGATTTTTTGTTTGGACTTAGTGATGATAATTGAGATGAAAAACATCATGAAAAAGCCATTTTTCGCATAGATTTTTTTAATTGGTATGAAAAACCTATCAGAAAAGCCATTTTTCGCATTGATTTCCTTAGTTGGGATGAAAAACCCCTCAGAAAAGCGATTTTTCGCGTTGATTTTCTTATTTGGGATGAAAAACCCCTCGGAAGATCGATTTTTCGCGTCGATTTTCTTAGCAGGTATGAACAAGTATACGCGATCAGTAAATAAACAAAGAATTAAAACCCCAAAAGTACAAAGCCAAATATTTAACTATAACCATTCTTTATTTACCGAAAATTTAAAATTGACAGCAAAAAAAACCGATAAAAAACATTATGCGACATAGAATCTAAAATAAAAATAAAAAAAAGCAAAAAAAGAATCGGCTACGGCTTTTATGTATACACCAAGTGACAATTTAATTATATATATTGATGAGATTTTTTATATAAATGAAAGTTTAATATGAAAATCTAGGAAAATGGAAAATTTAACAGCTAAAATATAAAAAAATTTAAAAAAAATATTATTTCCAAGAAATATATGAAAATATTAAGAATTTTTAAAAAAAATGCTCAGGGACATTGGAAAATTCGTGAAAATGGAAAACTATGACATAAATAAATATTAAATGTCATAATAAATCAAAAAAGTAAAAAAAGCGTAAAAAAAGCAAAAAAATAACTTGACGAAGGCTAGGATCGAACCTATGACCTTCACGGTATCAGTCGTGGCTCTACCAATTACGCCACTGATGTTCTTTTTTGTGAAATGTTTTGGTGACAATTTGATTCTTTATATTGATGATTTTTTTTATATAAGTGTAAGTTTTTATAATTTTCACAAAATTTTCCGAAAAAACTATGAAAAATCCATGAAAATAGAAAACTAAACATCTAAAATATCAAAAAAATATAAAAAAAAAAGTAATTATCTATGAAAATTGTATGAAAATATTGAAAATTTTAATAAAAATCGTCGGAAAAACTCGGAAAAATTGTGAAAATGGAAAATTATGACATGATTCAATATTATATGTCATAAGAAATCAAAAAAGTATCAAAAAAAGCAAAAAAAAAAAAAAAATTATCATCGGTGGGATTTGAACCGAGGAAGGCTGAGTTTTTTAAAAGTCAACATTTTAGTTCATTCGACCACACTAACACATACAAAGAAATGCAATTTTGGCACTTTTTACGCTGGTTCCAGCAGAGGAAGTGACCATTCGTGCTGATTTTTTCGCCAGCTCTAGCCAGACATACTACACACATTTTAAGCCAAAAACCGAATCAAAAAAGCTTAACCCTGAGGAGGAGATGCGGTGACAGACAGACAGACAGACAGACAGACAGACAGACGGACGGACGGACGGACAAAGTGCGGACAATAGCGTCCTTTTCCCAAGAGGAAAATGCGCTAAAAACCTCTCGGAAAAGCGATTTTTCGCATCGATCTCCTTAGTTGAGGTGAAAAACCCCTCAGAAAAGCGATTTTTCGCATTGATTTTCTTATTTGAGATAAAAAACCTATCAGAAAAGTCATTTTCCGCGTCAATTTTCTTAGTTGGTATGAAAAAACTATTGGAAAAGCGATTTTTCGCGTTAATTTTCTTAGTTGGTATGAAAAACCTATCAGAAAAGCCCTTTTTCGTATTAATTTTCTTAGTTGAGATGAAAAACTCCTCAGAAAAGCGATTTTTCACATTGATTTTCTTATTTGGGATGAAAAAACCCTCAGAAAAGCGATTTTTCGCATAGATTTTTTTAAATGGTATGAAAAACCTATCAGAAAAGCCATTTTCCGCGTCAATTTTCTTAGTTAGTATGAAAAAACTATTGGAAAAGCGATTTTTCGCGTTAATTTTCTTAGTTGGGATGAAAAACCCCTCAGAAAAGCGATTTTTCACGTTGATTTTCTTAGTTGGTATGAAAAACCTATCAGAAAAGCCCTTTTTCGTATTAATTTTCTTAGTTGGGATGAAAAACCCCTCAGAAAAGCGATTTTTCACATTGATTTTCTTATTTGGGATGGAAAAAACCCTCAAAAAAGCGATTTTTCGCATAGATTTTTTTAAATGGTATGAAAAACCTATCAGAAAAGCCATTTTCCGCGTCAATTTTCTTAGTTGGTATGAAAAAACTATTGGAAAAGCGATTTTTCGCGTTAATTTTCTTAATTGGGATGAAAAACCCCTCAGAAAAGCGATTTTTCACGTTGATTTTCTTAGTTGGTATGAAAAACCTATCAGAAAAGCCCTTTTTCGTATTAATTTTCTTAGTTGGGATGAAAAACCCCTCAGAAAAGCGATTTTTCACATTGATTTTCTTATTTGGGATGAAAAAACCCTCAGAAAAGCGATTTTTCGCGTTGATTTTCTTAGTTGGGATGAAAAACTCCTCGGAAGATCGATTTTTCGCGTCGATTTTCTTAGCAGGTATGAAAAACCTCTCGGAAAAGCGATTTTTCGCATCGATCTCCTTAGTTGAGGTGAAAAACCCCTCAGAAAAGCGATTTTTCGCATTGATTTTCTTATTTGAGATGAAAAACCTATCAGAAAAGTCATTTTCCGCGTCAATTTTCTTAGTTGGTATGAAAAAACTATTGGAAAAGCGATTTTTCGCATTAATTTTCTTATTTGGGACGAAAAAACCCTCAGAAAAGCGATTTTTCGCGTTGATTTTCTTATTTGGGATGAAAAAACCCTCAGAAAAGCGATTTTTCGCGTTGATTTTCTTGTTTGGGATGAAAAACCCCTCGGAAGATCGATTTTTCGCGTCGATTTTCTTGTTTGGGATGAAAAACCTCTCGGAAAAGCGATTTTTCGCATTGATTTTCTTATTTGAGATGAAAAACCTATCATAAAAGTCATTTTTCGCATCGATTTTCTTAGTTAGTATGAAAAACCTATCAGAGAAGCCATTTTCCGCGTCAATTTTTTTAGTTGGGATGAAAAAACTCCTCGGAAAATCGATTTTTCACGTTGATTTTCTTATTTGGGATAAAAAACCACTTGGAAAAGTGAATTTTTGTATTGATTTAATAAGAGCAAAGTTATAATTCTTTTTAAAATTATTAATATCATTATTATCATTTTTTTTAATCCGGATGAAATTTTTTTTCATCTTCATACAAAAATCTTATTCGGATGAAATGGGATGAAATTTTCGTATGAAAGGATGAAACCGGATGAAATGGGATGAAATTTTTGTATGAAAGGATGAAACCGGATGAAACCGGATGAAATTTTTGTATGAAAGGATGAAACCGGATGAAATGGGATGAAATTTTTATATGAACCGGATGAAAGGATGAAATGGTGTCAACCCCTGGGTTTTAGAGCAAATTGGTGTTTGACTTTATTTTGTCTGATTGTCATTTGCACAAAAACTTTGAGATTTTTTTGATTACAATTATTAAATTAATAAAAATTTATGCAGGAACTTATTTTTTGTTGAATGTGGGAAATTTTTCTATAATTAGATTCTTTTGACCTGTTATATAATTTGATTTACTATTTTTTTCTTGGTCACGTTTGATAAGAATTTTGATAGCGAAACTACTAATTTATGATCTCCACAATGATTTAAATGAAAATTTCTATTTGACCTTGGTTACCGTTAGACCGTTAGTTAGGTATAAATGACATAGGGGCCGTTCTTATTACGTAACGCTCTGAGGGGTGAGGGGGGGGGGGAGTCCGAGAGTTTCTTCCGGTCTATTGTTCTTACACGTGATTGTTTTGTTAAAAACGTTACGGAGGTGGGAGGGGAGGGGGGTTGAAAAACTCGAATTTTAGCGGTACGTAATAAGTGAACGGCCCCATACTAGATAAGACATACATAGTCACACTTCTATACCATGATAAAAAAATTGCATCATCTTCATTCATATTGCTTCCGGAAGAAACTACTCCAATTACTCCCTTACTCAATATCATTTCTAAATACTCATTGTCATAACAGAAAATTTTTCATGTGACTTGAACAGACAATAATTTTGACATTCATTTAAATTCCTAATGTTGTGATACGTGATAGCAAAAAAATCATGTTTCAGCTACTCGTGATGAATTAAATAAGCTTAACATAATCGGTCGTCGACTACAGCAAAAAAACTAATCTTCTTGGTCGTGTTGATTCTTTGAAGTTTACTTCTTCATACTTTGATACATTTTTTGCTGTTATTTTTTTGGATCAATTTAACGATGATGAAAAAAAATATATAAATTGAGATTTTTGACTTTAACTACTAATCACATAATTTCATAGTCGGTTTTAAGCAAAATAGTTTTGGGCTATTGTTGAGTAGGAAAACTGATTCTTGGAATAGGGCATGTCAATTAGACATAAATATGTCAATTAGATTATGTAGACTTAGGTAATTTAGAGCAGGATTCGATTAAATTAAAAATCTTCAAAAAGATAAGAATTCAACGTTAAACAATTTTAAACTAGTCAAAAGCATTAAAAAGGCTAAAAATTTGCATAATTTGAATCAAATTTACCTACATACTAAAAACTATATTCCACTCAACGCCAAAGAACTTCCTCCATTTATAACCTCAAATCTTGATCTTCCTCCAAACCACAACATTTCTCAATTCAGAAGCCAAAAACCCCCACAAAATGTATGCCCTATTTATCGATGACTTTATTCTTGTTTATTTATTTCTTTAATTCTACTATTAAAATGAAAATCACCACAGATTAGATAATTTTCTTCTCTTTTTAATTTTTATGAGAGAGATTAAGTCAAAAAGAAGAAAATATTTCATATGTGAGATTACATTATAGAATTTCTTTTTCATATATGTATATAAATTTAGAAAAAAAAGCAAAGAAGCAGCACAAGAAACTAAAACTAATAATAAAGCGAAAACAGCCATAAAAATTCATGATATGTGAAAAAAAATATACAAGAAGTAAATAACTTTAAAAATTATATACATTCATACTTGTGGACTTGCTTAAGCATGGATGGTAAATAAAAAATAAAAAATATTTATATATAATCGAGAGAGACGAGGAAAGAAAGAAATGGAAGAAAGTTAACGGTTCTTTCTCCATAGCGAGTGGAAAGAAATGAAAAGAACGCAATAAAGAACGCAAAAAACGAGCTTCGAAAAAAAAAGAACTTTCAGCCGCGATATAAAAATCGAATGGGAAGAAAGAAGGAAAATAAAAATTAAAAAACAGCCATTAAATAAGAATCTCACTCATGTATACATGCATGTACATAAAAAAATGGTCAGAAACTGGTTATAATGTAATACCAGAATTAGGTAAAATTTCTTTCCTTTCTTTTGCTGCTTCTCATTTTTTTTTTTTTCTAACCCACAACAATTTCTTTCCCGTGTAGTTCTTTTTGTGTATGAAAAGCTCTTTCTTTCCTACGCCACTGCAACACACTCTGAGTCTATTAATGGTAAGAAATTTCATCATCTTCTTATTCATATTACACAATAAGTATGAAAGTAGGAAAATTGTGACTGAATGCAGTGTCAATAATCGAAACGCATGTCTGCAATGAGACTAGCTTGGTGTCAATTTATTTTATCTAATTTGGTTATGGTGAGTCGAAGTGGCTCGGTGGCGGAATGGTTTAGTACTTTGGTACCTAATTATTGCAACCGACCCTGCGATCATGGGTTCGAGACTCGACATGAGACATTTTTCACGTGTCCTTTTTAGCGCATTTTTGGAAACTTGTTTTCAAAAAGGAAGCTCAATCATACACTTTTTCGGCTGGCTGCAAATTTTCGAAAAACTATCTTTTGATCTAGACATCGTAGAGAGCTCCGGTTTGTTTTATTTGCTTCGTTTCATCGAGTTATTTGCGGCAAATGTATTTAAAAGTCCCAAATTTGTGTTTAAACACCTTAATTAATTAATTTTTAATTTCACAAAGAAAAATAATCAACACATGACTGCAACTTCACGTCATAGAAATTTCAAATATTTTTTAACCGTTGACATTTGAAAATTTTTTGACCGTTATTTTTTACGAAAAGTTTTTTGTTCAGTTTTGCAAGTTATTAGTTTGTGCATAATGAAAACACACTTGTGCATGAACAATGAATGTGAGGAAATTGAAACTGAAGGGTTTTTGATTGTTGTTGTAACATTTTTGTAAAATTATCGTTATTTTTATGTAGAATACTGCAAGGTCTGTCCTAAAAGTTGATATACTTTCAATTCGTAGCTCGATTACTGATCGCCGCGCCAAAAATGCGCTGAAGTCCCTCGATATGAAACACGAGGACTTTTGTAATTTTTTGAACCATATGCACTACGAACGCAACTCACAGCCTCGCTTTGAAAGCTAAAGGCAGTAATGTCATCAAAAAAGTGGTTCGGATTCAAATTTAAGCTGTAGGTCCCAGGCATGAGCGATATGCTTATCACATTTAATGTCTGAGATAAGTGATATTGGAACTTTGGAATCAACGCCCCAACACTTCTTGGAGGAGTAAAAGGAACTTACTTATCTTTTTTTTATCTTAATATGGCAATTGATGCTTTTTGAAATTTTTGGTGCCAAATTTCATAAATTTTATTTAAAAAATTTATTTTTCTGAAATTTTAAACATTATAAATTATTAGTCAGAAAGTCAGTCAATAAAACCGACAAACCTTGTCAAAGAGGTCCTTGAATAGAAATTTCTTAATTTTCTTTGGGTTTTTAGGAAAAGTTTCCTTTTTACCCCCTTAAATTTTTGTTACACACGAAAAAATTTTTGATCCCTCCTTAAAAAAAAATCTGACTATACCGACAAACCTAGTAAATCCATCACAAAACATTCACATCCATAAAAGTCTCACATTTCTCGAGTGTGAGAGAGATTTCTTGCATAATTTAAAGAAGAAATTCTTAGATCTTGTCTTGCTGTATAATGTGTAATTTTAAACAATAAAGCTTTTCCAGTTTCTCTCATTCAATGACACAACAACTTTGGTATTACCATTACTGTTCTTGTTGTTGTTCATCGCTGACGCTTTTGTTGTATCAAGAATCCCATTCTTCCGCACTTGATGTTGTGTTCTTTTAAGAAGAAATAAAAAGATCCGAGAAGAGAAAGAAATGCAGCGGACATAAAAATGGCAAAAAGAAAGAAGGAAAAAAAATTTTCCTGTAAAACTTGTTTCTTGTTCATTTCATCATCATCATACATATTTGAATAGCTTTAATAATGCAATAATATGTATGTGACTTCATTTTTATTCAAATTACATTTTTTTTATCTCTTTCTATTCATTTCTCTTGACATGACTCTTCTAAGGCTTTTCAAATAAACATTTATTATGAAAAAAAAAATAATTTAAGATAAAAATATTTTCTAAATTGTTGAGTAAGAAATTTATTGGCTGAATGGCTATTAACGCATTGATTCTATGTAATTTATTTGCGGAAAATATCCAATAAAGGCTTTCATATTTTTATTATCTATAATTTTTTATTGCTCGTCGCAGAAATTTTTAATGAAATTATTCTTATAGAGGCATTAGAGTGGATAATAAAAGTAAGGACTTTCATAACTGCTGCTTTGGGATTTTAGAATTTTATCTGATCATTTAATAGTTTTTTGAAAACAGAAATTATGCCTATTAAAGAAGAATGACATCCACAGGTGTAAACAATATTGGTTTCAAGTTTTTTATCCTAAGATCATCAATTTATGTTTTTGTGATTAGAATCATTAAATATTTGCTAATGTTAAAGTCATAAACTAAAGATATTAAGATAATTAAATAAATTCTAGAAAGTCTCTCTTCAATATCTCATATCTGATCAAGGGGGTCCTCGATTTGAACAGACTGGGTTTGAGTAATCAAAAATTTCCCATACAAAAATTCAAATTTTTATTTTTAACTGTCATTTTCCATACATTTTAATTTGAGTAATATTTCTCTGGAACAAAACAACTGTTCAAATCGAGAACCACTTGTAGTTCTATCCGAAATTACGATAATTTTGATGATTATGAAATTATGTAAAAATTTACAATGCTTTAATGATGATCATGAATCACATTTTTATTCATGTTAAATATAATTTAATAACTTTTCGATTTTATAAATTCAGAAAACATTTATTTGACAAAATTTATAAGATAGTCCTATTTTTAATTCCAGTACTTTTCTTTTAAAAACAACAATTCTAATAAGATTCCTACTAGAAACCTCATCAACATATAGAAATAACATATTATCATCGATACTGTAATGCTATTATTGTTTTGACAGTACCGATATATTCTCAATTCAGTCAACACATTTCCCGTAAAAACAAAATCAAATTAAGTCCCTTTATCGGCTTAAAAAAATCTCGAACTTTTGAAATATAGTAAACAAAAATAAACTTAAAATTCCTCATGAAATTGCGCAGTAGTAAATTTTAAATTTTTGATATTAAAATATGTTTTGGGAAAACACATTGTGTAATTTTCGTTCAATGTACTGACTGCTAACGTCGAATGTGCAGTTATGAATGAAAATTAATATTGCATAAGTTCTAGACATTGATATTTTTTTGAAGTTTCTTATTTGTTAGGAATTTTAACGATTCTCTAACTTCTACTGAGAATATTAAAAATTTGTTTTTTAAGAATTTAAAAATTTTTAATTTAAAAATATTTTGAAAAATTTAAAAATTTTATTTATTTAATTATTTTTAAAAATTTTAAAATATTATTTTTTTTAAAAAAAAGTTTAAAATTTTATTAAAATTTAAAAATATTATTTTTAAAAATTTAAACAGGTACAAAAAACTTTAAAACAGCTCATTTTTAAATACTAGAACTTAAGTTCCTAAGAACATCAATTGTGTACCCATTCAAAAAAAAAAAATCAAAATCTATTCACAGACATTTAACAAATATTCAACAAAAATCCAACACTCTCTACTCCCAATGGCACTCCCAAACTATCAACACATGTCATTATCAAAGAAACAAGTCAACAACAAATTATAAACATCTCTCAAGTCAGTTTACTTTCAATTACTTTGTTTCTTAGACAAACAGTCAAGAGAATAATGCTACATCTAAATACATATTGTTAAGGATATTACTGACCCAAAAAGCATCTCTTTAACATTCAATATTCGTAATTTACATATTCTAACACAATGACTTTCCATTTATGTATGAATATGAATCATGTCTACAGTTCAACTTATGTCATAGATTCTAATGAATATCAATCAGGTACATCGTTGAATACTTCAATGGTAATTTCCAAGAACACATCAAACTTATTAAGTCATAAGCCTTGATTACCAGCAAATAAAAAGTAATAATTTTTTTTTTTTTTTCATATCATAAAATATCCATTTCTAATCATTAACGTTGATTGTGTGTCCATTAGACGAGCTGAATGAGCATCTCATTAAAGTCATACAAATTCATTCAATGCAATGTTAATTACTTCTTAATTCATTTTCTTGTCTTGTTCGTGAGTTTGTTTAACAAGAAAAACAAAACAAATTTAAATAGTTCAGAAAAAAATAAGGTAATTGTGTGTTTTCTATGCTGTAAAGTGCATTTTAAGTAGGTTCGTTTTAAGGAGTTAGAAAAATAATTTTTTTGAATCCAACTTAAAAAAAAATTAAAATGTAAACTTGATGAAAAAATTGAAAAATTAAAAAAAAATAAAAACTTATTGTTGGAATCACAATTCTTAGTCATTTCAACAAAACTGACCGATATTCCATTATAATAAATATCTAATTAAACAAAATTTCACCTACATTACTAAGCAAACAAATAAATATACAGAACAAAGCCGATAAAAAAATGCTCATTCACCCCACATCTTGAAATTGGATTCAAAAATGAGCTCTATTCAACTAGTTTTATTTAGTTCGTATTTCTACGCTGACTGTTTTGTTAATTAGTTTTTAATTCATGCAAGCAATTCATTTTATGAGTTCATAAACCTTTTTGAAGAAGCATGTCTTACATCTGTATAAAAAAAATGTACAGCACAGAATAATACAATGTTCATAAATCACCAAACAGTTTATAGAAAGTCCTCTGTCTGTAGATTCTCAAGGTCTTTCAAAAAGGGGTTTTTATTGTGCAAAAAGGGTGAAGTAAAAAATTGCAAATAAAAATTTCTCTTTTATTTCCAGCACATATCCATAAAAACCCTTTGAGGACAAATTGAAGAATTCTTCATTTTTTTAGCAATAAATGCACACAATATTGCCCACACAAAAGACTGTAAAAAGATTTTTTCTTCTTTCTTCATTTATTTTTTGTCACTGATATTTTACAGCCAATGTCTTTTGTTACTGTTCATTGGATCATAAAAACTGTGTAATTATTATCCTTAGGTAGACACAGTAAAATAAACATTGCAAAATTTTTCTACTTTTTTTGTTTTTTCGAAAAGCATTAAAGGATTACGAAGGAGGAGTTTATTGCGTCATAAATTTCTGTTCTTTACGCTCATTTGGGGATTATTGATGACAATTTTTTCAACTACCTGAGAGTCTATCCTTTACTTCAACAGCATGTCATTTAATTTCCTGAAAGAAAAAAAAAATACTTTTGATCCTCCCTCGCTGAGAAAGAATTCTGCATGGGAAAAAAGGATTGAGGAATCAAAAAATGTTGAGAAATAAAAAAAAAGAGAGAGGAACGAAAGCATATTGATGATGTACGATATTCATTCGATGGGAACTTCTGACAGGTGGGGAATTTAAGTAATTCACAATGAGAATAATAACATAAAGTGTAACGATTTTTAAATAATGGAAGCGACCTTTTAAGGGGATAAAGTAGCAAATAATTTCGCTTTATTCTTTTGAGGAAAAAAAATTATATGTGTAGCAGTTCCTATTGTTCTGCCCACAATAATTTCTTGTTGGATTCAACTTTGTCGGGATGATAGAGGGAATTTTGAAGATTAAGTTGAGCATTTTGTCATTTAATTTATGAATTTTAATGTTGTTACATACATTTTAACTAGAGCCACTTAATGTTCAGATTAAATGTGTGTTAAAATAGACAGAAAATTTTTTAAAAGGCTGAATTTTGAATTGATTTGATTGAAAAAATTTTTCTTTTAAGGAAAAATTTGTACTTTTACTGAAAAAATTCTTCATTTTTTAAGGGTTTTTTTTAAGTAAAAATATTTGGAGTATTCTTAAAATTTTATATCATTCAAAAAAATTTTTGTAACCCCTCTAAGGGATCGTTCAGTTATGATGTTCATTTTTAGAGGGGGAAGGGGGTCTGAGTCTGTGTAACAGTTTTTAGCAATAGAGGAAATTTTTGAATGAAGATTTTGTGACAAAGGGGGAGGGGGAGGGGGGTGTAAAAATCCAAGTTTTTGATGGACATCATAAATGAATGGCCCCTAAGAGAAATTTCTTAAAACCATTGAATTTCTAAAATATATATAATTCACTGTAAATTCATGCAAATTCTAAAAAACTTAAATTTCTAAAAATCCTCTCTAAAATTTTGAAAGTTTGCAAACAAATTAGCAATTCTTACCTGAATGCAATAAAACTCTACAAATAGGTGTAAAACATAATCGAAAAAGGATGTTGAGGAGGTAAAAACAGTAATTTGAAGTCCTTAAGAAAACATTGTCAAAGATAAATTTTCATGTCATTTTATTGCTTTTTTCACTACAACTTCTGCCAATTTATTTCAATAAAATTCAATAAATGCGTCTTAATCTACTCAAAAATCATTCAAACTTTCTTTCGTTCTCACAGTAATATCTTTCATCATACAATCCTCAAAAATTATTACAGTGAGAGAGAAAAGCAAATGACGAATCATGGGAGAAAAAAGGATGTTTGTTTCTTTCTTTTCATCGCTTTACGGGAGCAAAAATTTCTCGGTAAATTATGTTTGATCCTGTTTTGCATTGCATTTCTCTTCTTTTTTTCCTTATATTTATATTGAATTAAGAAAAAAAAACTTTTTTTCTGTTTCCCTTTTTTTGAGGTAGCAAATCATCATTTCTCATAAATTAAATTGATTCTGTGCTACATTCTCAATAAAGGATATGGAAATTTGATCTTCATAATAAAAATACTGAATTTGGTACCCAAGAAAGATTTTTATCTCTTCTTTCTTTTATTTTTTGGATCTATTCCACAATAATAATAATTCATTTAGAACTTTGCTTGTTGGGATTTGCCTTTTTATGGGAAAATAGGAATTTACACACAAATAAAACAGCATGTTTGATTTATTCTTTTTATTGGGACATTTCTTTTGTGGTTGGATATTTAACAGCAATAAATAAAACAATGAAAAATTGTTTGTATTGGAGGTAGTGGATTTTAAGAGGTCCGGAAAATAAATTTCTTTTAAATGGACATAAGAAATTGGATTTCAAAAGAACATGGCAAGAATCTTTTTTACCTTATTTTACCTAAAATTCATAAATGAAGGCAAAATGGTTAATTTTTCGTGTGGCTATCAATTTGGAGCTATTACAGCATCATTAAATCCAGAAATTGTGTTTAATTCCTCTCCAGTGTTAAAAATTCGATTTCATAATTTATCCCAATCTTCTATATGTCTATAAAGAAATTAAATATTTGACCGAAAAAAGGCAATTTCTTCTTAATTCTTTTTAATTCATTTCTTCTTCTAAAAAAATGTATAACATTTATTTTATTTCCATATTTTAGTTTCGGCATGCGCCAGTGAAAATTTTCAACATTTTACGAAATAAACAACAAAATAAAAATTTTTTTCTTTATGAATCTCCAATAATATTGTTGTTTATTTGGGGCCTATGAGGAAGTTCTTTGACCTCTCCATTTCTTTTCCAACATTTTCTGATCATTTTTCTCCAACATTGACTTTCAAAAAATAAGAAATGAAAAAAAACAGCCATAATTTTCTTCTTTTTTCTCAAACGATGCTGAAAGCAATTTTTATTTCAAGAATTTCAATTCTTTTCATCTGAAATTGAAAAAATAAAAAAATAAAATTGAAGAAGAAATGAAAGACAAGAGGAACGAGTAGAGGAAAAGAATTATTGATGTTGAGTAATTGCAAAATTACAGTTTCATGTTTAGGAATGCCAAAAAATATAAAATAAAATGAAAAAAAGATTCTAAACAGAGCTTCTATGTTGAATGTAAACCAAAGCATTCATTAATACACCGAATGTTGTTTTGCCACTTTAAAATGATGAATTGTATATACTTTAGATTCTCTCATTTAATTTCCTAATTGAGTTAAAGATGGGAAGCACAGATGGATGAAATGAAGATTCTTACACTTTACGCCCCAAACAGTTGATGGAATAAAAAGAGTTCAAATCAACCTGACTTGTACTTATACAACAACTTGTTGTTATGTGCGCAATATGAGGAATTAATTAAATTAACGAGTTCTTTTTTTTCTTTTTTCCATCATTCATATATTCCATATTCTCTTAAATAACACTTCTTGCTTTCATTTCTAATTCTTGAAATATGTTGTTTTCATACAGACACTGACAAGTTGAAAAGTTCAAGAGATTTACGAGTGCTTTTGTGCGTTTTCTGGTATGTATGAATATTGTGTGTGGAGTTTGTTGAGGAATAGATGGAATATGAATTTTATTGTTGAGCCTGAGGGTAATTCATAAAATTCCGAAAGTAACCATTTTTGGCAAAACTTTAAACTTTCAACAAAACTTTGGCAGGTCAACAAGATATCAACAAAAAGATTCAGATGAGGAAGTCCGGCTAGATTGGACATACACTTCGCAAACGCAATGCCAAAGAAAATTTTATTGCTTGGAAAGAAACACAAGTTTGTTACTCCGCTCTTGGTTGAAATACGCAAGGAAAACGACGTCTAGGAGCTCCAAAAGGCCAAGTTGATGCAGAACAGTGATGAAAGAATGTCAGCTTAATGTGTGGACAGAGAACTTGTACAAACTAGGTGATAAGGCCAGCAACAGAGTCAGATGGAAAGCATTTTGTTGTAATCTAAACTCCACATAGGAACATGGTTGCAGTAAGTAATTTTACGAATGACCCCTTAAAACTAGCGCCATTTAGTCCCTGTGAAGTCAATTTGAATATAAAAATCCATTATAAAATTGTTATTAAAAAATTCTCGAAACTCATCTCTTAACGGATACAAAATAAAACGCAAATCTCACATGACTCAGAGATTAAGAAATGATGAAAGTATTGAGATATTCAACAACTCTAATTTATTATGCAGAAAAACCAGTTGCAATATTAATTCTTAAGTCAATGTTTGCCTTCTTGACACATTCATTTTTTAAGTAGTAATATAATGACATAAGAGAAAAATTCCATTGCTCAATAGAGAAAGTCTTACAGACATTCCATGAATAATTGACTATTTATTCTAACAAAATGAGCTAAACAAAAATTAAAAAAAAAATAAAATTAAAGTGAAATGAATTTCAAGTTGAAAAAGAAATTTTCGGGAGAAGTGACCTGATTGTATGGCTCGTAAAACAACAAAGGAGCAAGCATTCTTATTTATTTTTTTGTGATTTAAGAGTTGTTGTATAATTATACAATTTCAAGAAAGCTCATATACAGCTTAATGCGAGGGGAAAACAACATGATGGAAAAAATTTTGGTGGGAAATTGGTGGGAATTTTCCACCGCGGTGAAAAATTTTCCACCAATTTTCCATCGCGGTGGAAAATTTTCCACCAATTTTCCATCGCGGTGGAAAATTTTCCACCAATTTTCCACCATGATAAAAAAATTTCTCAGCAAATTTTTTATCACTTAGAATTTGTTTATTTAACACAATTAATTCAACTGAATGTTGAAAATTGATGCGAAAATTCGCTTTTCTGATAGGTTTTTCATCTCAAATAAGTAAATCGATGCGAAAAATCGCTTTTCTGATAGGTTTTTCATCTCAAATAAGTAAATCGATGCGAAAAATCGCTTTTCTGATAGGTTTTTCATCTCAAATAAGTAAATCGATGCGAAAAATCGCTTTTCTGATAGGTTTTTCATCTCAAATAAGTAAATCGATGCGAAAAATCGCTTTTCTGATAGGTTTTTCATCTCAAATAAGTAAATCGATGCGAAAAATCGCTTTTCTGATAGGTTTTTCATCTCAAATAAGTAAATCGATGCGAAAAATCGCTTTTCTGATAGGTTTTTCATCTCAAATAAGTAAATCGATGCAAAAAATCACTTTTCTAATGAAAACCTATCATCTTCAACCATCTTCAAAAGATTATTTAGACTAACAGTGTTTTTATTTTTATCATTGAAAAATTTTTTAAATTTGATGGAAAATTTTTTCTTTTCCCATCGATTTTCCATCGTGGTGGAAAATTTTCCACCAATTTTCCACCGTCGGTGGAAAATTTTCCACCAATTTTCCACCGCGGTGGACAATTCAAAAATTTTCCATCAATTTTTTTCCATCATGTTGTTTTCCCCTCGGCTTAATGTCTCTGCTGGTCATGTAAATTAATTCACATTTTTACTTTATTTTCTTTCATTTCTTGAAAAGGAATTTTAAGCACAACAACAACAACAAACGAACTGTGAAAAAGTAAAGATGACAAATTCCGCTAATTTGCACATCAAATATTAAATACAAAAAAAATTACACATACATGAGAATGTGTGAGCAAACTCACCCTGATGTAATTGCCAACAGAGAGTCAACTTGACTGACCTATTTTTTTCATCTTCAAAGTCCTTCTTTATTGACTCATCGAAACTTATTTTTATGGCATGTAGCAAAAAAAACAAGAATTTTTAGCAAGAAGAAGAGGAAGAGTCGTAAAAAAATCTCAATTTCTTTTCACAAGAAGTGAATCTGATTTCCCCTGACTCGTCAATTCCTTCACTTCGTCCAACTCATATGAATCATGATTAATTGTCTGATTTTTTTTTTTCTACCGCAGATTATTTTTTTTTTCAAATGAGCATGAATCACCCCATTAAGTTGTGTGTATGTAAGACATGTAAATAAAAAAGACACAACAAAGAACATCAAAATGAGGTCTTTGCTTAAGTAGAATCTGGAATAATAATAAGTAAGTGAGATGGGATGTGAATATAGAAAGACGTATAAGAAGAATTTGACACTCAACAACATACGCCCACGTATATGAAAACAGAAATTATTTAGTTCAAGCGAAAGAGAAAGAGACATTAAAATGAAAAATATGAATATAAATTGTTTGAAATGACGTAATCATCAAAAAAGTTGTTTTTGCTGGTGATCGATATTGTAAGAGAATTAAGGGTGTTTAACATTTTGTGATGATTTTGAAAGTTTTTAATAGAAAAAAAATGCAATTAAATTAGGCAAAAGTTATCGAAAGATGCAAAAAGTGATGCAGGAATAAAATAACACGAAAAAAGATGCAAAAGAGCGAAGCAAAAATATAAAAAGGCAAAATAAATGAAGCAAATGAAAATCAGCAAGTGATGCAAAAATTCAAAAAGATCCGAAAACTGAAAATCTTAAAAATGTAAGTCATTCATTTTTTTTTTTTTTTTTGAAAATTATAAATTTATTTCAAGCATTTGCCTCCTTTCTTGTGTAGAAGCTTAGACTTAAATAAACAATGAGTATTTAAGTTGAACGAGATTATTGTTTGTTATTCTGTATAAATTGTACTTGTACTTATGATATCTTTATATGTTTATATTGTTGACACGCTAAAATGACAACAATAATAAATACGACATATCACAATAAAGTCTTCACGTTCTCCATCTTACGGTTATTGTGTCTTTAAATGACCTTCAACGTTATAAATGAAAAAAAAAGACAACGACGCGCTAAGTAAACGCCATTTTACCGTTTAGTCGCGGATTCTTAATTGAAAGCAGAAGTTTACTTGTTAAATTTTATTTTTTGGACAGGAAAGAAGTTTCTGTGGGCGATTTACATCGAAAATAATTCTGCTTTTGTTTTAATATTAAATCATATTTTTTCTGAATGTATGAAACTCAATTTCTCGTATGTCTATCTACTTACTCTGCTTTTCTGTACATTACAACTGGACACTTATCTCACTAGGCTAAGTGCACTAATTGGGTATTAATTTTATAACTGTAAAATTCATTTTTTTATTATTTGATATTTTTTTTTCGCTTGTTGAAAGAAAAATTTCTTCCTCACCTTTAAAATGCAATTTAATCCCCGTCAAAAAAAATGTGTCTCTTTATTTTTTCTGACTGTTAAAGAGTTCATGTCATGCTATAAAAAAAACTTTAAAAACTCAAAAAGGCTTTTCATGTGCACAACGATTTGCGAATAATTTTTGAGCATTTGCAAAATTCATGAGAAGTGATGTGTAGAATTTTAATGATAATAAGTCATAAGAAATTCCTGTTTGAGTTTCTTAAACTTTTGGGTTTGAAAGTCCAAATCATGTGGCATATGATGTTTTACGATTTAAATTTATTTGAAGCTATGTTTTTAGTGTTTTTAAAACTTTACTAGTTCGTCAGTTTTAATTTCAAAAAAGTTTGAATGTCAAGTTCAGATTATCTTCATCAGAACTGCACTAACAATTTAATCTCAATCAGCACATATTCTGTCTCAAAATCTCATTCAATATGCAAAGCCCTGCTACCAAGCCACAATCTACTCAAAATTCAGTAAACCTCAGTAACAATGGAATCAAATTGCAAAGTTCTTGTGCTCATTTAACGTTTCTATGTGTGCTTCTTTCCTTTACAAAAAAAAAGAAATCATTGACGAATTTCAAAATTCTACTCGACAACATGCTACGAATTTTAAATTTCCATTTATCCTATTTTAGTTAGCTATTGCTTTACTTGCGAATCAGCTATTATAATACAATAAATTGTAATTTGAAAACGTATATAAATATAAATAATAAAAGAGAGAAAGAAATTAAGTCACAAGCACTATTATATTATTATGAAGGCATAAGCGTAGGTCGATTTTCTGGAGTGGACGGGAAAATATTTATTTTTGCATACATGCTTATTAAAATTTCTAGGTTACAACGAAATATTCAGATTTAAAGGCAAAGTAAGTGGAAATAATTTTTGCATGAGATACAAGTTAAGCAGATAGAATGAGAACAGAGAATTATTACATCAGAATCTCTTGGTGGTCGACACAACACCTCAGCATAAAGCTCCTTAAAGAAATTAATGCATTAATATGATCCAGTTCCCACAGAAATTCGTCCATACAATTTTCAATTACATAACTTACTCTTCTTGATTCTTCAAACTGTTTCTTGAAAATTTCCACTAATAATTTTCAGGCATGTGCATCAATGCGTTTGAATTTTAATTCTTTCCATAAAAAATCATAATAAAAAAAATTTATTAAAAAGACTAAAAAGGAGTCAATAAAAAAATATAAAAAAAAACTTTTTAAAAAACACGCTTTTTAAAAAAAGAAAACTACATAAAAAGACTAAAAAAATCTATTAAGACGAACTAAAAAGTAGTAAATAAAAAATATATAAAAAAAACTTTTTAAAAAACACGCTTTTTGAAAATGACCAAAAAACTTTGTTAAAATTGTTCTAAAAAGTAGTAAATAAAATAATATCACGCTTTTAAAATAAAATATAACTAAAATAAAATTTCATTGACTAACTAAAAAGTGTCTAAAATATTTTTCTAAAATATTTTATGTAGTACAAGAACACAATGACTGTAAAAGCGTGGGGCGTAGTTGTCTTGGCGACCCTTTGATTTTGATGACCTCTTTTGAACGCCCCACGCTTTTACAGTCATTGTGTTCTTGTACTACATACTTTAGTTAGTCTACACTTTTTAGTTAGTCAATGAAATTTTATTTTAGTTATATTTTATTTTAAAAGCGTGATATTATTTTATTTACTACTTTTTAGAACAATTTTAACAAAGTTTTTTGGTCATTTTCAAAAAGCGTGTTTTTTAAAAAGTTTTTTTTTATATATTTTTTATTTACTACTTTTTAGTTCGTCTTAATAGATTTTTTTAGTCTTTTTATGTAGTTTTCTTTTTTTAAAAAGCGTGTTTTTTAAAAAGTTTTTTTTTTATATTTTTTTATTGACTCCTTTTTAGTCTTTTTAATAAATTTTCTTTTTTAAAAAGCGTGTTTTTTAAAAAGTTTTTTTTATATATTTTTTTATTTACTACTTTTTAGTCTCAATCAAGTCTAAACCAACATCGTATATGATTTTTTTTTTGTGTTCGATTTTTGCTCTTTTCGAACTTTGCATTTATATATTTTACCTTATGAAATCAAAGTCTGAGGATGTATTGGGAAAATTTTCACACCTTCACTCGCTTCGCTTCGTTCAGGATGTAAAAATTTGTGAGCTTCGCTCAACCTAGTTTGAACTACGTTCAAACTTTATGTGTTCGAGCTTCGCTCGAACACTTTTACATTTTACCTTGTGAATCCAAAGTCTGTGGACGTATTGGGAAAATTTTCACACCTTCACTCGCTTCGCTTCGTTCAGGATGTAAAAATTTGTGAGCTTCGCTCAACCTAGTTTGAACTACGTTCAAACTTCATGTGTTCGAGCTTCGCTCGAACACTTTTACATTTTACCTTGTGAATCCAAAGTCTGTGGACGTATTGGGAAAATTTTCACACCTTCACTCGCTTCGCTTCGTTCAGGATGTAAAAATTTGTGAGCTTCGCTCAACCTAGTTTGAACTACGTTCAAACTTTATGTGTTCGAGCTTCGCTCGAACACTTTTACATTTTACCTTATGAATCCAAAGTCTGTGGACGTATTGGGAAAATTTTCACACCTTCACTCGCTTCGCTTCGTTCAGGATGTAAAAATTTGTGAGCTTCGCTCAACCTAGTTTGAACTGCGTTCAAACTTTATGTGTTCGAGCTTCGCTCGAACACTTTTACATTTTACCTTGTTTTACATTTTACCTTGTGAATCCAAAGTCTGTGGACGTATTGGGAAAATTTTCACACCTTCACTCGCTTCGCTTCGTTCAGGATGTAAAAATTTGTGAGCTTCGCTCAACCTAGTTTGAACTACGTTCAAACTTCATGTGTTCGAGCTTCGCTCGAACACTTTTACATTTTACCTTGTGAATCCAAAGTCTGTGGACGTATTGGGAAAATTTTCACACCTTCACTCGCTTCGCTTCGTTCAGGATGTAAAAATTTGTGAGCTTCGCTCAACCTAGTTTGAACTACGTTCAAACTTTATGTGTTCGAGCTTCGCTCGAACATTTTCACATTTTACCTTATGAATCTAAAGTCTGTGGACGTATTGAGAAAATTTTCACACCTTCACTCGCTTCGCTTCGTTCAGGATGTAAAAATTTGTGAGCTTCGCTCAACCTAGTTTGAACTACGTTCAAACTTTATGTGTTCGAGCTTCGCTCGAACACTTTTACATTTTACCTTGTTTTACATTTTACCTTGTGAATCCAAAGTCTGTGGACGTATTGGGAAAATTTTCACACCTTCACTCGCTTCGCTTCGTTCAGGATGTAAAAATTTGTGAGCTTCGCTCAACCTAGTTTGAACTGCGTTCAAACTTTATGTGTTCGAGCTTCGCTCGAACACTTTTACATTTTACCTTGTGAATCCAAAGTCTGTGGACGTATTGGGAAAATTTTCACACCTTCACTCGCTTCGCTTCGTTCAGGATGTAAAAATTTGTGAGCTTCGCTCAACCTAGTTTGAACTGCGTTCAAACTTTATGTGTTCGAGCTTCGCTCGAACACTTTTACATTTTACCTTGTTTTACATTTTACCTTGTGAATCCAAAGTCTGTGGACGTATTGGGAAAATTTTCACACCTTCACTCGCTTCGCTTCGTTCAGGATGTAAAAATTTGTGAGCTTCGCTCAACCTAGTTTGAACTGCGTTCAAACTTTATGTGTTCGAGCTTCGCTCGAACACTTTTACATTTTACCTTGTGAATCCAAAGTCTGTGGACGTATTGGGAAAATTTTCACACCTTCACTCGCTTCGCTTCGTTCAGGGTGTAAAAATTTGTGAGCTTCGCTCAACCTAGTTTGAACTGCGTTCAAACTTTATGTGTTCGAGCTTCGCTCGAACACTTTTACATTTTACCTTGTTTTACATTTTACCTTGTGAATCCAAAGTCTGTGGACGTATTGGGAAAATTTTCACACCTTCACTCGCTTCGCTTCGTTCAGGATGTAAAAATTTGTGAGCTTCGCTCAACCTAGTTTGAACTACGTTCAAACTTCATGTGTTCGAGCTTCGCTCGAATACTTTTACATTTTACCTTATGAATTCAAAGTCTGAGGACGTATTGGGAAAATTTTCACACCTTCACTCGCTTCGCTTCGTTCAGGATGTAAAAATTTGTGAGCTTCGCTCAACCTAGTTTGAACTATGTTCAAATTATATAGATCACAGGAGTGTCGAACTCCACTTCGCTTCGCTTCGTTCCGTTCGACTTTTATAGATTACAGGAATGTCGAACTCCACTTCGCTTCGCTTCGTTCCGTTCGACTTTTATAGATTACAGGCGTGTCGAACTCCACTTCGCTTCGCTTCGTTCCGTTCGACTGTCATAGATTACAGGAGTGTCGAACTCCACTTCGTTCCGTTCGACTTTTATAGATTACAGGAATGTCGAACTCCACTTCACTTCACTTCGTTCCGTTCGACTATTATAGATTACAGGGGTGTCGAACTCCACTTCGCTTCGCTTCGTTCCGTTCGACTTTTATAGATTACAGGAATGTCGAACTCCACTTCGCTTCGCTTCGTTCCGTTCGACTTTTATAGATTACAGGAATGTCGAACTCCACTTCGCTTCGCTTCGTTCCGTTCGACTTTTATAGATTACAGGAATGTCGAACTCCACTTCGCTTCGCTTCGTTCCGTTCGACTTTTATAGATTACAGGGGTGTCGAACTCCACTTCGCTTTGCTTCGTTCCGTTCGACTTTTATAGATTACAGGCGTGTCGAACTCCACTTCGCTTCGCTTCGTTCCGTTCGACTGTCATAGATTACAGGAGTGTCGAACTCCACTTCGTTCCGTTCGACTTTTATAGATTACAGGAATGTCGAACTCCACTTCGCTTCGCTTCGTTCCGTTCGACTTTTATAGATTACAGGAATGTCGAACTCCACTTCGCTTCGCTTCGTTCCGTTCGACTTTTATAGATTACAGGAGTGTCGAACTCCACTTCGCTTCGTTCCGTTCGACTTTTATAGATTACAGGGGTGTCGAACTCCACTTCGCTACGCTTCGTTCCGTTCGACTATTATAGATTACAGGAATGTCGAACTCCACTTCGCTTCGCTTCGTTCCGTTCGACTGTCATAGATTACAGGAGTGTCGAACTCCACTTCGCTTCGCTTCGTTCCGTTCGACTGTCATAGATTACAGGAATGTCGAACTCCACTTCGCTTCGCTTCGTTCCGTTCGACTGTCATAGATTACAGGAATGTCGAACTCCACTTCGCTTCGCTTCGTTCCGTTCGACTTTTATAGATTACAGGAATGTCGAACTCCACTTCGCTTCGCTTCGTTCCGTTCGACTTTTATAGATTACAGGGGTGTCGAACTCCACTTCGCTTTGCTTCGTTCCGTTCGACTTTTATAGATTACAGGCGTGTCGAACTCCACTTCGCTTCGCTTCGTTCCGTTCGACTGTCATAGATTACAGGAGTGTCGAACTCCACTTCGTTCCGTTCGATTTTTATAGATTACAGGAATGTCGAACTCCACTTCGCTTCGCTTCGTTCCGTTCGACTTTTATAGATTACAGGAATGTCGAACTCCACTTCGCTTCGCTTCGTTCCGTTCGACTTTTATAGATTACAGGAGTGTCGAACTCCACTTCGCTTCGTTCCGTTCGACTTTTATAGATTACAGGGTGTCGAACTCCACTTCGCTACGCTTCGTTCCGTTCGACTATTATAGATTACAGGAATGTCGAACTCCACTTCGCTTCGCTTCGTTCCGTTCGACTGTCATAGATTACAGGAGTGTCGAACTCCACTTCGCTTCGCTTCGTTCCGTTCGACTGTCATAGATTACAGGAATGTCGAACTCCACTTCGCTTCGCTTCGTTCCGTTCGACTGTCATAGATTACAGGAATGTCGAACTCCACTTCGCTTCGCTTCGTTCCGTTCGACTTTTATAGATTACAGGAATGTCGAACTCCACTTCGCTTCGCTTCGTTCCGTTCGACTTTTATAGATTACAGGGTGTCGAACTCCACTTCGCTTTGCTTCGTTCCGTTCGACTTTTATAGATTACAGGCGTGTCGAACTCCACTTCGCTTCGCTTCGTTCCGTTCGACTGTCATAGATTACAGGAGTGTCGAACTCCACTTCGTTCCGTTCGATTTTTATAGATTACAGGAATGTCGAACTCCACTTCGCTTCGCTTCGTTCCGTTCGACTTTTATAGATTACAGGAATGTCGAACTCCACTTCGCTTCGCTTCGTTCCGTTCGACTTTTATAGATTACAGGAGTGTCGAACTCCACTTCGCTTCGTTCCGTTCGACTTTTATAGATTACAGGGGTGTCGAACTCCACTTCGCTACGCTTCGTTCCGTTCGACTATTATAGATTACAGGAATGTCGAACTCCACTTCGCTTCGCTTCGTTCCGTTCGACTGTCATAGATTACAGGAGTGTCGAACTCCACTTCGCTTCGTTCCGTTCGACTTTTATAGATTAAAGGAATGTCGAACTCCACTTCGCTTCGCTTCGTTCCGTTCGACTATTATAGATTACAGGAATGTCGAACTCCACTTCGCTTTGTTTCGTTCCGTTCGACTGTCATAGATTACAGGAGTGTCGAACTCCACTTCGCTTCTCTTCGTTTCGTTCGACTCTTAGAACCCTTCAATTTCACATATTTTCCATGTTAAAGCATTGAAATTATATCATCAACATTTATAGCTCAGCATGATTCATTTTTGCTTGATAAAACAATTTCCGCGTTTAGTAAACCGACCAAAACTTAAAACCAAAGATTACAAAATCCTAAATTAGTAAATCGTCGGATTCAGCAAGCATTTATGCCCTTAAAATGAGATCTAGTAAGCATTCAAGGTCAATTAATGAGATCTAGTGAGCATTTATGGCCATAAAATGAGATCCAGTAAGCATTTATGGCCATAAAATGAGATCCAGTAAGCATTCATGGCCATACAGTGAGATCCAGTAAGCATTCATGGCCATAAAATGAGATCCAGTAAGCATTCATGGCCATAAAGTAAGATCCAGTAAGCATTCATGGCCATAAAGTAAGATCCAGTAAGCATTCATGGCCATAAAATGAGATCCAGTAAGCATTCATGGCCATAAAGTAAGATCCAGTAAGCATTCATGGCCATAAAGTAAGATCCAGTAAGCATTCATGGCCATAAAATGAGATCCAGTAAGCATTCATGGCCATAAAATGAGATCCAGTAAGCATTCATGGCCATAAAGTAAGATCCTGTAAGCATTCATGACCATAAAGTGAGATCCAGTAAGCATTCAAGGCAATAAAATGAGATCCAGTAAGCATTCATGGCCATAAAATGAGATCCAGTAAGCATTCATGGCCATAAAATGAGATCCAGTAAGCATTCATGACCATAAAGTGAGATCCAGTAAGCATTCATGGCCATAAAGTAAGATCCTGTAAGCATTCATGACCATAAAGTGAGATCCAGTAAGCATTCATGGCCATAAAATGAGATCCAGTAAGCATTCATGGCCATAAAGAAAGATCCAGTAAGCATTCATGGCCATAAAGTAAGATCCAGTAAGCATTCATGGCCATAAAATGAGATCCAGTAAGCATTCATGGCCATAAAATGAGATCCAGTAAGCATTCATCCGGAATCTGGTAGAATATAATACTGGAGAAAATAACCGTCAATTTAAATTTAAATGTGTAACGGTTTTTAAAAATTCAAATTGTTCCATGGAAAAAATACTTGACAATTTTTCTAACTTTATCAAAAAATCTCGATTCATTAAGAATTTTAATTTACATTTTAATTGGTATTATTATATAATGTGTAATGAACCATATGAGCTCATTTTCAATGTCAGAAAATGTTCAGTCATTGTAAATCCAAAGCTCACATAATTGACATTGGATTTTTTTCCCTTATTTAAGAATCATTAATTAATTGTAGCATTATTAAGCATGCTATTGATTTGATGATGATAAAATATCAAATTGCCCTCTGGAATACGTATATATAAAAAAAAATCAGCTCGATTGGAGCAGAGGAAGTGGTCGAAAAAAGGGTCACAAGTTTTGAACGTGACAAACATATAAACATACAAAATGACAGACAGAGTGAGTCAATAAAAAGCGTGTAATAAAATTGAGAGAATCTAAGAATCAAACCGTTTAATGTAAAAGAAGAGAACTAAAAAAATAGTAATAATAATGAAAAAAATTAAAAGAAGAATCAAGCGGAAGGAACGGATAAAAAAAAGCATCAGAGAAAAAAAGTCACAAAGAGCAGAATTGCTGCGATTTTCATTGGAATTAAAAGAAAAGAAAAATTCTTCTTAGTTCTTTTGTATTGATGTCTTTCGTTTATAAAAGTATGAAGTAAGAATACATTAACAGTTTTCAGGTACTCTTTGGTCTTTTTTAACCATTCAATTTCTTTCGTTGTTTGATTTATGAATGGAGTGACTTATGGGCATTTTGTCCATATTTGTGGTTGCTTTTGAATTGTGGATTGAATTTTTTGTTCTGACTTGGGAATTATTCATGTGACAATTGATTGACTTTTGTCTTCACATGCTTTTTTGCAGTCATAGCTGACTTTGGATATGTCTAGTTTGTCAATTCCAGTAATCCAAAACAATGCCACTTAAATAAGGAATACGTTTAAGGATCTGTTAAGGCTTTATCTTTTAATTATGAAAGGTTCAAAAACTTATACATACTGGCAATTTAATTCAAGCAAACAATCAGATTCTCATTTGATCCACGCAATTGAAAAAAAAATCTCCATTTTTGGGATTTTGCATTCAGAATTCGATTCCAAAACTGGAAAAAAAAGAATCCAAAACTTAACCGTTATATTGTAAACCGATGTAAATCGCCAACAGCTTTACATTCTTTCCAATATAAAAATTCCTGTCTGGGTGACAAACATTCTAAGGTGTATGGAATTAATTTAATATTAAGTGGGAGAGATAAAACATGTAAATGATTTTAAAGAGAAAGAACTTGTTATGTGATATAGCTACCTGTTATCATAAGCTGATGCTTTTAAATTCTGCCACATTCTAAAGTCAACAAATTCGAATAAAATTCTTTTAAGTCTGACAAATTTTAAATTCACGTCTGACAAATGGTTTGTAGACAAAACTGTCAACCAGACAGCTTTTAAAAAATCATCAATTATCCGCCTGATTTACGTATTGAGTAAAGTTAATGATATTCAAGAACCAGCCATGCAAATCTTTATAAAAAATGACATGAATGCATTGCGTTAAAAGCAAAGCTGTTTTTTGTTGTCCTAGTCAATGCCACCAACTGCAGATATTAATGACTATATGCTTGATATTAATAGTATCCCGAATGGATTTAAGTAAGAATATTGTCCAGTGATTGGCAAGCATCTGTTGGAATTAATTGACAGCCATTAGCGATTTTAATGTGATTGTGGTTTTGCTGACGTAAATTTAATTATTTTTAGAAAAACAAATATAAAGCAACACTGGATTTAAATAATCCTAGTCACAGTTCTTAATATTCCCAATTCCCGTACTTCCATTCGTTCCTTCAAACCGCGTATCGATCAAAGATCAAAAAATCAATTTATTTTCTGTTTCTTCAATTCTAAATTGTTATTCTTGTAACTTAATATTCCAAAACCATACTTGCTGTTATTACTGCTCCCGTCAGTACAATTAAATATTTATTTTCGCATTCACATTTGGTTCTTTTATTTTTCGGGATTTTGAATTCCTCCAGAATACATTATATAAGTGAATTATATATAACGTTTATTGTCGATGCCCATAAATTCTTTGCGTCGTTAAAACGTGTGACAGGCAAGAATGAATTGCTCGTTGGATAAAGAGAGAAGGAATAAAATAAAAATAATAATAATAAAAAAAAATTGTGTGTATATATAAGACACTAAGTCAAATCAGAGGAGTGAAACGACGGAGATACAAAATAAGCACAAGAAGTAAATAAGAATACTGCTAGTGAGCAAATACAATCAACAAACGACTCCACTTGAATCGCGGGGTTTAAAGACTCAATCCAAGGTCATAAAATTGTTGTTACTGGATGCTGATTAAGCCGCTAAATACCGAAACGCGCACATACAAAATAAAGTCACAATTACATGTTTATACACCGGTTTATCCAATTGAATGTAAAGGATTTGTGCTCATTGTGATTATTAATAATAAAAAAAAAAATATTTCTTGTCTTCTTCTTATGTCAGAATCATTACCCGATAACCTACAGATTTCTCTTTTTTTCTTCTTTCTTCATCTTCCATCTCCTCCTTTCATTATGACGATAATTGTTGTATTTATAGTGCCTATCTCAACTCAATTTCTGTATATATTAAAAAAAATTTGTATATGTTTACAAATTTTACTGTCCGTTTTGGAAGAAGCGTGCAGTGATGTAGTCAGGGATGGGTAAAGTTAGTTATAATTTAGAACTATTGAATTAAAGATTTTGAAAACATTTTAACATTTTAAAAATTAAAAACCAAACATTCACCTCAATCCCTTAATGAATCCCAAAAAGACACTCAATCGATGTCTTTTTTTAAGCAACAAAACCTCAAAAAGATTCTTCTGTTGAAGATTTCATTAGCATTTCAAATTTGTGTTATATAAAAGAAAACATTCTGTTTATTGATATTTTTAGAGGAGTTGAGGAATCTAGCATCCAAAAAAATTGAAGAAAATCGCGTAGTCTATCGAAAAAATGTCTTTGACCGAATAATTAGGTACGAAGAATTTTTGTCATTAAAGAAAAGAATTTTTATGAATAACGTCCTAATCAGAGATAATGTCAAGCGCATGGGAGTTTTGTTAATAAATATAAAGTCTATTGCCTTCTGTTCCGTTTGGCAAATTTGATTTTTTTATAGCTTTTGACAGATTTAATAACACATATTGGAGTTTTTGCGCAGTATCTTTTAGAGTTTGGGGAATATCACTTTCGAAAAAAAATATCAAGTGACTTAGAAATGGATATAAATGTGTAATCGTGTGCTAAGCTTGATATTGATTTGATTTTTGATGGACTCCGACTCATAAAAATATGTTTATTCAAAGAAATTTGAAAAATTTTTAAGGTTTAGAAAATAATACTAAATTTAGTTCATTAAAGTTTTAAAATTATAGGTAGAGTCAAATTTGATTTTTTTTTTTAATTTTATCTTAACTTCAAATCTGACTCTAAACTATCAAATATTCCTAAAGTCACAAATTTTTTATTATTTATTAAATTACTATTAATTAATTTTATGACCGTCTGGACTACGATTGATTGAGATAATTGAGCTTGATATTTTTTAAAGAAACTTTTTATTTCTATCCTCTGGCAATTCATTCAAACTAATTCCAAAATTGGCTGTGGGATTTTCCTATGGAATCGTTCACTAATGACGTCCAATTTTTAAGGGGGTAGGGGGTCTGAGGCTTAGTGACAGTCATAAACAATTTTTTTTATTTGAAAGTTTTGTAACAGAGGGGGGAGGTGGGTTCAAAAAAACAATTTTTGATAGATCCCATAAGTGATCAAGTCCTTAGGATCTTCTTTAATTTTAAAAAAATTTGATGATTGTTGTTAGTTGAAGATTGTCAAGCTATGAACTGATGGTACAAAATCAAAAATATACCCTGAATATATAAAATTAAATTTTCGCACAATAATTAGCATCCACTCTAATTTCAATTCCCCAAAAGCTGACTAATCTTAAAAAATTCGTTCTTATTTTCAGCATTAGAACCTTTCACAATCTAAACATACTAATAACAATTTCGTGTAGAGATTTGTTTGGTTAGAACCTCAATGTTGTAATAACAAACCATATTTAATTATAATTTCTCTTTCCTCCATCCGACCGAGAACACCGTGTAAGAATGGAAATAGATAATTTTTAATGGGACAGATATGAAGAAATTATTCAACAACACAAAAAAAATTATATTTTCACCACAAAACCACGATTACATCAACATTCTTTCCTCTTTACCTAGCATGTCAATTTAACATTACATAAGAAGAATAAAAGAAATTGTCATTCATAATTCTTATGAATTATATTTTGAATTCTGGATGGATGGGAACTGAAATTATTTTTTTGTGTGTGTATGTTTTTGAATTTGAAAATAATAAAGTTTTATATTTTGCGAAAATGTCGAGAGATTCTTTTTATTTTCTCGTGCTCAGTCACAGAATTATTATTATTATAAAGAATGGCCATGAATGGCGCATTAGACTCTAGAGCTAAAGTGATCGTGTGTGTGAGAACTTCTCAAGAATTCAATGATTTTTCTTCTCACTTTGATTGTTCCACTTTTTTTCTTACTTCTTTCTCCTTGATTCGCACTTTTTATTTTGTTTTTTTCTCCTGCTTGTATCCACTTTAGGGCTTAGGGGGTCGTTTAAGGAATGATATCTAATAAGTAGCTGAATGGGAAAACGATTGAATTTTTTCTTGAACTTACATATACTTTCCGCGGAATAATTCCGTAGGTCCAATGCTACTGAGCCATGTAAGAAATATGAGATCAACCAGAGTACACCTATGCATACATCATTCCGAAACGACTCCCTAAGTGACTTCTTATTTAATTTCAACAGCCCATTGTTCGATGAAAATAACACAACATATTACATTCATAGACTTAGGGCATTAAATAGAAGAGAAAGAGAAACGAGAAGAAATGAGATAAGATTTTTTTTTATTATTTTTATTTTCGTGTTCTGTGCACAGTTTCACGTCTAGCCATTCGCCAAAGTCTTTTGTTTCGCTTCAAATTTTCCACTTCTATTTCTTTTCTTCCTTCCCCATTTAAGTTCTTTATAATTTTCGACTATAACAAGCGCATAGAAAGAAATTTTAAAAAAAAAAGTTTAGTTCTTTGCTTTACTTCTTTTCGATTTCATATATACCACATACAGAGAAAGAACTTTTAAGAAATCGTGACTTAATGGATATAAAAAAACATCTCCAACATATAGCTTGTCCACATGCACGAATGAACCTCGCAATTAGGGTTTTAGTCGAACTAGAAAATTAATACATGTTGGGATTCTCTGAAGCTCAGAAATCAATGAAATGGTCGAATGGTTATTCTAACCGGCATGTTGCGTGGAATTTTATTATTATGTATGCCTTTATGCCTTCTTTTCTTACTTTAATTCTCGGAATATAGATCAGAAGTTTTATTGATGGAAAGAACGACTTTATAGGCAGGTATGGATGTTGTTTAGACGCATTTTTTTATTTATAATGAACATTATGAAGATGTTAATGAATGTGGAACTATAAAAAAGTTTTTGTCGATACAATGTTGCATAGCATTGAATTTAACTTTGTGTGTTCTTGACTCTGGAGGTTTAAAAAATTTATTATTGAGAAGCTATTGATGATAGATAGCTGAAATTAGGTTTCGACCTTATGACTTAATAACATTTTGAGACTTCAAAGATAACCTATTTTGGCACTGTACCAGAATTTCTTGATAAATTCACTCCAATACAATATCACAAACTCAGCTACCAGCCTTTACGTCTACACTCAATTTAATAATTCAATAAACTATCAAAAGCTCAAAAAACTCATTCCAATCCACCCATCTAGTCTAAACAAAGTTATTGCCTCTAAATCCGTCTTATAACGCACTCAAAAATGGTAATAAAACATGTAGCAGGCAGTAAAGTTTGTTTTACCAACTCTTCCAGAAAATTCACCAAATATAACAACCAGAATATAATCATTTACCACGCTAATCGTCATACTATACCGCAAATTACATGTAGTTCCTCCCTGATTGAAGTAAGAAGAGGCAAGACAATTGAAGTGAGTAAGAATTCTAGAACATTGACGTAAGCTAAGTCATCTACACCACAGAATGAGTTTTGAGTCTACATTAATGTAATTTAATTTATTTATGTGAATTTTATGAGAAGCGACGATTCATTTGCTTTAAGTGCATGACTACATAATTTAATATCAAACAATTGGTGTCTAAATTGCTTAACCTTTCTACAAAAAAAAAAAACAGCAAAAAAGGAATGCGAGGAAATTCATCATATTTTTTTGAATGGTCAGTCAAGAAAGTTCTGACAATGTCATGCTGTTACTAAATAAGCAGATCTACATGTTGTATGCTATAACGTGAGAGAGAATACATATATAGAGAAGAAATTCAGCTTCAATCGAATCTACCTCAATAACCGGTAAGCTGTGTGTTTCTTTCCTTCTTCTCTTGCCAATGCTGTTTTTTTTTTGTTGCTTTAACTTTGAAACTTGAAAAAAGTCTTACAGGTTATTGACATTTTTCCTCAGCGCGCGCGCAAGCACACAAGCAAGCAAAATAACATCAACTAAGACAAGAGAATCGAGATAGAGCAAGTTCTCTTGCATTTATATGTGTGTGGCTATGAGGTAATGTTCGCTCTGCTTTGTTTGCGGCAAACTCTGTGCGAATTTTTGATTGATTTTCTAGATTGAATTTAGTTTTTTTGCTTTTGATGTCTTTTGAAGGGGAATTCATTTTGATAGGTTTTGAGGCTGTCAGACTTGAAGGAATAGTCAAGAGTTCTAAAACTTGAAGTCTTGTAAATTTGATTGATTTTTGATTTAAATTGTCTGAAAATTCTAAGAATTGAACCTACATTTTAATCAAAATTTATTCTTCTGTTCTAAACATCTTACAAACCCAAAATTCAGTTCCATAACCCTGCAAGCAGATAACATTTCTGTAATAAAAGCTTTCAGCAATTGTTTATCAAACTTTCTACCATTGTGTACATAAAGAACTCACAAGCAACAAATTCAGCATCTCTAATTAATTCGAGCAATGATGAATGAACGAAAGAAAAATTGGATTAGTCTTTTATGTTTTTATGGATAGACGTTTTCTCATCTATTTCTTAAGCCATAATGTGATATTGCGGTGATTTCCTGTTGAACAAAAAAAAAAAAAGATTTGATTTTAGCATCAATTTAAGAATTCTTTTTCATTCATTTTCGTCGAAATTTATTTTAAATTGCCAGAATATTTGTTCTAGTGATTGAAGCGCCTTTTTTAAATCAATTAAAATTGAAGAAGCTTTTTTTTACCCTACTGACTAAAGAAGAAAATCTTTTAAATATCTCTTATCCACCTTGTACTTTTCATGGCTGAATATTAAGCAGCAAGATGTACATTCACTATCCATAAATTATCAGTAACACTGACCTATATTCGATTGATTTGACAAGGGTTTACATACATTGTATGCTTGTGATCGAAAATTCCAAATGAGTAGTTTCAACCGGATCATTTCTGGTTCTGTTGGTAACTTTAAGCTGGCCAGGGGATTTTCCAAACAAAACGAAATATTGAGGTGAATGAGAGACATCACAGATGACAATCTATATTTCTTTTTTTTTTAAAAAAAAAATATGAATTTGTTAAATGTAAGTTTTGAAACTCATGTGACTAAGTTATTGACTGTTTTGAATGAAAATTAGAAAAATATTTAACGTTGAAACAATTTTTAGAACTGAATCTCAAGTTAACCTTCAAGCCAATCGAGAACATTGATCCTAAATTAATTAATAAGCTAAAGCACCAAATATCGACAACTAGGTACGAACGTCAAACCAAGAAAATGTACAAAACAGCATGATAAATGTGTCAACAAGTTCTAAACTTCCTGTATGGCTACACTACTCACTGACTGAAAATGTAAATAAAATTATTATTTTGAAAAATAAAAATGATAAGTCTTCACCTGCATGAAGACTGACTTTAGAAATGTGGGTAACAACCAAAAAGAACTCAAACTACATAGCAACCTAAAATGCGAACAAATTGAAGAGCTTTATTATTGTAGATCTAAAATCTGTGCTAGAAATATTTAATTTATGACATCCCAAAAATTTAATTAGTGTATTTTTCAAAAGCACCGTGTAAAATTCAAAAAACTAACAACGCAAAATGCTTAAATTTCATAATCTAACAAATCAAATCTCTCTATGCTGATTAATTTTTTTTTACTCTCTTGTTATTTCATAACATTCTTATTCATTTCGTTTAATGCCGTAAAGTGCGCAATAAACACCTTCATGTTACCCATTTTCCAACCTCTCTAATCTTCTCTTTAATCGACTTTTTGGATATAATTTTATTCACATGTATGAGCATTTAGGCATTTCTCATCTACAAAAGCAACAGAAATAGCCAAAAAAAAAAACAAGAACCATTAACACAATCATCGTATAGGGAATTTAATCGTGAAGAAGCCAAGCGAGAAAAAGAAGAAAAAAATCTTCAAAAAAAGCAGCCAACTTGCCAAGTCTCTAAGCCCGATTCGATGAAGAAGAGAGTAAAGAAGAAGAAGTGGAAAGAACCGTTAGATTGTTTTTCTTAGTGGATGTGTTGGATGTAAATTTCTTCGCGCGCAACCGACTCTTCACAATCTTTATAGTTTTAACCGATGATGATGTCTTTTTTGTGTCCATTTCGCGTGTGTAGTCGTTATAATCTTTATTATTATTTTATATTACTATTTGATTTTTTAAATATCTCATTCCTCAAGCTCTCTCTATCTCTCTCTCTCTCTCTCTCTCTCCATCTCGCTCACTTACTCATTAAATGCATGCATGTGTATGAAGTCACACACATGAAATAGAAATAATTTTTCATGTTCATGGGGATCACAACAAGAAGATTAGCGTTGTAATTGATTATTTTTTTTAAGTGAATGAATAATGAGATGAGAAAGCTGAAAAAGAATGTTTCATAATGTTGTGACTTAACATTTATAGTTTCATAATTTGATGAAATTTTCTCGATATGTCTCTTTTGGGGATTTTAGCGTCTTTGTAACATGTTAGAAAGAAGACCTACGTGGATGAATTGCGTCATGTGAGAAGAGAAATTTTAGAGTTGATGAAATACTTTTGTTGCTTCGCATCCTAGTTCCACACAAATATCTTTGTTGTAGATACTTCTAAGGGACCGTTCACTTAGTACGTTATGTTAAAAAACTACTTTTTGGTTCTCTTCCCCTCCCCCCCCCCCCATCGTTATGCTTTTTGTATGAAAAATTTCTTTTGTTTGACCTGTTACAAAATACTAGACACCCCCTCCCCTAAAGCGAAATTTAAGTGAACGGCCACTAAACAAGACAAAACATTCAATCTTTTGCCTTAATTTATGTTAATTAATGACACTAAACCTGATAAACAGTTAACAATTTAGTCCAGCAAAAAATTGTTTTGGTCTTGTTACTAAATATCAAGGATGTTCAGAGTGTGAAGTCATTCAGTTCTCAAAAGCGAAAATGACATTCTGAACTTTGAAAGCTTGCCAAAATATTAGAATTTCATTTTATTTAAATTAAATGTAGTTTTTGGCAGCTGGAGTGATTTTGTTGTCTCATCAGAAACCACAAATTATTGCAATAAAGACAGACTAAAGTTTTTTGACATTTCAAATATCTTGATTATTGCAGCAATAAATGCATTAATTTATATCCAAAAAGACAACTTTTTCTTGCAAATTAAATTTTATCCAGTTTCTTGCAACAATATTGCAGACAAAAGTCGGACACAGGCTGATTACGTGAAAAATTAAGAATCAAAACTTAAAAAAAAAGTCTACATCGTAAATCATGCAAAAATGTCAACGGATTTATGTCTCACATGAAAATATCATCGCAGTTCTTTTTTGGCGGAATTTTCAGCAATTTCCTAGAAGTGTGTAAAGCCAACAGCATTTTATAACCTCTACATATCTCATAAAATTCCTCAATATTAACCTTATCACACGCGACTCCTTTCGACTGGAACGAAAATACCGCTTCATTCACTGATGGTACCTGCATGCGTCTCTTATTTATTATTTCAATTTAAATTGACATGTCAACACACGCTTTACATTAATGTTCCAAAAAAAGGCATTAAAATGCAGGCTGCCTTTTTTTTGCACAAGAAGAAAACTTTTTTTTAGTGCCTCTCTTTTTTCTCATTTTCGTTTTGAAAAGTTGAGGAATTAAATGAGACTTAATTTTCTTGCATCTTGAACTTGAACTTGCATAATGCTTGCCGCTGTTTGTGTATTTTTTTTTTCTTTTTTCAAATGAATTACCAAACAACTTTTAAGTGTGTTGAATATTTTTTTTTTATATATTTTTTCAAATGTCGCTCACCATAACCGTTGATTTCTACAACGTCATTGCCAAATGACTGATTTGAACTTGAAATTTACTCATATTTTCTTGTGGATGCTCTTCGACGTGCGATTTATTATTGAATAAATTTGTCCGTTTTATGACGATGAATGCAGTTTATTGAATTTTATGACAATTATCGGGGTCAGGTAATGGATGGAGATGAGGTCAGATAGTATTATATATATTTTGCAGTTTTATATGGAATTTTGATGATTATTTTGTGGAATTTAAGGTAAGGTTTGATACTTACTTGAGTTATGTAAATTTCTTTAATGATGCTCCTTTAAATGCAGTTTTCTGCCCCTTTCTGCAAAATCTTTGGTAGATATTATGAGAATTCTTGAAAATTTTTAGGAAAGGGGTCGTTCACTTAGTACGTTCGCTTTTTAGGGGGGAGAGAGGGGCGGTTGAAAAAATGTAACCATTGGTAACAAGGGGAGGGGTGTGGGGTTCTAAAAAGTCATTTTTTACGTAACAAACTAAGTAAACGGCCTCAAATGAGCATTTTTGAAATTTTCAATTGAATTTATAAAAAAAAATATAAAAACACGTATTAGTAGATATTGGGTATTAAAAAAAACAAAACGATGCTATTAAAAGACCAACTTGAAGAAATTTTAATAAATTTAATTTGGGAATTGAACCCAAGATTTTAAATTTTCTATTATTATTTTATTATTAGCTTCATTTTTATTCTTGCAAATGCAATGGCAAATTTTCAAATGAAATAAACTATTTTTACTTCCTCATCCTATCAATAATAGCGCGTAATCAAATCATCGAATATAAATGAATGATGCATGAATAAATATTGATTTATAAAGCCTTCAAGACGAGTAGTAAGTCAAGGTGATATAAACATAATGTTAATGCACTTTTATATACAGATACTTCCATGTTACATAACAATAATTGTAATAACATTGTTTTTGTCTCCATTTTATACACGCTTGCTTCCTCTTCTATTACAGGCTGCAAAGTCTCTTAAAAAAGCGACTTGAAATGATGAAGAAGTTGGTAAAGAAAAAAAAAATTATTCTTGCAAATTACTAAAAAGCCATTAAACCATAAGAAGAACATAACAGCGACAGATTGTATACCTGCTTCTTTCTAATTACAGTCAATTCTCTGGATTGCCTTGCTGCTGTAACCCGTTTTACATGTTTTTCATACAAATTCTTTTACATACTTATGTTCTTTATTTTATATTTTTTTTCTCCCTCAAAGGTGCATTAAAATCGCTAATTATTTTCATTTTTGCGTTGCACAACAACGTTGTGGCAGTTCTTCTTAAATGAACTGGATATATTTTGTTGTAACAAGTAGGTGAAACAGGAATGACTTTTAAGAACGCACATTAAAATGAAAACAGAGACAGAAATCGCCAAATGGCGAAAACACGTTAAAAACTTCCTTTCTCGATAAGAATAAGAGATTCTTTATTGGATCATTTGCAGCCAAACGCATGTACATTATAAATATATTTTGACAGAATTTTGTACATACAGGTGATGGCTTCCTCATCACAGCAGAAGTTTATTTCTGTTCATTAAACTAAGCATGATTGCTTTTATTTGCCGGACCGGTCGACGAAAATTATTTTTTTTTTAACTTTTGGGAAAGAAGAATTAAATTGAAAAAAAAATCAACGAAAAATTATATGAAAGGAAAGAAGGGAGAGGAACAAAAAAAATTGATCTTAAATTGCGCAATTTGTGCGAGTGAGTGAGAAAGAAACAATTGTGTTGAGAATATTTTTGGGCATCATCTGGAATTTGTATGTGCGTAATGAATTGATGTTCATACATGGGCAATATTGAGAAGAAGAGTTTGACAGTGTCGAATGAATTGAAGGGAGTCAAAGAACTGGACAGAAAGTTTAATTGAGGAGAAATTTTCATTTCCGAGAAGTTCAAAATAAAACTTGTTACTAGAAATGCGTGAAAAAGTTGGTAGGAATCGGTTGGTTGGAGTATTCTAACTGCTTTAAGAATAGATCTCATTTACGTCCTAATTATGGTTAAAAGACAATTATCTACCTATTCAAATAATTATAGACAAAAATAATCCATCTGTTACTCTAATCTTTTTTTATTAGAGCTACCCATACCCAGATCTTCAGAAGATCTCAAACATGCTTCAGAGAAAAAGAACATTTTTTCAATAGAATTATTTGAGATACCATAAAAGTTCTAAACTACCTTCCATCCTTCTGAAAACTTATCATAAACGCACACTTAAAAAAATAATTTTCGCAATTCTCTTTACAGTTTCTCTCAAGCTTCACTGTATATAATTTTTTATTTTTTTTTAACGCAAAATTCTATAGAAATAAATGATTTCACGCGTAACAATGTTCATAGAATCCTTAATTACACCGCTACAAAAGAGATATAATTTTTGCTATTTTTGGATAATCAGCAGGGTATCAAGTAAAACTTCATGACTCACTCCATCACCTCGTTGTGTCTTAAGAAGAATAAAAAATAAAATAAAACTTTGAAATCCCCCAACCCTGACTAATCCAATAATTGTGTTCCATAACAATCATGAACGAATTCAACGAGCCGCAAAAATTTATTTTTTTTTTTTCGGGAAGTATGAATCTTTTCTATATTAGAATTTTTAAGAGCTGAAACCATCCAAAAAACGAAGAAAATATGATGAAGAGGAAGAAGAAGAAGTAGAAACTACAAAGCAATTTATGTTTCTTCAAACGGAACAAATAGCAGCAAAAAAACCGGCAAAGATTGTTTTTGTGGAGTCGAAATGAAAGAGAGATGGAAGAACGGAGAGAAGAAGAGACGGAAACGGCAGAAGTAAAAAATCCGTTGGTTAGAATCATAATTTTCCATGCTCATGGTTAGGTTTTAGTTCTTAAAAACTATTTCTGAGCAATTTTTGGAAGGAGTGGAATTTTCATATGCATTCACTTTGTATTCTTATGTTGAATGGATTAATCAATGGTTTTGAGAATTTGAGTTTGAGGATAATTCTTTTGCTTATCAAAATCATCAGAAGTTTTATTTAATAATATTATGAATCAAGCTTGTGTCAAACATAATGGGTTGATCATTTTGATCATTTTTAACACCCCCCCCCCCCCCCTTAACTTGAAAAATTTTGTAGGGAATTTTGAATTTTTTTACATCGAGCGTCCAATCTTTGACCTCCCTTCCCAAGAACGACCCTTGACCTTATCCAAAAAAGCATAAAATGCGCTTAAAATCTCTCCTCAAACTATGTAACTAATACTAGATATTTTCATTAACTAGCTTCTTCCATCGTATGTCTATAAATATAAATTTCGGTTATGAAACATCATTATGTCGATATGTTGAGCAGAACCTTATAAAAAACAATTTCTAAGTCTATGTTTTTATCATATTTAAAAATTAAAAAAAAAACTCTTTTCTCATGGTGGTGTGTTATGGTTTGTTGAGAATGAAATGAATAATGTCTATAATAATAATTCTATTCTGATTGCTGTTTCTGTTGTTTTTGGGTCGAGAGAAGGATTATACATTGTATAATATATGCGGTGAGTTGATGGAGGCTTAATTTGTTGTATGTATGTTGATATTTTGACGCATAACGTTGAATGTTGAAAATTGCGGCATTTGAGAGCCTTTAATTTACGTTAGAAAATAATCTTTGTGTTATTTTGCTATTAGCAAACCTGGACACCGTTCTAAGAAAATTTAATACATTTTACATGTTCATTAAGTTAATGAAAATAAATCATCTTATGTAGATCACTCGCTCATAATAAAAATAAGAAAAAAATAAGATGAATGTAAATCACAGAAAACATGCAAAAATAGCTTCAACCAGAACCTCACACGTTCTAAGCAACTGGAATCTGGTGTGTGTTGTGAGCAGAACAATCATAAAAGATAATAATAATATGAAAAAAAAAATAGTTAAGAAAATGTTATGATTCCTTGTCTTAATGTGCATCGTGCAATTTGAGGTAATCAAGAATTTATAGTGAGCAAGTAATGTATGGATGGTAAAGTACACAGAGTGTGTGTGTATATGCATCAATCCAGAAATTAAACAATTTAATTGACTGTTGCGATTGATGGTAGAATGAATGTGATGAATATGTGAAGATAATATTAAGAATAAGAGCAAAAATTATTATTCTATTCTTCCTATATCTAATTTTATAACTTTTATTTTATTTCATTTAATTCTATCCCGGTATGTTCTCGTTTTAATTTGGTTCCGTTCTTTTTTTATTTCATTTCATTCTTAATTCTTATTCATTTTTATGTTTTGCAATTGTTCAAAGAATTAAGCCAAGTAAGAAATTCTTGGAAATAAGCATTTTGAAAATTTGAAATGTTGAAAATGAATTTTTTTTAAAATAATTTTCTTTATTTTGTATCAAGTCTTTTCATGTTTACTGAACTTATAAATTCAAAAAAAAAAATATATATATATAAAAAAAAAATATATATATATAAAAAAAAGATATATATATATATATATATATATATATATATATATATCTTTTAACTTTTATTTTTCAATAAAAATCCAAATTTCAACGTATTTTTAAAAGACTGATGATTTTCAAAATCTGTACTTAAAATTATTGACACTTACTGACCATAACCTGATAAACAATATACCATCGTTGTTTTTACATGCATCTAAAAACTTAAACTCAGTCCATGGCTTCTAAAAACAAGCATATTTTAATAAGTGCATTAACACTTTATTCGTTAAAAAAGCGTGCCATAAAAATCATATCGCGTGAATCAATGGACAAGATCTCATCGGTATGATAATTTAAAATTGTACAGAACTAAACCTAATAAAATTGAAGGACAAAAATTTTATTGTACAGTTTTCGCATAAAAGTCAAAACATTTGCATAATTTCAAGTCAACAGTAAACATTTTCAGACACAACACAAAATTGTTGTACAGTACAAAATACAGAAGATGGACAAACGTACAGGAAATAAACAACAACACATTTTCTAAGTTGCCGTGTACTAATAATATTATATTGTATTAGCTGGTATGGGGTGATGGGGCTAATTGAATTTTGCACCTGATCAGCAGCTCCAATGGAAAATTGAGAAATTATTTTTGGTCGATTGGTCACTCAAAGAGTCATTGTACCCCATAAGAAGTCGATATATTTTCATTAAAACAATAAATTAGCAAAGCTTTGGCTAAATTCTCACCTTCATATCGAATCGAATAGAATCTAAATTATTGTTGGAAAAAAGAATTATAACAGTTATATAAAATCCCATCATAAATTTATCGATAGAAGATTGTGGATGGAGGTAAGAAAAATTAGAGAAAATCTTTAGGTTCTGCAAATAAAGCATCTTAGAACTTTTTTTATTCGTTTAATTATACACATCAGGAGACTAAGATGATGATGATGAAGATACCAAATTTAAAATGACGGTTCTTGAAATGTTTTCTTATGTAAAACAGCTATCAATGTTACTTTAATTACTTAAAAATATTGAATGATGATTGACCGTTTGCGATAAAATAAAGTTGGCAATAAAATTTAAGAAAACTTTTTCCTTCTTCTCATTTGGCTTATATTTTGTTGAGTTTTATGAGTTCTTCAACTCGCGATTGTTGCCCAATTAATTTTTTTCATCTCTGTTTTTTTGTTGATTACGATTATTTTAGCAAGTTTTTGAAGCATTGATGTTTTTGTTCTAGGCTCAGTTTGCAGGTGGATTTTACTTTTAAAATAAAATTCTTTAATTTTTGTAAAATAAATTCCAGATTGTGGTTTCCTTTAGGACACAAATAACCATCAAGAAATGTCAATAATTGCAACAAAAAAAATTACTAAATAAGGCAGTTTTTGTTCTTCGTGGACCACCTCAAGTTGTTCCAGAAAATTAAAGCTAATTACACAAAGCATTTCATAATTATCTTTATATGCATCAGCTTTAAATACACAAGAATGCGCTCTGACTATTAACTCTGATAATAATGACTCCCAAGCTACCATTTCTTGAACTTTTATGCCCGAAAAAAAAAATTAAAGCATTTGTTGAAGATTCATCTATAAATCTTTTCTTTCTTCCCATAAAGCACACAGCACACCACACATGGGATTCATATTCACACCAAATTTTCAATTTGGGTGAATATATTGCTTTTGAGTAAAACTGAAAACCACATTTTCTAACTTGCTGCTTCAGGATTACAATTTTATCCCATACTGTCTATGGTGGAAAGTCTGTGCCTGAAAATACCAATCTAACAGTGAAAACCGCATCTCATTTGGTGCTTCCAGTCAAGAGAAATCGCAAAAAAACGCATTCTGTCATTTAGCAAGTTAGCACGTTAGCAAGTTAGCAAGTTAGCAAGTTAGCAAGTTAGCAAGTTAGCAAGTTAGTTTCCGCGATAACTCAATTTTAACGAAACGTTAAGACTTCGGGTTTTTTGTATTTGATTAATATTGGCCCAAGGAAAACCTGTATAGTTTTTGGAGTCATGAGCTGCTTCCTGTGAGGCACAATGGACGAAAATGTGCCATTTTTGACCAAAATATGCAAAAAATTTTACATTTTCTTTAATATCTCAGACATAACTTAACCAAATGATTTGAAATTTTCGGTGTTAGATTAAGCATTATTTAAGGTATGATTTACACTATAATGACAAAAAAATTTTCATGCGCAGTGTAACAAAAAAGTTGAAAAATTGAAAAATTTTTCGCAGGCTGTACTTTAGTTATAGTGCTAAATGCGCGCTGAACAGATGTAGGGTTTTAAAACGATTAATTATGATGTAATCTATAAAAGCCGAAGCAAGTGAAGATGTGAAAATTTTCCCTATCTGTTCCCAGTCTTTCGATTCATAAGATAATGAGAAAGTGAAAATGAAGAATATTTGCAAAGCTCTAATATAGATTTTATATTATTCACTAAAAGTGAATAGAAAATTTCTTAAATATTTTTCGCAAATTTTTTAATTAGATTAGTTTTTTTGTGATTATAAATTAATCAGTTGATAAAGTATGATTATTTTTTTTTTCTCTAATTGAAATCAAAAGAAGTTCTACTGGTGGTGTGAATATACCCATGAAGCGTGATCCGCTTCATTACTAGTTTTTTAATTGAAATTAAATGTAACGGATTTTGATCCAATTATTATTACTACTGGCGAGCATGTTGAGCACGTAGAAGAAGAATAATAATTGAAAAAAAAATGTGGAAAAAAATTATAATTTACGAAATAAGTTTTCTTTTATCTAATTTTCTTTTGTCTCAATCATTAGCCCGTTTGATTGTTATAAAGCTCAATGATGTAATTTAAATCAATTCTTGCTAAATGAAGAAATTTTTTTCATTTTTTCTTTGATGAAATATTCTAATTGATTTTTTTTTTTCAACCAGAATTAGAGCCATTTAGAATCCGCTACGTGTTGAAAAGAGTCGAATTAAATACAAAAAAAATTAAATATTCGATTTATACTGGATGGCAGAAGTAACGTGCGATTTTTCTTCTGTATGCTCAATTTCCGGTCTCCATGAATGGTTTTGTGTTGCGTTTTCAAAACAGTAACAAAGATGGACAGCAATAAAAATTAACAAACAATCGCAAAAAGGTTTTTTTTATTTCATTTCAAATAAATTCTCGATTCTCTCATGTGTGTGAGAAGGAACGACATCGACAAGATGGGCAGAAGAAATCGAAAAGAATTTGCAAGGAAACGGAAAAAGTATCAAGTGTCAGGGGCTAAATTGATGCTTAATTGTATCATCAAGGAAATGAAAGAGAAAAGATCTTTTTTTCGTACCTTTTTCTGCTACCTATCAACAACATTTTGAACGGATATAGATTTTATTTCAATTTTTTTTTTATGTGAAAAGGGAAGTTTGCGTTCCGCACAGAAAACAAGTAAATTAATTTTGAGTGTACTCAGGATGGGAATGAACAATCTTAAATTCAATTTTCATGGATGTTTCAAACTCTTGGGTGATGAATTTTTTCAACACTAAATTAGCTATTATTAGTTTTGGGGCTTCATTTTTGAGTTTTGAGGATTCTGAAAAAATCTAATTGGGTTCTAATTAGATTTGTGATTTGAACTTAACATTTTTAATTCTCAAATAAAACTAAATTAAGGTGATCGAACTCTTTGATCTTTGAACATCCTGTTTGTTTCTTTGTGTATTATTAATTCGATCAGTATTAGTGACTTGAATTATTGGTTGTTGGACATATGAACTTTTACTGTATGATGGCTATTTTTTCTAGGATGACTTTTGGTTTTTTTATTTTTAAACTGGATTTTTTTTTTTGGTTTATTCTTTTAATTTCAATTTCTAGATGGGAAATTAAATGATTTATAAGAAAAAGAAGAAATGTGAAAGATGTAGATTAATTTTTGCAAGTTACCGTTAAAATTTAAATTTTGATTGTGAAGGCTGCTGAATGTAAACAAAGCAAAATTTTAGTTTGGTGAAAAATCGTGAAAGAATTATTTATTTCTAGAAATCTAACAAACATAAAATATTAATTTAGAATATATTAGCTAATTTAAATCTAAAGAATCCTAAAATAAAGTTAGTTAATATTTACGCAATTAATTTACCTAAAAAAATGTGAGATTCTGTTTTCATGATAAATGGAAGACAAAATATTCTTTTTCTTATCATTTCAGATTGGAAATTTGACCAAGTACAACTTACTATAATTATGGTAGAAGGCTCAACACTCCAAAAAATCACAATATGCCCTAATAGACAAAGAGCACGTTGAGAGCATACTCAGATTTTGGGTGAGCATACTCTATTGAGCATGCTTTTTCATAGAGAAATTGATGCCACTACTTTACCCTAAAAATGCACACATAAGAGTGGCGTTATATGAGCACACTGTGAGCATACTTTTATAAACAATTTTATTTCATTTATAAGTGCTCAAAAGAGCACATAAAGAGTATGCTCTTCTGAGCATGCTTGACTGAGCACATTTTAAGTATACTCTTGCGAGTTTGTTTAAAAAAATATTATTATTTTTTTATTCTGTGGTGGGGTGGTGGGGGGATTTTTTCCCCTTAGATCTGTAATTGTGAAGTATATAATTATTAGCTGTAATTAGAAGAAAATGTTAAAGTTTGAAATTTTCTGCTCATGCCGAGATTCGAACCCATGACCGCTGAAGGATTGTTGACACCAACTCGCTATCCTCTGCTCTACCAAAGTACTTTCTGTTGTAATTATAGTTTGGCAAAAAGCATAATATAAACTATTATGAAATTCAAAGGAGTATAACTTAGTTTATAATATGATTTAAATAGGAATTGATGAATAAAAAAATTATTCATCATTTTAATAAAATATTTTCGGTTTTTTATATACTTCACAAGAAGAGTTTTCATTAAAGAGTATGCTCTGAGTACATGGTATGTTCATTATTTTGAGCATGTTTTTTCTTGAAATTTAAAGTAAGGGCAATTCTTTTTTTCAAAAAAAAAAAAATAAATAAATAAACATTATTTTCTTAAATGATTAAATTATGTGTTATTAAATCATTTAAGCATTTGTGTTTTTTTAATTTCGTATTAGTTTCACTTGTATACTTTTTCGTGAAAATTAGTTTGCAGCTTAATCGAATCCTCTCAAAATGTGTAACATTTCCTTTATTTGTTTTTCAAAATATGTATTATTTTTTTCAAAAAAATTACCTATGTAAAAATATTAAATGAAAAGAAAATTATTTTAGAATTAATGAAAAATGCAGAAAGAGTAACGCTTTCTCATTTTTCATATAATTTATTAAAAATTTCCTTGACTCCCTTTTAGATTTGATTCATGTAAACTTTTTTCATGATCGGTAAGGGACTGAAAAAATGTGCAAACTTTAAAAAAAAAATTAAAAATACCTAGAAAAATTTGAAATTTTTTGAAAAATTCTTTTAATGAAACTTAAAAAAATTTCAGCTTTTTTTCAAAGATACAAAAGCTAAAAGTTGCATTTTTTTATAAAGGGGTTTTAAAATATCATAAAACATATATTTATGAAAAATTCTTTATTAAAAAATCAATGTTTTCTTCTGTACTGATTTTATTAAGATTCAGTTTTTTGTGAAAAAAAGTTAAATTCTGAAAACAGAAATGTATACTTTTTTGGATATTTTTTTAAATACCTACAAAAAATATAAAATAGACACAATTTTTTGAAAATTTAATTAGTTATGAAAATTGGTTTTTACAAGCAGCTGTTTTTCTCATTATTTTATCATTTCTCTAATTAATCCTAGGGTTTTCAATGAAAATCAGGATACACGTAAACTTTAAATTCAAATCAAAATGGCAATTTGTCCATGAATTTACAGTACTCCTAAGTTTGCTCAATGAGTATGCTTAAGTGAGTTTACTCTGAATGTACTCAAGAAAGTACATAATGAGCATACTTAGCTGAACACGTATTAGTTAAAAGTGATAATTCATAAAGATGTGCTCAAAGTATGCTCAAAAGTATGCTCATTAAGTATACTCTAGTGAGCGTACTCTGAATGTACTTAAAAATGTACATAATGAGCATACTTAACTGAGCACGTTTCGGTCAAAAGTGATAAGCTATGAAGATAAGATAAGATTAAGTTTATTCACCCTCACGGGTAGTTAAAAAAAAATCAATATATACATAAATTATTATAAAGCAAAAGCATTAATTAATCAGTCAAATATGGTCGAAGTTACATCACAGTAAAATAATTAAATAACATTAAGTTATATAAAAAAGTGTAATGATAAATTGAATAAATTGTTGCGTACTCGCACAAGTTTTAAGACAGTGAAATCAAAGAAAGAATCATTATGACAAAAAAAAACAAAAATTTTAATTATAAAGAGTAACGGTAAGTTGAAATTCAAATTATTATTTCCGATCGAGAAATTTCCGTTGGTTTCGTTAAGATTTAAATATTTCGTTAAGATTCAAATATTTTGTTTACATTTGGTGCAGTTTCTTTTAAAAATATTTGTTTATTTTCCAAGAGAAAAGTTTTAAGTTGTCTTTTAAATTGATTGTAGTGCTGTATTTTCCTTATTTCCACAGGTAGCTGATTATAAACAATTGGTCCAAGGCAGAGAAAATCTTTAGCAAAGATTTTATTGTGATATCTGGCATATTTTAATTGTTGACATCTTCTTCCATCCTGGATCTCTTCAAAATTGGACTCACCGGACAATAAGTCTTTCTTCACAAGCAGAAGTAAGTTGTAAAAGCCAATTCCAAGCACTGGCAATATATCCAGTGCAATATTCATATATAAATCTACAGTGGAATGTCCTCTTTCTAAATTGTAGGCGAATTTCAATGACTTATTCTGGATCCTTTGAAGCCGTTTGATATCCTCAAATGAGAACCGACAGAGCATGAATCCACAATAGAATAAGTGTGAGGCGATGTAGGAATGATAAAAAAGCAGCATCAAATCCACAGGCAAGTAATTTCTTACGATATTCATTGCATTTATTGATTGAGACAGTTTCTTAACAATCGCATCAGCCTGATCGTTAAATCTCAATCTGTTGTCAATGCAAACTCCCAAATACTTAAAATTCTCAACCATCTCAATATTGTTTTCGTGCATATAAACATCCAGCTCAGTTAATGACTGATTACCAAATTTCATATATTTGGATTTACTCAAGTTGAGTTTTAAACCATTATTTTCATAATATTGCTTAACTTTTTCTAAGTCGTGCTTCAATAATTCGTCAGGCGATGAGTTTTTGTTGCATTTCAAAATCATAACTGTGTCATCTGCAAACTTGAGTATTGTCGATTCTACGTTTAAGAACTTCATGTCATATAGCACCATGTTGAATAATTGCGGTCCACCATTACTTCCTTGAGCCACTCCTTCTAAAATTTCATTACTTTTACTGACATCAAGACCAATTTTGACAAACTGCTGTCTATTCTTTAAATAACTTTCTAACAACTTCAAAGCTTCTCCTCTTATTCCCATTTTCTCGCTCTTATATAACAGAAGTGAATGACTAATGCTATCAAATGCTTTGCTAACATCCAGAAATACAGCCAGAACAATTTGCTTTTCATCCAAGGCTTTTGAGGTGATACTCAGCAATTTACATAATGCATCTTGTGTTCCATAATGACGTCTATATGCAAATTGAAGTTCGTCGTATTGTTTATACTTATATAAGAAAGTTTCAATCTGTCCAAAAATAACTTTTTCTATCACTTTATTTAAAACAGGAAGGAGTGAGATGCCTCTGAAATTGTCGATGTCGTTTTTGCTACCTCCTTTGTGAATCGGTATTATAGCTGCTACTTTCATAATGATAAGATGTGCTCAAAGTATGCTCAAGAGTATGCTCATTAAGTATACTCTAGTGAGCGTACTCTGAATGTACTCAAAAATGTACATAATGAGCATACTTAGCTGAGTAAGTTTCAGTTAAAAGTGATAGGTTACGAAGATGTGCTCAAAGTATGCTCAAGAGTATGCTCATCCAGTATACTTCAGTGAGCACATACGAAGTATGCTCTCAATGTACTCAAGAGCGTACATAATAAGTACACTTAGGTGAGCATACTCTCAGCATACTTAAGAGTATACTCAATGAGTATGCTGAAGGGAGCATATTTTTTAAAAAATACTGAAATCCTAAAGTATGCTCAAGATGTACTCAAGAGCATACTTACTGAGCATACTCACGAGAGCATATTGAAATATTTCATGTTTTTCGAGAGTGTACTCAGAGTACAATCAAGAGTATGCTCAAGCAGCATACTCATCTGAGTACAACATATTGATGTGCTCATAGTGTACTTACGAGAGCATACTCAAGTGAGCACATTGTTGTTCTAAAGCTGAGCATACTCTCTATGTGCTCTATTTTGTGAGCATGCTCTTTGTCTATTAGGGATGCGAAATTCTTCGAAATAAGAAGCTTACTCTCACAGAACAATTGGAATCCTGCTACAATTCAATCGAGCAGAGTTATGGAAGAACTTTGAAGGAAGCTAAAAAAGTTAGTTTGAAGAATAAATTGGTTAAACTTAAAAGTGAAATAAAGAAGAGGTACATCAAGAGTCACAGAAATTGGAGTAATGCAAAAAGAGATAATAAAGATTTCTTTGAACGCGAATTTGAACTTGCTGATGTATATTTTGAAGAGAAAAAAAACTAAAGATGTAACCAACGTATAATAGGATGATTCTGATGGAAAAGGGGCAACTATAAAAATTGAGGAATAAATAAAACCATAAAACTAAAATTTACTTGTTTTCCAATTTTTCGAACCGTTTAACATGCCCTAACCATACCATAATTCATTCAAAAAATATGTCAATATCCCTAGTAACCAAAATCGACCTAATGTATTCCATTCATGTTCCTAAGGAAGGTCAATGTAATACATAAGGACTATTTTGGTTACATGGGATAACACGATTCATAAAAATTCGCAAAAAAACCTTCACATGATTCATTTTAGTCACAGTTTGGAAAATTTACAGCAAAAGCCTTGAATCCAACTTGATATTCACTATCAACTTGAAATTAACATATTTTACTCAAGTTTATCATTCGCAAAAAATGAAGCATCTCACATTACAGACCGAAAGACACACGAAAATAAAAATTTATGCGAAAGGCTGAAAAAGGGAAAACTTCAATGCATGCATATGCAACAAACCCTTATAAAGTAATTAATGAGCGATGAATCCTTTGACAATGACAATAAAATGTTACGTAAAATTTGTGCATTTTCTTGACAAGAAGAAACCCTTTGAGTCGTCAGTAGGAGAAGATGCAAATTTGTGGGAGGATCATCCTTTCTGGATAATTTGTATTGCCTCATTACGTAACATTCTTCTTTGAAGATGACAAAAGAAAAGATAAAATTTACAGTCATTTTATGGCTGTTGTCATAACAGTAATAAAATCCTTTTCTTCTTGGGCGTATCTCAGCATGCATAAAACAAAAATCCTTTTTCCATTACATTTTTATGAACGAAAATGCCGTCCAGGCAGAAAAAAAAATGTTTGCAGCATGCAAGCAATTTTTATGTAAATTAGTTATGAAATGTTATGTCTCAGGTCTGTATGCAAAAGTAGCCTTCTTGCTTGCCATCTTTTACGATTCCTTTACACATTTTTTTTATTTATGTCTTCTTATAATATAATAAAAGAAAAGAATAAAACAACAGCATCAAAAATAATAAAGGAGAGAAGAGATGCATGTTGCAATTTATTTAGCCTCAAGACGCATCATCATTTTTTTATTTTATTTTATTTGATGCAGAAAGTGCAGTTTAAAGAATGGTAAAAAAATAAACGGAATCTTTTAGTTGTGTTTTTTTTCGGTATTATATCTTTTGACATTCCATTCCGAATGGTGCAGTGGAACAATAATGATGAAAACGAGTTTCAAGAGAGCCTGGAATCAGGTTTATATATATTTATTTCAATAAACAATCCAGTTTCATGCCGTCTTCCCTCAATTCTTTCTTTTCTTAAGTATTTAGTGCTTTCGCATTCTCCTTCACTTTGTGTGCTATGTAAACTTATGTATATTCTTTCTCTTCCCCATTTGACCGACCGTATTCTTTATTTTATATTATTTTTTTATTTTTGTATAGAGTGGCTATGAATCTTATTCGTTATCTCCACACTCCGTTCATCTTCTTCTTGCTCTTATTTTCTGTTACTTTCAAATTCGCTTTTCTTAGGCCGTTTTTATCCCTTTTTCACTTTAATTCACTGTTTCAAGGTTAACAGATATACATATTGTATAAAATAAACGTATAACGTCTCTTTCTTACCTTAATTCTTTCATCTTACTGTTCTTTTTACTTCTCCTCTCTTGTTGTTGAATCCTACGAGCGAAATTGCGTTCAAGGTTTATTATTTCTTTATTCCTCTCCTTTTTATTGTTGCTCGACAACTTCTTCGTTTTCATACTTTCATGGAAAAATTCATTATTATCTGAGAGATCCTATGAGCACTATTTATTATTATTATCATTATTTCATTTTGCTTATGTGAGCAAATTATTGCAATTAGTTGAGATAGGTTGCAGTATCATGAGTTTTGAGTTTTTCATTCCCTTTGGGGCTGTTCACTTATTACGTAACGCTCTGAGGGGAAAGGGGGTATAAGAGTTTGTTACGGTCTATTGTTCTCACATTCTTTTGTTAAAAACGTTACGGAAGGTGGGGGATGTAAAACCCCAAATTTTAGTTAGCGTTACGTAATAAGTGAACAGCCCTTTTCCTTTGGCTTCTCTTTGCAATTGTAAGATTGTAAGTTGCAATTGAATTGTGTCTTATGTAAGGATGTAAATGGATATCGGATGATCGTTTCAGCTTATGCTTGGATTTATGGTTATATTTGCAGTTTTGTAATACTTTCAGTGTCATGTTAAGATGAAGAATCTGATTTGATTTTTTGGAATTTTTTAAGGTTTTATTTTCATTTAAAAGGATTTAAAACAAGGCTTCCGCAGATTATAATCTTGAAATAATCCCATACAAAGATTATAATCTTAAATAATCTTCATACAAAGATTATAATCTTCAATAATCTTCATACAAAGATTATAATCTTAAATAATCTTCATACAAAGATTATAATCTTAAAAAAAATCTTCATACAAAGATTATAATCTTTAATAGTCTTCATATGGTGATTTTTAATTTTGGTTCTAAAAGTTAAAAACAAATTATGACTAGATTTAGTATTTTGATGAAAAATATATAAAAATTAAATTTTTTGCTTGATATTGCAATATTAATTGGGATGGAAAATCCTCGGAAAAGCCATTTTTCGCGTTGATTTTCTTATTTGGAATGAAAAATTCCTCAGAAAAGCGGTTTTTCGCCTCGATTTTCTAAGTCGGGATGAAAAACCCATTGGAAAAGCGATCTTTCGCGTTGATTTTCTTATTTAGGATGAAAAACCCCTCGGAAAAGCGATTTTTCGCATTGATATTCTTATTTAGGATGAAAAACCCCTCATAAATGCCGTTTTTCGCGTTTATTTTCTTAGTTGGGATGAAAAACCCCTCGGAAAAGCGATTTTTCGCATTGATTTTCTTATTTGGAATGAAAAACCCTTCGGAAAAGCGATTTTTCGCGTTGATTTTCTTATTTGGGATAAAAACCCCTAAGAAATGCCATTTTTCGCATTGATTTTCTTATTTGAGATGAAAAACCCCTCATAAATGCCGTTTTTCGCGTTTATTTTCTTAGTTGGGATGAAAAACCCCTCGGAAAAGCGATTTTTCGCATTGATTTTCTTATTTGGAATGAAAAACCCCTCGGAAAAGCCATTTTTCGCGTTGATTTTCTTATTTGGGATGAAAAACCCCTAAGAAATGCCATTTTTCGCATTGATTTTCTTATTTGAGATGAAAAACCCCTCATAAATGCCGTTTTTCGCGTTTATTTTCTTAGTTGGGATGAAAAACCCCCCGGAAAAGCGATTTTTCGCATTGATTTTCTTATATAGGATGAAAAACCCATTGGAAAAGCGATTTTTCGCGTTGATTTTCTTATTTAGGATGAAAAACCCATCGGAAAAGCGATATTTCGGGTTGGTTTTCTTAGTTGGGATGAAAAATCGCTAAGAAAAACAATTATCTTAAAAAAAATTTATAAATAAAATATTCGTACAAAGATTATTAAAGATTATAATCTTCATAGAAAAAATATTAAAGATTATAATCTTCATACAAAGATTTTAAAAGATTATAATCTTTCATACAAAGATTATAATCTTTAATAATCTTCATACAAAGATTATAATCTTCAATAATCTTCATACAAAGATTTTAAAGATTATAATCTGCGGAAGCCTTGATTTAAAATTAATTTTTTTACACGAAATTTACTTTAATTATAGGATTATTGAGATATTTTTATCTAACAATTCTATATATACCTACTGTACCTTGGAAAATAAAGCTTCATGCTCACAAAAACGCATTTTAAATCCTCACTTCCATTTCTACAAAAATTTTATTCTTCCTGAAATTTGATCATCACAAGAAGCTCAAAACCCATCCACATTAATTACATCTCATTTTCTGTGCCATTAAAGAATAAAATCCACTTCCAACCCTCATAAAATACAGCAAAAAAAAAAGAAAAATTCTCATCATTCAAATTTTTAATTTCATCAATCGCCTCAAATTGATATTGATTTATTGACGAAAGTTTAATAAAAAAAAAAGAGTTTTTAATTTCACATTGTGCTGAAAAGAATTTTTTTTTCCAAAAATTTGTGTATTTTATTTTGTTTCGCTAAATGAAAATTTACAAGAAATTTATTTATTAGCTCTTAAACTATTTTGTTTATCACTTTTTGGAGAGCAATTAAAAATAAAAAAATAATTCAAAATCATATAGTTCAAAAAAAATAGAATTAAATATTGAGTGAGAGTAAAGAAGAGAAAGACATAGGTAAGTACTTAATTAAGGAGCTAAGGCAAGGATATATGATTAAAGTAGTTTTTTTTTTTTTTTTTGAGCCAGTAAAGAAGACGAAAAATAAAAGCTATTAGAATTGTAACTGTAATTAAAACGGAGTGTAACTGAAAATTTTAATAAGCTTCTTAACTTCACAAACTTTGAGCGTATGGATAAATGTATTATGTGAAGCAAGATGACGTGTGAAACCATTGTATAGTATAACGCCAAAGTAAAAAATACTATTTTGCGCAGAAGAGTTAAAAAAGGATGCTGGACGTAGTAAACTAGATTGACGTGTTTCCCTAATTCCAAATTCACGATTTGTTACAATGATTGTATCACTTCTTAATAATCCAGCTTTAACTTTGTAAATGTAAAGAATGCATTCATACTTTACTAAATTATGGAAACTTAAGAAGGAATCAGAATAAAGTAAATTTGATGTTGTCGAGGGAGGAAGGAATTCAATGTATTTAACAGCTTTATTTTGTAACACTTGAATTTGACGTTTGCCATCTGTATTCACGGAATGCCATATCGGTAGACCATAAATCATTCTTGAATGTATGAAAGCATAATAAAGCATAAATAAAACCGACTTATTAACATAATGTCTAACTTTTCTCAGCATTCCAACGTATGGAGCTATACTTTTCGCTACAATTGATGCATGTAATTTCCAATCAAGAAAACTGTCGAAGTGAATTCCAAGATACTTGTATTCAAATACGCGATTAATTTTGTGATTATTGAAGTCAATGAAATTAGTGTCTGAGATATTTGAATTTCTATACGCAAAAATCATAAACTTTGATTTCGTTAGTGATAATTTAAAATTTAATGATAGAAGAAAATCTGAAATTAAGGGCAAGTCGGTTTTCATAGCAGTAAATAGATCATTGAAATTGCTTTCTGAATAGACAATGGCTGCATCGTCAGCATAGAGTCTTATGTCGCCATGAATTTTCAAATGGAGAAAGTCATTAATATAAATTAAAAATATCAAAGGTCCTAAGATCGACCCTTGAGCGCATCCACACTTAACATGTAAGCGGTTACTTTTAGTATTATTAACAGAAGTGAATTGTGAGCGATTAGTAAAGTAACTTATTAATAACTTGTGCGCATTTTTCGACAATTCCATACGATATTAATTTACGACTTAGAATCTTAAAAATCGACACAATCAAAAGCTTTTACAATATCTAGAAAGAGAACTGACACTTTCTTTTTATTTGCAAGTCCTGATGTAACAGAATTTAAGAGATTTGCAGCCGCCGTCGTTGTATTTGATTTTTGAAGAAAACCATATTGCTTGGGGTGAATTAATTTGTTAGTTGTTAAGTGATCTATAATTCTATCCTTTATGATTGTTTCGTAGACTTTTGAAAATGCAGGTAGAACACTAATTGGTCTATAGTTTCCAGGATCAGTTGGATCACCAGCTTTGTAAATGACTGTAACTTTGGCAATTTTGAGTGAATCTGGAAAGACATTATTGTTAATGGACTTGTTAATTAAGTTAGTGATGGATGGTGTTAAATCGTCGACATTATCTTTCAGGAATTTAATTGGTATGTCATCATATCCCATAGCTGTGTTGCTTTTTAATGACATAATTATCCTATGCACCTCATCTTCAGTAGCTAAATCAAAATTAGTTAGTTTATTGTTGATTGGAGGACGCTCAGTAAATTCAAAATTTCCAGTTGATGAAGCATTGCTGTTTACTGAAGTACCTACTTCAATAAAGAATTTATTGAATATGTTTGCCACTTCTTCGGTTGTAGAAATCACATTTCCAAATTCATCTTTTAAAGAAATTGTTTTAGTTGTTTTACGATTATTACCATTTTTTGATTAATGAATTTGTTAATTCCAAATTTTTTTCCCATCACCAATAGCATCCTTAAATTGATTGTTATAATAGAATCTTTTAGCTTTGCGCAAATCTTTAACCAATTTTTAAATTTATCTCTTTAAATTTGTTTCTATAAATTTCAACATCAGGGCAAGCTATTTTAAGTCGGTAATATCTTTGCTTTTGCTTCCACAAATGAAGATGTGAAACTGTGAACCAAGGCTTAAAACGCGACTGATTATTCTTGATCTTTTGCATTTTTGTTTCCTTTCCAATGGCAGAGGAAAGTGCAAGGTGAAAATCATCAAAATTATCATGTTCAAGTGTCAATAACTTCTCAAGATGTAATTTGACATTTTTATAGTTAGTAAACTTTTTAAAGATATGATTTGTTTGAGATATTTTTATTTGTTTAATTAGTAATATTAAGGATTTATGATCAGATATGCTATTACTAGATAATAAAAATTTAAAGTTGTAATTGTCACTACTATTTAAGTTAGTATGTACATGATCTAAAATTGATGATGAATTGCCATCTGACCGAGTAGAAAATTCAGTGGCGATTTGATTAAAAGTTATAAAGTTATTTGCGCTTAACAAGTTACGGTACATATTACTAAAGGTGTTGTTCTGGAGAAGATCTATGTTGAAATCTCCAAGAATTACTAAATTGTTATAAGATTTCATTCAAGATTTTCATCATGATCCGAGGTATAATTTTCTTTCGTCTTACGTGTTGTGTAAAAAAGATCTTTACAGTATCCTCGAGAATTTTGTGGGTGGGATTTGTAATTAGTGAATTTTCTTGCAGGTCAAAATTGCAATTTTCATACATAAAATAAACAAATTGATAAAAAAATGAGAGAAATTCAGCATAAAAATTCTACCTAATACTCATCACCGATCATTCACAATTTTCAGGTGAACACTTCTCACCAATACATGCACACGGCAAATAGCAACACGAAGAATCGGAAAAAAATTTTTTCGTTCAGTTGAGTTTCTGCTTTTATCGAGTTAAGTCGCATTTTCTGAGTTTGCTTGCTAATTTTTAAGAACATTTTCAAGGAAAAGAAAAGTTTTTGAATTAAGAATAAAAAATCAAGATTTCTAGATCGTATAAGGACTGACTATTGACGTTTATAAGTGAACATTAAGTGAGAAAAAAAATTAATTTTTATATAAAAAATTCTAGAAAAAGCAGAGAAAAAAAATTGATACAAAAAAATGAAAGAAATGAAATAAGGCATAGAAAGAAAGATTGTGTAATAATTCAAGTGCTCAAGTGAATCACAAGAAAAATTAAAAAAAAATTTAAATAAATTGTTATTTATGGAATAAAAAAAATTCAAACATAAAAAATGCCGAAAATATTTTTGATCAAGGATCGCTTGCATCAGCAGCAACTTCGTTTACAAGAATCACAAAACTTAATTCAATCAAAAAATTCTGAATTAAATATCGAAGATAAGAGAGTCGGTGACAAAGAGCCCCTCTCACTGGTCTCAAAGAAACGGATTATCGACGAAAATCCACAAACATCCAACGACTTGAGGAGAAATGAATCTGGTGAGTGAATAACAAAAAGAAAAAAAGAAACAAAAATTTAAATTTATGTCACAACTTATTTTTTTTATTGGAATCGCAATCAATATGTGCATAACATTCAAACGCTCGTTCCATTTTCTTTCGTACTCGAATTGAACACGCAGCAAAGACTTTTTTTAGAAGTAAAAAAAAATAAATAAATTTGCATGAACTCATTTCTTCTCATCTCCTTTTCAACTCCAACAAAAAAAATATTTTTTTGGGGAATTTTTTGTTTCTTAAATTTGCGCAATCTTGCTTCAAGCACATACAGCAAGACAGAAAAGCGATTATATTCTTACTGACCGAGACAAACGGTCCTCAAAAGAACATAAAAGAACGGCAAAAAGAAGAGAAAATCTTGTTGAAGACTTGCTAAACATTCACCTGCGAATACAATAGATGATAAATTTGTTACCTGAACACTGAAGAATGATGATCTATAAGCAATAGGGGGAAATAGAACAGAATAAATATTTTTTTCTCCCACGATCCTTCCTTTGCGATATTTCTTTATATTTAAATAAAAGATTCATGATGAAGGAATCAAAAAGGGATGGTTTCTGATTTCTTTTTTGCCTCTCACGCATCGAGGTGCTTTTTTTTCATATCATAAATGAAACATATGCTGTTGCTTCCTTCTCATACTCATATTAGGAACTCTGATTTTACACTTTTTTTATATGTCTGTAGATGTATTAAACACATGTTGAATTGTGTATAGAATTGTAATAGGGAGAATATAGGTAGGCAAGGGAATGTTTCACGGTTCCATGATCATTGTTCATTTCTTACCAAAAATTCATTTTTTATTTTATTTTATTTTATTTCTTCATTTTACCTGTTTCCCGTTCTGAATTAATAAATATGAATTTTTTTTTATTTTTTGGAACTTCTTAGTTCTACATGCTTTGAAAGGAGACAATACATGTGACACAGTGAACAAGTTTTCTAATAATTTTTACGGGTACTTTGTAATTTGGTTAACAGGTTGACAAATCAAGTGCACGATGAACAATGGAATGCGTCTTTTTTTTATTTCAGTTTATTTTAGTTAATAATAATTAGAATTGAGGGAATTTTTGGGTCTGTTGTTGGTTATGTTGTGGGATTTTTTGAGTAAATTAAATGTGAATGATTTTTTTTTTAAATGTGTAGAAATTGAGTCAAGACTTTTCATTCTTGTTCTTTCTCTTAAAAAATCCTTATGATATGCAAAAAAAAATCGATCCATTCACATCCCTTAAAAACATCACCTTAACAATCACCTTACTCAATTTCCACTCACAATTCACAATCCGTCTCAATGCTATTTCAAAATGCACTCGAGACATAGCGAAACTCATGTGCATGAGCATGTTAAGATCGCGGCTATTTCATAATGATGGGAAGTGTAATCTCATGAATGCAACTCATTTAATGTCGATTTTCAACATCCTTTCATTCAATATTCTTTGTTAATGTTGTAGACATTCGATAGCATAACAAAGTCACGCGAGTGCATTTTATGAACCTAGGATAACAATGGAAGTAAGACAAAATTATCGGTTACTTTATTCCACATAATTTTCTTTTTCTTCAATTTATTTTTTTATTTTCTTATTATTCAGATCGTTCATTCTTAATGCAATGAATAATTTAATTTTTCATTTCTGTCAAGATTGTCTGTCGCACATTCGTGTCTTTTATGTACCTAGCTGCCCCTGACCTAAAAGCATGCTTATACATGTGCAAAATCATTATTATACAGAATTATCGAAAACCGTTTTGAATATGTTTAATAATTGATATTAATAAATTGATACACAAATCTATTTGGATATGTTCAATAGCATACATGCTGACTAGTTGACTGATTGGCTGGCAGAAAAAAATGCCCATTATATTGCACATACATTACTTACTTAACAGTTGTTTACATCGCGCCTCTATATATGTATGAGATTTACATTCGTGCCAAGACCAAGGCTAACAGACCTTTAAAAAATGCGGCAAATTGAACATTTATTGTGTCTGCTCGATGCATAAATGCATCTGATGTATGTTATTAATTGTTTTTATGGAATTCATTTTTTCCCTTGAAAGTTGAGTCTTATGTATTGTTGAGTTTGGTTTGATGGTTGTCGTGAAGAACTGCAGAAGGAGATTGTCGATGATTATGGATGTAATGTTGAGAGTTATATAAAGAAATTGATTTATGCCAATTTTTTAAATCAAATCTTAGATATCTTAAATATTCATGACTTCTTTAATTCTCTAAATACTTAACGGAACTAATTATAATAAAGTTCCTGAAATAGCTGTTTCTATAGTATTTTTTTTTATTATTTATCAAAGCTTCATTATTCAGGATTAAGATTGCAAACGTCTTAAGCAGGTTATAATGCACTCTGATAAATATTATGACATGATGTATATCTTTGTATAATGTCAAAAATGATGCAAATTTTGTATCCCGTTCTTTTAAAAAAAATATCAAAAATTAAGTCTTTAGCATTAGGGGCCGTTCGTAAAATTCGTAACGCCAAAATGACCTTTTTGAACCCTCCTGTTCGTAACAAATTTTGCATAGGATTCTGAAAACTTTGTATAAAGCTTAACAAAATCTAAAACCTTTCCCCCTCTTCCCTAAGCGTCACGAATTTTACAAACGACCCCTTAGAAGTTTGATTTGCTTACGTATGAGCTTAATCCATTCCTACAATTGAATTTTCAACAAATCATAAACTTAGCATTTAAATTTTTTCTCCTTCATCATCAACAATCCACATAATTGCACACATAAATAAAGTAAGAAATTATTCTTCTCTGTAGAATAAAAGCTAACATTTTTAAAAGATAAGATTTCACGATTAGTCAAAGTTCTTTCCTCTATTGTATTCTCATTCATAAAAGAATGAAAAATATTGCTATTATTATGAGAATTTTCACAAGTCGAATGAGCATCAAGAGGTAGATGAGAGTAATTAAAATCCATTTTTAAATAATAATAAAAAAAAAGTTCTTCTTCTTTTCTGGAAGAAGCTCTATATCAACTTTTAATTCCACAAACACATCATACAAGAATGATTTTAATGTTAAATGAGTCTAGAATCAATTTTCATGTGTGTTTATTCTTTGCAATCAAATAAGAATCACCTTGAAGACATGTACATACATTGTAGTACAAGAATATTATGCTGGATATTATTATTATTTGTCATGTCTTATGTAAGACAAAGCAGTTGTTGTGCATATGTATACTGTTGATAGTTGAAGGCAACAAAATATAAAGAGAATATATCTATATGGATAGAATTAAAGTCAAGAACAGAAGGTAATTTATATTCAATTGAAGTAAAACGCTGAAAAAAAATTCTGAGACTGAGAATAAATTTTTTTTCTTGCTGCTTTGTACGGCAGTAAAGAGTGCTTGCATGTTCATTTTGATTTGATGCTCTGCTGGATAGGAAATGTGTGGTTTGGAGTTAGAAGCGTGGTGGATCTTCATGCTATGACATTTTCTAGTAGGAATGATTATAGTGACTAAGTTCTAGTCAGAAAATCTTTATATTAACCATACACATGCAACCCCTCCCAAGAAAGTAAATTCAAGTTTTTTATCTAATGAGTCATTAGTTGTGACCCAGATTTATTTAATTTCTCGGTATAATGAGATGTTTCAGGTTGACTGGCTATCGAATACTCATATGAATTTAAAATTTTAATGATTCATCTGAAAACCATTTAAATCTTTGATTATCCTACTAAGATTATTAGAAAAGTATCAGAACCCACCCCAAGCTCACATCCAGAAAATTTCTATCCTATGTAAAACGCTTATTTTAGAATTTTTGAGGGATTGTGTGATGTTATACGTGAAATCTATTTTTGTGCTGAGTATACTGGTAGAAACCGCGATTCCCACCGCAAGAAACATACAAAAAGCCAACAATTGAAAAGAATTGTTCTTCATTCTCTAAGCTTCAAAAAAAATCGCTTTAAATCTCTTTAGAAAATTACATTCGATACACAACAAGCTGAATTTGAAAGAATAAATGGATATAGAAGAGTTGAGGAGGAAGAAGAAGAAGAAAATCGTTACTTCTTGAGAATAGACAAAAAAAAATTATAATAGCTGAAAAGACGCTGTGAGATGGAAGAGGAAAAAAAGCAAAATGGCTCGTTTTGAGTTCATTCAACTTGCCAACTTGCTATCGGTCTTGAGTCTTTTTTTTTCTTCTTCGGTTCTCTCTCTCGTATTCGTGTATCTATTGCTATGTTGCTGCTTTTTTTTCTCTATCTCTAAAATATGTAAAGAATAACGAATACGAGTGTGGACAATTGAAGAACTAATTCGCAAACACTTTGAATAATGGACATAACATCAATTTGAAAATAATATAATCATACTGATGCCATACCACACAACAATTCAACCGCCATAATGGGTCGCAAAAAAAATTAAAATAAAATAAAATTGTGTATAATATAAAACTGAATAAAAATAAGTGAAGAGAATTAAAGAAGAGAAGAATTACAATTGAGCGTGTGTATATATTTTCATATGTAACACATATATTATAAATGTGAACTCATGTGGTGTACATATGTAAATATTTAACAAAAGTGTGATGAGGTATTCATTCACTACAAATACTGTTATATAATCGAAAGCTTCAACTGACCATTGCTACTTTATTTTTGTGGGTAATTCATTTATACATTTTTATTTGTTTTTGGGTGTCATCAATTGTGTTGGTGTTGTACTGACTCTCATGAATGGCTAATATAGCTATATATTTATTTTTGAATTTTTATGAGCAATAACAATGGCAACGCATTTTTATGAAATTATTCATCACTTGAAAAGAATTTTTTTTAAATATTTTTTGGACACTCATGTACGCTTAGATTTTTTTTTTAGTTGACTTGTTAATTAATTCAATTTTGTATGAATACCGAAACAATTTAAATGAAGTCGCGTGAAGTCGAGAGACAATATAATGATTGCAAAATTCTATGTAATGGTAGTAAATTAGCATAAGAACGATATTTTAGTTAACCGGACGTTCTGTTCGTTAAAAAATATTTATTATCTCTCTCTTTTTGCTGTTCTGATGTTGATTCTCAAGCGAAATTCCGGCAAAAACTGGAGGAAAATAGAAAATTTTAATTCTTTTATTTCTCTCGTTATGTTAATTAGTTTACTGAATTTGTAGCAGAAAGGAAATTGTTATGGATTTATTTTTTTTTGTGTTTTCATTCATCTTTTCTGTAAAAATTTTAGAATTTTTGTTACTATATTTTTCGATTGTTTTTAAACAGATGCGAAATTGATGCAAAAAAGATGCAAAACTTTAATTTGTATTTTCTACTATAAAATCACATGCCAATAAGATAAAAATCTAATTCCTAATTAGATAAATCCAAAAAAGATGCAAATCATTACACAATAATCAATATAAACCGTTCCAAAACTAATTAATTGTTGCTCATTAAAATGAAAATAAATTTTAACAAGAAGGATGCAAAAAATATTACACAACAATTCAAAATTACAAAATCCGTTAATAACAGAATTTTAAGTACATTAAAGAAATAGATAAAAATCACTTCTTAACATCTTCCAATTAATTCTTGAATCTTTCGTGAACAATTTAAAATTATCGATTACAAAATATCAGAAGTTAATTAATCCTCTTTAGCTTATTTCCTAACGGAAGATTCTTTCTAATAATACGCTTCTGTTGCATAGAGCGGACCACTATTCTGCAGAATTCTGCAGAATTCTGAACTATAATTCTGATGGAAAATTCTGCAGAATTCTTTCCAGAATTCTGCAGAATTCTGTTTCTTAAATATGCTATTCTCATTTAGGTAAAATATTTTGAAATGAGTCTGTTGCATAGAAAAAATATATGTCTCGCAACTTAAATGCAACATGTTTTTTGTTACAAGATAGAAGCATTCATAATCTTTTAAATCAATCATATTATGAATTTAAAATTCATGTTAGATGGACGCTTAAATAATTTATGGCAAGATGTGACATTTTTTTTAAATTAAATTCATCAATTGAATTTAAGCATCTTATAGAATCGGTACTCAATTGCGGAAAATTTCATAGGTATATTAAACCCCTAAAATCCAAAGAGATTTATAATTTGAATTGAAAGTAGAAATTTCAAGCTAAACTTTTAAAATTTCTACTAAAACAAAATGCTTAAAAACTGATTAAAAACTAATATTTTTAAAAATTAAAAGTTAAAAAAAAAATTAAGTATAAATCTTCAGAATTCTACAGAATTCTTCAAAATTTTAATTAAATTCTGCAGAATTCTCCAGAATTTATTTTCAGAATTCTGCAGAATAATTCTTGTAACAAAAAACATGTTGCGTTTAAATTGTGAGACATATATTTTTATGAAACCAGAATTAATTCTGGAGAATTCTGTAAAATTCTCCAGAATTCTGTTAAAAATTCTGCAGAATCGAATTTAAAATTCTGTTAAAAAATTCTGCAGAATTATTCTGCTCAGCCTATGCAACAGACTCATTTCAAAATATTTTACCTAAATGAGAATAGCATATTTAAGAAACAGAACTCTGCAGAATTCTGTTGAATTCTGGAAAGAATTCTGCAGAATTTTCCATCAGAATTATTGTTCAGAATTCTGCAGAATTCTGCAGAATAGTGGTCCGCTCTATGCAACACACCCTAATAATACAAAAATTGATACACAAAAAAAAACTTGTTTCCACTACACCTGACTTGACTTTATTCCCTTCAATTAAATATTAAAACTAATCAAGTGATTACAGCTGTATCAATTTACTTAGTCACAACTTAATACATAACAGAATTAACCCTCATGTCAATAAAAATGCGACGTGTTTGAAACTGTAAATTAGAAAACATAAAAATGAATTTTGCATGTTTGTGACAATAACAACAGGTGCTTCGAGGTTCCCTTTTTAAAATTGCGTTGAAAGACGAATCAACATTAAAAAAAAAAGCTTAAAATGTATTGAGAAATAAAAAAATAAAACAAAAGACATTAGAATTAATGTGAAAGAGAATTTGAAAGATAAGAGACATGTGAATAAAGACAGGTTCATTTCCTATACATGTTTTTTTAAATCGTTCAGGTCTTTTGTATTTAAACATGCATGAAAATATTTTCATGTCATTAATATCTCATAAAAATACAATTCAATGCACCTCCTAATTGCATTCTTAACAAATCTATACATGCATTGTATTTGTACCTTTATTTAAGGCTTTCTAATTCACCAATAGTGCGCACACCTCATTCCAGAGGAGAGTGAGTCCATCATAAAATACCGAAAGAACCGTTAAGTGTGACCGGGAATTTTGCAAAAAAAAAAACTAAAGAGAATATAAACTTGTGTTAATATGGAAACAACAAAAATACGAAAGAGATATAGAGAAGTAAAAAAGAAATTGTCTCTGTTGAATGTTTAATTAAACAGCTTTTGTGTGGTTTTTTTTTATTTTATTTCATCACATTAACACATGATGACGACGATGATAGGTTTTTGTGTCTATTGACACTAGATTCGGGCTATTTTGTAACTTAGTTTGATATTGCAATTCAATAGGGTGCATAGGGTTTAGGGATGAATATTACTATCTAAATTGCTGAAAAATCTTCAAATCTCCCAAGAAACCCTCTAGCCAACCCATTCAGTCTATGTGACATAAATAACAGAGCAAGAATATAAATCGATGTTTACACAAACTCACTCGTCTGTATTGCATAAATTTGTGTAATCAATTCACATCATCGTGTGAATGATGTAGCGCGAAAACGATCTGAATATGTGCTAGCCTCCATCTATCACGACAATATGGGTGAGAAAAGTATTTTTCTCAACGGGGAAGCAAAAAAAAAATGACAACGAAGGACTTGAAAAAAAATTAACTGCAATGCGTCAGTAATTCACTTTCTAAAAATGGAGCTGAATTTTACCTCTACTCAATCACAATGAACGTTTCTGGAATTTCCAATTGATTGACTATTTTATGACAAAAAGAGCCCTTATTGAGCCTCACGATGTCTATTTAAAATAAATAAGTAAATTAGCAAAACAATTATATGGAAATGTAGAAAATAGGTCGACATTCGTCGGATGTGTGAATCATATTCTATTTTTTATAGCTTTTTTGCGTTTTAAAATTTATGCCGATCGATGATAAACAACGCGTGGCCTTGATAGAATTGAAATGATGCCCTTAACCTCTAATGCGAATCCCAAAATCACCGTTATCGTTCAGCACAAAAAAAACATGTGAAACATGTTTGCTCAATGCAAACAACAGCTGAATGGAAAATAAAAATAAACTTTCAAAAAAAGGTGACAATGTGCTCGCGATCGTTCGGCTTTTTAAATTGCTATGGAAATTGCGATTGAATAAATTAACAGCTTTTATGATGATAGCACTGACGATTTTGTTTTCTTTTTTTGGTTGGTGTATCATTTGCATAAAATAAAATTTTTTGTTGAACGCTATTTCTTTCATTTTTATGTACGTTATTTATTTTATCGAACTGGATATAGCCAAAGAACTCTATGACCTTAAAAAAAAAACTGATTCACAAATAGAACGTGTTTTGTTTGCGATAGATGTTAATGAACCATTCCATACGTTAGACGTAAAGGATTTTTCAATGTCAAGGCGATTTTGCAGATTTTTTTTTTTTCGTTATTATTATTTTTTTCCATCATCTTTTTGGCGTTCGTTGTTAGAATTAGAAGTAAGAATTGATGCGAATATGGCAGATATAATTGGAGCTAACAGGTATTAGTTATGTATATCATAACATAATTAACTAACAAATCACGAATTGTGAGTTTATACATGATTTGAGTTTGTATCATAGGGGAATATAATTTAAGTAATTTTAATTATTTTGCCGCACCTTCAATTACTCATAAGGTATTTTTTGCGTAGTTTTTATTAGGAATTAATTCGTTCTGATGATCAGATTGACTGACTGGATGTTAGATAGGTGACATTGGGTCTAGTGATCAGTATTGTATCAATTTCTAGCTTCTGTGTCATATTCCAGAATTTTCGTATCTATATCCATCAAAATCAACACAATTACTCACTTCAGTTCCAAAACTAAAGCACTTAATAACCACGTCATAAAAAGTCGTTAATTCATTTACTTAAGTGTTTATTGGTTCATTAAAGAACTAATTTACTGAATCATTTACTCCTTGACTTACTGACTCATTGGCTCAATCACTTTGCTAAAATGACTATAAGTTCTTATTCTACTGGAAATTAACTTGAATATTGATTTTTAAGGGCATAATGAGGGGCTTGATTTGGAATTTAAAAAGAAATTTGCATAATTTTCGATTTTAATGGATTTAATGTATTTTAGAAGTTATAGTTATTTAAGAACTTAAAAATCATTGCATACCATGCCAAACGCCATGAATGAACTCTGAAAAAACCTTGAATCTATCCATTGAACTCAAATCGTTTCCAATCAAATATCAAATACTCAAATCAAAAGTGTGTTGTCGAAAAAAAAAATCGAGTTAAACCAGACAAGAAGTCCAACAAGCAAGTCATTATAGGATTGATATTTTGTCAGACAAAGGAGGCACATTAAAAAAAAAGTTGTTTAAAATTCAAAATAATTCGCTAAAAATAACTGTTAAGCTATTGAGAGAATCTTTATGACTGCAAAAGAAATCCTGAATTCTACAAATTCTTGTGATTTTATGTTTATGGTGATTTTTAATTGCGTCTTAAAACTTGATAACAAACTTAATATCCATTTAGTATGCCGTTTAGAAAGGAATAGAATGCGCCTTAATTAGCATTCAGATTTTAATGATTTTCTATCTAAAATGTATCATTAAAGCCCATAAATCTGATCTAGAAAAATAAAAGTACATAGACTATTGAAATTGTGTCCTTCCTATAAAATCATGTGATCAAACAACTGTTGATTCTAGGTGTATATCGTGATCGTGCTTGTAGATTAATTTGTGTACATTTTCAGTTCGTTACGATCGCAATCATTGCGGTTTTGGATTATTATGTTGGCGATTGCTTTTTGTAGATTTAATTGCATCGATAAAGTTCATTGATTTGAGTTCGAGTCCTAATTAATTGCAATCAACTAATGAGGTCCCCAGAAATTCGAAACTAAATTTTACAGAGTCATAATATTCAGCATATAGCCTTCATTACCTAAAAAAACAAAACATTTCAAAATGAAAAATCCGTTAAATTGCAATTAAAAAGGAACATTAGATGTAATCACAATTTTGTTATTAAGAGAAGCTATTGAAAATTGAGAATCTGAAAAATTGAGGAATCCGTTAGATGACAATACAACAAATGGAATCGATTCAAATATTTTTTTTTAAGAATCAGATCTCGCGAATTAAAATTGCGATTATACAACAAAATAAATGCTATGACTTCTCAGTAACAATCTTTATAGCTACATCTTATGTGTATGACTACATATATAGATATTTATTTATTGTTATAAAAATGTAATTTTCCAGTTCCATTTCAATGTTAATGTTACGTTTTTTTTTTTTTCGTTAGGTCACAGTCATGTTCATAACATTGCTATTGCTTTTTTTTTACATACATTCATCCATACATGAGTATGAATAATCAACACAAACACATATGTGTGCTTTAATACTTCCAAGACGATTTTTTTTTCTTTTCTTTAACGAAAAAGCAACAGTTTGTCTCTCTACTATTTGTACAGCTATATATAGAGTTTTTTGCTGTTCTTCACATTTTTTCACATCTCTTTTTTTTATTGTTATACCTTTTTTGTTTGCTTACTGTCCGATACCCGTAAAACTAATACATGTAAAGAATTGTTGGACTCAAAGCGGGACATAAAGTTTCATCTTTGTGTGTGTACATAAGAATGAAATTAAAACAGGTTTTATGTACTTTGAATTGAAGATATAAGTGAGTGACTATAAGAACGGAGAATGAGAGAGAAAGAGAATCTATAATTTAATATAAAATTGTCTATTTGAATGTATTGATGCATATGCACTTAATATTGCTCCTCGAATATATCATTAACTTTATTTTTTCAAGTTCGAGCTCAAGCTTAAATTGCATAATATTTTTTTAATGGTCATTGTAATGCGAAACTGTTATAGATATTTATTTTATTTATGAATGTAAATAATATATATCGCGTAGGTGAAATTAATTTAATAAGAATTCTCATTTTTTTACCCTTACAGAAGACATATTTGGCGAGACAACAAGATGTAGTATTGATCAGGCACCACGTCGCTTCAGGTCATCACTTCTTGGTATCGATATTCCATACGGATCACAAAGATCTGTTTTAACACAAGCACAACGTAAAGTGTATCCACCATCACCTCCAACATTATCATGCAGTAGTCCAAGTGATTTATCAAAACCATCATCAACAAATAATGGCGAGGGGATCATTAAAGAACCGCCACAAATTTTACCAGAACCTAATCTCATAAATTTAACAACACAGAAAAAGGCTGAGGAGCCACAAAAAGAAGAAACACAAGAACCAGTAGTGGTGAGATGCTCAGTCATTCAACGCGTTCCATCAACATCATCATCCTCAAACTCATCATTATCACATCCCACAACACCTTCACCGCCTGTAACAGCAACAACTCCAATAATTTCACATCATAAAAATGATGATCGACCACATAATAATTCACATCTTCCAATTTTAATGAGACATCGACATTCAGCATCAATTCCTCATCATCATCGATTACATCAGACAATGTCACCATTTGTAATGCCTGAACAAGAGCATCCAATCGATTATCATGTACCAAAAAAACGTGACTTGGTTTCACCAATTAAGCGAAAAGATTTGATTGGTAGTGAAGAGGAAGAGGACAAGAAGATTAAGAGATTTGATGTGATGGAAGAACGCGAGAAGAGAATGCATGAAGCAAAGAGAGTCATTTTCCAACGCGCATTACTTCAACGTATTCGTAGATTACCACCAGGAAGTCCAATGATACGACAATTGGCTGGAATTATTTATGCAGCTGCAGGACATGGAAGATCATCGTCATCAAATAATGGAGGTGGTCAAACAAATGGATCAAATGGAACTACCTCAAATGGCTCATCTGGTGGTTCAATTAATTTCTCAAGTGCATCAGCTGGATGTGGTGGAGGAGCTGTAGGAGGCGCAAGCGGGGCAGGTGGAAATGGTCGTGATAATAATAATAGATCAAATTATGGACCAAATAGTCCACCAACAGGTTCATTACCACCATTCTATGAAAGCTTAAAAGGCGGTGCAAATGGAGGTCTTAATGCATACAATGCACAAAATGGACTGAATGCAAACTCATTCAATAATTATTTACTTAATCCATCACTCACTCAAATGGATTGTGTTGATGGAAATGGTGATCTGACAAACATCAATGGATATCCGAATAGTCCACAAGATGCCGACACAAAACAATACTCCGTACTTCAAAATGCATACTTACAAAATGGAATGATTCTTAAAGATGAGATTGATTTGGACTATGATGGAAAGATTGATACATTGTCTCTGAATGGAAACTTATTGCAAAATTATGGTGATGCATATAGTGACTCAATGATGGTTGACTTATCGAATGCAGTCGATCCATTACAATTAACAGCAACATTAACATTCTCATCACCCAATGATCATGCCTTACTAGAGAGCTTAACTGATGCTGTAGACTTATCACAATTCTTACAAAGATTACCGACTGAAGACGATCAGTGCAATGAACTCGAATTATCATCAGCATCATCACTTACTCCCGACTCAAATGGAGATCATCATCATCATCACAATAATAATTTGGACTCATTTCAAGATCAGTTAATTGGTGGACGTAATAACGGATTCCAAAATAGTCGTCAATTATTTTACAAATCATCTCCACCATCATCAACATCATCTGTGTATGAGCTTCCACCACCTTATCAGACGACGAGAGAACATAATGGAAATCTTCATAGTTCGATGCTCCAACAGCAACACGTGCAAAATAATGGATTTGATCTTGATTCACACAGTAGCAATTTGTCACTTCCATCACCCAGTACATCACATTATGATCCAACACACTCGCCACAACAGAATCATCATAATATGAATGGCAGTGATATGCAATCATTACAATCATCATCTGGAACTCCATCACCACCAAATGCAATTACAACAATCCAAAATGTAAGTAAATCGTTAAAGTCGAGTAATCGTCGTGTATCAGCAGCTGCGAAATTGAGTAATTTACTTACTGTTTCAACGGTTCCGGAATCACCGCTATTAGCGGATACTAAAGTTAATGTCCTAAGTCAACGGGTAAGCAAGTTTCCATAATTGATCTTCAAATTTGAACTTTTTCTATCTCTCTGTCTCTGTCTTTTGTTTCATTTTCAACTTCTTTGTATTTTATTATACTTGCACAAAAAAAAACTTTAAGCTTCACAAAAGCTTTTAGACACAAAAAAAATATCTTTTTTGAGCTTTTAACTTAAAATTTATTTTTTGAATTTTTATTTTTCCGTTATTTTCCATTCTTAAGAATTTCAAATTTGATTGTTAATTTTTTAACTTGCTAATTTGCTTGGTGTTAAGGAACGAAATAATTACTTACAATTTTTTTGTATAATTATTCCTACCATCAATTTTAACTAATTAAAAATATTATTTAATTCTAGTTGGGACTTCCAGCTGAAGTGCAATTGGAATTTGTCAATGGCGGTCATGGAATTAAAAATCCATTGGCAATTGAAAACATTCCTGGACGTTTAAGAGAAGAGGAAGCACCGCCAATTAAAAAACAACCTTCAGTAACACCAGTTTCCGATGAGGATGGAAAGTTTATGTGTCGCATTTGCTCAAAGCATTTTACATTACAACGATTATTAAACCGACATATGAAATGTCACTCGGATATTAAAAGATACTTGTGTACATTCTGCGGAAAGGGATTTAATGATACATTTGATTTGAAACGACACACAAGAACACATACTGGCGTACGTCCCTACAAGTGCAATTTATGTGAAAAGTCATTCACACAGAGATGTTCTCTTGAATCACACTGCTTGAAAGTTCATGGTGTTCAGCATCAATATGCTTACAAGGAACGTCGTACGAAGGTAAAAATGGCTTTTGTGATTTTATTATCTTTTGCATGCTTAGCTGATTTAAGCTCAGATCTGCAAATAAAATTAGATTCCCAAAATAAAAAAAAAAATCTAATAAACCAAATTTCATCAATTTCAGATGTACGTTTGTGAAGAATGCGGACACACAACAAATGAACCAGAAGTTCATTATATTCACCTTAAAGATAAGCATCCTTACTCACCAGCACTGCTAAAATTTTACGATAAGCGTCACTTTAAATTTACAAACTCGACATTTGCTAACAACCTCCTCGGATCATTCCCAATGCCTGTTCAAAACTGAGCATCTTACTTTCTTCAAAAAAACAAAAACCTTAATTTATGAAATTTCATCAGGATCTTCCAAAAAAATTACTCTTTGCTATTCGTATTTTACTTTAGTTATGATTATAATACAGCAATCAATACTACAAATATTATCTTTTTATTGTGAAACATGTGGAAAAAGAAATATTGACTTTGAGACTCTGAAAGAGAGATTTTTGCATTTAATAGTATAGAATTGCTTTTTCTCAAATATTATTATTAATATTATTAATTTTTTTTATTCTCCAAAAAGGCTGATTCAACCATTTTTTTATCATTTAGAAACTTAATTAACTCAGCTATAATTTGTATTTTAAATTATCCTATAAGATGAATAATGTGGCTTTTTTGGTAATGGGCCGTTCACTTATTATGTTCATCAAAAACATGAATTTTGAGACCCCCTCTCCCCCCAATGTCACAAAATTTTCATTCAAAAAAATCCTATTGTTTAAAACTGTCACACAGCATCAAATCCCTCCCCCTTAAAAATCGTACATCATAAGTGAACGATCCCTTGGCATGGATAATAAGAAACCTTAGTAACCAAAATCGACCTAATGTGTTCCATTCATATTCCAAAGGAAGGTCAATGTAATACATTAGGAATATTTTGGTTTAAACCATCCCGAAAACCTTCCAAAAAACCACAAAGTGATTAAAAACAGAAGAGAAAAAAAAGACAGATAGGATATTTCTTTACTTACGTAACTTTCATCTTCCATTAAAACATTCCTATTTTTTTCCTACACATTAAAACAAGACATACATGCTCTATCGTTAATATTAATTATTAATATAATAGTAATAATAATTAAAATAATATTAAATCGATAATCAAAATATCGAAATATGACTGCAATATTAATCATTAATCGCATTTTTTTGATAAAGTTAATTTACACATACACTTAATTTAATTTACATATATGTGGATGATGAAAAGGAAAATGAACAGAAATTGTAGAAATCCCAACATTTCTTCAGATAGAAAAAAGTAAACAATTGTATGCTAGATACAAATATTAAACAATTAATGAATTAAGATCATCGAATATTAAGGGTATATATATTCATACTGCTTATGAACAAAAAAAACTTATAATTTGTTTCCAACTCCTTATCACTTTTTAATTGTGACTAGAATGAAATTTTTTTTCTGTGAAAATTTCAGTGGATTTTTTTTTTTTGGGAGAGACTTTTTCGAGGAGTTTGTGCTTAAATTTTTGATATGAATTTTAATAAAGCTTCAGTTAAGCTAGATTAATCATTGAAAATTTTTCTTGTCTCCTCAGCACGTCTAACATCTTTAAAAGGACATCCCAAACATCCACTGACAACTATTATTTGATCTTTTTTGATCTACTTCCTCCTAATGTGATTCTCTTTATAATAATTTTATAATGAATAAATTTTTCAATTAATATTTAATTTTCTTCACAATGAAAACATTTCCCCAAAAATCTATAATGAAACTAGAGATCTTCTAACACACACACACACACAAAAAAAGCTTGTTGAAACAATTTAATTTTATGATATAATTCATTATCGGGGTTTTAATGTGCAATGTTAATGTTAGTGATCAGTAATTTTTATATCATAATTTAAATATTATTATTATTATTATTCACACAATTTTTTTTATACGAACAGAAATGACGAATAAAAAAAAAAGAAAAAGAAAGAAATAATGATGAACAAAAATGCATCAGAAAATGTGCATTTCAAAAATAAAAATAAAAAAATATTAGACAATATGCTTGTTGAGTAATATTTAATATCAGAAAATAAGAATTGAATTATTTATGTTAAATAAAAAAAATGATGGATGCAGTAAATTATTAAACTTGGTGGTTGGAAACAAATTAATGAGAGATCAACGATTGATTATGAGATACAGCAACCGAATTAACTCAGAGTTGAAATTCTTAAATTTTATTTTAAAATTTAAATCATATTACTCAATATTAAAGCTAAGATTTATTTTCTGTCAAAATATTACGCAAAAAAGATCGTACACACAACAAAAAAAAAGTAAAATAAAATGAAAATTATGATGGAAATGCAACATCATCAAAATATGGTATTCTTGTTAAAAACACATGCAAACAATTGTAATCGAATACATTTGACGCATTTTTGAGAATAAAAGTATTTAATAATAATAAAAAAAATATTTTTTGTGTGTGTTTTTTTTTTTTTAATTTTAAAATTTTAACTTTTCAGATTTTCGAATTACAGATTCTAAATACTAGGGGCCTCGATTTGAGTAATTGTTTGGTTCTAGAAAAATCGATTCAAATTGAAATTACTTAAATCGAAACGTATGAAAAATGACCGTTAAAAACATTATAAATAAAATTTGAATTTTTGTGTGGGGAGACTTCAGTTACTCGAATCAAGTCAACTCAAATTGAAGCCCCAACCCTACGAAAATTTCAGCCAGATTTTTGCCAGACATGTTTCGTCGGACCGATTAATGAAAGAATATGCTAGACTTTTGAAAGATTTTTGTTCTTGCATTTTTCGTGCAAAAATCGTGCAACAACTTTTTACATAGCCACACAAAAATGCAAGATTTTTGAAAGAAAAACGCAAGGAAAAAATCTGTCGAAAATCTGGCAAAATTCCGTAAGATGATTGCAAGATATTTTCTGGCGAAAATCGTACAAAATAATCTGTCCGATTTTCGCACGATATCATCCGACAATGCCAGTTTATTTTTTTTTTTTCAAAAAAATCTCGCACATTCTGGCAAAAGTCGTTCAAAAATCTTTCCAAAAAACCAAGCTTATAAATTACTGGTCGTGAAAAATAATTTGCTTTAGACATTAAAAATTTTGATTTTTTTACAAACATTCTATAGGGGCCGTTCACAAAGTACGTTACGCAAAAAAATGACTTTTTAGACCCCTCCTAACAAGGGGGGTTACGCATGGTTACAAATTGTCAACCCCCCCCTCCCCCTTCCTGAACGTTCAAACTTTTTTCATTTTATAAAAAATGTTGGTATAAAATTTTTTAATTAACTTTTTTAAATCCATAATGGATCCAAAATGAACTTTATAAAAAAAATATCTATTGAAAAAAAAACTAACTTTCTTTAACATATGTACAAAAACTAAATTCACAATTCACATGATCAAAATATTACAAAACCAAAATTTTACATTAAATTTTTTATTTAAATACTATAAAATTATTATTGCTGCTATATACCCCCCCCCCCCCCTTGTAACAAATGCTTACATTTTTCCGAACCCCCCCCCCCCCTCCCCCTAAAATGCGAACATACTAAATGAACGGCCCCATACGTTCTATACGCACATTTTTATAGAACAGTAATGAGAGAGAAAAAAAATTAGTAAAATTTAAGGTATTAAGTAGGCTTTCCCGATTTCCCGGTCCCGGAACATTTTCGGGACCCGGGACGGGACCGGGACGGGACCGGGAAATCCCGGGAAATCCCGGTCCCGGTCCCGGAAATATTTGAAAATTTTAAATTACTTTAGATAATATTATGAGTTAACTAATTTGTTTTTACACGCTTTTTTATTGTAATTTTAATCATAACATACATAATTATGGATTGAAGTATAAGAAAAAATAATATTAAAAAAAAGTTCTATTATTGAGTCATTTTAGTTGTTCAATTCAGCTTTTTATCATTCCTGATGCTCCATATATTTTTAAACTTCACCATTGCTTCATAATCTTGAAAACAAGATGACCCAAATTCGTCCCTATTTTTTGGTTCATTTTTCCCTATTTTTTGGTAAACTTTTTTGTCGTGGTATGTCATGATTTTTGACTTAATTTTTCAAAGAATAAACAAAAAAATATTTTTTATCGGTTTTTTTGTTGTAAGAAGGACTGTTCACTGTTATTTTAAAAAGAAATTAAAAAAAAATTAATCCTGCTTAATTTGTTATTTTGACAATAATATTTTTTGTTTGTTGACGAGATAACAATTTCAAGATTTTTTTTGAACAATTTTAAGATTTTTTGACCAATTTCAAGATTTATCATTAAAGTTGCTGTAACTCGAAAACGGAAAGTCTGTTGCTATCAATTTTTTTAGCAAAAAAATATCGGTTCCTTGTGACATTTTAACATAGGCTTCAACAATTTTAAATGAAGCAGCTCAGAGAAAAATTCTGTCAAAGTTTTGAAATGAGAAAATGACCAAAATCAAGATTTTTTACCTATAAAAAAAGTTTCAGGTAGAAAAAAATATTTTTAAGTTCTCAGTTCTCTATAATTAGTTTTCAATTCTCAATGATAAACAAATAAAAAAATCTTAATCAAAGAAAGAAAAATGGTAAAAAATTTAAAAAAGTTAAATCTTGAGTCCCGGGTCCCGGTCCCGTAAAAAATCCGGGACCCGGGACGGGACCGGGACCGGGAAAGCCTAGTATTAAGATGTGATGTTGATATTTTAAATTCACGTTTACTAGACGCTTTTTATATGTTCGGTAAAATTTTTCAAATTTTTGATGTATTAATGGAGTTGAACTGTAGTATTTTTTTAGCTTTCCATGACGAAATAAAATCATATTTAGGTGCTATTTTGAAAAAAAAAAATTAAGTATACAAAAAAAAGTTTACAACGATTCTCAATAATTTTGATATGTTGCAATATTTTTTCGAAAAACATAATAAATTATAAATTATAAAACAAATCCTACATTAATTCTTAAAAATTTTGTCCGCCATAATAAAACTTAACTTACGGGTTTAAAAAAAATCTTATTTTTTTAAATTAATTAAATAGTTAAAGTATTACTTACTATATTTTGAAATTTTAAAAGTAATGAAAAACTTTTAAAATATTCAATCCTGAGTTATGTGCAACTTAAATATGTCTTTTCGCCACTCTGAAAATATATCATTTCAGACAGCAGTGGCGCAGCGAATAACTCAGAGGTACAAAAAAAACACAACTTAGCAGACAACGGTTCGAATCCCAAGACAAAATCTGGCAGAAATCTGACGAAAATCGAATGGATAAAAAATAACAGCGCTTGTGAAGTATATAAAAAATGGGAAAAATAATTTTTTTAAAAATTCGACAAAAAAAGTCTGGCAAAAATCGTTCAAAAATCGTATACAAGTCTGGCACAATTCCATGCAAGTCTGTCAAAAATCGTACACAAGTGAAACTTGTGAACGATTTGTCTGGCAAAAATCGTCCAAAAATCGGCCCGACAAAATTTGTCCGGCATTGTCTTTGTTGATTCGGGCATAATCGTGCAGTTAAGGAATTTGCTATATGGAGAATCTGGCAAAAGTCGTTCAATTGTCTGAGTCTGGCAAAAGTCGTATGACCAATGTCTGGCGAAATCGGACAAAAATCTGGCTAAAATTTTCGTAGGGCAAGTATTATTATAGATCAAAACTTTCAGCTTTTAAAATGCTACGAAAAACAATCCACAAATCAATTCTAATTCCATCTCCCGCTTTCGCCAAATCTCAAATTTTTTCGTTCATTAAAACAAGTTTTTTAATCAAAATAAAATCAACAAACAATCAAAATATTTATCTAAATAGATCACGATTCAAAAGATTTGCTAATTTTATTGATGAATCATTGCAAAAAATCAAACTCCTTTCATCAAAAAAAAAATCATTTTAATGATCTAAAAGAGCGGATCAATAAAACTATAAATCTCGTTAATCAATATAGATTTTTAATATGGCAATAAATAAAGTTTTGAGATGCTCCACAAAGGCCTGAATGTGAAACTATAAAAACAGATTGATGTGTTCCTAATTGATGTATAGAAATTTTAAGGAAATACCAGAAGTTTAGTGGGGAAGTTGTTGCTTGTATTTGTAAATATCAGCTGAGTGTTGCCTTCAGATGTTATAAATGAGTGATGTTTAGTGGAGCAGCATCTGCATCTGACATTAATTAAGTGGTATTTTAAAGTTTTTTGATGAAATCATCAAAATTTTTGACTAGACTTTAAAATTTAAGTGGAGGCTGATGACTTCATCTTGAGGCCGTTCACAAAGTACGTTACGCAAAAAAATGACTTTTTAGACCCAACCTCCCCCCTTGTTGCTCTTTTTGTATAGAAATTCTTTTGTTTTATTTAATCTGTTACAAAATCTTAGACCCCCCTCCCCCCTAAAAAGCGAACGTACTAAGTGAACGGCCCCTTTGAATTTTGAAAGTTTTTTTTATTTTGCTAGGGTTTAATGAGAAAAAAAATCTTAAAATTCTACTCGAAAATTTGTTTTCTTTCTATACATAAAAATCAGTACCTAGCGCCACCCGCCTTCATGAAAAATATCTAACTACACGCCTGTGTTAAAATTTATATTAAATATCCAATGGGGTCGTTCACTTATGACGTTCATCAAAAACGTGAATTTTTAAACCCCCCTTCCTCCCTCTGTCACAAAATCTTCAAACAAAAAAAAAATTCTATTGTTTAAGATTGTCACACAGCCTCAGATCCCCCCTCCCCTAAAAGTTGGACGTAATAAGTGAACCCCCTATTCAGGGGCGTAGCCAGGAATTTTTTTGAGGGGGGTTTTTGCTACTGGCTACGCCCCTGCCCCTATTAACGACAATCAGTAGTCTATTAAAGCTTGAAGATTGAACAAATGACATCTTTAATAAACTCTAAACCAGAAACAACTCAATAAAAAAATAAAATATTATTAATAAGTTGCAACATATTAATTATTAATCAACAATGTTGAAAAATATTTTCCCATGGAATAATTTTTTTTTTTTAATTAAAGAATTTCAACAATCCAATCGAATTGAAATCAATTATTATCAATTAAAAATGACCGAAAATAGAAATTATGCATTCACATGGGAAAATAAAATCTCCTGAAATCTACAAATAACACACATTTATTGATATTTCAGTCATGCTCAATAATTCAATTCAATTCACTTCATATTTATTTTTCATGCATAAATATTTCAAAATGATCATAAATGGTCGCCGTCTACGAGGTCGTAAAGAAATTGACTGTTGCGTGCACATCAATACGTGATTGAAACAGTTTTGTCATTTATGTCAAACATCAATATTGCAAATACTCGAGAAATAATGAAAGAAAAATCTACAAAAATATTTTATTTAATTTTTTTGAAATATCAATTAGTAATTTCAAGACTAAATCTCATTTTAAATTAAAACATTCATGTGTAACTTTTTTCTTTGATTTTGCATGTGCGATATATAATTTAAATGAAAGGAACTTAAATTGTTTCAATAACATAATAAGCACAGTCGTGATTTGGACTATAATCTACTAAAAATCAATGCTAAATAAGTTATTATGAGTGAGACACAGAGAAATAAAGTCATTGGACTGAAAGTTTCACAGTTTTGGCTAATTTGAATAAACAAGAAATGTTTTTTTTAAAAGTCACATGTAAATCAAAATTTTGATCTGATTTGGATGTGGTCTTTATTAGTTTTAAATTGGTCAGAAGACATTTGACAGATTTGGATTTGATGGAATCAGATTTGGGTAATATTTGATGGATTAAAAAGCTATAAAGTGAGAGTTTTTTGGACACATTTTGTTGAGACTTACATTTTTGATCTGATTTATGGAGCCAACTTACTTATTTTTTGTTGATTTTAGAATTTATATTCTCGTCATAAAATTATCGAAAATTTGTTAAAAGACCGTTCACTTGTGATGTCCGTCAAAAACTTGGATATTTTTAGACCCCCGTCCTCTTCAGTCACAAAATCTTCATTCAAAAAATCCTATTGTTTAAAACTGACACATTGTCTCACATCCCCCTCCCCCCCTAAAAATAGAACGTCAGAAGTTAACGACCCCTATGTCGAAAATAAAACATCGAATTGTTCTAAATAAACATTAAAACTCAGTGAACTTCTAGTTTGAAGTCAACAAAAACGTTAAAGTTTGCATGAATCAACAATACACAAATTTTAATAAAAATTCCAAACAAATCAAATTAAAACCGCAAAAACATCAGAGATTCAAATAATAAACCTTAAATGCGTAAATCTGCCAACCTTTCCTACCTCCCATAAGCAGTTCGTCAAACCTCATTTGATTGATTTGGAAACTCATTTAAATGTTTCTCATTATGTCATTTAATTGTGAACTTTATTCACATTTCTTGCAAATCATCTGTCAAAAAAATAATGATATGTTTATTTTAAATACATTTATGCATAATGAGTAGGGTAAAGATAAGGCTTATATGTCAAATCTTAAAGATTTAATAAATTGAAAGTAAAATATTTGAATTTTAACAAAAAGAATTTCAAATCAATAGAAAAATATCAAAAAAATGTGCTAATTTTTAATGGCAACTCGTCATTTACAAACACAATTGATCGGATCCATCTATGTTTATGGTCACTGAACGTTAAAACTCTACCGTATGTGAATGAATGAAAGATGTTGAATTGCACATCATAAATCATTGGCATTGCATGATGTGGTCAATAACTTTTATAGCGCTAAATGTCTTGCTGATATGTGTCTCTATGGAAGTTTAAATTTTCTTGCTTTATAGCACGCAACATGAAATTTACTGTGATTTAAAACAAGATCCATAAAAGTATCACAATCTTTGTTTATCAATTGTCCAAACTCCAAATATGCTACCATTGACATTGAATGGCAATTAAAGTTGTATTGTAAAAACTCTCTTTAGGGTGCATCTCATGTAATATAGATTGTGTCAAGATGGAGCTTGTAAAGAAGATGAAAGGTGGATCTTTGGAACATCATAAGGGGCTGTTCACTTAGTACGTTTGCTCTTTAGGAGGGAGGAGGGGTCTAGGATTTTGTAACAGGTCAAACTAGGGTTTCTGATTGCGGTTTTCGCAAAACCGCATAACCGCACTTTTTGGCCTAAAAATGCGGTTTTTAAAAAACCGCGGTTTTGGGTGAAAAACCGCGGTTTTAGAACTTTCTATACTAAAAATTTAGAAAACTTACAAGAAATTTTTCTATGAAAGTAAATTTTTTACTTTATTGTTATTTTTTGTTTTTTTTTTTTCAAACCCAAAACTAAGGAAAAATCATATAAGTAAAAAAATATTGACATTTGTACGAACAAAATCGTCTAAAAATTTTTGTACAATTTTTCAATATGAAATAATTGGCAAAGAAGAAATTTTGGTCCACATGATATGGTCTTATGACTTTGATCGGAGATTGTAGTTTACGATTATTTAAACTCTTGTCTGAACAAATCACTGCATTTCCAGAAATGTCCATCTCATTTCAAATAATGAAATTTGGACACTTTTTTAATAGTAAGCGTTGAAGAATTTCAATTGTTTTTGTGTAAACAAATTAAATAAATTTAATTTATAGGACCAATAAGCAGCTCAAGATATTGCAGAACTTCTTCAAATAAAAGAACTACAAAAAATTTAATTTTCCCCAAGTTTTGGGTGCAAAAGTCGTGAGAATATTTGTTTCTAAAAATTTCCATATTTTTTGTACAAATTTCAATATTTAAATGTCTAGACGTTTTCTAGTGCTTTATGTTGCAAAAATAAGTGTTTTTAAGATTGAATAAAATAAAATATGGAAACCAAAGGGGCCGTTCACAAAGTACGTTCGCATTTTAGGGGGGAGGGGGGGTTCGGAAAAGTGTAGCAAATTTCAATATTTTTTACCTTAAATTAGATCAAAAAATTAAAATTAAAATTATTTATGTCAATCGAAATTTTTGGTTAGTTTTTTTTTTAAGACGGAGCTCATCAAAATTTAAAGATTTTTGCATGAAAATTCGAATTTTGATTTTTTTTTTTTTTGAAAAATTTCAAATATTTGTATGAAAACCGCAAAAACCGCGAAAACCGCGGTTTTTAAAATTATTGAAAACCGCAGAACCGCGGTTCTCTAAAAACGCGGTTTTTCAGAAACCCTAGGTCAAACAAAAGAAAATGTTTTGCATACAAAAAGCGTAACGAGGGTGGAGGGGGGTCTAAAAAGTTGTTTTTTGCTTTACGTCCTAAGTGAACGAGGCGGCAGTAAAATATTTTTTTTAAAGTAAGCAAAAAGACGACTTTAACAAGATTGGACCAAACTCAGAAAAGCTAGCAGATTTTAATTTTTAAGTAGACATGTTCAAAACAAGGTACCGCAACTAATCAAAGAACAAAAACTGCTTAATATTCATGAAAATGAAATCCAATCAAGACATCATAATTTTATATAAATATTTTCAACAGCCAAATTAAACAACATCACTGCCATTGAAAAGCTCTAAATATGGCTATATATAATCAGTTCCATTCTAGGATGAAATTGGATCATAAATTCGATATCTTAATTGATCCATTAAAAAATTTTGATAATCATTAACTTGAATCATAAAAAAAATTATGAATTAACATTTTCTCTGAATTACTTACAAAATTTTATCACTTCATCAAAAATTCGCTGACCTGTTTCCCGACTTCTTCAAGGTTTTATCTCACCTTCCAAAAATAAAACTTTTTTTTTTATTTTTTTGTTGACACTTTTTATGATTCTGAAAATTATCGACTAAAGCATTGGCTCCTTTGTTTTTCAGAGATTTTTATGACAATTTTTGCCAATTTTTATTGGAAGTCAAAACGTCCATTAACGACATTATTACGTTTATTTTTATCACTCACTCTTAATTTGCCTTGACATTTCATGTTTATTTCATCATCATACTTTTGTAGTAGTCAATAAAAAATTCTTAAGAAGTCTTAAATTGGCAATCTGCAGATGATTTAATTGCACATGTGCGACCACAATGTCGAGTATGTGATAGGAAGAAACATGAATGAAGCATAAACAAGACATGACAGAGAAAATGCGAATAAAAATGGAAACTTAACGCGTGCAAAAAAAAAGAAATCTGATGCATACTCCAGCTCTCACATGTGCATATAAAATTTATAATAACAATTGTTGTCGTTTCCAGTATTGCAAAATAATATAAAAAAATGGAAAACTTGATAAACATGTGTATCAGCATTTGTTTTAAATGTCTAACGAGAGTCCAGTCTGCCGTTATGGTAAGAAATGTTGGAGGATCGAATTTATCATCAAGGTTACAGATGTCAATGGTGAATGTTGCAAATTTCCATTCATCTTGTATTGTATACGCATGAGGTAATGTTGGGGAAATAAAATATAATAAACATCAAGTTTTGTGATGCATTTTAAAGCCGGAGTTGAGTTGAGAAACTTTTTTCTTATTTCTTTCTTTGTGAGCTTTTTATGCAAGGGATGGTAAATTTTTCATAATGTTAAAAAAATCCTTAAAATATTCTAAAAATGAGAGCTCTAAAATATATGATAAACTTAAAATTTAGAGTACCCACCCAGCGGCGTAGCAAGAAATTTTTTCTAGTGGGGGTCAAAAACTTTTTTGTATGGAAGAATTTACCATAAAAATCCTACCAAAATGAAGAAATTTTTCCTTGAAAGGAGGTCTTGACCCACTTGGACCCACTCCTAGCTACGCCCCTGTACCCACCCATACTCACAATCAACCATACTCATAGTCACTAGTCGCATCATAATTTTCATCTCAATTTAAAGAAATCAATGATTTTATTTTTATTATTATGTTAAATATCCCATAACATTTTACTATTATTATTGGCATGGAGATGCCTCAGTACACTTTATGGAAAATGAGACTATAAAAAAGCACACAGAAAGTGAAACTATCCATTTTCGCATAGAAACAAGGAAGTGGAGATAATTCGATATAATTGTTCAATTGAATCGTCTTACGAGGCAAAAAATTTTTTCGCAGTTTAAATGAATTACTGGCAAAACTTGGTGAAGCTCTATTATTACAAATACGATCCATATACGATTTATTTATCATATTCAGGGGGTCCTCGATTTGAATAGTTGTTTTGTTCCCAAATTTTTCTATTCAAATCAAAACTTATGAAAAATGACCGTTAAAAATGAAAATTTGAATTTTTGTATGGGAAATTCGTTTCGATTTTAATAAATTCGATTTGAATAGAAAAATTTGGGAACAAAATTGAGGACCCTCTGGACTGCATTATACTTTTTTTCTTGTGATGATTGGCAACAGCAAGAAGAAGCTTTTTATTTACGGCTAAATAAATGTTTTGTCTTTACTTGCTTGGGCATTTTTAAATGCATTAAGTTTAATTATGGTCGATAATGGAAATTGCTGTAAACAACTACTTATGCTGGATTTTAAACATTAATTTTTTTGAATCAACTCAAATTGCGTTCTTAAATTGTCTTTCAATTTATAGCCATTTTTAAAAAGTTATTAAAGAATATTGATTTGGTCAGTGTCTGTGAAGTTGGCTGGAATGGGTTCTCCAAATTAGCTGAAACTTTGCCAGAATTACGTCCATATTACGTCCAATTTCGTCCCATAATTAAATATTTTCGTACCCTCAACTGGAACTGGATATAGCGTATTCAAAATTTGGGTATCTTTCCGGCCAACTTCACTATTTGTATCTGGAAAGTTTTGAGGAACTAAGTTTTATAAACAAGTTATATATCAAAATTGATCTAATAATTACGTTCAATTTCGTCCCGTAAAAATTTTTGGAAACGGAAGTGACCATCAAAAGTTATGTGCTGTAGAAGTTTGGTACCGGACCAAAATTTTTTTCTTCAAAAAATAAAATTAATTTAGCATGTGATATATCAAATCACATCTATTTTTCCTCAGTACTTCAAATCTCTGCAAATTATTTATCTTAAGATGGACATTTTGAATTTACGGAACTTCCATTTTTGGAACCGTACCTCAATATCAAAGAAATTTTTTTAGATCAAATTTTTATATCTAAACATTTTTATAAAAACTAAAACTCTGAAATCATATTTAAGTTTTATCATTTAAAATTATTTTTTTAAATAAATGCAATACTTTAAAATCTTCAAATCTAATTTTTTGTTTTTAAAAATTTAAAATAAGAATTTTGAATTTGTATTTTTTACCTGAATATTTAAAAATCTTAAAAATGAGAAACTTTTTTATAAATTGAGGTAGAAAAATAAATTTCAAAAATTTTTTAATGTTAGAAAATAACGCTTGTTGATTCAGAAAGTAAGGTGCTTTTTATAAAAATTATTAAAAAAGAATATAAATGATAAAACTTAAATATGATTTCAGAGTTTTAGTTTTTATAAAAATGTTTAGATATAAAAATTTGATCTAAAAAAATCTCATTGATATTGAGGTACGGTTCAAAAAATCGAAGTTCCGTAACTCCAAAATGTCCATCTTAAGATAAATAATTTGCAGAGATTTGAATTACTGAGGAAAAATAGATGTGATTTGATATATCACATGCTAAATTAATTTTATTTTTTGAAGAAAAAAATTTTGGTCCGGTACCAAACTTCTACAGCACATAACTTTTGATGGTCACTTTCGTTTCCAAAAATTTTTACGGGTCGAAATTGAACGTAATTATTAGATCAATTTTGATATATAACTTGTTTATAAAACTTAGTTCCTCAAAATTTTCCAGATACAAATAGTGAAGTTGGCCGGAAAGATACCCAAATTTTGAATACGCTATATCCAGTTCCAGTTGAGGGTACGAAATTATTTAATTATGGGACGAAAATGGACGTAATATGGACGTAATTCTGGCAAAGTTTTAGCTCATTTGGAGAACCCATTCCAGCCAACTTCACAGACACATTTGGTCATTATGGAAGATGTAAAATTAAATGCGATTTCATTAAGTGACTTTGATTCCCAATAAATATTCATAATTCTTGATTGATTTTTATTGCTTCAGAGAATATTATTAAAAAGCTGCAAATTGCATGTGATGGGAGTTTATTTCAATATTTGAGTTTGGATAGCTTGTTTTGAAGTCAAGCGATAAAATTATTTATTACTTTTGCATGTCAATATATGGATTTATTATGATTTATAATAGCATTGACTGGTGTATTAATACGTCATAATTTTTTATATTTTGAAAAAAAATCTGAAATTACACAACAAAAAGGGCCGTTCACAAATGACGTCCAAAATTAACCAATATAAAATTCCAAGAAATTCTATTGTTCTCGACACCCTCCCCCTTAGTGGACGTCATTTGTGAACGACCCCAAAGAAAATTTTGTTAAAAAAAGAAAACCACATAAAATTTACTTTCTTTATTCATTTTTATTTTTATCCTTATTCATTTTTGATCCATTTTTTTACAATCAACTTTTCATTCTAAATCTTCATTTTTAGAATGAAATAAAATTTACAACACAAATTAAAAAATTCCTGTATACACAAGCATAATTCATTAATCACAAAAGAAAAATTCGATCGTAGTACAATAATTCTTCTACTATGCTAATATTGTGATTTTTTTTTCTAATTAAGGAATATAAGGGAAATATGATATTACAGGCAGTATGAAATTGCAATGTAGTTTTCATTTAAAAATAAGTACATATACAAATATTACAAATAAAGTGGCTATTTACAAGATAATATGAAATAGTAAGAAATAAAATTGGAATATGAATATCCAAAAATAGGATTAGGGTGGTAAAATAAAAATATTCGCAACTTAAAATCGTAAATCAAGTCAATCTCAAGAAATATTTTTTTTTTTTTTCATATAAATTTGAGTCAAAAAAGTTTATCTTGTAAATTTGCAATAAAAAAAATTTAATTTTATATCTGTGTCAATAAAATATGCATTGCGTCATGCTGTGCTTAAATTAAAATTCACGATGCTCTATGGACACTTTATCAACACAAGAATTAATTTTTAATAAATTTCTAGAAAGAAAATTTGTGCACGTCTTGGTTGATATGGCATTTAAATTAATTTTAAATTTAATTTTTTTCATCTTTTCTTAGCATTTTCTTTTCTTTTTAACATTTTTTTTCTAAATGCTAATTGATCTCAAGCAATCATTAAGTCTTTAGGGTTCCACTGCAAGCCATTAAAGGCTGTGAATAGCTTGAGAGAATTTCTTTTTGTTACAATTTATTACACAAAAAAAAAAGGATTTAAGTAAATATTTACAAATTGGAAATTTTTAATGCAAATTGCAATTAAAAAGGATTTTAATAAAATTATTGAAAGGATGTGACTTTATATTGAGATTCATGGAAATTTTAGAATTTTTTTAAGATAAATTTTATGAAAATTTTAGAAATTTATGAAAATTTTAGAATTTTTTAAAAATTTTAGAATTTTTTGTAAATTTTAGAATTTGTTGAAAATTTTAGAATTTTTTGAAAATTTTAGAATTTTTCAAAATTTTAGAATTTTTTGAAAATTTTAGAATTTTTTGAAAATTTTATAATTTTTTGAAAATTTTATAATTTTATAAAAACGAATTTTTTGAAAATTTTAAAAATAGAATATTTTGACTTTAAAGATTCAAAATTTATTAATTCAGGCTGATAATTTAAAACTTAAATGTTCGTTTAAAAAATTCTCAAAATTTCCACATCCTTCAATATCAATCTCAACCTTTAAATAAAAAAAATCATAAATTTTAATTTTTCCTCAGCACATGTCATGTTTGTGATTTCTCATCATTTAAATCTTAAAAAATTATGAATTCTTTAACACAAATGTTTATGCATCATTTTTACATTATACAAATAATTTTTTTTTTAAATTAGACATTAACAGCCTTAATATTCTAACTATTCATTCACGATTTCAGTTTCATTCATTCATTTATACTACATTCACAATTCATTTTGCATATTTTTATTATAATAATAATTTTTATTTTAAGTATTTTTGTCAGGGACTTAATGATTATTGTAGGTAGTTAAGTGATGGGCAGTTGCTGCATATTTATTGATAATTACTTTTAAAGACCAGAATTTTAAGTAGAATAGGAGCTTTTTTCTGGATCTTTCAAGTGCAAATTCATTGCAACTTTCAAGTCATCTATTCATGTGACTCAATTTTTAAATGACTTCAATCCTTAAATTTCCCAAAATAATCACTCAATCCCTAATACAATTTAGATTCTATCAGAAATTCTAAAATGATATTTTCTATCAATCAAGTAAGAAATTTTTAAAGAATTTTTCCAAAGAAATATTTCAAAAATTTTACAGATATAGACAAAATAGAAATGAGAAGTAAGACTCCTCGATGCTTTTGCAGACAATTTTAAACTTCAAGTTTAAAAATCTTAAAAGCATTCAAAGACTTTTGTCGTAAATTTTGAAAATAGATTTTTTTTGTTCCTCACCAGGGTTGCAATCTGTGTCTTGTCTGTGAAAAGGCAAAATCTGTGCACAGGTAAAATCTGTGCACAGATAGATTTTTTTGCCTGTGCACAGACAATATCTGTGCACAGGTTTTGTCTGTGCACAGGCAAAATCTGTGCACAGATAGTTTTTTTTTGCCTGTGCACAGACAATATCTGTGCACAGGTTTTGTCTGTGCACAGGCAAAATCTGTGCACAGATAGTTTTTTTTGCCTGTGCACAGAAAATATCTGTGCACAGGTTTTGGCTGTGCACAGGCAAAATCTGTGCACAGATAATTTTTTTTTGCCTGTGCACAGACAATATCTGTGCATATTAGCTATGTTATGATCATACCATGATTTAATCCAGGGTTGGAAACCTAAAGGTTTAGAGATCAAAAAAATGACATTTTTGATACACATTTTCAACATGATTTTAGCCGATTTTAGAATCTTAAAAATATTCTGACTAACATTTTATGTTAAAAAAACATCAATCTAAGTTTCTATGGAGCGATTTTTTGAACATCATTCGTTGTTTTATTTTTATTGATTTACCAACCCTGATCTGACAATGCTTAAAAAATTTTAATTTTGAAACGGCTCTAACTTTTTAATAAATTAACCATTTTTGATGATTTAAAAGGTTTTAAACACACATAATTCTGATTAGTTTATGGAATCACTATTTGAGTGATAGTTAACATAAATTTAAAATTTAAAATGACCGTTAAAAAATTGAACTTTATTAGTAGTAAACTCATGTAAATAATGATTCTATAAACTAATCAGAATTATGTGTTCAAAACCTTTTAAATCATCAAAAATGGTTAATTTGTTAAAAAGTTAGAGCCGTTTCAAAATTAAAATTTTTTAAGCATTGTCAGGGCAGGGTTGGTAAATCAATAAAAAGAAAACAACGAATGATGTTCAAAAAATCGCTCCATAGAAACTTAAATTGATTTTTTCTTAACATAAAATGTTAGTCAGAATATTTTTAAGATTCTAAAATCGGCTAAAATCATGTTGAAAAAAGTGTATCAAAAATGTCATTTTTTTGATCTCTAAACCTTTAGGTTTCCAACCCTGGATTAAATCATGGTATGATCATAACATAGCTAATATGCACAGATATTGTCTGTGCACAGGTAAAAAAAAATTATCTGTGCACAGATTTTGCCTGTGCACAGCCAAAACCTGTGCACAGATATTTTCTGTGCACAGGCAAAAAAAACTATCTGTGCACAGATTTTGCCTGTGCACAGACAAAACCTGTGCACAGATATTGTCTGTGCACAGGCAAAAAAAACTATCTGTGCACAGATTTTGCCTGTGCACAGACAAAACCTGTGCACAGATATTGTCTGTGCACAGGCAAAAAAAATCTATCTGTGCACAGATTTTACCTGTGCACAGGCAAAATCTGTGATAGATCTGTTGTCTGTGTCTGTCACAGGTACCTGTGTTCGCAACTCTGTTCCTCACTGAATTTTTCTTATTTCGAAATTTTAATCGTTTTTAAAAAAAATTGGCAATTAAGTTCCTTAGACACTCAAGTTCCTCCTTGTTTACTCAATTTTTTTCGATCTTTTTGTTAAAAAGCTATCATTCCAAAAAAAAACATTTACAATTCCTAAAAATATCATCCAAACTTGTTGTCAAATATTTTCTTAATAAATTATCACAATCGCGCCAAAATATGAAGTTCAATTTACAATGTTTGAGGTAAATCCCAGTCAAATCTATTAAAAGATTAACCTCAAAAAATATATTCGCAAAAAATTATTAATTTCATTGAAATTCAGTGAAGATAATTCTTGTTAATCTTGATTAATCACATCAAATATAAAGTAAAATAGAAAGAAAGTTACGAATAGATATGATAAAGGTAACTTAATTCGTTAAGACATATTGAAGGATTTGTTTACTATTACATAAACCATATTATTGAAAAAAAAAATCAGACATAAAATGATAATAATATTTAAAAAAATATACAATTAAAAATAGAGAAGCATTAATCATATTCAGCTCAATGAACTATCAAATTAATAAATACATTTGTTGATGACGGTAATGGTGATGATGATGTGTGGTCTAATTGTCCTACATAATCAATTTAAGTACTCTCCACAACTTCAAGATCATTGTCAATTCTCGATGATCGGATACCTGTTTTACCAGTCCATGGATATATCTCTGGACATGGTTGACACGTTCTCATGTATCGTACGCCAGACTTATGCCAGAGATTGCATACTTTTGGATTATTGCAACGCTTTGGACGATCCTGTTTTTTTTTTTAACGTTCATGAACAGACAAGATGAATGATAATGAGATGTTGAAAAAGTAATTTAATTTTCTGTTTAGCGCTCTTTTTAGATGTGAATGGAATTTTTTTATGGCAGTTTGTCATTTAAATTTTTGAATTTTTAAAGTTCGTTAAAATTTCATACTTAAGGAAATTCAAAATTTTAACTTGAATTTTTTTCAAAATTTTTTTAAAGTTTTGAATTTTCAAAGTTCGTTAAAATTTCAGACTTAAGAAATTTCAAAATTTCAACTAAAAACTTCAAACCTCAAACCCAAAAAATGCGCCATTCAGACATCCACAAGCCACAAATGAAATCAATCATTAATAATTGATCCATTACTCACCTGATAATTGCATTGGAATGGTTGGAAAGATTGCATTCTCGAAAGTGGCGTTGGATCACGAACCCATTGAAGTGCTTGCCAATTTGTAACAATGTAAACGTCCTTCATGCTATTGATTGCGTCAAGAAATTGAATGAAACCTTCTTTATGATGTGGTTGTGTGAACCATGCTGCATGATAGAACAAACCAAATGGAGCACGATTTGTTGTATAATGACGTTCAAAGTTCTTCATAATCATTTTATAAACTCCCTCAGAATCAGCTGGATTTGAACATGCGTCACCCATAGAACAACGTCCACCGTTAAGATCTTGCCACATAACCATAGGAACTTCCCAAACACCAGGATAACTTTTTGTTGGACATGGTGGAATCATACAATCATGGAAGACTTTATAGTCAAGTGTATATGGCCAACTTGGTGGACGATTCTCATAAACAGGCATGGATGAATCATAAGTGAAGTTAAAGTCGTACAACATTTTAAACATTTTATTGCCACCAATTGACAAGAATGGAGCTCTCATACCACGGATGTCCTCTTGTTTTACACCTCCATATGCTGATAAGATTTCACGTTGACCGGCAATTTCACGTGCCCACTTCTTCAATGAGAACTGTTCACCGAAGCTATGTCTATATTTTACAACATTTAATGTTGTATGTTATTTTTATTGATTAATGAAGTAGAGAAAAACAAATAAATTAATAAAATTATATCAAATTATATGGGAGGGAATGGCAATTTAAGTTTAATGGTTAGTCCAAGGTTTGCTCATTTAATTTAATGGATATAATTTCATAATCTAATTTAATAGAAAAAATAGTAGCTTTGTGACTTTTAATAGAAATTTAAATTGATTTAAAAGACCCCCCTTCAAGCTAGGGATGCTGGGTTGGTTTCATATCAATATGGACCATTAAAGCTATAATCTTGTCAAAAGAGCTACATCATGGGAATTCTCAACAATTAAAATTTCCTTTTTAAATTTCCCAGAACTTATAAGGGATCGTTACACTAATATTAATGAACTTAATGGTCAGATTTTCGAACCAAAAAAACGTTTAACAAGTAGAATTCTTAGAAATTTTATTGTTTTCTACCTCAACCCTGCATCCCCCACTTGGAATTCTCAATTTCTCAGAACTTATAAGGCAATGTACTATTTTTTAATTTAACTGAAAAAGCTATTATCAATGTCAATTAATTAAAAATTTAATTTAATTTTTCTGTTCAACGACAATTTTAATGACACAATTTTAACAGTAAATAAGGTACTGACCATAACTGACTATTTCCAATGAAATATCAGTACTTTGCATAATTAAACAAGACATAATTTTTTCGCCTCTTTGTAAGATCTCCCGTGATGCAAGACATTTTAATTTATTAAATCCGACTACCGTCACTTCATTTCGAAAAACTTCGAAATTAATTTCGAAAACTTCGAAATTAGATGTAAACAAAAATTAAATGTAAACAAACAAAAAATTTCTAATCGAAATATTTTTGAATTTTTCATTTCTGGATCTTTTTTTATTAAATAAATTATATTCTTTAGTAATTTTTCTACCATTTAATTAGAAAAGCTTTTAAGGAAAAGCTTCAATCGATAAATTATTTTGAAAATTATAATTAGTGAAAAAATTCACTAACACATTCACACTTTTTGTTTTCAAAAATTTGACAGTTTTTAACTGACAAATTTCGAAGTGTCGGTAGTCGGTATTAAATCATTTTTTCTTGCTCTCTATCCATGTCTCAAGAAAATGAATAAACCTTGTTATACCTTTTACTTATACAATTTGCTTCATGCATATTAATATGTAAGTATAATTTGTGGAATAATAAGGTTAAAAAAATTAAATTGTAACTACTAAGTTGTGATGAATATGTTGTGTGGGATGTAAAAATTAACAAATTATGACATAATGAGTGCAAAATGTGTTTTGTGTGCTGTGAATGACTTTATCAAACCTGATTAACGTCTATAACCGAGCAGTATGTTCCTAGAGTATTTTTAAAGTTTTATTGACATTTTGTCAATTTTATAGAAATGTTCACTAGTGTACTACTCGGTATAAAAGCTTAATTGTGTATAATTGTGTGTGCAAAAACTACTTTTTTTAAAATAAAATTCTGTGTGCAGCTGTTTTTGTGTCATCGTGCAGAACAAGTTGATATTCTCAATTTTTTTTTTACTTACGAGACTGTATGTGATGCCATTTCATGACCATCAGAATATAAATTTTGAACTTGACTATAGTCAGTCCATTCATGTGACACATAAAATGTTGCAGAGATTGGACAACCGTTTGGATTAACACGTCCACGTTCGAAAAGATCAGAGTAGAGTTGCTTATTCAAGTCATTTACGGAATCATCGAAGGTTAATAATACGATTTGTGGCACTTGTTCCACTGGCATATCTCCTATAAATTATATTTTCGTTTGCCATTATTACGTCACATTTTGGCGAGTTATTGCACACATTTTTAGATATTTTTTTAAATTCAATATAATCGAAAATGAATCGATTGTTTTACAACAGGTTTATTGATGAGTAGGAAGCGAAAATATGATGATGGTGATGATGATTTTTATTGATTGATTTATTTTATAGTAAAAACATATGCAATGGATTTATGGAGGAAGTGAGAAGGAAAGATAGAAAGAAAAGAACAAAAAATAAAATCAATAAATTAGCAAATGAGGAACTTAATTAAAATGAGCTGAAATATTTTTAAAATATTTTTAAAATTCACGAGGAATGTTGATGAACATGCTGATGGATGGTAAAAGCGCTGAAATAATTATTTTGGTTAAGGATGAGAGAATGTAGAGAGATTTGAGGCATTTGTGGAAATTTTAAGTTTTTTCAGCAGGATAAATAAATTTAAACCCCTAACTTAATGTCCACATAACCTCAAAATCATTTCTGAATTGAAAGAATTTCACAACCAATAAAAAAAATAAGTTAAAAAAATTCAAGCCACAAGCAATAAAAATTTTGTATTCTCATCTCAAACTTACGAAATTGTATGCGAAGCAATTTCATGTCCATCAGCATAAAGATCTTGAACAAGACCATAATCGGTCCATTCATGTGAAATAAAGAATGTTGCTCTAATTTCACATCCATTTGGATTCTTACGTGATGAATCAAATAACATTTCAAATACTTTATTGTGTACATCATTTACGGAATCTTCAAATGTGATGAGAACTAATTGTGGTGTTTCGTCCAACGGTAACTTACCTTTACATGATTAATTTTCATTTTATAATTTTTTTTTTGTAATTAAAACATCTTATAATAAATCAAATAATAAAGAAGCTTGAGCATTACCTGGAATATCTTTACCACCGCAATAGCAATCTGGAAGTAAGCAAACATCTTTACGGCATTTGGCAGCTGTCTTATCTGGCACTGGTTGTGGATAAAGTGGCTCAGGGCGTGTTGGTGGATGACGATAAATATCAACAAATTGTTGTGCATCTTTAACTACAGTTTGTGCTGGCTTCAATGTTGGTCGTGTACGTCTATTGAAATAAAATAATAATTTTGTGTGTGTGGTTTTTTGTGTCGGATATAAAGGATGTATAGCATGTAGCGTGTTAATATGTGCAAAGAAAAAGATAAATTATTTATAGATTTCCAGCATAGAATTTTTTTAATTAAAAATAAATAAATAAACATACGTAGGAGAAGTACCACGTCCAGAATTTTGAGAAACTGTTGATTGAGTGTCTCCAGCATATGCGGAACTGCCTCTACTTGGATTTCTGTTTGATGGTCTTTAAGTACAAATTTTTTTTATATTTGCAAAAAAGTTTTGTATGTTTTTTGGTTAATAATATTTTTTGGTTTTGTGAAATTGCAGAAAATATTTTTTTTAATATTGGAAAAAAGAAGAAGAAAGAAAGAGAAAGAATGAATATAAAAATGAATTAGAAATGATATGTTCATATTTACAATTTTTGTATATATTACAAAAGTACTTATAGATACAAATTTTGATTGATTTAGTAAAATGCTATTAAATGAATGGTAAATATGGTTAAGTTATGCAGTTCCTTTATCTTCTTTTCTTATAAGTAGTTGTTAGGTGATTAACGGAAGGAACTAGTGAAATTGATGGAGATTGACACATATTATGTTTAATTTTTGTGATATAATTTAGTTTTGCAATGAAAATGTTGAGTTAAATGATTTCCTGACTAGAAATTTTACTTAATAATATTATGCAATATAGGATTTGAACTTGATGGGCTAGCTTAATAAAATTACTTGACCGAAAATTCATTCAAAAAGAAATTGTAAATTGGTCGTTCACTAGCACGTTCAGGGAGGGAGGAGGTAATTTAGATTTAAACCAATGCGTGCAAAGAGGTCCTCATTTTTCGAAATTCTAAATTAATGATTCTTATTTTCTCCGTTAAAAAATTCGAAATTGAAAATTAAGCATAAAACTTAAGTTTTAATGCAAAAAACTAGTTGATATTTGACTTATAGGCAAATAAATTATAATATTGAAAATTAATGTAGTCAAAAAGTTGGAAATAAAAACAATTGAAAAATTGGCGACAATTTCGCAAATTTGTTTTTTTTTTAACTTGAACATAACCTCTCTGAATGCAAACATTGTGATTTGAACAATGGAAATTCCAAGAATTCATTTGTTAAAGCATAGCGTACTAATAATCTAAATAATATTTTAAAAAGCATTTCGTAGCCTATCAAAAAAAGCAGAAACTATTACCATAAGCTTCAACTAATGCAAAGCTTTTTATGGTCTTAACACCTCACTCTAATAAAATATTTAGTTCACAAAAAAAAATATGCGTAATATCCTAAACATTTTCTTCCGTACAATATTTTTTCATAACAATTTTTTATGTAATAATGTGCAAAATTTCTCAAAAAAATAATTCAGTGCGTGTGTTTTTATAGATTAAAAATATTCTTACATAACTTTATGTTTTGCCATAAGTTACCTCGTAATGATTATTATTATTTTCTTTTTAAATTCGATTTTATGTTTCAATAATTTTCTTACAAAATCAATTTCATGATTAATGAAAAATCGAAAAGAAACCAAACAAACTATTAAAACATGTACAAAACTATTAATTTCATTTTGTTCTTCTTGTTGTGATTATCTCATTACACAACAGCAACAAGCACAAACTGACTTCAAGATTTCATCTTAATTGATTTATTAATTGTTTGTTTGTACATTTTCTTGGCAAATCTCAAATGAATCTTATATGTAAATAACACATAAATTAAAACATATGTGGAATGAGAACCTTAAAGAGTTAGACATGTAGCAACTAAGCTGCCTTCGTAACACTTCATTACCATACATTTCAATGCATTCCAATCAATCAAAATCAAATATTTTAATAAAACTTAATTAATAAGTTAGTAATTAATATAAAAAAAATTCTTTTCATAGTATTATTATTTTTTTTTATAGCATAGATTTAGTAACATGATGGGCATAAGTCAAGTCCTGGAGAAGTTTGACAGAGACTTTTCAATACAAATTAAAGCATTTTGTTATTCACAAATGAGAATAAATTAATTATAAATAAATATATTGTAGAATAGAAATAGCAAAAATAGAATTGCGGTTTAGAAATTCTTTTGGCGGGGTTTGATGTAAAGTTTGTCATAGGAAATTGAAATGGATAAAAAGGATGATTTGGGGTTTGTGATTGGAAATTAAAGTTGAAATTAAAATTATTAAAGAAATTATGCAAAATTAAGTGCAAGTTTGACAAGTTCTTTGATTTTGCAATTTTAAAATGTTAAATTTAAAAATTTAAAAAATAATTCAAAATTTTTTGAAATTGCTAAAGTTCAAAATTTGATTAAAATTCAGAATTTGATCAAAAAGGTTTCAAATATCGATCAAAAGTTTAATTTAAATAGGTAAATATGAAAATTTTCAAATTTTTTGTTCATAAAAATTTTTCAAATTTTTGATTCTTAAAAAACTTTTAAATTTTTGATTCATACAAAAATCAAATTTTTGGTTCATAAAAATTTAATTAAAAAAATAAAAGTCAAATTTCAAAGTCATTGAAACAATCTTAAAAAAAAAACTAATTCGTCAAGCAAAACCAAAGAACTCAATTCCTCCTTTGCTCAATAATGTTAAATGAAATTAATGAGAAATTAAACAGTAAAGTTGTGTTCCAGCCGCGCTTTACTAAAGCATTTATTTTTCATTTATTTGAGTGTAATTTATTTGAAACTATGGGTGCGTCAATTATAAGCTCAATTTGTATGTTTATTGCTGCCTGGCAGGGTGGAATTTATTTTTTAATTCTTTTTATTTTTTTCTTTCGATAATGATTAGTGCAAAATGTTTTAAGAAATAAATTGAAAGTGATTTGTGCAAACTGTTCATAGTGCAAGTCATTTATAGTTTTTTTTTTTTGCTTATTTTCTTATCAGTGTGTATCTCTAGTAGACAGGCATAAGGAGGAGAAAATAATAATACAAAAAAAAACTTATATGTACATGTGTCATAACAAAAAAAAAAAACTAAATTAGAAAAAAATGAAATTAAAACTGAAAAGAAATTTTGTCGATGTCGTCGTTGAGTTAAAGCACAAAACTCAATTTTTTTTTATTACTAAATTACTAAGTGTGTGTGTGTAAATGATTTTTTTTTTGGCAGTACCTCGAGGGAATTTCGTTGCACTTTGCATTGGAGGAAACATCATTACATTTTATACTGGCACTATTTGAATTTCTGCGTGGCAGTCCAGCACTTATTGATGATTTAATTGCATTGTTAACACGCGTAGCGCGCGGCGGGATCAAACTTTTAGGATTAGTTGTCGTTGATGTACTCAGTACGTTTTCAGTCGTACGTAATATTGTCGTTGGCTCTGTCACAGTCGTGGAAGTAATTTCTGGTAATTTTGTCGTAGTCGTGGTTCTGACAGTACTTGTCGTTGTCAATGTCTCAGATAATGTACTACTGTAGGATGTATTGTAAAAATATCTCGATGGAGATGGACTTGCTGTGCTTGACAATGTTGAACTTTCAACATTCACAGCAGCAATGAATTCATCATGATCATCAATAATATCAATAAATGGACGTTCTTCATTCTCTTCCTCATCATATGAATCATCACTATATAAATTTACATTAATTTTCTCATCTTTCTCCTCCGGCACATTCATTTCAGGCATCTCAACTGTTGCTCTGAATTTTTTCGTTGTTGTATCATGCAATTCAGTGAAATTTCTTAAATTACTATTATTATTATTTAAATTACTTAATCGATTAGTGTAATAGAATGGCTTTTCAGTAACTTCAACAACTGACGCAACATTCTCATTCGTTAAATCATTATAACTGCTTCCTTTTGAAGTTGATCCAAAAATATCAGCAGAATGAGATAATTTACTTATAAATTCATTTAGTTTTGTCAATATTGGTCTTATATCACTCGAATCGCGTGGCTGTGATGGAATAAATTTATCAAAAACAATTTTCCTCGATGGATTATAAGTCGTGACATCAACACGCTCTGTTGATGAACTATATGGCGTATCAATAGGTGGTGTGAGAGCTGATTTTAATCGAATTACTTTACGTCTCACTGCCACTGGCTGTTCACTTGAAATTATTGGCAATGTTGATTCAGTAGTTCGAGTATTAAATCTAAATCGTGGCGAGTAAGTTGTTGCTTCATCATCAAGTGAATTTGATGAGGATGAAGTGAATGAAAGGTATGGACGATATTTGCCACGTTTACGTTCAGAAGTGGAAATTTCTTTAACAGTACTTAAAATTAATGGCGATGCAGTTGGGGAATTTGAGACCAATTTCGTTGTACTTGATTCTGGGAATAAATATGTTGAAGGAACTGTCGTTGTTGATGTGTTATTATTGTTAATAATTTCAGGATTATTAATAGTTTTCGGTGATGCAGTTATAAGGAAGTAACTACGATATGTTGATACTGGCGTACTTTGTGTGGTCGACGTTGTTGTCGATTCTTTGTTAATATTGTTATTATTGATATAATTAGTACGCGGTGTGGTTGTACGAATTGCATTAGTCAGCCTTTGTGTTTCCAAACTTATGTAAGGTGATACAATTGGCTTCGAAAGTGTCTGTGACTCTAATGTTTTATTAAGAATTTCTTTAAAGACAAGACCGCGAGATGTGAAACTTTGTGCGATTGATCGTGGTGTTGAAGTTGGCAATAATGTACTTGATTCTGTTGAGGATGGTGCCTCAATTGTGGTCGTTCGTGGTGGAAATCTAGTTGGAATTGTACTAGATGTCAAAAAGTCATTAACATAAGGACGACGTCTTGAATGAACAATAAAACTTTCTGGATCTTCTTGAACGTCTTCATTTAAAATTTCAAAGAGTTTTTCTGTCGTAGTCGTTGTTGATGGTTCTGTACTTGTTTCTGTGGTAAATCTAAATGATTTTAAGGGTGCATAAGTCGATGGTTCTGAAGTCGTTTCTGTGGTAAATCTAAATGATTTTAGGGGTGCATAAGTCGATGGTTCTGAAGTCGTTTCTGTAGTAAATCTAAAAGATTTTAAGGGTGCATAAGTCGATGGTTCTGAAGTCGTTTCTGTGGTAAATCTGTATGATTTTGGAGGTGAGTATGTCGTTGGTTCAATTGGTTTTAAATAAAGACTTTGCTTCACTTCTGGCTGTCTTGATTTTATCAATGGAATCTCTTCAACTGTTCCTTTACTATAATCTTTATCTTTCGTAACTTTTTTCTTCTCAAATCCGTCCAATGACGATGATAATGTCAATCTTATTGGTTTATTATTATTCTGTGTCAATTGTTCACGAGATATTAAAACTGTCGTTTTTGGTGCCTGATTAATCACTGAATTTTGCACAATATTTCTTGGTGACGTCGTTGTTGTCGTCGTGCTTTCAATCGATTTTGGTGAATTTTGCGTATTTACAAAAGCATTAAAATAATCAAACTTGTTAGAACTGCGATCACTATGACTATAGCTATTAATATTATCAATAAATATGGATTTTTGCGTTGTAGTTGTACTTGGTGCCTTAAAGCTAGAAGGTTGATTTTCAGAAATAATAAAAGATAAAATTCTTTGACGTTGCTCTTCAAAGTCACGAGTAGATGTGGGAATTTTTACAGTACTCGTTGACTTTTCAGTGCTTGTCGTCGTACTTGACGGTGTTGTGCTAACAACTGTCGATTGTCTTAAACTTGCCAACATTAAATTTTCCGTTGTCGGATTAGAATTCATAAAAAAAGACTTTAATGTGCTCTGATCGTATCGAAGTTCTGACAAATTTGGCAATTTATAGTTTAAATCTACAGAATCAACATTTAAATTTGCAAAACTTTTTATTGGCGATGATGATTGAGAAAGAGAATTTGAAGATGATTTAGATGGAGATGATGATGATGATGATGATGAATGATGATTTTTAATGTTATTATTTACTAATGGTTTAATGCTAGATGATGGAATGGATATCTCATCAACATTATCATAATAATCAAATGGACCATCCTGTTCTGAATAATAATAATGGTCGGGTAAAAGTTCCTGATTATTATTATTATTATTATTACTGTTACTATTACTATTACTGTTAAACTTATCATTATTGTTATTATTATTATTGTTACTATTACTATTACTAATTAATTGTATGTTAACAACTTGCACAGAGGGAGGAGTAATTGGGGGTTGTACAGTTGTTGTAGATTTTGTGGTACTAGTACTACTTAGAAAAGTGCTTGTACTGGTCTTAGTCAAAGTCGTCGAGGATAATGTATCAGTGTAATTTTTTATGGATGGTATGAAAGAAGGTGGAGGTGGAGGGGATTGGATTGGGACATTTAAAGGAAATTGAACTTTCTGGAGTGGATTAAGGGAACCCGCGCGAGCAGAAAGTGTTATTTTTAAACGATTATTAGCTGTCTTGTTGGTACCATCTGACAGCGATGATCTGTTGGAAAACACATACAATAATAAATAGAATAGAATACATAAAGTTAGCAAATAGAAAAGGGAAAAACAAAAAACAAAAAAACACCGAAAGGCTGGGATGCACTTTTGAGATGCTATGTCCAAAATTGCCACAATTTGAATTTCCTACTCAATTCAAAAATGCACCCAACGACAAATTCTAGCAAAAATCACACAAAACATATCATTCACTAAAAATTAATCAACTTTTTACCTACTTTACGACTTCAAATCATTTTTTTTAGGGGAGACAGTGTGTTCATCTACAGCAATATGTGTATATGAATATTTATTTTTTGTTTGTTTTATTGTTTAGTTTCAAGCAGATATTTTGGTTAATCAACAACAACAAAAAAAGTTTAATGTGCATTAAATTGAAAATTTTCAGCATCATTTGTTTTAATATCAAGCAATAGCAATCAGCAATAGCAAAAAATTATGAGTTAATAGAAAATGTCAGTTTTTTTCTACGAATGGCATATGAAGCAAAATAATTATAATGTTCTAGCGATACTACAAAATCCCCAGTCAGGTCACTGGAGGTTAGCGAGTAGAATAAAATTTATAGAAAAATACCTTGTCGAATAATATTGAGGAGGCTCCTGAGTAGTCGTGGTTCTTTGAGTTGTAGTGCTTGTAGAATAGGTAGTAGTTGGGAAAGTTTGAGGGAATTTAGTCGATGATCGAGTTGTGGAGAAGGTTGAGGAGAAACGTTGGGTTACAGGTACAGTTGGTTTATAGGAAAATGGTTCGGGCGTCGAAAGTTTCACAATGGCAGGTACAGATGAATACTTTTGACCATTGGAAAAGGACGATGGTGACTGTACTTTTGGTAATTTACGTTCAAATGTAGGACTCAACTCGTTTCTGTCTCCCCTTTTATTATTTAATATATTTATATTTTTTTTTTTAATTTTTATTTCACACAAATTTGACCAAATTTGTTAAAAGCAATTAGTTTGTTGGATAGAAAGGAGAAGAAATAGAAGAAAAACATTAACGAATTAAAAAAAATTAGAGTTCATATCACACATGGTAGAATAGTAATAGGGGTAATTAGTTAACACACATAAAAAAACTTATGATAATGCTGGAGATCAAAAATAAAATTAAAGTTAATAATTTTCACTCTCTTATAAAAAAAAACAACACAAAAAGTATGATATTAATGGTCAAACTCATTAATGCCAATAAGTAAAATGGTTAATTTTTTTAAATAGAAATCTCAAATTACTTATTGTATGAAAAAAAAAAGTAAAACATGGATTATGTTATGCATAAATATGTATAAACACAATGAGTTGTATGTAAACAAAAATATAATAATAAATGGATATTTAGACATGCTGAGAGATAGAAGGAAAGACAATGGCATTTAAAGCGAACCATACAAGGAAATTGACTTACCTGAAATTTGATGAATCCTCCTCTTGCTGTCCATATCGTTCACTTTCTTCCAACTGAATTTTCGGTTTTTTTGTGAATGGGAAAAAATGAGAAAAATTTACATTTTAATTTTTAATTTTTCTTTACGTTCATCTACAATTAATCAATGTTAAGCTTTAGTAAATATAATCCAGTATAGGAGAAAATGACTAATGACTAAACATTTATTAAGCAGTAGTTGCCTAAGCAAACTGGATTAGCTTCTTACAATTTAAACTACATCAAGAGATGCAGTCATGAGAAATTATCTGTCTGTGATGTTTTGCGATAAAGTGTAAATTTTTTGGCGTTTTTTTTTTTATTTATTTATTAAGAAACATTGCGGATCTTTATGACTTTGAAATGGTTTATGATCTTCTTAATGCTGATATATTAACACATTTTTATTATTTTCTTTTCCTCAAATAACTTTATTTGCTAAATTTATAGCTCAAATGTCTAATACCTGCCGCTGAGTTATCAAAGACGGAAAAGAAGTTTTGATGACTTAAGAGTGGACGAGTGCAATAAAGTTTATTGGGTGTGTGAAGAAGAATTCAATTTAGAGTCATGGTTATGATTTTGGATTTTATTAAATGCAAAACTGAGGCTAGATTTGGATAATCCATGATTTATGAGATAGGTAGAAAATTTTACGATAACGAATGACTGAGGGGATGCAGAAATAGAAACTAATTTTTGAACTAAATTAAAAATTACACGCGATGCATGGAAATTAATAAAACTGTCTAAGAAAATCACCATAAAAAATCCCAAAAGACCCTTTCAAAAAAAATCAAAAAAATTCAATGCATGAACAAGCTACAAACCTGAGCAACCAAACCATCGTCATAATCAGCCGATGAATAAATATTTTGTTGATTATACTTTTGTTTTGGTGGTGCTGGAGTTTGCGTCAAATAAGTCGTTGATTGAGTTTGCGGTCTTGTTGCAAATGTTTGTGGCGATTGTGTTGTCGATGGACGATATGTCGATGATGGCGTTGACTTTGGTTGTTGATTATAAATATTTGAGTAATCTAGCGGCAATAATAAAAAGGATCAATAATTAATCATTCAGTCAGTCTATGCGAGTATGTAGACACAAAAAAGTGTGTCGTAAGATCATCAAAAATTCAATTTTTTTTATTTCTTTCTTACCGACATCGGAGTAAATATCTACACCGTCATCATAGGATGGATAAAATGGATCAAAATTGGTATTGTAATTGCTTGTGTTGTAATAATTTTTGTTTTGGGTGATTTGCGTTTTCGATGGAATGTTGAATGCTGAAGGAGCAGGCGACGATTGCTCAACTCTATTTAATATATTGACAAAATTGAGTAAAAATAAAAAAAAGGCATTAATATCTTGTCAATTTTTCAATCTATGCTGTATCATTTCCAATAAGTATATTTATTAATAAAAATACCAAAATGTACACATTATTAATGCCCAACCACGAACATATGTTTATAAAAAATTTATATATTTTGTAAGTCTCATAAGTAACTGGAATCAATTAATTTACCTGTTTGGTAATTTTTCGTCAATTTCAAGTCTAGTCAAGTCAGGTCGTTTTGTTGATGGCTTGAATCTTAAAGTTCCTCTATTATTAGCTTTACTTGTGTAAACTTTTCGTCTAGTAGTCGTCACTGACGTTCGAGTAGGCTTAATTGTAGTACTTGTCACTTGCTGTTTCTTACCAGCTGTCGTTGCTTTTGTAACAATTTTAAGTTTTGTCTTTCTCGTTGTCGTGCGTTCAGATGTTGTTGTAATTGGAGCTTTAGTTGTCAATTTTGTCGTCGAATGTGGAATTGGTGTTGTTGAAGTGCCTTTTGTAAAATCAAAACTGCCCGAGAGATGATTCGTTTTTATAATTTTATTAGCATTATTTCCATTTGGATAGATTTTTGGCGAGAGACTCGTGAATGGACGAATAGCTTGAAATACGTCATCTGGAAATTTAATTATTGATGGTATTGTGCTGGAAATTGGTGATGGTGTGCTGAATGTCTGTCCACTAACATAATATGGTCGTAGTGTGGTGACATTTATAGGACGTGGTGCCATTGTCTCAGTCATTGGTGTATATTTGGGCTTATTAATTGGAGGTGGTAAAAATTTAAATTCTTCTTCCTCGTCCTCATAGTCTTCATAATATTCATCATCGTCATCGTATGTGGCTGCATTTGAGCTAATCAAATTAGGCTTCTTGTTAAGTGTATGACTGCTATAATTATCTTTATTGCTGTTGACCTTGTCACTTTGAACTTTAAGTTTTGATAAATTAGCACCATTATCATACGTCGGCCCAACTTCCTCATCTTCGTCATCATAATAATATTCATCTGGTGAAGCAGTCGTGGACGATGTAAAATACTGATATCGTATGTTAGGTGTCTTATTCAATAATAGCGATTGTGTTTTATTATTATTGATTTTGAATATTGATTGTTGTTGATGCTGTTGCTGTATGTTGTTTGGTGATAGATTACCTCCAATATTCGCAATATTTTTAACATTTTGCAATCTTTGTGTCTCTCTCAATTCAGCTATGAATTTATCAACATCAAACAATTGATTAGGTGTCGTGTACGATTGAATATATTTTGGCGTGCTTGTTGGTATTGGATACTGTTGTTTATAGCTCTGTTTCTTTGTCGTTATTTCAATCACTTTCTCCTCACGCTGCTTCTCTCGTTCTTTCGCACTGTCAATGCCAAAATTGAAAACAGTCGCTGCATTTTTATTAAAATTTAAATTATTGAGAAATCCATTTGATGAATATTGCGGTGTGGATTGTGATTTTTTTATTGGTGCTGGCGATGTATAGCGGCTATCATATGACGATGCTGATTTTATTCCTTCATATATTGGTGCTGGTGTTACTTTATTGCTATTGTTATTATTATTATTACTACTGCTGCCACTACTGCTCTGTATAGGCTTTAATGGCAAAAATCCTTGATTTGACTGATGTTGATTATTATTAAAAAAGCCACCAACGGAGTTAAATGAAACGAATGATCTTTGTGTTGTTGTCTGCTGTGGCTGTTGATTAGTGATGGGAAAGGCATAGGTTTTCACCTTGTCTTGATACTGTGGCTGCTGTTGATGTTGCGATGAGGAGCCTTTGCCAAGATGAAAGTAAGAATAATTATCTTGTGACTCAATGGGTGGTGGTGTCGTGGTTTGTTTAGCCTTTGGCTCAAATGACTCGAGTGAATAAATCAATGGCAATAAAGCAGATGACTGTGATGGAATTTTCGATGACTGTTTATATTTTGGTGTCGCTTCCTGGTCTGATGACTCGTACGTATAGCCACTACTTGATCCACTGTTACTTCCAAATGATTGAAAATTGAATTTATTTTTGTTATTATTATTTCCACTATATGTGCTAATCACAGGCCTAAAGTCATCTGATGATGACTTAAATGGATTTGTTGGATAAAATCGACCATCACTTTTATACAAAAATCCAGATTGTGCACTTGGGAATCCACTGAAGCTTGATCCAAATGAGTTTTGATTTGATGGCGAGAAATTCACGGCTCTGCCATTTGAAATTCTCCACGGGCTACTTATTATTGACGGTCTTAATTGACGTGTTCGTCTCTGTACATCGTCACTATTCTCAGATCCTTCTAAAATTTCAGACACTTCATCTAAACTTGCCACATGTGTCTCATCGTCATTTGATCTTTTCTCTACACGTTTAGTACTGTCAGTCTCAGTTTCTGACTCATTTTCTAAATGCTCAGTCTTAATTATTTTCGATTCTTCATTAATGTCAGTAAGAGATGAAAGGTCGCGTCGTTTGCGGTCCAAAACTTTATGTTTTGTAATGTCAAGGTCTTGTAATTCGTCTTCACTATGATGGGTTAGTGCAATAGAGATAGACATAACAATAAGTCAACTTTTTTTAAATTATTATTATAAATTTTACTATTATTTTGTTACTACTCATTCATTCATTGTTTGTTTATTTTTTTTTTTCAACTTAAGTATTTTTTTGTGCTTCTTTATGGATTAATTCCTCTTATTCATCACATTTTTTGTGTATATATGAATTTTAATCAACAACAAACAAACGAACTTAATCTGATAATTTAAAAACTTACAAAGAATAAAATAATAAAAAAAGACAGACATAAAAACCTACCTTGTAAATGTTGGGATTTGTGAATTTGAGAATGCAAAAGATCCGACTTTATTTTGTGTGGGAATTGCATTGTGACTTGGCTGATGAATGATACCATCACGATCTCTTTGAACTTGTGTCACTGTACTTGGCTGACCTCTGTAGACACGTTGATTTCTATCAGTTTCTTCCTCCTCAGCAGGTGGAAGTGTGTCATGTGTTTCTTCGTAAAGTTGCTGAAAGAATTCGACGAGATAGAATAATGTGAGATAAGGAACAAGTTTGAGCAATAAATCAGCATTTGACTTAAATTTATGTATGTACGTGCGAGAGAATTATTGAGTTTAGATAAGCAAAAACTGGATACAAAGCTGCGTAAAACTAATAAAATTAAGATTAAGCTACGCGAAAATATCAGGGTTAGTCTATTGGCAATGACATCATGCGTCAAAATTAAAAATATTAGTTTAGGAAATTGATAGAAAATGTTGCTGGTATTGTCAGCTACTTTTTTTTGCTATTTGCTGTCAATGCAAAAAATTAATGAACGACAACTTGAGCTACTGGTACAGTTAACTACTCAAATAGCTTAACAACACACCCTGATAGCCTCCATTCCTTAATTAAGTCATAAAAGTTATTACCTTTAAAATCTCATCTTGTGTAAAACTAGGTGGCTGTCCTCTCGACGTGATCACAGGTTTTGGTGAAATTCTTTGTTGATTTGGTGGTGGTGGTAAGGTCTGAATTTGTTGAATGTGTGCTGGAGCTGATGGGGCTGATGGAGCCGATGGACCTGAAGGACCTGATGGCGCTGTTTGTTCATTATTTACCGATGAAAATCTTACACGACTTGTAATTGGTACTCGTGGAGTCACCTCACGAGCTGGTGCTGCTTGAGCTGGTTGTCTAACTTCTGAAACTTCACAGCCAACATTACGTGGCCAATCGCATGTTTGAAGCTCGTGACTGTACATCAAGCCACCGGTACAACTTTCAAGTAATGCACCACCAAATACGCATACATAATAAAGACTACAATCGGATGGATGTGGAAAATATCCAAATTCTTCTGGACATTGAAATTCTGATGATGAAGATGATGTTCCTTTGGGATTAATTCCAAGCGCTCTTCCTGTTGGTCCTGCACGTGGACTCTGATTCCGCCTTGTCTGTGCATTTGTGAAATCTACAGAAAAAAATTGTGGAAAAAGAAAAAAAAAATCATTAGATTAATAAATTTTCTAATTTTATTACTTTCGCATAGATTCAAGACATTCATTCATGGATTCATTTGCATACAATTGCAAGCTGCAAATATTCATGCATACATCAGTAACAATTGCAGCATATATAACAGCACCTATTGCATTGTCTTACCGCAGAGATAAACGCAAAGAGAGGAAAAATAATATCTTCAGTCAAGAATTCAAAAGGCTGGCAACAGAAAAAAAATTCCATGACACACTTTTAATTCATTCAATTTAATTTTTTATTTTTTGTGTTTTGCACAAAAAGTAGAGGCAGGTTGTGGTGTGTATAAGGTGATATGTTATGTGAAAATATTCCATAAAGTCAATTTATTTCCTCTCCCTCTACTTTTATTTCTGTAAATGCATTAATAAATCTTTCTGCATATTGTATTATTGTAGAATTTAAAGCACATTAAGGTAAGAAATTGAAGGAATTAACTTTTTTATCGAGAATGTATTTAAGCGTGAAATGACATTGCTTGTAAATGTGACATCAAAAGGAATCATTATCAATTAAAAAAGGAGACAATAATGTCGATGGAATTGGAGGTTACAACTGTACATTTGGATGGCTATATGTTTATTATTAAGATCTGATGTAGTATCCTCAATCCAATTTATAGACATCCCATACGCACGAAATTCATGTCCCATTCTTTTAATACATGTATTGATGTGTCCATAAACTGTTTTTACAAGACATAATGACCATAAAATCAGCATTCTGTAGAATTATAGAAAAATAATTACAAGGACAGAGGATTAATATCATGATCCTCATGATCGTGGACATGTCAAAGTTATAATGATTATCAGTATGCTGTAAATAATTGTTTTATTTCATGTAAGCTTTTGGCATCCAAAAATTGAAAGTCTAGACTTTATGGAGCAAATAAACAATCTGCGTAGCACTTCTCGGCAGAATCCCTACAGCCACACATATTTTCCCTTTCCTGTCCTTAATAATTTCACATACAATTACCCACCAACGTAAATGACAAAATTACATGATCACACAATAGCCAGAAGGATTACACAATCGAACAAAAAAAAATGTATTCGTTGCTTAATTAATTACAATTACGAACGACATTCAAGCATCAATTATGAGAAATAAGTTGATTCCCTTTTACACTTCGACAAAAATGTGCCTCATTTTAAATTGTTCGAGTAAATTTGTACAGACAAAAAGAAGATGTCATGCCTGTAGTGTACAATTTTCACATAAATATGATTTATCGCTGAAGCATCCATTAATGAATCTTTATATATGCAATCATCAAGCAACACCACATCCCACTTGAAATTATGACGACTATTTCTCACAATTTAAAAAAGAAAATTGTCTGTCTGCTTCATTATTATACGGTTTATTTAATACGTTACATTCGATTTATATCTTTACAGGAGTGAAATGTCGGATCAATAAAAAAGCCAGCAGAGATGATCATTGATTGGCATTGTAATGCAGGTCAAAAAAAGAATAAGAAGAGGAAAAATAAAACATATTTTTAAGCTCATGTTTATCTATGCACAGTCATCTTACATCGTTTCCGACCATACAATATATTTCAATTAACCGGCAATCTCATCTGTATCCACATATCCACAAACAAGGGAAAATATCATCGTCTGGAGATATAAATCGATTTAAAATTGACTTAAATTGTAATATAAAGAGATGAAATATTGGAAGAATTAAAATATAAAGCAACATGCTTAAGTACGAACGTGCTAAAGCTGCTCAAAATAAGTAAACAGACGTAAGATGAAAATAAATACAAAAATAAGGGGAGGACTGGATGTGTTTAAAATCTTTCGCATAAAACTTTTAAAGAAATTGCATCATGATCTTTTAATTTTATCCAATTTACGATCATATAACCGCGAGAGATCAAAAAGAATTGTGGGATATTTTGTGAATATAATTTTTAAATTGAGTAAATATAGTTTTCGTACCTAGATGAAATTGTTTATGAGAAATCTTTCAGCAGGTTGAATAGATTGAATTGAATGTTTTTTGAGTGAAGTAGTAATTGGATGGAAAATTGAAAAAAGTTCGTTCAGGAAATGTCAAGAAATATTTAGAAAAATTTCTTAGGGACACAAAATTCACTCATTCAGTGCCAAAAATTTAATTCATTACAAATATAAAATTACATTTTAAAAACTTTATGAAATATTCATCTAAAGGGTCGTTTACTTAGGGGCCGTTCAGTTAGTACGTTACACAAAAAATGACTTTTTAGACCCCCTCCCCCGCTCTTTACGTTTTTTGTATAAAAAAATTTTTCTTTTGTTTGACCTATTACAAAATCTTAAACCCCCTAAAAAGCGAACGTAAACCCACTAAAAAGCGAAAAATGACAAAAAGCTAGCGAAAATTTCACAACTCAAAAATCCCATCTTAAATATCAACTACAAAAACCCAAAAAAAATCTTCTTAAGAGTTATTCAAAAATTTTATTAAAATTCACAAAAATTTATTTTCATTCCAAATTTATTTTCCTTTTATGAAATTGAATAAATAAATAAATGAAGTGAATATAAAAGCATAATCAAGATGCGAGTAAATGATTTTGCGTGATTTTTGCATGGTTTATATTAAATTTTCACATTTCATTGACTTCATGTCTCGTTAAATTTTAATACAAAACTTCATGTTCGGCGGTTAATTTTCATTTCATTCTTTTCTTTTTTTGTGTACAATTTATTTACATTTGTCAAAAAATAATGCAAATAAAATAAAAAGGAAATTATAAGTAGCGACAAAATAAAGTCACAGTCTACAATGGTGAAAAGCAATTCAATTGAAATTTTTTGCTTGTTATTGAGAATTCTTTAAATGGAATTTTAGTCATGTTTCATTTCTCAAGTTAATAAAATGTTTTGTAATGCCAATATTAAAGATTTTTTATTTCCCAGAAAAAAAAATATTTGTAAGGTATGCGTGCGATGAAATATAAACGCCTCATGTCATCAACATTATTACGATGGTAAGAATAATTTAAAAGCCTAATTTGAAGCACTCAAATGCCAGTAATTGCCGTCATATTTTTTTCTCTTTCTCACTCACTCACTGCTTATTTTTTGACTTGTGCATACATTTGCCATAGAAAAACAATAAGTTTCTGACAAGGATGGGACACTTGGTAAGTGTCAAATATAGGAGGTCTTCGATTTAAACAGATTCGATTTGAATAACCGAAAAATTTCCATGCAAAAATTCAAATTTTAATTTTTAACGGTCATTTTTCGTTTTGAATAAAAAGTTTTTTGAATAAAAAAACTGTTTAAATTGAGGATCCTCTGTACGATTCTTTACTGTTCAAACTGCTTTCTTTCAACTACAATTTATTAATTTTTCATCAAAATTTCAAATTTTTTAAATCCTCAAAAAAAGTTAACACATCCATCAAGCATCCATCCCCTTCTGTCTCTCCATCATCGCGTCGAATCATTAAAACATTTGATTGACATTTAAACGCGAGCATAGCGGCATGAATATGAATATGATGTGTCTTAATCATACATGAACGATATATTACATGAATTTGCAAGGTTAGAGATGCTGGTTGATGCTATAAAGTCCCACAATTGAGGTGTGCTGAACTAAAATTGAAGCTTGATCATAAATTAGACACTACGTCGTAATTTCTATCGTATGCATGCCATTTCAATTGAAATAATTGCAAATGAGCTATGAATATGCTGCTCACACTTCAAACATATTTTTTTTGTATTAAAAATTTTCTTCTTTTCCTCATTTTTGCATATTATGCTGTAATGGAAAGTTATGCTCTAAAACGCCGTACTCCAATTAGTATAAAAATTGTCACAAGTTGACAAATAATAGACAATAAGCCTAACTTAGATAATTGTCTACATTCAAAAAAGCATGCATGGAATTTCCATTTTGTCAATTTCTTTTAAAAACATGACAATTTTTTGTTTTTGCCGCCGCTTTGAAAATATTTTTTTTTCTCCCTTTCTTTTTATATTTTGAAAAAAAAAGTAGGAAGCATGAATATATCGAACTGTGAGGAAGGTCGTGTCTTACAATCTTTCAATCTTACGGACTGCCCTAAATTTATAACATTGTAATTATTATCGATATATATCAATATATTTCATAGCCACACACAAATCATTATTGTAATTTTGTAATTAATGGAACAAAAGGCTTTTAAAATCCACCTCTGCTTTAACATTTATAGAGCTTATTTTGTAATGATGCAGTGTTCAATAGGAATGCAGTTTATGTTGGATCAATTTTAATTTGGTAATTAGGATCAATTTGCAGCTGTACTGAAAGATATTCTGTGATAACAAAATTTCTACTGAAATTGAGATTTATTGGGATTCATTAATTGAATAAAATTATTGACGATTTATTCAAAGTTTTCATATTTTATGCTATTTTATTTTTGTATTTCTTTGATAAAACAGCTTTAAATTGCGACACTTTAATTTGAAGTTCATAACAGTATTTTGCAGAATTTAAGAGCATGAAACATGTGAAAATAGACAGTATGTTTAAGGATAAATGGTATGAAGTCTTAGACCAAGGTTCAAATCCTCATAGAAATTAAAATTAAATTTTGTTTTTCCTATAATTCATTTTTTTTTTTTTTTGCTTAAAAAATATTTCTTAAACAGCTCAACTTGCTGACCAAACCACAAAATTTGCAATTTTAAACCTTCATTCAATTACGTCAATCTACACTTGCCTTTCTTTTGATCCTCAATACTTCATTCGAATCGATAGCAATTTTAAATTGATTTATTTTTTTAAATGTTGAAACTATCTTATAAAATCGACAAATACACGTGCGACGTATAATTTTTACTCTCTAACAAAAAAACTAATGATTTTTTTTGAAAAATTTTTTTGGGGCGGTACATCACATTCGCGAATATCTATTCATCTTAATCATAAAGCCTGCCGCTTCATAATTGCAAAATGCGAGGAAATACGAAAGCAGCAGTTGAGAACGTCGCATAGTATTTCTTTTCAATTTAATCACCGTACATATGTCTATATAGAGTCCATAAATCGAAACTCATGAAGCAAAAAAATGTGCCAGCAGCAAGTGCCTGAATATAAAATTATAACACCGCGATGTCTTTTTTATGCAAAATTATTTTTTCTTCTTTTTTGTTTTGTTCAAGTCAGCCTCAATGGAAATTAAAATAAATGTTTTAATTTCGAAGGATTAATTTATTGCGTTTTGTGCTAGTAAATTAGTTAAGAGACTCAATCAGTATAATCACTACACATGCAGATCAGCTTCATTTCAAAAAAGAAATAATAATAATAACAAATTGATTTGTTTATTCATTGTATCACCTTTGAGGCTTATAAAAAGGAGTGCAATGTCGTGCCAAACAGTCAAAACGGTGTCATGATAAATGTTTGGTGTAAATTTAAAAACATTTTTTTTTTTTTGCTTTGCTTTTGCTCTACCATTTGCACTAATAAGGCATGGAATCTTAATTGATTTGCAAATTGAATGAAGAATGATGAAAAATGTTACATTTTTTAGCAGTGACTTGTCAAGTTAAAATTCAATTTAATGCAGCACATTTAGGTAATTTTTATTTCGGTGAATTAAAATCTTTTTATGGAGAGTGCCTTGAGAGAATTTTGTGAGATTTTGATGGAATGTAAAAATAAAATTTTTCAATTTGTCTTATTCACTCGATCAGATTGACAATGATCCTAAAATTTACGTGACCTAACTTACTTCCATTCATTGTGTCCCTAATCCACAAAAATCTAGATTTAATCTAGATCTTTCATACATTCGATCTGGGTCTTTGTTGATTAGGGTATGATAAAAATAAAATTCAACATCTTCATCAAAATATAAAAAATTCAATTTCTCAGTTTTTAAACTTGTAAAATATAAATTGAAAAAAATACCAATTTTCTAAATCTTAAGACAAAGAAGTAAACAGCGATCATATATTCACTTGACAATTTCACACAATCAAATTCACCAACTGTACATTAAATATCGCATAGTAAAGCATAATTTTATGATGATGATAACGATGATGACGAAAATAAACATCAACTTTTGGTTTTGTACAATAATTGATTATGACAGAGAAACAGAGAACGCCGACTTTCTCACGGTAATTTTTTACACTCGTAGAAAATTTTTTTAAACGCTTTTTCATCCCATGTAACCCCTAATCCTTATGTATTACATTGACCTTCCTTATGAAAATGAATGGAATACAATAAGTCGATTTTCGTTACTAGGGATTAAAGATATTGATGGTTAAAAAAGCATATTTTTTTCATTTAAATCTGATTTTTAAAACATAAAATTGGACATATTGCCACCATCCAGCACTATAGATTGAATGGTTAAGAAGCTCTATGGTGAAATCAGGGGCGTAGCAAGGAGGGGGTTTTGGGGAACCTCCCTCTTTTTGGAAAATTTCTTCAATTTGCTAGGGTTTTTTGAGAAAAAAAATCCCCAAAACCTCCCCTAAATTTTCGAAACCCATCCTTAAAAAATTTCTGGCTCCCCTTGGTGAAATATTTGACTACTGTTCCTAAGGTTGTGGGTTCAATTCCCCTCGAGTCTGTGAAATAATTATGATCCTCTCAATGGTTAAAATGATGTTTTATTTTTTTAAACAATCATAAAAATCTAAGATTCTTATTTTTTTAAATTTAAATTTAAGAATAATTGTAAGTAAACAATTTTAAATAAGTAATGTAATTAAATTTTTTAAAAAAAAAAAAAAATAAAAAAGATTTTACTTTAAATATTTTTTTTTTTTTTTTGAACAGTGTAACATTAAAGAAACTATCTCAATGGCCCTATCGTGATACAATGATGGAGTCTTGAGTGCTACACTTAAAATTATAAATTCAAGGTGAATTTTCATTAAACAAATTTATGATGACAATGATCTTGACGAAAAAAAAGTGGTTAAAATAAAAGCGACGTGATTACTGCTCTATATTTTTTTTAATGATTCGGAAGAGATTTATTGAGCTTTCATGCTGTGCCAATTTTAAAAATTATTTTTTTCTTAATTTATTTACAATCGATATTCAGACACTGCACTTGCAAGTAGCGAAGAAAATTATTTTTTTTAGGTCAATTGCATCATTTTCATTTTTGTCAGAATGCATTTTACATTATTTTTTTTTTTTTTAAAAAAAAAAAGAGCATAAAAATTAATTTACAACTAACATCGCCAGTTGCAACATAGAGGAGCTGATTTTTTTTTCACAGGCATGCTGAATACTGCATGTACATAAATATTTCTACTTTTTTTTTTCGCGGTTTAAAAGAATAGCAAATATGTAATTTATAACAAGTCGGAATGCTTTACACTGTGAAATTGACGGAGTTACAGCAAAAAAATTGTTTTGCAATTTCTTAATTCCTTCACCAACAATATAAAAATTATTTTTTTTTTTCGTGATGACTTTTGTAACACATCAGTAAGCTAGGGGAGAAAGAAAGAGAGAGAGACAATAAGACATTGTCGGATGGATTTTTTCAAAGAAATTGGTAACACAAGCCACACGATGAGCAAGCAACATTAGCTCTAATTGTTTTCACATTTTTCTTAACTTCACCGAATTGCAGTTAGTTAAACACAAAAAAATTTACTTTTTAAAATGAATGGGATTTTTTTTTACATGTTGAGTCATTTATCATTTTTTTCTTAACTTAAATATGTTTGATTCTGCTTGAAATTGTAGCAAACATTACTAAACATATTACGTGCTGTGAATTATTTAGAGCTATTTTTTTCCTTGTTCGGTGGAAAGCATCAAATTACATGTTATTAATCAAAACTAATATTTCAAGGCATTTTTTGAACTTTTAAAAAAGTTACAACCTTCAATTTGATAGCAATTTTCTCTGTAGATGGAAATACGTTGATATGATAATTGATGAAATTTTTGTATGGATGGGAATTGAACAGATTATAGAGTATTTTGTTTCAATATCATTTGAGATAGTAAACAGAGATGATCGATCAATGATGAGCTGATTTGATGATTGAGGGTTGGATTTGGAAGCTGTTTGAATTTTTTTTAAATTTAAGTTGATTTGCTGTTGCTGAATTGAATCATGATAGCTAGATTAGGATCGCACTAAACTTAGGGATTGTTCGTAAAATTCATAACGTCTAAAACGGCCATTTTTGAGACCCCCATCCCTAGTCGTAACAAATTTTGAATGAGATTATGAAAAAATTTATATGAAGCGCAATAAAATCTTAGACCCCACCTCTCCTCCCTAAGCGTTATGAATTTCCAAAAATCCCCAAAAAATTAAAGTAACCAATCAAGAAAAAAAATAACACTCCACAAATCAAGACTGTAAAATTCCAAATTATCAATTTTCTCATTTATATTAATCGATTAGATATTTTTTTAAACTTCAAAAATACCAAATCGTAATAATCGAACACTAAAATCGATTGTACCGGAAATGCTCAATAAATCTATAAATCGCAGTTGATTTACATTAAATTATAGAAATCAGGCCAGTAGTATCAATCAAGTCAAGCGAGGTATGCATGCAAAGCAAATAAACACAAGTCAGTTCCTGTGACCGATTTTGCGCTAAAAAGGAGTTGAAAATCACGAAAATAGTCTTGTAAGTTGATTGCATTTGTTATATAAGATGACAAGCGTAAATTTCTGGGTCATTGAATGTGCTAAGCACGTTCGACTGCAATGCTTAAACAATTCGCATTTCTTTTATTTCATTTTTTTTTATTGGCGATGTCAATTTTTTAACAGTACGAGGTTCAAGTCTTTGTTTCGAGCAACATGAGGCACTATACACAATAAACACAAAAATATTATTAACTGCAATCCAATTATACTTTCTGCCACCCATTTATGAGCTTGGGCATTTTTTTTATGTAATATCGGTAGCAAATTGAGGAACTCGTGGAATGAAAAACGCTTTGATATACTTTAAGATATCACGATTATTGCTTTCGGCACTAGGTTTGTAGTCGATGGAATAAAAAGAAGCACTTAAAAATGGAGCATTTTGCACACGTAAATGCCATTTATCATTAATAACCTCCCCATCGTGTAAAACTGCAATTTAATTCTTCATGCATTTTATTTATTTTTAGTGTTTAACAACAGTTCGACAGTGATGAAGTTTCGCTGTCGAGTGCGAAGGATATGTTAAAAAAAAGCTGTTGAATTAATTTCTTTATTCATGGATTGTTATGAGCAAGGCAACAAACGGATGGAGAACAATTGTAAGTATCTTTGCATACAGCACAAAAAGTTGCAATATTCACATGATATACGAAATAATTAAGGTAAATTATGATTACTTCTTTACCACCAATCATTAATTGCATGGAAATTATGCTGCATATATTTTTTCAACTGATCTTGTGTTATTTTTTTCACAGCTGACCAAAATTAGTTTTCAATCACGTTCTCTTACCAATTTTATAATTTGTAGCATTGCAATTGCAATTTACAGCCTTGTATGCACTTACATTAGATGAAATTATGGATTAAGTTTGCACTGATAAATGGATGGTTTATTCAATGGACAGAGGAGATAATGAAGATTATTTTAAGTCTAATTTCTATTTGAAATTTTTGAATGAAGCCATCAAAAATGAATCTTTTTTGTATGACGAACGAGATTGATCAACTAATAAACTTATACTATATTAAAGCAAAAGATAATCCTCAATCTTCAAGAATTTCCTGTTGTTTAATTAAGAATTCATAGTCCAGATAATGCTAATTAATTTGATCTTTGTTGTATTCTTATAAATGCCTAAAGGACCGTTCACTTATGATATCCGGTTTTTAGCGGGAGGGGGTCTGAGGATAAGTGACCAGTCTCTGATTAATTTTCAAAAATTTTTTTTAATTGATCCCCATTTACCAACCCTGACTTCCTCTCCTGTTACCATCACAAATTATTGACTTATTAGTCACGTATTAGATTTTTAGCGCATTTTCCTCTTGGGAAAAGGACGCTATTATCCGCACTTTGTCCGTCTGTCTGTCTGTCTGTCTGTCTGTCACCGCATCTCCTCCTCAGGGTTAAGCTTTTTTGATGCGGTTTTTGGCTTAAAATGTGTGTAGTATGTCTGGCTAACATGTAACCAAAAATCAGCACGAATGGTCATTTCCTCTGCTGGAACCAGCGTAAAAAGTGCCAAAAATGCCATTTCTTTGTATGTGTTAGTGTGGTCGAATGCACTAAAATGTTGACTTTTCAAAACCTTAGCTGTCCTCGGTTCGAATCCCTCCGATGACAATTTTTTTTTTGCTTTTTTTGATACTTTTTTGATTTCTTATGACATATAATATTAAATCATGTCATAATTTTCCATTTTCACAATTTTCCCGAGTTTTTCCGACGATTTTTGTTAAAATTTTTAATATTTTCATACAATTTTCATAGATGATTACTTTTTTTTATTTTTTTTGTTGATATTTTAGTTGTTTAGTTTTCTATTTTCATGGATTTTTCATAATTTTTCCGGAAAATTTAGTGAAAATCATAAAAACTTACATTTTTATTAAAAAAACTCATCCATATAAATAACTAAAATGTCATATTAACATTTTTTATAAAAGAGCATCAGTGGCGTAAGTGATAGATTGCGCGACTCCTGTCATGAGAGTCATGGGTTCAAACCTAGCCCGTGACCAAATACTTTTTTGCTTTTTTTTATTATAAGTTGCATGTTTTTCATCCATTTTTTTTCTGTCAATTTTAAATTTTTGGGTAAATAAAGAATGGTTATAGCTTAATATTTGGCTTTGTACTTTTAGGGTTTTAATTCTTTGTGTATTTACTGATCGCGGAAAATGCGCTTTCGTCGGTCACGAGTGACCACCGTTATACTTGTTTAAATATTACCTTGCAATAAGTTCAAACCAAACCGCAATAAAAAGAAGTCAAGAAAGAAAAATATTGGCAAAGATTTTAATTTTGATTTGGTTATTTAGTTACAATTTTTCTAGTGCTAATAATTTTCTCAATGATTAATTCATTGCGGTATGGTATTGCAAAAATAAAAATTATTAACAGAAAAATTTATTTCAATAACCGAATCATAAAGTTCATTGAGCATTTTGAGAGCAATGAGTTTGTTGAAATTGATTTTTGTCCTTCACAATTTATCCATAATTTCATCGCTTTTTTAGGGGGAATTAAAGATTAATTAAATTTTTCATAATTTTTATTAAGATTGAAAATTATAAAAAGTTGAGTAAATTTTAATGGACTTTGAAAGGATTTGTTGCTTGATTTTATTTTATTTTTTTTTTTTATTTATTTATTTATTTTTTTTTTTTTTTTTGAGAAATTCATAATTCGGTCATTTGGAAAAATTGTTAGAGCCAGTTGCACCCATATCCTGTCTCTTACATCTCAATACTTCTTACCAACTGTTCAGCTTAATCAATCCAAATTAAAATTTGCAATTCCCTGCTGAGAAAAGTCCCAAACAAAACATATCAAACACAATTTTCTACTTCATCAAACATGCAATCTACCGATCTATCTATGTTATTTGCTATTCACAATTCGATTATCTCGAGGACAATATAAAAAATAGATAGTGAAAAAATTTCAAAAACAAACTTAGACCTACTTACTGGACAAAAGCCTTGTTGAATTGAATGTTTTGAGAATAACAACATTTTCAAGTGACGCAGTTCAAATGTTTGATTTTGAGATATTTTATGTCACGATTCTGAGATAAATTAAACATTACTCTATTTCTATGCAAAATGTTGAACATAATAATGATTTTATATCATGTTTTGGAGCATAATATTGCATTATTATTTTAATCCAATTTTTTCATTGATTAATGTAGAGTGAGAGACATGAATTTCATTCAAATGAAAAGAACAAGAAGAATGCAAAAAGTACAAAAATTAAAATTGAAATGAAGTTCACGATTTTTTATTTTGTTCTTCTTACTTCCAAAAGAAAGTCGTTTCCCTTCCTCAATAATTGGCGATTCAAAGTGGACAACAAAAGAAATGAAAATGTGTTGCAATATGACATCATTTAATTCCACAAAAAAAAATATTTTTAATCAATGATTAACAGAAATAAGCAGCAAGTAATGAACGATGACTTAATGGAATGAGAAGTTCGAAGTGGATTTGCAGTTATTGTTTAATATCAAATATAAAATAAATTATGCAACTAAAAAATGGCATTTCTAGAGCTTACAATTTCTCCATGCATGGCGGTTGACACTAACAATCATGGTCATTAATTAATTTAATATGAAAATGGCTTAAGAAGTCGACTAGAAAAAATTTAGATCGTCCAACTTTAAAGCCACAAATGGAAGTGAAAATTTTTTTTCTTTCTTCACTTGACTTGGACTTGGATGTAGAAAATCTGTTGATTAATGCTACTGCTAATTAATTGAACGTATTAGATTACATAAGTATCCACACAGAAATGCCAATTAATTCTAATAACTTCCATAAATAATTGGAGATGAAAATGCAGAAATTATGAAATTTAACTGACTAACACTGATGCTACTTAGCGTGTGCCTTAATCACGTATCTGATATAAATTGCTAAATACATTACATGAATATTGAACTGCTTTCTTTCTCCTACAATACATACATTGTATTTTATATCTAGTCATTATTTCATAAATCATGTTCCTCATTCAGTCACAATTGCTGTGCATTTTAAACTGTTTACTTTAATATTTTTTTGTTATAATTTTATTGAATTGAAAATACACAAAAAAATTGATTGAAATGGAAGCAGAAGTTGTCAAATGGAACTCGAACTGCAAAAGTTAAAGCAATTAATGAAATCCATGCAATTGAAATGAAAATCGATCAGAAATGCTTCATTTTCTCCATCTCAATTCAATTCAAGATTTTGACAAGTTTTGTAAGTTAAATTGATAAATGATCATAAATTGTGCATATACATGCTTGCCACATCTATATCGAATGTTGGTAGCATACTGCTGTTTATACAATGATTTCATTGATGAATGTTGATGCTGATTACTCATATACATAACATATTCATGGCAGTAAGAAGTTGAAGGACATTTTAGATCAAAAATTCCGGACGACTTCAAAAATGTCCAATTGAATTTTCAATCTTGTTCAGTTTTTCTAGCACTAACTATTTTTTATTGTGAGAATTACAATACATTTGAAAAAGTCTCGAAGAAATGTTTGAATCTATGAAAAATTGATTTTTAGCGCATTTTTGAAAACTTGTTTTCAAAAAGGAAGCTCAATCATGCACTTTGATCGGTCGTTCGGTCGTTCGGTCGTTCGGTCGTTCGGTCGTTCGGTCGTTCGGTCGTTCGGGTCCCAATTATCTCTTGATCTAGACTTCGTAGCAAGCTCGGAATTGTTTTAATAGCTTCATTGAATGTTTTTATTCCCGCCATTTATATTGAAAAGTCAAAAAACACTCATTAAATAGCTTAATTCATCGATTTTATATTTCAAAAAATATGTAAACAATGCAGGGCAAAGCTATGCTGATGATAAGTTTGAATTTTTTCTAACCGTTAAAAAATTTGAAATTTTTTTGACCGTTATTTCGGATTAAATTTTTTTCTTCTATACACCTTAATTAATTAACATTTAATTTTTTCATACAAAACAAATATAAGTGAGTTTAGAAATTTGAAAAATAATGGATGTGTTCAGAAATTTAAATTTTTCGCTAATGGAAAATTTTGAATTTCAAAAAACCGGTAAATCGTAAAGCTATTATTTGCATTGAACATTATAAAAATCATTTTTAAAGGAATTTTGATCTTTAGTTTTAAACTTATTATTGAAATGCATTATGATTAAAGAAATAGCAATAGAGTTTTAAAACTCGACATTCTTTTCTATTTAATCAATTGCTAATCGCTGCGTCAAAAATGCGCTGAAGTCCCTCGATATAAAACACGAGGACTTTTGTAATTTTTTATTGTCTCAAGCTGTCTCAAATGGACATCAAAGCTTATGCAAATGAATTAGGTTGACACAAAATAAATCTTAAGATATGCAAGCACGTACGAAATGCTTTATTATTATTATCGTATAGTACTTACTCAAGTCAAAGTAAAAGCAGGAAATTAAAATCGCTTTAATAAAATTTATTAGCATTGACAAACAGAAAAGTTTTTTTATTTAAGGCAGCAGGTCGGTGTAAGTAATAATTACATAAAATGTATGCACAATCAATTATTGCTAAATATTCAGGTTATTTAATTAAACTAATTGTTTTTCAATTAATCCGAGCCATCAACCAAAAGATACAGTTTTAAGAGGGAGCAAAAACCGAAAGTGGACAGCAATTGTGACGAAATTGAACACGATAAATGCTTGATGTAATAACCAGAATAAAAATAATGAAAGAAAATGTATCATTTCTGTTATATGCTGGTGCCGTTGCCATAAAATTATGTGAACTGATTTTTTTCATACTTTTTAGCGCATTTTTGAAAACTTGTTTTCAAAAAGGAAGCTCAATCATGCACTTTGATCGGTCGTTCGGTCGTTCGGTCGTTCGGTCGTTCGGTCGTTCGGTCGTTCGGGTCCCAATTATCTCTTGATCTAGACTTCGTAGCAAGCTCGGAATTGTTTTAATAGCTTCATTGAATGTTTTTATTCCCGCCGTTTGTATTGAAAAGTCAAAAAACACTCATTAAATAGCTTAATTCATCGATTTTATATTTCAAAAAAAATATGTAAACAATGCAGGGCAAAGCTATGCTGATGATAAGTTTGAATTTTTTCTAACCGTTAAAAAATTTGAAATTTTTTTGACCGTTATTTCGGATTAAATTTTTTTCTTTTTATACACCTTAATTAATTAACATTTAATTTTTTCATACAAAACAAATATAAGTGCGTTTAGAAATTTGAAAAATAATGGATGTGTTCAGAAATTTAAATTTTTTGCTAATGGAAAATTTTGAATTTTAAAAAACCGGTAAATCGTAAAGCTATTATTTGCATTGAACATTATAAAAATCAATTTTAAAGGAGTTTTGATCTTTAGTTTTAAACTTATTATTGAAATGCATTATGATTAAAGAAACAGCAATAGAGTTTTAAAACTCGACATTCTTTTCTATTTAATCAATTGCTAATCGCTGCGTCAAAAATGCGCTGAAGTCCCTCGATATAAACGAGGACTTTTGTAATTTTTTTTTCGTTTAATATGAATTACATAACTTTCATTCATCCATTGACTTTATTCCATCCACTAAAGCGCATTAAAAATTGCTCTGAATTCACTCTCTCGTTAGCATTACATTAAACTGCAATTTTTGCACTAAACATCATCTCAATTGTAACATCAGCATGATTTACGATAGAGGCAGGCGGAGAAAGAAATGAAGTAGAGAATGTGTGTGTTACATGTGTAACAAGTAAGATGAAGCGATGTAAGTTGCTGAATTGATGCTTAAATGCTATTTTAATGAGGCATCAGCTTAACATGTTTAATTAAAATTCCTTTAGGTATTTATTGTTGATGATTTTTTGTTAATTGAAGATTTATTTGGGATTAGGTGCAGTGCTGGAATTTTTCAATGTTCAATTTCTCTTTGTTTAGGAATTTAATTGAAGAATGTTTGCATCAAGTTCATACATTAAGTGCAATATTTAAGATATTGGGTGGTCTGCAGATGTGTCATACTAGAAATTTTGTTTGGAATTAATCAAAAATAAAATTGCAAATCAAATTCCAGTGAAAATAATTTTTCAAAACCACACATGATGATTGCACAGACAGCGGAAATAAAAGGAAGTTCTCATAGTAATTGATGTGCATGTTCAATATATATTGAAAAGATTATATAATAAATTGAGGTCATGTTACTATTATCGTGTTATTGCCAATAATTGCGTGGTGGCTTTTGCTTCAAAAAAGCTCAGCAAAACAAAACAAAAAATTTTCCCTTTCCTTTGTTTGTGTCTGTTAGTGACTTTAATTTTCTGCTAGAAATTATATGTATTTTTGTATATTGCTTGTTGCTAGAAACAAAAATATGTGCAATGTGGGAACGAAGCACATGAAAAAGTACTATAGACAGGCAGGCATTATTATTGCTTGCACCATAAAAATAAACTCAGTTACCTCACACATCTTACACCGAAGTCTTAAAATTAAATGCAAAGAAGAAAAGTTCTCAAGCTCATCATCAAGTAAAACTGTTGAAGCAAATAATTGACAACACAAAAGTCTCACAATTTTCTCACACAAAAAAAAGCAAAAATATTTGAAATTGGAAGAAAATAATATTTTGTGTGCAGTTTTTGATGCAACCGCAGTGCAGAGCATAGAATTGCATCATAATTCGAGAAAGAAGATCATGTAACGAGATCAGGAAGCAAAATTGAAATATTTATGTCAAAAAGATGTTTTTAAGGAACGTGAAATTAATATTTTTATTACACAGATCACGAACATTCCAAAATTGATGCTTCGCATTCATCAACATCACCACAACAATAAGTAGCAATAAACAAACTTCACTTGCCAAAGATGTACATCAAATCATGATCTTTATTGGTTTGACTTGTGATGCTACGAAACTTCTGTGGCAGCATATAATTTACTAAATAGGATAATCATAATGATTAGCAATGGAACTTGTGCAGACAAGATTTAAACAAGTGAGTAAAGATGAGAAGAAAGGAGGAAGTCACAATCACTTAGTAAAGATAAACTCACAGTAAGTAGGTGATTAAGCCATGAATTTGTGACTCATATTTTCATATTTGAATAATGGAAGTATGTAGTTCATGGTTATTGAACTTTTTAGTTAATGATCATAATTATTTGCCTATTTTAAGTTCTTTGTGTCGCAATGAATTAATTGCGTCCACAATTTCTCATTCAGTTCAAGTTCTTTTCATGTCCACCTTCTTTATGACAGAGCAATGAAGACTAAGGCAATAAAGGCACAAAACAGAAACGAAGAAAAAAATTCTTTTCACTTTCAATAATTCATTTTTCACAGGGCATGTGTAGCAAGGTCAGTTCAATGCTACCAATGTAATTATTATGAAATTCTTCTTCCATGATTTTACGCCTTACAAGATCCATATGGCATGTAACAAAGGAAATAAATGAATTATTTTCCGTACATGTAGAATTCAGACATATTTATGGACAATTCAGGCTACAATTAAATTAATAATTAATGACTGACTTTATTCCATGAATTTTTAGTAATTGCAGTGTTGATGTCAATTTTTTATGATTACAGCTGATTATGGTTATCATTATCATATTTTACACAAGCTGCAAATTGGCGTAAATTCAAAATAAAAAGTTGAAAATTCAAGCATGTACGAAGAAGTTCCAAACAATGAACAGCAGCAGCAGCTCTTTTTTTGCATACCACAATGATTTATGAATATTTAATTAAGCTGAAAAAATTCAAAATGATGAAGAAGAATTAAAGGAAGGAACAAAAAACAAAACAAAACTTCACGCTTATCAAAAAAATTTGTTTCAATTCAAATAATTTTGAAAGGAAATGAACAGAAAGTGAGGCAGCATAAACGATTGAGATGAGATTAAACTCATTTCTATTATAGATTAAAAATTATTGGAAGTGGCCGTATGCATTTGAAAAGACTGAAGTGAAAGAAAGAAAATTTTTCAATTTAAATACAATGGACGATTTCAGATTTATGCTTGATAAAAAAGACCGAGTATGAAGGATTCATACAGCTGTGATGTTAACATCTTTTAAATAGAAAATTAGTAATCTGGTTACAATTCTCAGTTCAAAAATTTGCATTTTTCAAACATAAAACTCAAATTTTATTTTTCAGTCACAAGACATAATTTATGGACGATCCAATGACGTGATTGGAATGAGATATTAAATAAAATTTCAGTAGCAATGAGGAAGAAGAAAAAATTTTTCCATCAATAAAAATTCAATTTTTACTTAATGATTCAATTACGATCGAAAGACGAAGGTAATAATTTTGTAAATTTTATTCCAGTAAACCACAATTTCCTCACAATTAGCTATCGTTAGACGCGCTTATTCAATTTACGACCCTTTTAATGACTTTCTTGTTTTTTTTTCCGCTCATCAAAGTCATAAAATGTAAACAACATAAAATTCATCAAAAGGTGCATAAATTATTTAAAAATGCGTAATAAATGGCAATTAATCAAACTAAATGGTCGATAAGTTTTTTTTTTATTTTTTCAAGTCATGTGAAACATCAAGCATCAAAAGGTCAACGTAACTCGTGTAATGTCTTATTGCGGTAAAGGCAAATTATTAAATGGCATTTTGATGATTTCATGAGATGATTAGACATGGAAAGAAGATGTCTCGGCAGAAGAAAAAAAAAGTCTTTAAGTCTACGTCGGTTGACATTGAAAATACTGAAGAAAAAGAAGAAGAAGATGAGAAAAATGCGGTACGATCTTCATCTTCACATCTTCGAAAAATTAATTTATTATTTCTACAGCTGACGTGTCGATTGTAAAAGGTATGCGAATAAATATTTAACTTTATTTTACTCAATGAGGAGATGAAAACAAACAGAGAAAAATTATCGAAAAATCGGATCAGAAATTTGCTTTTTTTGGTGTTTAAAGCACCGCACAGCACACATAGTAAATGATTAATGCACATTAAATAATTCAAGGATCACACTTACTCTTTTATGGCTCATAATTTGAGTAAATTAAACATTCAAGTACTCTTATTAGCATGCATGTGACCTCTTTTGATTAATAAAAAAAAATTCATCTAAATTACTCAATCATCATAAAAATTGCATTAAATAATTACATCAAATTTAATAAATACTAAGGAACATAAAACAAATTATAAATAAAATTTTTGGCATGAAAATTAAAGCAGTTTCAATGCACACGCAATTCTTTACTAAGTCAGGGTTGATAATTGTTAGAAAATTATTTCAAAACTTAGGGTAAGATCCATTAGGTGCGATTAAATATTTCTCAATTTTCAGGTAGATTATTTTGGAGATATAGAAAATATATCATTGAGATCCCATGGAGCTTATTGCATCTTAATATTAATAGTTAGTTGATCTCAAAAAATTACTTATGATTGATCGTATCATAAAAAAAATATGATGATATTTGATATATTAATTAGAAATTTAAGTTTCAATGTAAAAACCTCAGTATGTATGGATGGAAAACACTGTGGCATCAAGTGCTGAAATATGTAAAATCATTGATATTTACTGTCATACTGTGAGTCACACTATGAGACTTCAAAGTTTCGGAAATGTGTAAGATAAGGTTAAAAGCAAGGAACTATTGATCTATCCTTGATCTCTAAAGATTTTCATGGACTTAATGTGTTGAAAAAATATGTGGATAAAATTAAGGATTAAAGTTGAGATAATGGCGGATTATGGCAATAATTATCTGTTTAATTAGTTTACAGGACGTCAAAACTGTATAAATAACTTGATAAATTACGAATCTAAAGCACCTGCTTCAATATCCTCAAAATCATAAATACTCAGGCTGTCGCCATCTAGACTTATCATACCATTAAGAAATCAATTATCTCAAAAATAATTGCGACAAAAACAGAACTAGACTTAAAACAAACACAATTAATTCTATACATCTAGCACCTTGCTCTTTAGAAGAATCTTGAATGAAAATTTAATTCCACAGAATTACCATCTATAAATAGACTTTACATATCTTTGGAAAAAAACCAGTTACCAGCTTCTCTCAAACTCACCAACTCTGAATAAATTAATTCAAAGAAAACCTCGAACATTTTTACATGTCGATCGATAACATAACAGCGGAACAAACACAAGCATAAAGTTGGAAGATAATAATAGATAGATGTTCATTGTGTCGGAAAACCAATAAAACAATAGAGTATAACTTAAACAGTAATGAACAAATTTATGTGCATATCCGATTTGCATTGAAAGTTTAATTAATGTTTACAAGAAAAAAAAAATCGCGATAAAGTATGTGCATTGAAATATTTGAATAAGTTAATGAGAAGATTCAGCTTCTTGGAGGGTAACTAAGGAATGTTATTGCCTTGTTAGACCTTAAATGGTGACAAAAACTAACAAAAAATTTGTAATTAATCAAGTCTTACAATATTTTTTTTTAAATTAGGAAATGAGTTTAAAGACCCAAGTTCTCAAGGATTGACAACTATTTTTGGCTTAATTGTCAGCATATCATGCTTGGTCTTTCTTTTCAACTCCGAATCAAATGAATAATGAATATTTACTATAAATTAGATTCGGCAATTTATTTCTTTTTTTGGCTGCACAATGAAAAAAGTTTCGCGTGGTTTTTTTGATACATAATTGTAATCCTGATTGTATGTCTATTTTCTCTTATGATACGGTCGTGAATGTCGATATTCATGGCTATATTTTGGAACTGCGTGAATGTGGTCAGTAAACAGGAAATATAAAAAATAAAATAAATTTGAAAATGTCAAGAATTTTAGTGATTTCTATTTGTTTTTTACTCGAGAAATTATGCTAATATTTCTATTGAGATTATAAATTATTGAAGTTTAGAAACAAATAAGACTCGATAGAATCTTTTGAGTAAGGTTTAAATTCTTAATCAACTGGAAAATTCAGGAATAAATTCATCCAATTTAAAGATATAATTGGCGGTGATTTTTCAAACTTAATTTAAAATGTTGAAGTTTATTGATAATTTTTCATTAAATCTATTAAATATGTAGACATAAAAGTGTCCACACCGAATAAATCAACAAAAAACTCTTTAAAATTTCTAATGAACTTCTTGTAGATTTTTAAAAAATTTACCTAAATGATAATTTATGGAAATATTAAAGGTTATCTAGATTAAGCTGAAATTACTGACGTAATTGTGGAGCTTTTTCTCATTTTTCAAATGTTATCAGACATAACACATAAATAACATTTAGTCCTGAAAAAAAAAATCCAACCAAAAAAGTCATTAAAAGAGTAAAATATAAAGAATATGTAAAAACTTTTCTATAAAAGATCAAATGAACAGAAGTTCCTAGAAGAATTAGGATCCTAATCTGTATATCATTTAAAATGTATTTCATCTTTTTTACTCTTGTGGACTTTTATCAAGCTATAAATCTTCTTTTAAATGAATTTTTATACTCAGATTCACTTAAATTTCATGATAACAATTTTATGATATCACAGGAGCAACAAAATTAAAATATCAGATGCAACAATCTGTTCAACATCTTTATATTGGCGCCAAAAATCATAAAAAACCTCAAAACATTATTTTAATTGCACAAAGTGAAACTCTTTTAATTTTTATATCAATTAAAAAGCATTCAAAGATCATATGCCTCTCAAGCGATGAAGGTAATCATCATTTAAATAGAATTGTATGCATGTCCAAGCAGAACTTAACGGTACAATACATTAAGATGGAATTATATGCAATTCTCAAGTTTACTTCTCAAAAACAATTAAAAGAACAAGTTCAGTGTGAAATTCTAAGAAGCATACACTGAAAAAAAAAATTTAAAAACTTTTTTAAATTTGTATGGAAAATTTTAAAAACTTTTTTTAAATTGTACGCTTAATAACAATTTTTAAAATTTAAAAAATATTTTTAAAAATTTTAAATTTTTTTTGACCGTTAAAAAAATTTTAAAAAAATTCAAAAAAATTGCTCGGAGTGGGAATCGAACCCTTGACCTTAGGAATGGTAGCCAGGCGCTTTACCACTGAGCTACCAAGCCATGTGACTTCCACTGGCAATATGTTTACATATACAGAATTATTTTTAAAAACCAGTTTTTAAATTTTAAAAATAATTTTTAAAAATAAAATTTTAAATTTTTTAATAATATTTTTTAAATTTTTTTTTTATGAGTGTAGAAGACCTTGGGAAGTTACAGGCATTAGAAATAGAAAATCAACTTTCAATTCAAAAGGTTACATTCTTTCTTAGCAAATTAATTTAAATTTACTGAGGAAGAAAAACAAACTGAACCTTAATTGTCACGATACGGCAATCGACATCGAAAATTTGACTCCAAAAAAATACACAAGACACTTTTGTTCCGCTTGCGAAAGCTTTGACTTCTTACAAAGCTTTTAAACCACTTTTTTTTTTGTCGTAATCCAATAATGTAAAGGCAAGATTAAGTTTCGAAATCATTACCGTGAATAAGTCAGTAAGTAAGTGAAATAATGAAAGACAAAAGATATGTAAAACCTGATGCAATTCTCAGTCAACTAAAGCTCAACAATCCAGAACGATATTGGATTTTGATTGTATGTCATGTGTCGTATGTGATACGGGCAATTAATTTGAAATTTTTATGACATTTGTCACACATAATTTTTGCAATCAAATCACTAGGTTTGGTATGAGTAACTTTGTATAGTTATCTCTAATTAACTAGAGATTCACAAGCATTGCACATCCAAATATTTTGTCTCATACTCTTTCGCTCTCTTTTTTGATGTTAATTTAATGAATTCATTAAGCGTGATCGGCTTGAAGAAGTTGTAATACTATTTTTGGCACAGTAAATCGACAGTCTCAACCATAATTGCGTCAGTTTTGCATGTGAAATGAATACGAATTGAAGAATTTTAGCGCATTATAATAAAGTTAATGATGTATGCTTTAGTAAGTAATTAGATGCAATTTAGTCAAATTTTGATCCATTTTGGCTCATTTTGGATTTTTAATAATTTCAAATTTTAATTAACCGTTAAAAATTCAAATTTTAAACAAAAATTTAAATTTTCATCAAAACTCTATGAGGAATAAGTCATAACAATTCATATTTAAGTCTGTAGCAAGTACAAAAATTTCACATTTATGCCGGTCACAGCTTTAAGATGAATAAAATTATTTCCTCATAAAACAAAAAATATTGAAAGTCATTTTTTTCATGCGTAATTGACTTCAACAAAGGAAAGTTTTTAAGAAATTATTGCAACATTGACCAACATTTTAAGCCAAAAAAACCCTACTTTATATTATTTTTTTTTCGGTCTACTATAAATCCATTCGACATTCAAGAAGGTGGAAAAAAATAAAGCAAAAACAGAGAAGAAAATGGATGTTAATTAAGTTAACGTAACGTGGGTGTCTACATGCTATTATTGTGACTGTGCTAAGAGATAAAGTAGAGATGCCGCACATAGAAAGAGAGCGTCTTGTTCCCATGAAATATGAGTTTTTAGAGCAAAGATTAACAAATTCGACATTTTAGTGAGAATTGATGAGTTTCATTACTAAACTTAACAGCTGGTTGTAGTGACGTTTTATGAGATAAATATTTAAATTTTTTTTATAGAAGAATATCTTATACTCTATATTTTACTACTGTTTCATTGAATGACTCAATCAAAGCACTTAAGTTGTCACTAATTCATTATGGTTATTTAGTTTTTAGCTTGTATTTAACGTGATTTGGAGTAGATTGAAGAAAATTTTGACTCATATTGACACAAAGTGATGGGATGCTTTGGTTTTTTGACAATTACGAGTTATACACCCCATGTAAACAAAATAGTCCTTATGTATTACATTGTATTAGGTCGATTTTGGTTACTACGGACCTGCTTAATGAAATTTGGAATTTCAAATAATTATTGATTTAAGTTTATGGAAAAATTTTCAAAAATGGATCGGCTTCTACCCCTCCCCCTATCGCCTCTTAGACTCTACTAAAGTATTTACATTCTTATTTAAATAAAAATTGAAAAATGCGCTTACTCTACAAACTGTAGTCGTACATTGTCTCACAAGACTTTTTCTTATTAATGTGTATCACAAACTAGACATAGAAAAAATAAGTTTCAATGCTACTGCTGCACAGAAATACCAAAGTCGTTCCATAAAATTGAGTAATCATCGCATCGCGATTTGAGACACTTTTACTATCATCTAACAACATCATCTGTTCATGCTGATTTATTATTTTAAATGTTAATAAAAACCAATAACATCGCACAGCGTAAAAGTTTTTTTTTTTATTTTTTTGATAGATGCTTTAATGCTCAACTTAATTATAATGTTCAAATGTTGTTAATAAAAATTTTTCTTCGAAAAATGTTGAGTCTATTAATTCATCAACATTTATAGTGGAAATGTACTACATGCGATTATTATTGTTATAAAATGTGTGTTTATTTTGCAGCTCGTAAATGCAAAAAAAAAAATATGAAAATTCACCAAGCCATGAATGCCGCTTTACATAAAGAAGCATAACATGATGATGAGTATGAAAATGAAAAGTTGTTTTTGAATGCGATAATTTATATACTGAGGGGATTATATATTGAAGCGCATTTGCAGTAATTTTGAGTATGAATTTCTAAGATTTCTGCAGATTTCGTATTTTTTAGAGTAATTTAGATGAAAGTTAAGGGTTTTAATGGTGAATTAGACTGAAATTTCATATTTGCGATAGTTGTTGAAATAGATAATGATTTTGAATGTTGGTTTTAAGTGTCTTAACTCCGAAAATGAACGAAATATTCAATCTATTTCTATCATTTTCTACCCAAATAAGCTTCAAAAACATCAAATTGTAGGAGTAAATCTAAGAATTTCATCAACAAGTTCTCAGTAGTTTAATCTCAAAATTTATCACCATTAATAATTTTTCTACCACAACGGTGGGTCTTAAATTGATAATAATAGTTTAGGAAATGAGTCAATAATATCAAATCATCTTACTCAATAGCATCCGATTTTGGCAAACTTGCTGTGAGTCTACGATAAAATTATGCAAAATAGTGATGATGCACCCATATGATATGTATTTTATAATCATATATTTTATTCACCTAATCACATTAAGACAATATCTGATGATATCGGATATGCTAAGCAGTGTGTTTAGGCATCTGGGACAGTAAGTCGTTTACATAGGCCACGTAACAAAAAAACACATTTTATGTTAACATGAGACTAACAAATTTTAATCGATTAGTTACGAGCAAACATTTGTAATTGTTACGAGCTTTGAGATATCCGAAGACATCAAGTCATAGCAATATCTTAAAAATGTTTAATCAAACAAACACACAAATTTATGCTAATAATAATTAAAATAATACGCATCTATTATGCGAGAGTAAGTGTGTAGAGAGAAAGATTAAAAAATTTCATAATTGACTGGAGGAATTACATGCTTCAAAAATTATTTCACTCGTTTAAACGCGCAATGGAATAATAAAAGTAAATAAATAGTAATTACAGAGAGGAGGTGATGGCAGGTGGTTCACATCTCTTTTATTTTTCATTTCATTTCGGCGAGATACGCATCAATATCTTAGATACTTGATGTTTTGTTTTAGTCTAACACACTCATTTATATGTATGGATACACGCTCGTACGCAAACTAATCATATCACACTTTGCAACTGTTTATTTAAGAAATGAAGAGAAATAATAAGAAGAAAAAAACTAAAAGATATGAAAAGTGAAATTTCGATCAATGCTCTGCAAGATTCAAAGAGAAGAAAAGAAAATGAAATAATAAAAAGTTTCGAATCAATTTCTCTATGCTCAATATTTTAGTTTTTGTAGAGATAAAATGAGATGTTGTGTCTAGCCCGAGCAATATAAAGAACTTATGAATGGTTATGAATTTATTTTTTTTTTTGTGAATATTAATTCAATAAAATAATTACAATTTGCAGCAAAGTCATTTCAAAAATTCAAAAGAACTAAATAGCATGCTAAGAGCACATTTGAATCAAGTTTTGAGTTAAAAATCATAAGTGGTGAGTTCGATTCTCAATTTGTTCAAAATATTACAGGGATTGCAACTATCCATTTTTCTTTTTTGAACATCATCCCGATCTCATTTAAAGTTCGGTATCATATCAAAAAACTCTACATCTTTCCATTTTCTTCTTAATCATGTAAATGAAAATTGGTAAAAGTGTTTAACAATCGCTTTTGCTTTTGATAATCGCAAAAATGATGATCATTGATATGCATAACGAAATTTATTCACGAAAACTAAATTTACAAGTTTTTTTTATGTATTATTATGGATAGCTTATAATAAATTTTACGTCATTTGGCATCATCAGGAATTTTTATAAGCATAATGAATGAATGATGACTGGATGATGACTTGGGAGATAAGCAGAAATTAAATGAAATTATGCAATCTGTGTGACTGAATCTTCGATGGAAGTGGTGTGAATATGGGAAATTTGAGAAGTCACGTGAATGGATATTAAAAATTTTTTATTGGTTTTATTTATTTTGGGTCGGTATCAAAGCTTTTATTTTAACAAATTAACAAAGTTCGAAATAAGAATTTTATGGCTAAGTAATTAAACATGTAAAATCAGGAATTAGGCATCAATCACTATCCTGTCAATTTTCAACATGATCTTCAAAATAAAATCCCTGATATCAATGGAGCATAACCACAATCAAGACACACCATACCCCAAACTGCCCACCATTTTTCCACAAAACAACAAAGATAAAAATCATTAAAAATTGTTAATTTATCACCATATACAATTTCAATCATTGTCAAATTGACGATGAAATTAATGAATTTCATTTATTGATCTTTTATTATAAGCTTTTAATTTCAACACGTGACTGAATAAAAAACAACACAAGAAGTAAAAAAAAATTGACAATCATGATGGCACGAGGTCACATTCCGTAGTGAAACAAGTGAAGGTATTTATTTCATCGTCAGCACAAAGAAGAATTTTTTTTTCTTCGCTCTGCCTTTAATTTGTTATTAGTTTGTGTACTTATGTGTGGCAGCAGCAAGCAGCCGCAACATAAAAAAAAAAATGTTTCACAATTTATTCGAAATAAAAAAAAAATCTTATGCAATTTATTGCACTTCATTTCTTATGTTCATTTAAACTGTATAAGCATGAATATTTTCAATTACATCTTGTTGAAAAAGTAAAAAATAAAGCAGCAGCAATTTTCATGAAAAGAGCCAGTGCAGGAAAAATAATTGTAATAATCGATTTGAATAAGGTACGTAAGTCATTTGAATGAGACCATTTATAAAAAAAAATAATCCAAAATTTTATTTAAATAGACAGAAATTGGCATGAAGTATTGACTGCCGTAAGCTGCTCCACACAACCATTATCTAATTCAATTGTTAAACTTGTCAGTAATACAGTTAAAGTATCCAAAAAAAGTGTTAAAAATATTTAAACTCTTCTTCTTCTATATGTGGATCATTTTAAAACGAATTGAAGTCAAAAGGCTGGCGACCGGTGAGCTATTATATCACAAATACACATTTTATGCACAAAAAAAGTCTTTCACTTTATGTATTCATAGCTTGAAATGAGGTTTAAAAATATTCATGAGTCTAGCCTAATTATGACTATAACAGAAGACAACAAGACTCAATTATTTATTCATTCATATGCAGCGTGGACAAATGAAACTGGACTAGAGACTGGTTGATGAATGAGAGACATAAATGGAATGGTGTAAAGTGCAAGATATAGTGGACAGGTCAAGGTTGTGTACGCAAAAAATAATCAAGTTTTCTTTTGATTAAAATAAAAGTTTTTGTTTTTTGTTTCGAAAAAGTTTTGTTAATTTGTGCCTAATAACCCTCAATTGTTTCCTATTAATTTACTTAAGTACCCTAAAATCATCTTACGTCGTAACAGAAACAATTAACTTTAAACAATACCGAATATTTGTATTAAAATTATGTCAAAATGATCTCCAAAAAAAAACAAAAAGAGTTGACAATGGAACAATTTATTCTTCTTATGTACTTCTCTAATATTTGCTTGCTCACTTACTTAAAGCCACTTAACATAAAACTTACTTGACTTTTTTTTCTGTCTTTTCGTTGAATGAAACTTGTGTGAATAACAATTTTTTGATTGCGGCTTTCTTTGAATTTGAATTCAGACCTTTTTTTGCAGACCATTCTAGTTTTTGTAGACTTCTCACTCTCCACACTCGAACTTAATAAAAATTCCTGGTGCATAACACTCACATCAACACATACGTGCATTCATTCAATCCAATATGATAACGTAGAAGATGAACTTAATCCAAAGTTCATTTCGTCTTGTTCAATGAACTCCATGTGATTCTTACCTGCGAAATAGAAAAAATAAAAGAAAAAAAAAGAAATTAAATTATGCAAGCAACAAAAAGTGAATTAAAGAGGAAATGCAATTGAAATTGAATTTTTTCTTATATCTCTATACTATAATTAGCTGCATTTTCACTTTCATTTTCAACATTTTTTTTTTGTTGTGACGCGATCTCTCACGAATCTTTTTGTGACTTTTTGCGTCGACAAGTGTCTCAAGTGCATTCATGCTTTTAACCTTTTATTGCCGCTATTAATTTTCTTTCTCTCTACCTTAACATTCAAGGAAATGAGAAACAAAAGGCGAGAAGATTTTCATTTCTTTCTTTTTTTTTGAGTCTTCTGCGCTACGATTGACGGTCACTTGAAGCTTACGAAGATGCATTATGTTTCATTTTAAAAAGAGTCTAGAGATAATTTTTCATGATCAAGTATCATGTCATGTGAATTTATTAACTCGACATATCATATTGTGGAAAATTCTGTTGCTGACGCTAAAGCTGCAATGATCTTCAAGTGTTAAATGTTGTCTGATGATAAATGGGATCAATGGATGGCGATGGATTATAAATATAATTTATTTTTTTCATTCTTTGTATATAATTTCTGAGATTGAATTTGAGATTGAGAAATTTTTCAAGGATATGATGAAGAATTATTGCTGGGGTTGGAAAACATGTTATGCATGCAGCCATTATTATTCGATTTTAAATTTCAAGTTGAACTCTCAAAAGTAGTAGATTAAAACTAATTTATTGCAATTTCTTCAGAATTGAAATATCTTTATTGCAGATTACTTCAAATCCTTGGGCATTAGCAACATTAATGATCTCAAAAAATTCAAAATAATATTCTTGCGAAATCATAAATTTGACCGGTTTACAAATTAGGATTAAAATGTTCACCCAAAAAGAGCAAATTGTATTATTCTTTTCCATTCTCAAAAAACATTTAAATTTTTATTTTGAAATTCGCTTTTAAAAAGATTTATAAGCTCAAATAATTTATTTTTTACAATAAACAGCTAATCATTTGACTGCCAGACTAGAATGTTATAGAAAAAATTCTGCACCTGACAAAAGCAAAGTTGTAGTTGTTGTCTGCAACCGGTTTCATTATTCTATGGCCAACAATTTCACCACAAAGTAATGTCAAAAAAATGTAGAATGACCACAATAAATTTTATTAACAATGAAAATCAGAATAATTTTACGACCAAAAAAAACAAGAAATTTCTATTTTTAAAGTCGAAAAGATGAAAATCAGAGATGGAAAGTAAAAAAGAGTTTTATTGCATTTATAAATCATATTTTCGCGTATCTTCACAGTTATGAGTGTGAAATAATAAAAATGTAAAAGTTTGTGTTGTACACAATTCTTAATTGCTGACATTTATGTCACTGAATATACTATTAAATCTCAATTAGTGTTGCCGAAAAAAAAAAAAATGTAATATATTTTATTTTATTTTGCCATAAGGTCTTTTTTTTGCGACATCAAAATGCGTAAGTTTCACTTGCGGAATTGCAAAAAAATTAAAGATTTTTTCTTCGGCTTTTTAGACATCACTAATGATCAAATCCACAATGCTATTAACTTTTCTCTATTTATGTTATTAAAAATTTGAATAATTTTTGAATTTAAGTTTTTTTTTTTGCATTAACCAATTCACTTTTCAACTTAAGCTTTAAATACAATGAATACATTAAAAATTATGAAAAATTTCGCATGCGGTGCTCTTTTTGCTATTCAATTGAAATTGAGAAATGCTGATGTGAGCAATTCAAAGATTGTGTCCGTTACAGTTTCCAAATTAAATTGCAAAAATGACATTTTTGTCTGTCTGCCGTGCAAAATTCGAAGTTAATTACCCCTTGTTCGAAAATTCGAAAAAAATTTAATTCAAATTAAATCATTATCGTGTGCAATTTATCAAGGAAAATGATTAAATCCTTAATTTAAGCCTATAAAAATGTCATATAAATAATAAAACTTCAAAAATCTTTTGAAAATTAAGAAATAGCATAACGTATTTTTTTGAATTTCCAATTTTCGAATAAACTTAATTGAATACCCCTAGACTTTCGATAAGTCTGTCGAACATGAATTGCGCACATCAGGAGAAATGTAATGAAGCATGTTGCGATGACGGAAGTCTATATGAGGCAAGTGTATGAATAAATTTTTTGGGTTGAGCAGATATTTCCTCAAATATCATCTCTAAATATTGCATTTCATCTAGTTGAATTGTCTACTGTTAATGACCTGGATATTGTGGATGTGGGGTTATTTGTAAGTGACGTGCGAGGCTATTGATAACTTAAACTAAATTTGCATTAAAACTTGGTGTCAGTTACTCATTTTTTTTGACAGACGTCACTTACAAACATTCCTTTACTTTATCGACAATTCAAAGTTTTCCTTCCATTTTTGGTTAATTTTTTAAAAAAAAAATAAATTTCTTTATTAAGAGTAGAAATTGAACACAGGAAATTCGTCATCACAAAATTAACAGTTTAAGTGGAGCTGAAAAAAGAGTTTTTTTTTTCAACGACAGTCACAATTCGACCTTGAAGGTAATACAGATTTTAATGATTTGTAATAAACTGGTTTGAGACTTGAATGCGAAGTAGAATGAAGAAAAATGAAATAAATAAATTGCAACCGCTACGAGTGACTGCCTAAAGTGATACACATACAATAAATTATTATAAAAATTTAAAAAATTATTTCAATCAATGTCCATGGAAGTCTCGCAGAGAATTAGAACAATTAAAATCATTTTAAATTCTATTCCTTGATTTATCTACAATTAATTCTCTGTCTTGAAAATAAAATAATAATATTATTGAAAAATGAAAAAAAAAATATATCTAAAAGTAGTAATGTAACATTCATCAATTACCACACCTATTAATAGCGCAATAGATTTATAAACAAAATTCTTATTTGACTTTTAAGTGGGATAAATAATAAAATAGAATTAACGAGAACTTTGATTAAACTCATAAACATAAAGACTAGCAGCACGTAAGCATATTTTATTAAGGTTAATTTTGTAGGAATTATTTGAGAAATCTGACTTAAATTTTGTGTCGTGTTTAAGCCTTAATCATGAAAATCTTGTTCAGGGGTATTGACCTGAGGTGCCAAATTTATTTTGTCTTCTTTTTAACAAGAAGTTGTTCAAGCAAGTTATTACAGATGATAGGTTATAAGTCATAGCTTCTTTTAATCTGGTTTCTGTGTTTTTTGTGGATAAGTTTTGTTTCCAAAAATTCAACAACTTTTTCTTTGATTAAAGTTGCGAATTACAAACTGTTAAATTTCAAACAAAAATCATTTAATTTGTCCAATTTTCCAATTATCGCGAAAGTCAAACATTCACTCAAATCAACACATCTAAGCAGAAAATTAGTCGACTTCCCCTAGTGCTAATTAACTTCCAACAGCCCATTACACAAAGGAAATAATTGATATGCAATCGCAAACAATAACAGCATTACAAAATGTGAAAAACTATGCGTAAATTTTTCAAAATGACCAATAGTTAGTCAAAGTCATCCACTTTATTTTCCTTCCTCAATGTGTAAAGGAAATAAGCATGCGTCAAACAACCGTGAAGTGAATTTTTGCTAATGAAATTGACTACCGTTTAACAAATCCACACATACATCATGTGTACAGTTGAATACTAAAAATTTATTATCTACAGCTATTTTTGTGTGCATTTAAAATCAATTTGTGCAATTTGTTATATTTTTCTTCTTTTTGTTGAAGTCTCGTACGTAGGCATACATTTAACATTTTTCACGCTCAATTCAAAAAAAAATTTTTAATCACATCGAAACAAAAAGTTACTTTCGATTTCATTTAAAGTTAGCTACGAAAAAAAAATATGTATTTTTAGCGCTTGAACTTAATTTTTTTGCCGTCAATTTATTTCGTCAGTAAACGAGTTTTTCTGGCTGAGTTTAAGACTCTGAGTATTTTTTTTCGCACAGATTTTTATCTATACATGTTATTTTAAAAATATGCAAATTTACTTCTTTTCTCTTGATATTTTTATATCCATACTATAGACAATATATTGTTGATGAGAATTTGAGAATGTTTGTTGCTTATTCGGTCATTCAAGTTCTTTGATATTAAAGGAATTGAAAATGACAGGGAGAATATATATCATGTGATAACTTGAAATTTCTTTTGAACCATTTATTTAATTTTAGATTGAGAAGGATTTCAGGGTTGGAAATCGATTATTCTTTGACAATATTGTGTTAAAAAATTTATTTATTTTTTCTTCTTCAAAATTTTGTATAAACCAAAAATCCTGGAACTCAGCAGCGTAGCTAGATTTTTTTTTTTTTATGTATGGAATGAAAAATTTAGGAGGGAGGGGTGTTTGGAATTTTTTTCTAAAAAACCCTAGTAAATTGAAGAAATTTCTCAAAAAAGGGGGCTAAAACGCCAAAACCCCCTGGATATGCCTCTGTTGAAACTACTAAAAAATTCTTGTCAATTTTCATTTCACAACCATCCCTCAAGAATTTTTACATCTCTGGCTACATTTAAACTTTTAGAATTTTTTTTCATCTCACTAACTCTCAAATTTAACGAGCACATACAGCACATTGATAAATGATCACAGCTTGTGGCATTTCAATTTTTTTTTTTCCTTCTCTTACTTTATCAAATGAAGACTTTTCACCTTAACATAATTTTTATAAATTCAATTTTGCTGTTTTGTGATTTATTGATAAGCTTTTATGGCAATATGAAGCCATAGAAACACAGCTAAGTACATTTATTTTCATAATATTTTGATAGCTCAAAGCGTAAAATCTTTTTTTGTTCGCTAAAATACCTCTCACTGTGGTTTAGATGTAAGAGGATAAAGAAAGGCAATAAATTTGTTATTAAATTTATCACTCTGGTGATCGATGAGTTGCTGAAATTTTCATAGACTGTAAGAACGTGGCGTGTGGTGGATTTGATATCAGATTGAGGAGGCGTAGCTGGATATTTATCTTTGAAATTAAATTGTGTGGTAAATTTTGAAATTATTCAATTATTAGGATTTGAACACGTGCCAAGTAAATTAAAGTCATTTACTTTAAATTGTGCAATTCTGATCCACAAAGTCATTCTACCGCAACAAAGTTAAACAAACAAAACAGCTTCTTGTATTCCTCTATTCCAAATTTATGAGATAATAACACTTAATTACACCACTAACTATTAATTTTTATTATAAAATTGCTTTATAAATTAAACAAAAAAGATAAAAACGTCCATAGAACTACTGAATAGCATGCAATATGGGCTTGGTACACAAATTAATAAAGTACGGTCATTCTCCTCGCAATTTTATAATTTGGAATGGCAAGTTCCTTTTAAAAATTTTTCTTGGTCCATAAAATTTTGCGCTCAATAAAAAACACAACTCGAAAACAAAATATTTTTTTTTTTTTTGGTTTTTGTTTTAAGCAAAAATAAAAATTTTGTAGTGAATTTCTTTCAAGCATGTTTATACACATGTTCAATAAATTTAATTTATGAGCAGTTGAATGGTTAATTTTTATAAAATTATTAAGATTTCGTAATATGCAAGAGTAATTTTTATTCGAAATTATTATTATTTTTTTTTTTTTTGAATTATTTGTGGCTTGCTGTAGGATTTTTAATGAAAACTTACTGATCATTTTGCAGCAATTATAAAGTTACTAAAATGTTATTCAACAAAGTTTTAATCAAAATGTTTAAGAGTCTTAAATATTTTTTGGTACAATTTCAAAAAATTTAAGCATTATTTCCCTAAATAAATCCCGTTACATTCTATCATAATTGATCTAAGAGAGGGTCTTCTTGTTTAATCCTCGTAGCTTAAATTTGAATAAATTTTCGTTATCATAGCAGGAAATCAAATAAAATATTTTATTGCCATTCTCAATATTTTCTGCTATATGCTTCACAAACTAGTCTATTCTCAAATCAACAACAACAAAAAAATGATTGGTTTTTTGAACTGAATGAGTTTTGATTCGGATTTAATACCCTTCAAAAATTCAGGCTTGATACATATTTCAGTTTATTTAAATCAAGGCTATCAAGCTGACAAAAAATATATTTGTTGATATCGATTTAGACATTGCAAAAATATTTTTAAAAAATTTAACTTTTTTTGTGATAAAATAATTTTTGAGTGCTGGTGTCAAGTTGCCAATTAATTTGGTCGATTGTCATTTTTTCAAAATTAAAATTCTTTTCCATTTTTTTAACCTTTAAATTTTTAAAAAATTGTTTTAAAACTTTAAATTTAAAAATTTTAAAATTTTTTTTTAATTTTTTTTTAAAATCTTTTTGAGGTTTTTAGCGCATTTTTGAAAACTTGTTTTCAAAAAGGAAGCTCAATCATACACTTTGATCGGCAGCAAAAAATCGAAGATCGAGATCGAGATCTCATGATCTAGACATCGTAGAGAGCTCCGGTTTGTTTTATTAGCTTCGTTTCATCGAGTTATTGGCGGCAAATGTATTTAAAAGTCCCAAATTTGTGTTTAAACACCTTAATTAATTAATTTTTAATTTCACAAAGAAAAATAATCAACACATGACTGCAACTTCACGTCATAGAAATTTCAAATATTTTTTAACCGTTGACATTTGAAAATTTTTTGACCGTTATTTTTTACGAAAAGTTTTTTGTTCAGTTTTGCAAGCTATTAGTTTGTGCATAATGAAAACACACTTTTCATGCACAATGAATGTGAGAAAATTGAAACTGAAATGTTTTTGATTGTTGTTGTAACATTTTTGTAAAATTATCGTTATTTTTATGTAGAATATTGCAAGGTCTGTCCTGAAAGTTGATATACTTTCAATTCGTAGCTCGATTACTGATCGCCGCGCCAAAAATGCGCTGAAGTCCCTCGATATGAAACACGAGGACTTTTGTAATTTTTTAAATAACATTCTAAATTAAATTGAGTTTTAAATAACTTAAAAAAACAAATAATTTTTCAAACTTTATTATTCACAGAACTAGTCAAAGCACTTTTCATACACAAAAACCACAATTTTACGCAAGTCTTGAAAACCAATTTGCTTGCTCAAATTCAAAACAAAATTATTTAATTTAGTTCAACAATTTTTTGAACTAGTCACATAATAACTTTATTTCTTTAACTCATTTAAAATTATTACGAGTGTAGATTTTTTTTTGCTTTATAACTTTTTTATTATTTTGCAACAGTAAAAAATTTCTTTCAATTTTTTTTCAAGAAGCTCCGCACAATCGAATTGTCGATCATCGTCACGATATGACGCAACTTTTTTTTCTCTCACTCTCATCTTTATGCTTTCGGGTAAGTATAAAATATTTTTTTTATTTCAATGGCACAAGTGAATTAGCGCAAAATACCAATTAAATGAATTTTTCATCATTGAGTATTTTAACTCAATTGATTGTTGCTTCATATGACAAAAAGTAAAGCTGCAGATTGCAGACTTTTTTATGAGCTTCAAGAGAAGAAATAAAAATTTTGCAGAAGTTCCTGAGGAGGATTTTGTCAGGTTCTAGTATGACTTTTATGGATTTTTTTTTAGAAAAAATTGAAAATTTGAAAAATCAAAATTTTGAAAATCTAGAAAAATCCAAATTTTAAAAATTGGAAAAAAAAAACTTAAAAAGGAAATTTAGCAATCAAAACTTAATTTTACGTCAATTCAAATTCCTTCGACTATTAAAAAAAAAGTCCCAACTTATAAAAATCAGCCTAAGGGTAAATTCAAAACCAGCATAAACATTAAGCAGAAGCTCACAGTTAATTTAATTTAATGCACACACATATCGAAGAGCTAGTTTAACTTGCTCCAAAGCTTTCTCATCAAGTAATTGAAAGTGAAAAATCAGCTTCTTTATTTTCTTTACAAATCGGAATGTGTGAAGTAAAATAATTGCAAATTTTCTTTCAATATGCATTAGAAACTCAAATCATCGAGAAATTGCATCTTTTTTGAATCATTATTGACTGTTAGCACACACACCTGAATTAAGTAGCAGAATTCCAGCGAATATTAGAAATCCACTTGATAATCCCATTTTTAACTTTTTTTAAAAAATATTTTTTGCTCCTATTTTTGATAAATTGATTGTCGACCAGTTCGGTTTACTTTTCTGTCGAAATCTTTGATTTTTTTTTTGCCTGACTCTGTATTGCAAAATTTTTTAACTTTTTTTTTGTTGAAGTTACACAATTTTAATATTTTTTCTTCTTATGCAGTAGCCAAAAGTTTGTATAGGCAAATTAGCACATTTTTTGGATAAATAAATATAAATATTTAAATTAACCACTTGCACTGCATTTATTATATTTTAAAATGATTTTTTTTTTATCAAAAGAAAATAAAAATTTTCTTTCTCATTTTTTTCTAAGAATTTTAAATTTCCTTTCACATGAATTATTTTTTTTTTTTAATTTTATTTTTTTTAAATATTTCAGACCAGTCGAGCGAGATTAAAGTAAATGTGCCTCGCGATCGCGTGAGCACTGAAAATAGACTGAAGCATATGGATTTAACAAAAAGTCTTTTTTCGTGTCTCGAGAAGAGAAGAAAAAAAATGTAAACTGTAGCAGAAAAGTTTTGTATGAGCGTAAACAGCTCAAAGCTCTCTGCACTGTTGTATTTTGTGTGTAGCTAAATTGTTTCTCTATTTTTACTGCATGTGTATTTGTGAGACTGATTTTTATAGCAACATGTTTTATAGCAAACTAGATGCAATTCAATACTTCCTAGTTTTTACTCTGCAGACCTCTGTGAGATTAGATTTTTTTTTGTGTTCAAGGTATGAATTGGATCATTTTTTTTGCAGGTATGGACAGTTTAATTTATTTTGTAATTTTTGTGCAAAATTACTTCATTGTATCCGGATGGTATTTTAATACTTTAACGGATCTTTTGGTATGCATTACTATTGGGAAATGGGGGATTTTTGTGTCAAATGATACTTTTGCTACTAAGTGCTGTTACTTTTCAAAATACTTTAATATTGGTGGGTGGTATGGCGTCCTAATGATATCTTTCTAATTTTTTTAGGCAATGAGAAAGTGGTTCAATACGTCATATTAATTAATTTTGCGAGTTGTTTAGGACAATTAGTTAAATCAGTAAAAATCGATCTTTTTAAAAATTACTTAACGAGATCCGGGACTAAAATTCTATCATCTCATTAATTTACATTTCAATTCAAAATCCTACTCCTTATTATTAACTTAACTCGTTAAAAACCTCAAAATTATCTCAATTTTACATCCAAATAAAAATTCTCAAAACTCCATAAACCAGCAATCAAAAAGAACTCTAAATTCATTAAAAACATTGCAACAATAAGCCAATTTTTTTATTTATTTAGATTAAATCATAATTAACAATCTGTTCTGTGTGGTTAACTTAACGAGTACTCTTGTAAAAAAATGCACTTTAAAAATCAAATTTAATTCGAGCACTCCACTATTCAGACAATTCTATTGCCATTATTATGATTTTTTTTTTTTTGCAATTTTCCGCATCCCACGCTGTAATTAAATTAACAGCTATTGTATTGACAATCAACTAAAAATTAAGTTCTGAAGGAAATTGAATTTACTAAATAAAAAACACCTCGCAGGTCGCTCATCTTATGTCATATAGTGCAGATTAATCTAATGGATCTTTTCATTACCACGCTGAGTTGTTGAAGAAGTGTTAAAGAATATGAAAAAAAAGAAAAGAAAACAAAAAGAATTCCGCACGAGGCTAATTGAGGAACAAAAATAACTTGTGTATATAGTAACAACAAACCTATTAGAGTATCTTGCGGTTTTCATTGTAGAAGTGTGAAAAAAAAATTGGCGCGAGCTTGTACTATAGTCTGAATGGATAGATTACTATTGTTACCGCTATTATTATGACTATTGTTGAGGATGTTGGCAGTTTACAGCTCATAAGATGGAAGAAGAGGAGTGAAAATGATCGAATCATCATCAAAAGTCGTTAGTTTCTTTTAAAAACAAATAACTTTTTTGGGGTTTTGTAAGTAAAGAAAAATAAAATAACACGCAACGTATAAAGCTTAACAAAAGACATTTTGGATGAATGACCTAAGTTATTTTTCTTTATGTCTATTTATGTCTGGTGAAGAAGTCAATGATTCATTTCAAATGCTTCACGTGAATTTTTTGAATGATAGAAGTCAGGGGCGTAACCAAGGGTAGGTTCAAGGGGGTTCAGACCCCCCTTTGAGGAAAAATTTCTTCATTTTTTCATTTTGCTTGGGTTTTCAAGGAAACAAATATTTGGATCCCCTCATAAATTTTTTTTATATAAAAAAAACTTTGGATTCCTCTAGAAAAAATTTCTGGCTACGCCCCTGATAGAAGCATTTTTTTTATTCTTTCTGTGTTCTTTGAAGTTCATAGAACTCTTTCTCAGCATGAACTTAAGTAAAGCTTTGTTTTGTAATCCAAAAAATTTAGGACCTTGAAATATTTCTTACAATTTGTTTCCAAATAATTCAAATGTCTCCTTAATCTACATTAATTTCGACACTATCGCAAACAACCCATGATAATCCAATAATCCATAAATAATAAATCTATAATCCATGTTCATGAAATGTCCAAACATTAAATGCAATTGCTTTCTAATAACCTTCGCAATTTCATAGTCATTTATTTCCCGAACTCTTAGAAGGTGTTTTGGATTCTTAAAAAATATTTAAGCGGAAAATGTGAATGAAAATAATTGACAGATTTGCATCCGTGATTTGGCATTCAATGACATTCACAAAGTTAAGCAATATTTGTGAATTAATGTGGAATTGTCAGAGGATTAGTAATTGATTTTTGAATGGATTGTTTAGGAAATTTAATAGAGCTTATAAGTTAAAATTCCTTAAATAATAAAAAAAAATCTAGATCAATATTTTGTAATTAAAGGTCAATGACCAAAAATCGACAAAGTTATGCAAATCTCTTGCATAATTTTCAGTCATTCCAACAATTTAATCGACATACTTCATATTCTCATTCAGATCACCATCAATCAAATCTCTTCCTTCCTTCCACAATTTAAATCTTCATCAACAAATTCCCATCAACCCAATCATTTCCTCTCCCCCTTAAAAATCCATAAACTTACTGATTTATCATCGCATTCATAAAATCAACTCATTAAGCGCATTTTATGAAGCTTTAAAAAAATTTAAATTATCTCAGAAGAACGAATATTTCTCATTTTTTGCCATCATTAAAGCGCACAATGACACTTAACAAAATTGGATGCAAAAATTCATGGTCAAAATTAATTATCAATGAATGAGTAATTTGCTTAATGTGCGCGAATTCAAACCTATTGTTGGCGCTTCCTCACCACTGTTCTTTATTTATTTCTTTTTTGTCATAACAATAAATCTTACTTATTGGACATGAAAGAAAACATTTCTAAAAGGAACTTTTTTTTATTGCCGTCAGCTACTGCATTTTGTGGTCAACACAAATCATTTCGTGTTGCGATGATTGTCAAGAAAAAAAAGCTTCTCTCTACCCAGGAAGTTAAATGGATTTTTAATATGAACGCGAGCAGTTTCATTTTAACACAGCAAGAATTGTGTTGAAAAATTTCCTGAAATTACCATAACAATGGTAAAAAGAGAATATCAACAAAAGAAGGTAAAATGAAGCACTTTAAAGGGCCTTGAGATGCTCACATTACAGAATTGAGTTTGTAATTTCAGAAGTTTGCGCTTTACGCTTTCATACATGACCAAAACATTGGGATCTTTACACGTTAATGCATGACCTTTGAGTGGCTGTTTTTTGTGTCTCTTTTTCCAAAACTTAACAACAGTTCGTAAACAACAATAAACAGCGGCATTTTTTATTATTATTATGCTCTGATCCATTCATTTTGTTGAGTCAGAGTTGGTATGGGATTTTTTTGAAATTTTTCCTTCTTTCTTTCAAATTTTCTATAATTTAAAAAATTTGTTTTTTTTTTTTTTTTTGTTTTTGTTTCTGAACATAAGAAATCTGGTCTAAAATTTTGGAAAGTAATAATCAAGTAATAATTAGATGCATTTTGATATATAATAGGTTCATAAAAGTTAGTTTCGCACATCTTTCTTGCAACGAATTTATAAGTACGCAGGAAAGATACCAAAAACCTTTAATGTGCTATATCCAGGACGAAAATATTTGAATGCTTGACGTAAATGGACGTAATATGGACCTAATTTAGACCAAGTTTCAGGACATTCTAATAATCTGTTCTCTCGTACTTCACAGACACATAATTTCACTACAAAATCTAAAGTTCAATTTTAGAACTTCCAACACTGCCCATCGTCATAGTTTTTCCTTTACATACTCCAACTTCTAAGTCTGAATATTTATTAGATCATTATTTAGTTGTTGGTAGACCCATATTAGTATAATAATTATTGTCGAGAGCAACAGCAAAATGATATGCAGATCAATAATGTATTTTTTTCCCTCTTGTGCTGTATGTCGCAATGTTTAAATAGGTAACAACCTTCTCCACTCCAATCAACAAAAAAAAACAACCATATTCTCATAATAACAGCCATAATAACAACAGCGCCAGTTTGAGGGCATACATATTGATAAAAATCGATTTCCATTCATTTATTTCGTTCTATTTTGTACACGGAATGTCTGTTAAAGCTCTTTTAGCATATGAATTAACTTTTGCACACTGCAATCTATTAGAGCCGCTATGTGCCAGTATATCACGCCCCATTCCTCTTACTCTGCACGACTCCAATGACATTCATGTGCTAAACGATTCAAATAATTTCTTTCATACCACAAAAAAAAATATTCAATTATGTACACAAAAATAAAATATTTAATGGAAATCTATATTGGAGTTTTTTCGTCATGTTTAGCTTGAGACACAGAATGCGAGCATTGAAAGAAAAATGGTGTTTAACTGTGAATGAGATTGAATTGCAGCAGATATGAGTCACACCATCCTAGCCTGTTCTAGTTATTATAATTCATATTGCAAAAGATTTTTTTTATTTAACGTTAACTTTTATTTCTTCGAAAAGTAATAATAAGTTTAAAATTATTGCGGGCATAAAAGCTTTAAAAAACCTGCAATACTTTAACCTTTTACAATTGTTAATGAGCATTTTCGGAATTCTTATTTTTAATGTATGCTTTACTGTGGAAAAATGTGGCATGAGTTCTGCTTTGGATGGCTGAAAAGGTGGGACTGTTGATTTTTATCTAGCAAGGCTTTAATCAACTGCTTTATTTATGGAGTGAATGATCTTGTGAAATTTTGATCTCAATTGTGGAATGGTTTGGGATGGATTAACTTTCTAGATGTAGAATTGATTAAAGAGTCTTTTTATTGCTGCATAAGAATTGCATCATTAGTTAGCAACAGTATAGAAGCAATTGCTCTAATGTTCTAATGCTCATGAAACTTGATATCGATTCTATGTGTAAATCTTTAAAGAATTATTTAATTAATTTTAAAAAACTATAGGAATTTATTTAATTAATATGTCCTAACAATATTCAACCTTAACCTAAAAATGCGCTCCATTCACTCCTCTATCTAACAACCTTAAATAAAATAAATTCCCTTTAACCAGGGGCGTAGCCAGGGGAGGGTCCAAGGGGGTCCGGACTTCCCTTTGAGGAAAAACTTCTTTTTTTTGTTAAGGTTTTTGAGGACCCCTAAAATTTTTTCTTCCATACCAAAAAAAAAATTTAGACCCCCCTAAAAAAATTTCTGGCTACGCCTCTGCCTTTAACATATTCAACTACTTATAGATCTATAAAATTCATACAAAAGAATGCAGCTTGGAGACACACAAAGAAGGAATAATAAAATTAAATAATGTGCGGCAAAGACACAAATCCATAGAGTGGCGGCACCCTTCTTGATTCAATTAAATTACTCGATAATTAATATATATTTTTTCAATATTATACATATTTATATCTCGACCTCGAATATGTTATGGAAAGGTGATAAATTGAAATTCAGGGCAAAAGTTTTTTTTATAGCTTTCATTTTTCATAAAGTTTAACGATAATATTTTATGCACGTAAAAGGCTCATTGTTTAAGATTGAAATTTTTAACAATTATATCATTATCTCTTTCCTTAAATACTAAATAATTTCATTTTTTATTTAGTTAAGCATGAACCCTGATGTGGATTAATAGTTCTCAGTTGAAAAATATGGGTGCGAACTTTATTTTATTATGATAAAGAAATTTTTCATAATATTATTATTACCTTTTTCGATTTACGAAGAAATAATAAGAATAAACAGCAATTTGACTTTCATAAATTATTCAACAATTTATACATGTTGTGCTTAAACATCATAAAAAAAGTTTTTCATTTTCACTATAAACTTACGCCTTTTGTGTTGCTATATTTCCCAATCAAATTCGCAATTGATTTTTATGAATATGAGAAATGAATTTAGTATGATTTAAACAAGATCAATAAAAAATTATTGCAACTAAGGATTGCGAACTGAGAGTTTGTGGATTATTGCGATTGAGATTTGTGTTTATTTTCACAACAACGGTTATTGTTTTTGAGAATTGGTTAGTTTATGGTGCTGTGTGGAAATGAGGAACGGCAAGTATCTAATTTAAGGTGTTAGAGCTGTCAAAAATTAAAGGCTTATGAGTTTGAATGGATATCAGCTGGAAGTCTAAAAATTTGCAATTTTATATCCACTAGCCCAGTGAATTCCAAACTGTGGGTCGCGATACTTTAGAGCAGCGGTGGTCTTGTTATTATTTTGGTCTTGATATTATTTTGGTGTCTTGGTACACTTTTGACCAATTTTTATTTTCGCGGCACACCTTACACTAGTGTCCCGCAGCACAAAGGTTGACCATCACTGCTTTAGTGTATCGCTAAACAAATTTTGAAAATGCCATGCTCCACATGTCATGTGAGGTTTTAGGGGTGACATACCATCCAGGTATGTATGCCTCTATTAAAAAAGGGTTGATCACCACTGTACTAGCCTAATAAAATTCATAAAATGTAGTTTAATCTAAAACCTGTCACTTATTGGCAATATTTTCATCTACTTTGTCACTAATGAGATTCCAAAGACAAATCCACATTCCAAACAAATAAAACTTTCACCCCATAACGTCAACCGGCATCTTAAAGTCCAACAATTTAATTTAATTTTACAATCCACTCAATAAAATTCCAGACTTTATAGACAAATCACATTCAATAGTCCACATTACCATGCAAATGCGCAAAAATATCATTTGTAACAATAAATTACATAAAATTTTTTCACCTAAATATTGCAAATGTGTCAAAAGCTCAGATCTCATTAATTCATTCAAACTTATGCAATTTTAATCCAAAACTATAACAACAGCAGCAACCAATGCAATCACTTTTTTTCTGACATTGTTGTATGCTCATATGCAAAATAAAAATAAAACAGAAAAAAATAGGAAAAAGTCAATTGATTTTGAATATCTATTGCAAATTTGAATTTGAATGAAAAATAATGTAATTGAATAATGTGTTAAAAAGAAAAACTAATTGTGTGCAATGTTATGAGATCATATTGGAATTTACTTCCCCATATAAATCCCAAAACATATGCTCACCTGTAAGATCTCAAGTGGATGATCAATATCCACTTGAACCATTGTGAGGTTTTATTGAACATGCGGAATTGCTTACAATATAAACGAAATAAAATATTGAGCTAAAGTTATTGAAATAAAGAATGTCGATCCACCTTAAAGCTGCACTTTTGAACAATTTTATTGAACTCATGAGTAATTAAAAAATAATTTAATGACACATGAATGGAATCGTCAAAAAAAATGCTCAACAGCTTGATCGAAGGACGGATAATGAACTCATTCGTTTTTATGTTGGATATATCGATACACATCTATAAAATGTAATTTATAAAAATGCTAAGAATGTCTGTCAAAACGTCATTAAAAGAATTACTGTTACATCATTACAGAGACTAAGTACAATAGGCACATGAACTGCAACAACAAAAACATACATACATGCACACTTGCCACTCAGCATCGTCCTTGAATGTCGTTCAATGTTGTCATCGTGCTATGCTGAACATTTGTGAAAGTCTCTCAAGCCTTAAAAATCAAATCTTTCTCACATGTTGTCTGCGCTTCCACTTTTTTTTTATTATTTTCTTGTGCCAATTTTTGCCAACAATCCTTTAATGACCGTAAATTAAATTTTTAAGCTGACAAATGGTTGACATCCCTTTTGTTTCTGTGCTTTTGTTCCCTCCAATTCCAGTCGATTGAATTCACGTGAAATGTTAATTGATTTACGCTAATTGTAACTACACGATGCACAATTATTTCAATCAGTATCCACAAAATACATAATTAAATTCAATACATACTTCGATTGACATGAAAATGATATTAAATAAAATGTGTCTCGTTTATTTCGGCAAATGGATTTAAAGCGGACTGAGAGTAAGGAATTTGTTTAAGGGTGTTATGGAATTGGAGGCGCATTTTAATAGTTGTTGATAGTACAGAAAATGCCTGTATTTATTTAGTCAATTTATGAAGAATTTCAGCTTTTTGGAGAATCACTAACCTTTTGTTCAAAACTGTTCGATTTCTTATCTTGATCACTTGATCCTGTTAAGCACATACTAAAGTCTTTTAAGTTTGAGAATATTCACCAACTAAGTTAGTCTTAATTTTTCACAAATATTTAAAAACACGACTCGTTCTTTTCAATTGCAATATTTTACTGAATATTTTTAAAACCCAAAGATTCCTATGATGATTTATGCAAATTTTCAAAAAATTTCAAAATTCTGCAAAATTCAATTTCACAAAATACAGAAACTCAAACTGACATCAACCGCTCAACAAACGTATTTTTATCAAAATCAGCAACAGAAAAAAAGCAGCAATAAAATTACTTTCGTACTCACATAAAGTAAAAGTAAATTGACTTTATTGGCCAGTTGATTTTATGCTTATTAAAAAACGCATAAATGTACAATCTATAGACACGACAGTAAGTAACAAAAGGAGAAGAAAACATATGGACAATAGTGCGAAATGAAATGGAAAAAAATAATGAAGAAAAAAAATTGTTTCAAGGGCACCAAATCGATGAACTTCGAGTGACGTTAAAAGAGTAGTATATTAATATTCAGATCAGCGATAAATAGATGCTGGGTTATAATGCCAGAAAATATAAGGCCAGATACAAAATTCATACTCAAACAAAATATAAATCCAGAACATAATGCCAGATATAATTGTATGTGGCCTTATATTTTGCAAGTGTAAAACATAAGTCCACATACATTTGCTTCTGGACTAATATTTGTTTAGTGTAAATATAAGTCCAGGAGCATTTATGTGTGGACTTATATTTACACAGTGTAATTTAATTCCAGAAAACTTAAATTTTTTGGACTTATTTTATTTTTTTGCAATTGAATATTTTCTTGGATTTTTCAATGAACATTTTTTTTTTGATCTACCCAAATGAAAAAAAAAAATGAAATTTTTGTAAAATGATAGTCGAAAAATAATTTTTGAAACTTTAATAGAAAATTTCGTTCTTCAATCCTGTTATATAAAATTATATTCATCAAGAAATTGATTTGAAAATTAAAAATTTTAAAATTTTTAGTTTTTTTCCGCGGCTTATAAAAACTTACTTCCAGTAAAGCTAGGACAATAATATTTTCATAGTAAATACCAGCATATAAGACCTTAAATACACTTTTTATTTAAAATTCTTTAGAACGCACCAATAGAAAACTTTCCCAAGTTTCTTAGTTTTTCGCATATTTTTTTTTTCATTTTCCTTTTAAAATTTTAAAAAATCTGAAACTGAGATTGTTTACCTTTTTACTTGCTTCTTATTTTTTTTTTGGAATTTCTAGAAATTACATTCTAACAAATTCCTTTAAAATGAACTCATTCATAAAAATAATAAAACAAACATAACAGGTAGAAAATAAACAATCTCACTTTCGGAATTTTCAAATTTTCGAAAAACAGCAACCTTAATTTTATAAATTTGAACTAAAATAAAAACTGATCATTTTCAAAGATTTAGGGTAAAAAATATTGAAATTCGTACAAAACGAAAAAAAATTTTTGAAAGTCCTGTAACTTTTATTGGAAGCATTGCTGATTTCCCAAATTTTTCCTACGACTTTGCTTGGGGTCCATATTTTTTTATTCAATCTTGAAAAGAGCAATTTGTGCAGCATAAAGCAGAAAAAAATCCACTTTATTTCAAATATTGAAATTCGTACACTCAAATATTGAAATTCGTACACCAAGTACTCACGATTTTTGCATCCAAAACTTGAGAAAAAATTAATATTCTTGCAGTATTTTCATTTGAGGAGGTTTTAATTCATCCTGAGCTACTTCTTTGTCCTTAAAATTGAATTTATTTAATTTGTTTACACAAAAACAATTGAAATTCTTCATCGCCTACTATTGAAATTTTGTACGAATTTCAATATTTCTTCTGTACTAATTTCAATATTTGGAATGGGGTGGATTTTTTTCGTATAAGCAGTGCTTATTTATGCCTTGAATTAATTTAGTTGGAAAGTAGAGTACACGAGCAAAGTCATAAGACCTTAACATGTGGCCAATCTTAAGTTTAAAGGCAATTTTTTCAAGTCTAAAAATTGTGAAAAATTTTTTTTGTAAATTTGTTCGTACGAATTTTGGTTTTGTACGAATTTCAATATTTTTTACCCTATTTGAAAAAATATTGAAAATTTTTACTTTATAAATCAATTTTTTGTGTACTTGAATGGTCACTAAAATGGCAGTAACTCAGCCACAATTTAATAGATTGAAAAAATCTTTGCAGATTAGAATTGAAAATAGTAAAATTTAATTTTTGGTCTACCTGCTCAATACAATACCAAAAACGAATTTGGTGTCAAAAAGTGTCACAAAAAATACTATAAAAATGATGCCATGCTGATCAGGTGTTGAAAGAAACTAAATTGTGGTAGCAAAAGTGTCTTTAAACATACTAAATTTCAGCTCGAAATTCAAATTTTATCTTAAAAAAGCCATTTCAGTCTAAATTTGGTAAGAGAAATTTAAAAAATACAGAACGAAAAATAAAAAATAAGGAAAATTTTCAATTGCAAAAAAATAAAATAAGTCCAGAGTTTTTAAATTTTCTGGAATTAAATTACACTGTTTAAATATAAGTCCACACATAAATGCTCCTGGACTTATATTTACACTAAACAAATATTAGTCCAGAAGCAAATGTATGTGGACTTATGTTTTACACTTGCAAAATATAAAGCCACATACAATTATATCTGGCCTTATGTTCTGGATTTATATTTTAAAAATGCGTCTGGCCTTATATTTTCTGGCATTATAACCTAGCATCCGATAAATAGTGTAAGAAATAAAAGCATAAAGACACGATCAAAACGCGTAAGGTATCTGTGGTACTGCTGGAAAAATTTCATTATTATTGATTGCAGGGCACCACCACAAAGCTATGTGGAAGAATATGTGGAAATAAAAATTAGTTTTTTAGTGCCAACTGTGAAGCTGCTAAATGTGAAACATAAAGCAGAATAATAGCGCACTTAATAGCGTTTCAATTTCATGACAAACAATTTATTATATTTATTTCACATACACTACACATATCATTGCGGAAAGACAGCATAACAACAACAGTAAAAAAAAATCTTAATACGATTTAAATGCCACCAAGCCTAGAAGGAGAATGAGAATGTTGAAAAATAAAATTTCATGCATGGCATGAATAAAAGAAGCATGAGGAAGGTTGTTTGTTGCAATTCACATTTTTGTGGTTTTATTTCCATATATCATTCCATATGTACGACCTGCATGTACTGTAACAAATCATAATGTACTGTACATCAAAATTCATATGATATCTACCGGAATGTCAAAAAAATTGAGCATATTTTGTTAGTATAAGTGTTTTTGACTCTAAGCCGCTTAATGATTTCTTCACGAGAGTAAATTACCTCTGCAACATGTGAATATAATGGATTTAATAAAGATATCATCTGTTATTTTGTTGACTTTCGTCAACTCGCTGACATTATTAAGTTTGATTGCTTGATGAGTTTTGCAGTAGATGGGAGGGAAAGTTTGAGTTGCTAATGGTTGCTATTGAGCTTTTAGCTTTGATTTCTAACATAATTTATTGATGGGTAATTTTGAGAATATTTTTTGACTTTTCAAGCCTTCCTAAGACTTCTATTAAACCTAAAGTAATTAAATCAGCAATGTTTTTAAACAGGGGTCATTCACTTATTAAGTCCAATTTTTATGGGGGGTCTTAGGCTGTGTGATAGTTTTAAACAAAAGATTTTTTCGTTTGAAGATTTTGTGACAGAGGGGAGAGGGGTATAAAAATTCAGTTTTTTGATGGACGTCATAAATGAATGGTCCCACGCCGGAAGAGATTTATTCAAAATAAAAATCTTGAAAAGTATTTAAAGGTGGGCCAAAAAGAAATTTACCCACCAAAGCGGCAACGATAAGATGCTCAATCTTAATAAATGACAAAAATGCCTCATAATGTTGATTAAATGGGATCAATTAATTAAAAATTCATGAGCTCTACAATTTTATGCTGGTTATTAACATAAATAGATCTACAATTATATAACATTCCATTTCATACGAACTGAATCGATTATCAAACGCTTTTAAAAGTAGAACGAGTTTGATAAAAATAAAAAAATTAAAAATCGATGTAACAGCAACGAAACACGTCAAGTATCTATGGCCTATAATGAATATTTATGACATCAAAAGAATTTGTCAAAAATTCAAATCATTCCAGTTGAAATGTACAGTAAGTCTTGAATAAGATTGATTTATGAATATGACGGAAGAATTGGAATCGAAAAAAATGAACAGATAAAAAACCTTAAATTCGCATGAACATGATCAATCGAATATATTATAGACAATTATAACAAATCACATTTCAGTGATCGTGAAAGAAGTCAGGGGCTATTTCAATGTCATTTATTAAGCTAAATGAAATAAGTGTAGCAGTCAATTCATTAAATTATCTAATCGCTGTGAATTTGTATAGATCTTTACCTCATAGGTTCTCATAATAATAAAGTCGCGAGGCTATTTAGTGGTCGCGGCTTAAAAGTTATGCTACAAAGTAAGTGAATGAGTAACGAGCATAAATCATTACGCATATGACACGTGGTTTTTCGCATTTAAGTTGTCATGAAAGGAACTTTTTTGTATGACTTTTGGGGTATGGCAGAGAGTAAAGTGATTTGATCATTTAATAATTTGCTATATGAAAAGTCATTCATAACACGATTATGCACAGACCAGTGACATTCAAGGGAGGCATATAAGATAAATTTAATGCGAGACGTCGAGAATATTTACATTTCATCACGTGATACTATCGCTCTGATTTCCAATTCAACTGACATTTCTCTTTTGTTACTTTTGTGTAGGTTTAATGCTTAACCAACTTGCATAATAAAATTCATTAAAAATGATCAATTAGCAATTATAAGAGGTATTGTAGCGTGCGTAGAAATTAACTTACTGGATCAATTGAAGCTGATGATATAACATGCAAATAATTGAATAATTTACAAACACATGCACATGGAAAATGTGAAGCCTGAATAAGTTAAGGTTTTACGACCCAGTATCATAAATTTCCATTTTACAAGTTCAATTTTACACAAATTAGTACTATATAATGATGTAGGAAGCAACTTGTGTGTCAGGAGCTATTTACTGTCCTTTTTATACACTTGACGTGTCATCTTAATGTGGTAATAGTAAAAATAAAGAAATATTACAATGCAAATTATGACGAAGAAGTGGGCAATAAAATTTGCATTTACACGGGTCGAAGAAATTTTATGGAATTATAATTGAGATCAAGAAATTGTATCGTACAGCTTAAATAAGAAAGAAATGTTTATGGATCTTTTGTAAGAGGTGGTTAGAGCTGGTATGTGGATTTTGTGATGTAGCTTAAATTGTATTCCAGCTCAGTGCTGGCCTCACTCCAGCTTGGTGCCGGATTTCATCTCGATTAACCGACTTGTGCCTTTCGGGTTAATTTTAAATTTAGTTAAATTCATATTCATTATGGTCAATAACCTCTAAATGAGTCAATAATTTCAAAATATATTGAAAAAATTTCAAGAATATGATATACTTCAGAATTCTCATACAAAGATCACCACACAAGATTCTTCTTCAATATAAACCCTTAAACATACAATGTACACCTTAATGATCCCCACTCATATCCATAAATTTATCATCACTAAAATTCCAATTAATATTAATCTCATCTACTTAAATAACAAATGATAGTCAAACAAGAAAATAGCATCATAAAAGGTATAAATATTATGATAGCGTTGATAGGTATGATAAATAATAAAAATGGATATACCTGACTGCATTCATTAATAGATTTCTTTAATGCGTACATAAATTTTTAATTCTCTGCATCCGATAACGACGATGTGTATAACCTTGATGATAATTTTAATCTCTTTAAATCTTCCTGTAAACTTTACTACATGAATGAGACAGGCACTTGTGTGGATAGACATTAAAAATAATCTTAAGACACATGTTTATCAAGTTTTCCAATTTACAACGGTTGCATTGGAAATGATCATTACTTTATACATTTTTTTATGCAGCTTTGTGAGAGTTAAAGATACGTCAGATTTCTTTTTTTTGCGCGTTTAGTTTCCATTTTCATTCACATTTTCTCCATCCAGTCTTGTTATAATCTCTTCCTATCACATTTTTACATGATGAGCATGCTCATGAGAAATTTAATAATCTTTTCTTGCTTATTTTGCAACATTTTACTATTCAAGAATTCTTTTCATGATCATCTTCACTTTCTGCGAGACTGAAATGCCAAGGTAAGTAATCCATCATCAGACTGCGTGTGGATGAAGACATTGTACGAAGAGGTATTCGTTTATTGAAGAAACATTGTCTGATAATGAATGATGGTAGGAGGCAGAATTTTTGAAAGCAATGAGAAGCCAAAAAAATAATTTTTTTGATCAGTCTAAAAATAGAAGATCTTGGTATTTCCAAAGTACAAAGTAACATTAAATTGCTTGCATAGTTCAAGTTAGTGAGAAGTTTGTATCATGAATTATTATTCAATCGTTAATGAGAATATGGAAGCTTTAAATTAATAATCATTAAATACTTAATTTTGTATTGACTTTTTTGTATTGAGCCGGACCAGAAAATGGCTGTGAGAATGCAACTACCCTGAAAGCAAAAGTCGGATAATCGAGATGAAATCCGGCACCAAGCTGAAGTTAAATTGTATGCCAGCTTGGTGCTGGCCTCACTCCGGCTTGGTGCCGGATTTCATCTCAATTATTCGATTTGTGTCTTTCGGATACCTAAGTCTTAAAAAGTAAATAGTTAAAATTCAGATTTAATTAAACTAAGTTAACGACACTAAGACTACAAATTGGCAAAAAAGATACTAACTGTGAGCTTTTAGCTTGGAAGGCAAGTCAAATTTCCACTCATCTACCCCATTAGCAAATAACAAGAAATACCCAGACAGACGTACATTCCAAAAAGTTTAACCACCGCTGCTAAATTAAAATCAACATTTTTGCACGTCAACTTCCAGCAAATAAATTAATTGTAAATTAACAAAATCATGTTAATTTATTTCTTCATGACTACCACCAACTGCTTCTACAATACATATTTTGTCATTTCCATCTCACAATAAAATATTAGCAAGAAAATATTCAAGAAATATCCGGATCTACCTCAACAGAAGTAGTTGGTCAAGCAGACAATTTTCAATCATTGACATCTCTGTCGTCGATGAATTGTAATAAAATATTATTATATCAAAAAGAGAATGCAGTAATCAGAAAGAGAAAATGGTCATTTTGTAAGAGTTATTGTGAAAAAGGTAAAATTTTCATTGGGATTAATTGTAAGTTACGTCTGAAAAAAATTAAAATTATTAGGATAAGGAGCCGTTAACTTATTAAGTTATGCAAAAATACTAATTTTTAGATCCCGTTCTTCTCAAATCTTTTGTTACGCTTTACTGTATGGAAAAGTTATATTATTTTGTTCTTTGATTTGTTACACAATCCTAGTCCTAGACCCCCCTCCTTCCTTAAGTTTTAGGCCAAAAGTTTGAGCATTTTTTCACAAAGAAAACTGATCTGAAGGAAGCAATAATTTCAGCCAACATCACTCACGAACAACCCCATTTTTCTATTGAATTGATATTTTTCCACACATTATGACTGATATGAGACAAGACACGAATTATCAATAGCTGATAAACAGGTTTCATTCCTATTACTCCATCTAATTGCTCACCGATCACGACAAAGAGAAAGATCATTGAACAGTTAATTGCTAATTTTGTTCAGTAACATCCGCAATTTATTGATTACATCTATTTTATTTACTCATTGCATTGTGATGCATATTTCTGATGGTAATTGAAAACTGGCATTGAAAAAAAAGAAAAGACAGAAGAAATAAATTTATTGTTGTTTATGTAAATTGTCGCAAACGAAAGTGAAACTTTTCTTCTTCCAATAAAATGAAAGAAATTGGCATATTATAAGGCATATTACGCACATATTAGTCTGCGAATATTAATAAAATATTAAAATTAAATCGGTGTTACTTATAACACTTTTTTTAATGTAGCGGAAATTTTATAATACATGACTAAATTTATTGATTGTTATATCCAGACATTAATTACTTCATAATCGATTGGAAGCTCATTGAAAAATTATGCATATTGCATGTCATTTAAAACTTTTATATGGAAAAATAAATAAATGAAGTGTAATAAAGGAGAAGGAAATTATGGTTAAAAATTAATGAGTCAATATTGAAAATGGAAGGTTTCTACTTACACAGAGGGTCCTTGATTTGACTAACCAAAAGTTTCCCATATAAAAATTCAAATTTTAATTTTTAACTGCCATTTTTCATACGTTTTGATTTGAATAGAAAAATTCTGGAACAAAACAAATTTTCAAATCAAGGACCCCCTGTAGTGCGTTTTCATACAAAAAAATTGAAACCCAATAAAATTTAAACTTTTAATTTTTAACAATTTTCTTTTTCAAATATTCGCAGAAATTCAATAAAGAATTCCAACAATTTCCTCTTAAAAATTCACTTTTATTGCCATTTACAAATCACTCTTAAGGATGGAAACATTCAATTTCCTCAATCAAAAAGTTCACTATAAAAAAAAAGTATTTATCACATTTCTCCTTCCCATTCATGTTGACTCAAATTAAACGAGACAAAATGTGACAAAAAGACAAGAGGAATAAGCATCAAAGTTAATTAAATGAAGTAAACAGTGACATTGAAAAAATGCAATGAGATGTTCATTGTTATTCGTCTCTCTATAATTTCATGCAAATCAAAATGAAGCGCGTGGTTGAAGACATAACCTACAGCATAAGAAATAAATAAGATGACATTTAAACTGCATTTTAAGACATCATCAATAAATGTTTAATTTAATTTTATTTGATGCTCAACTTTCGCTTTTTTTTAATGCTTTTGAAACTTGAAGCATCAACAAAAAATTTTTATTTTTTTGGGATGCTGTGCAGAAATGAGAGAATACTAAGGTTAATGATATGAAAATTTTATTACAATAATCACAAATTAAATGCGATTTTTTGATACCAATGGTTTTAAATTTCGAATTATATTTTTCACGAGCTACAGTTCCAAAATTGGATGTTTCACGCTTCCTATTTGTTATTATCTGAACTTCATTTCTTAAGTTAAGGTAGATAAGGTGGTAAGCAGATGATAGGTAGTGATGATAGGTTAAGTTTGTGATTTGAATCATTTTTGGGTAGCTTAATTGATTTTTGGGTCATAAAGTAGTAAATCTCTGTTATTATTTGGCATCTGCTAATTTTATTGAAGCTGAAAGGTATAAGAAATGCTTTATGGGATTTTTGGGTGTTTTTAAGTTTTTATAAAATAAAACTGAACTTGAAATTCTACAACTGTAGATGCTCGTGATACCGTCAAGAATATTATATTTTTAAACAAATCAAAAACAAGTTATTTCAAACTCAGAAGCATTCAACGAAAAATTCTGTTCACCATCACAAGTTGCAAGGCGGACGTGTGTTTTAATTCATAATTATCAAAATTATTAAGCTTTATTAATAGTTCTATCTTTTTTCATCAGATTCTAAAGATTATTTACTGCACACTTAAAAATTTTGCACCGGTATTAGCATCGATTATGACTTTAATATGAAAATTATGTCATAAAGAAATTTAAATTTTTCCATAAAATCAAGTTTCAATGAATTTTAAATCTTAAATCTTGCGTGTCTTTCAAGTTTTTTTTCTTATTTATTTAATTCCTCATTTAGAGCCCCTATTTGATGGTAATTAAAAAAAGTAGACAGAAAAAGAAAAACTGACGGAAATTTCAATTTTAAAATCAATTATAAGAATTGAATAATTAAAACTCGATTATTTGAGAATGGGCAAGAAATTTAATTTAATGCTTGAAATGAATAGACTTTTGTGTGCTTCTTAAAAAAAAAAATCACTGGAAAAGAAAGAAAAACTGTAACTCATTAACAGATTCAGCATAAACGTGAACGAGAAATGTGTTGAGATTTAAAGTAAATATATATTGTGTAATAGCATCTTACAGTTTGGAATGTTATGGAATATTATTATTATTATTGAAATTGTAAAGCACCGAAAAAGGAAACCACAAAAAATATATATAAAAAAGTATGAAACAGATTTCCATCTCGAATGCAATAATCCAGTTGTGGACAACTTTCTTACTTGCTATGAACATAATTTTAGTCAAAAATACTTAGGGGTCGTTCACTTATGTCGTCCAATTTTTAGGGGGGAGGGGGTCTGAGGATGTATGACAGTTTTAAACAAAAGTTTTTTTTGTTTGAAGATTTTGTGACAGAGGGGGGAGGGGGTCTAAAGGGGTTTTTGATAAACGTCATAAGTGAACGGCCCTTTATTTAAGAAAATCATACAATACTTTATAGTTCCATGTAACAAAGGTAGCAACAACCAAACAAAAAATACATAAAAGTATCAGCAAGAGTCGGTAAGTAACCCAAATATAGAGAGCAGTAGGTAAGAATTTATCTTTATTTGTTTTTTAAAGCATTCCTATTGCCACACGAAAGTGAAATCAAATTGTACAATTGGTCATTAAACTTTTATGCTTATGCCATGTCTCGCATTCATTACATTCCGTAGTTGTGTCGAAGATTCATTTTGATATTTCTGATATGCAAAATAGAGAGTCAGGAATTCTCACGGTTATCTTCATTTTTTTTCATTTTCATAATGGAATGAATAGTTAAATGTGAATCACATTCTATTTGAACGACGTTATGCAAATTTAATTGAGCAATCAAACAGTAGTTTTGATCGCTAAACTTAGCAATTCATTAAATTTTCCATTATTGTTGATGCCTTTTACTCTTCTTCAATTGTGGATCATCGTTGGCAGTAAATTTTAACCTTCAGAGAAACCACAAAGAAATTGAATACCGAGTTTGAGTTATTTGCTGTTCTAGATAGTTTTTATTGATTTTTAACATAATCTAACTAGGTGGATTAGGTACTTTATATACAATGCTTCTCAAAATATGATCATAATTGCCACCAAAACATTAAATCAGCCCACAGTTAAAATCAATAAAAAAGTAAAGTAAAACTAATTTAAAGCTATAAGCTGCAATTCTTAATCACAGATCATAAGTCGCTCGGGAATAACAAAAAAGGCATCACTTTCAATTCAAATTCAATTCAACATTAGCTTGAACATCTTTCAGAGGGCGTTCTATGATGCAATCTTAATTGTCAGTTTCAATGTCAGTGGTAGCGCATTTAAAAACAAATTACTAACTAAACAAGCAAATGGGATGATAAAAATCAAACATTTAAAAATGCATAAGGCAAAGAAAGAAGTTTCAGCGAGGGAAAAACTTTCGCTTAATTCATGAACATAATTGAAATAGCAATTTAAAGTCCAAAAGCAAATTCGTTACTAATTTTTTTTTTTTCTTTTGCTGATTAAAATTTAAATTGCTGTACGTACTTATAAGGCTTCTGTGTTAAATTTTCATTCATAAATCATCACATTATAAAAATACACACATAAAAAAAAGATGAATATAACATGGGCTGCTCACTCATTCGGTGAAGACATTCGTCTTAATTAAAATCTATCAAGATATAAACAAGAGGTGAGATATGTGCACGGATGGTAAGATTACCTCATAATTTTGACGTCCAAAAATTTTCTCGCTCAATTAATAATGCATTTTAATGGAACGTGAATGATTTTTTTTTACGGTTGTAAGTTTAACAAGAAACATAAATAGTCAGTGGATGATTATTGTCGCATTTTGTGCCACATATGCGTCAGGAATAAATCAAAAAAGAAGCTCGTGATAGGAAAAAGTTTTTTTTTGACATGCGACATGATTTGCAATGTGCATGGGATTATGCAACAACTCAAATGTGTGTGTTTATGCTTTTAAATTTTATATTCTGTCACACTGCAAAAGCAAATCGAATCGTTGCATTTAAAATTGTACAAAAAGTTGTTTTCTGTTTGTTTTTTTCTCTGACGCTATATTTGAGTAGGCTTTTCAATTTTGTAAATTTAGATTGATTTGATGTGATTTGTAGTTTTTTATTTGCGAAGTTTGTGTGTAAGATGAAACTATTTGAAGGAAGGTTTGTTTTCTTGATGACATTATGATATGTGAAGTAGAATTTAGGTGAAATCTACAACATTGTCACAGCAAATGATTCAAAAAATGGACACGAAGCTGAATGCAATAAACATTAATAAATATGAAGCTTTTATATCTGCAAAAAAGTCAATCAATGATGAGGCTTACAACTGTTCATTTTCAAAATAAAATTTTCAAAAGAATCAACATTCAATTCCAGAGAAACCAGTTAATAAAATTGTCTGCCTTATCATTATGCAAGTACCCCAACATTTACCGGTAAATATTACAAAATGCAATGCCGAAAAGGCACACATTACCACTGAAATTTTCTGCTTCAACCATAAATTACAATCCAATTTCCAATAAACAGAAGTCATAAGCAGTAAATCAACCCTCCATCTCAATTCTTATCCAGATCAAAATGCCCATAAATGGTGTCAAGGTGCGAAATTTTCGTAAAGAAATCTTGCCATAAAAATTCACACAACTTGTCTATAAGATTTTATTTCAAAATGAAAATTTATGTGCAATCATAATGTGAAAACTATCTGATAACCACAATGTCTGGTTCTTTTATGACCCTCAAAACCATCATTTAGTTCAATTATAGAATTACAAAAACAGAGTAATCAAGTTCTGCACATAAAAAGATTTATGAAATTTATTTATGGTACACATCTACGATTACGTTAATTTTGAATTCTCTTGTTTGCACAATTCGCAGGTGTAGTTCCATTTTTGGTGTGCATTAAGTGCTTTTAAGGAATCAATTATTAAAAAAATCATGTGAGGTATATTATTTAATGATAAGAATCATCTCATAAAGTATATTGAAGTAGAGAATATTATATAAAAATTATAAACGCATATTTAATGAAATTAATTGACTTTACTCTAATTGGTAATTTTGATAAAAAAAAAATTGAAAAAGTTTAATTAATGGCATGAACTAAAAATTGGTCTTTATATTTACTCCACATACATGGAGACAGTGATTGATAAATGCCTTAAAGTCCAATTAACAGCCACAGCATTTCAATGATATCTCAGGAGGGTTTGTACGGTTATGATGTCTTTGATTTTTTAACTATATAATGAGATCACATGATATCACCAAAAAGCAGCAACAGTCCTTAAAAATGACCTCTCCCGCTTTATTTAATAGATTAAATTCCATTAACATCATAAAAGCACGCCGCCCATAAACTAAAGCAAAAAAAAACTGAATAAAGAATTGAACGTCGCATAAAAAGTGAGGTAACACAGCCGCAAAGCCACAAATTAATGCAATAAGTTTTCAGATCATGAATGCATTAGACACTAGGTAGAAAAAAACAACACATTTTTTATGTATATTTTTTCCTACGTTTTACCTTCACAAAACAGAATTAATTTAAATTTCAATATAAATTTAATCAATTCTCTCACTCATCTACCAACCTGAATTTGCAAGCAGAAATGCTGCGAGAAGACAAAATAATCCACATATTGACCTCATTTTGCAACTTTTTTTTTATTTTGAATTCTAGTTTCACTTGAAATCTTTATAATTTTTTTTCTTATTCACTTCTATCGTGTAAAACTTTTTTTTCTCTCTTCTTCTTCTGTATATTTATTGATTGTAATGGATATCTCTTTTAGAGGCACTTTGATGTTTGAGATAAAGAAATTTTCACTTTTCTTTCTCTTTTGAAAATCACAGAAACAACAGACTTAAAAAAACTGAAAAACTTTTCCTTTTTATTTTTTTTTTTTATTTAGTTTTTTAATTTTAACTATAAATTAAAATTTCTTTCTCTTCATATCAATGGACATTCACTTATCATGTCTCGATAAATGTCATTCAAAATTGTTCTAAATTTAGCAGCTTTTCCTTTCAAATAAAATTAATCAAAGCGACCTGTTCGTTAGTTCATATTCGCGCAAGCACTCCAATTCAACTGAGACGAGTTTCAATTTTTTTCTATTAAGACGAAATTATTATTATTTTTTTTACCACTCTCGATTGAATGAAAATGAAACTTTAAAGCATAAAGCTGAGTGAATGCAGAATTAACTGACTTAGTTGTTTGCTTGAATAATGTTGAATGTATTTGCAATAGATGAATTTGTTTCATTGTATTTGTTTTGTTTAGTTTTTATAGCAAGTTGTAAAGCTTGGCGTTGAGTTGAGAGACATAAGAAAAACAACCCGAGCTGTAGAGTTGGTTGAAATATTTTTCAAGATTTTTAAATTTGCCAAATTCTTGAGGGATGTTCGTAAAATTTGGAGGGGAAAGATTTAGCAGGAGCTAAGCCAGGGGAAAGGGGGTCCAGACCCCCTTTTGAGGAAAAATTTCTTCATTTAGCTAGGGAGCCGTTCACTTAGTACATTCGCTTTTTAGGGGGAGGGGGGGTCTAGGATTTTGTAACAGGTCAAACAAAAAAAATCATACGAAAAACTTAATAAGGGGGGTCTAAAAAGTCGTTTTTTTGATTAACGTACTAAGTGAACGGCCCCTAGGGTTTTTAAAATTTTTTCTTCCAGACAAAAAAAAATTTGGACCTCCCTAGAAAAAATTTTTAGCTACGCCCCTGGAATCTAGGATTTTTTTAAACACCATACTAGAATTTTCAAAATCTCATACAATTTGTTTTGGGGGAGAGGGGGGTCATAATGGTAATTTTTGGAAATACTAATTTTATTAACTAAAATTTAATTACAATAAAATTAAATAAAACATAAAATCATCCACAACTCGGGCTAGACAGCATAAAACTCAAACAAACAACAGAAAAAAATAAACGCACATAACGCATAATTGTAATGCTCATAAAGCTAAATGACAGCTGATTGTCAAGTGATTAGAATATGAATTCGTTTACTTCCTACATAGTATATGCAATGACTGTGAGAATTTCTATTCAATTGACTAATTAAGGAAGAGTTTGGTCTATTAACTCATTCACAATTAACACATTTTTGCGGTTGTACAATGTATCATATCATGATGTGCTGTGTATGCTTATACAATAATATTTTTATTATTCAACAATTTACTAAAGAATTCACACTTTAACATAAAGATTCATATCGTAAATATGACGTTGATTTTTATTTGATGATTCTTTTATTGTTTGATGGGTTACAGAATAGATGTTTGTGCAGAGATTCATACTAAATTAATCATAATTTATATAAGCTCATCATAAAATCACAATTCTAAACAATTTTCAGTTCATTGTTTGTTGGAAAAAAATAAATAAATAAATAAATTTTGCAATAAATTGTTGATGTGAAATTTAGCACGAAAATTGACTGACAGTATGGCATTAATAAAGTCTTAAACTTTTAGAACAATAATAGATGTTATTATTGTGATAAATTGCCGCAATAAAAAATTTGACGTTTGCACTTCAGTAGAACTTTAAATCATATTTTTATTGGTTTATTGGCAGGGGGTTTTTGGATGAGGATGTATCAGATCATATTTCATTTAATGATTTATTATTTTCAGTAGCTACAACTATAAACTCTGCTACACTTAATTTGATTTTTGATTACATTTTCTATTTCTTAATTACGTTATGTGTTTAACACGTTTTCGATCGATTTGCTGATTGAAACTATATGAGCATTTATCATTATAATCACTTGCAATCAACCATGTGGCACAAGTGTATTAACACTTTGAAGACGGTTGACTGCTTTGAAAAGATTGTGTTAACCATGTTGTTTGTTAGCACGTGGTGAAATTCAGTTGCATCGGTTAACGATTTTGCGATGACTAACATTGGAACTAAATAAGTCTCAATTAGACTCGCATCAAATTCAAAAAATTCAGCAAAAATTAATTATTCTTAAAAATTCCATCCAGCACCTTCTGAAATGCCAAGCTTCAAAAATTACAACGCATAAACTTCTCAACTATCCACAATGAACACTTCCATTTATGCAATAAATATATTTTTGATAGATGCTAATTTATTTTCGATTTCAATTAAGCATGATTGAAATATGGTGAATACGTCAAACAAAATTAAAGATTAATTCTTTCGACTTTAGATCTTTAACATGCACACAAGACAAATGTCTCTAAATAAAATAAAATAAAGCACACATGTCGACGACTTAATATATTTTTCATGTTGATAGATTTTTTTGTGCAATTTTTCACTTTCATCGTTTTTTCTTTCCAGTTTTACAACAAAATTAAAAATTCAATCAACTTGTCGTAAAATGAGAGATAGAAAAAATGTTGCGCACGAAATATCGTTCAAATAAATATAAAAATAAAAATCTATGGACTCTTATAGATGTCAAATAATTGCAACATGTAAGTAACAGCACTTTTCAATATTTATAAAGAAAATTTTGTAATCAACTTTTTGAATTGTAATCATAATGTTGGGGATTGTAAAGTTAAGCTAAGGTGTATAAAATATTGGTATATGGAGCATAAAGTCGAAAGGATAAGTGATTTTAGAGACTCTCATTAGAATATCTTGAGGTCAACTACATTAGGGGCCGTTCATTTAGTACGTTACGCAAAAAACGACTTTTTAGACTCCCTCCTCCCCCCATGTTACGTTTTTTGTATGAAATTTTTTTTCTTTTGTTTGACCAGCTACAAAATCCTTGACCCCCCCACCCTCTCCTTTAAAAAAAGAACGTACTAAGTGAACGGTCCCTTAGTTCTTCTATTAAATTTAATACATTTAAAGTAGGCTTTCCCGATGCCGGGACCGGGACCGATGCCGGGTCCCGGATTTTTTACGGGACCGGGACCGGGACTCAAGATTTAACTTTTTAAAATTTTTTATCATTTTTCTTTCTTTGATTAAGATTTTTTTATTTGTTTATTATTGAGAATTGAGAATTAATTATAGAAAACTGAGAACTTAAAAATATTTTTTTCTACCTGAAACTATTTTTATAGGGTAAAAAATGTTGATTTTGGTCATTTTCTCACTTCAAAACTTTGACAGAATTTTTCTCTGAGCTGCTTCATTTAAACTTGTTGAAGCCTACGTTAAAAAAAATTGGTAGCAACAGACTTTCCGTTTTCGAGTTATAGCAACTTTAATGATAAATCTTGAAATTGGTCAAAAAATCTTAAAATTGGTCAAAAAAATCTTGAAATTGGTACATTTTTTCTGAAGTAGGCAACAATATATTTCGTCAACAAACAAAAAATATTATTGTCATAATAACGAATTAAGCACATTTTAGGATTAAATTTTTTTTTTTATTTTTTTTTTTAAAAATAACAGTGAACAGTCCTTCTTACAACAAAAAACCGATTAAAAATATTTTTTTTTTGTTTATTCTTTGAAAAATTAAGTCAAAAATCATGACATACCACGACAAAAAAGTGTACCAAAAAATAGGGAAAAATGAACCAAAAATAGGGACGAATTTGGGTCATCTTGTTTTCAAGATTATGAAGCAATGGTGAAGTTTAAAAATATATGGAGCATCAGGAATGATAAAAAGCTGAATTGGACAACTAAAATGACTCAATAATAGAACTTTTTTTTAATATTATTTTTGCTTATACTTCAATCCATAATTATGTATGTTATGAGTAAAATTACAATAAAAAAGCGTTTTAAAACAAATTAGTTAACTCATAATTCAAGTTAACTCATTTAGATAATAAAGTAATTTAAAATTTTCAAATATTTCCGGGACCGGGACCGGAACCGGGAAATCCCGGTCCCGTCCCGGGTCCCGAAAATGTTCCGGGACCGGGAAATCGGGAAAGCCTAATTTAAAGGATGAAGGTCATTCAGCATCTTGCTTATGGGCCTTAAATTTTATGGTTTTAGCTAGCTTTACCTGATCCAAGAATGTTGAAATGAAATCATGAAATTCAAATTCAACAGCATTTCAGGAAATTTTTCATCACACATTCAATCCACTTCTTAATCAGCCTTCAAATGTAAAATGAGTTTTCTCAACCGTCATTTACTTGCCAGATGAAATTACGTTGCTTGCATGTCAAAATATCTTTAGCAATTTGAAAGAAAAGGAATCAAAACACCCATTAATGATAACAAAACTTAATGCGAAATGTGTCTTGCATTTTAGTTAAGAAATTTTTCTTCCAATTAACTCCTACATTTACATTCAATCTCTTTGCTTATTAAATGAAATCATTTCATACACTAAATGGTCGCATGAGGCAGTAAAAGTTTGAATGGTAATAAAAATATAAAATAAGAGCAGAAAATATCGATGATTAAGTAAATAAAATTATTTTATAGATATAGGGTGTTGCGAGCTTATTAGGGGATCAAGAGATCGCAATTTTTAAAGAATGTTGGAAGTTTTTGTTTCAAAGGAATCACCAATTCACAAGAAACCCCAAAAATTGCAAAATATTCAATTAGAAATTTAAATTTAGTGAAATTTTTATTTCGCGGAATTCCTTTCCATTAACATTAAAAGGCATTGAACACCCTAATTATAGACGAGAAATGAAATATGAAATAAAAAAAAAATCTTAAAAGGTTTCCAATGAAATTTATCAATCATAAACGACATGATCAAGCTATTGCAAGAGTGGTAGGAAAGAAAATGTAAAAATATAATGAATTGGACATTTCTGAGCTTGCTTAATGTGCTGCACAGGTAAAGAGAAAGAAAGAGAATTGAACTATACAGATCGATATGCCGTAGAGATAAAAATTGGATCAAATTCAATTTAATATTAAATGTTTATTAGGAAAAATGCAAATGTTGCATAATAGATCACAATGTAAGGCATTCAAAATGTAATACAATCGCATTATATGACCAGTAAATATGTTTCGTTATTGATTCTATTTCCTTATTGCTACATTTTCTCGCCTTCTTTACAATTGGCAAAAAAAAAAAACAAAATTGAAATAAAATAAAATATTATAGAAGTTAAAAAAAAACAAAACACAGCTCATAATGGCATGAACAAAGACCATAAAACACACCGTTTAAATATTTAACTATAACTCAATAATTTTTTGCTTTATTTAGATTATGGCTGCTGCCTATGTATATATATGTATATGGCATATTGTCGAGAAGAAACAACAGAAAATTGAAATCGAAATAAGAGTAGGTAAAAGGCATAAAGGTCAGAGTAGAGCTTTAGTATTGTTCTGATAATGACTGTTGGCGAAAGAGGTTTGGCAGCCACAACGAAACTATAACACTATGGCGAGTGAATGGACATGATATTTTCAATGAATTGCAATTAAAATTGAATTGCCGTTTCTTATGCTGTTTTTGCAAAATCTTGGAACATTGGGTCGCGGCACACCTACAATACGACTTTGAAACAAATCTCAAATTGACAGTACACTGGATGGCTGACTGGCAAGTTTACAGTTTCTAGAAAATTATAGTAATGTAATAAGTCATGAAAGAATAATTAGAATTAAGAGATTCATAGAATGTGTAATTAATATGATCTCTGCTTGTGAAATACAGAACGTCAGAGTTGGGAAATTTTTGTTGGTGTCTGCATGATATCATGGGCATTAGTTTGAAGTACATACTTACAATGTGCAACAACTTGTGACTTAAACTGTTTTAGATGTTCCTATTCATGTTTTGCAACTAGTTTTAGATACAAGAAAAATGCTTAAAGCTGTCAAGGATAGCAATGTAGATGACACTGACTATCATTAAGTGCTGTAGAAGCTGATATTTTGAGCAGCTTTCAGACAGCAATTGGTAGCATTTAACTGACATTTTGTGATAAACACAGCATCATTTTCTACTTTAATGAAAGTTTAGAATTTTAAAATATCAGTTCCAATACTCCCCAACCCTGTCAGAACAATCATAACAAAAATATAGAGCAGAATGGAAACTTAGATCCTGTTCGTTACTTGTTGTTGACCAACACCTAGCACAATGACTTTATTCTCACTTTCAAAGTAACTACCTTGACAATAACAATGGAAATACTGTCTAACTCCGTAATTGCTCACTGGTACTGCGTTTTTGTTCACCCTTCACTTATGTTACATGAAAGTATTGAGCATTAAGATATCTGAATGAGTTTAGCAGAAGGATATCGTATTTCAAATATCACGGAAACAAATAGGAGATAATAAAAAAATCATGTAAGCATTAATGTTTGTGTCTTAAGTTAAATTCTCTGTTTACATATTGCCATTATTCTTGCAATACGTAACGGAAACAAATTTTTTGTTACTATTCGTTCCATTATTTTTCGGTATGGATTAAATAACTCTAAAGTAAACACGATTTTGCATTTTTTTTGCATTTTGCATGCGCCTTTAGCCTGCACACTTATTTTGGACATTACTGTTATGGCACAGAAAATACATTGTGTTTTCTTAGCGCATTTATGCCCAAATCTAATGTGATTATGTATGCAGTTTGGTTGGACCAGAAGCATGCATAAATTGTGAAATGGGAAATTTTCCTTGAATTAGAAATGAATATCGATGACTTTTGTAGATTTTTTACAGCCTTCGTGTGTGTTCTTGAGAAGAGTTGTACAGACAATGACAATCTCTGTGCATCAAATGAGGTGGAAAAATTGATGAATCATTTATAAACTCAATTGCAATGTCAGTGATTTAGTCATGATTTTTGGGAAGGTCCTTTAAGCAATGAGAATGGCAATTGATGGTAATAGATCCGAATATAATTGATTTAAAGATTTAAATTGTGATAAATGCAGACTTCTTTTTAATCCAATTCTATATTTGAAATGAATCACATTCAGCATGCTTAGATCCTAAATTTGAAAATCTTTTTGTCCAAGTTAAAATATATAAGGTTTGAAATTACCTTTATGTAAAACTTTTATCGACTAAAAAAGTAAATAAATTTATTCAAAAATTACATCAAGAAAAATCGCTCATTTCATCCACCCACAATGTCCAATTTACTTATTGCCTGCAATTGCATAATTGCATTTCAGTTCCTTCTATCTCACTCTCATATATTCTACCATACACCATTCGGAAATTGAACTACATATGAGTTGATGTCGAATAGAGTTTAAAGGTAAGTAGCATAAAATGAGAGTAACAACAATAAAAGTACATAAATTAAATTAATATACATATATTGAGTCCTGCAAGGCAAAACAACAGCAACAGAAGTGAGAGAGGGCGAAAGAAAGAGAAGGAATAAAAACAAAAAGGTAGATGAAAATTATGTAAAGCACAATGCCAGCATAATGAGATTTAATGATCATATGCATGTATTTATATCCAGAGCAATGGCAAAAAAAAGAGTGCAAGCCGTTCAATTCGTATGGCGAAATAATTTATAAGTTCAATAAATTGCAGGCAATTGCATAAAATAGCAAGGCGATAAGAGAGCAGCAAAAAAAAAGAGCTGACAGCAAACTTAGTTGTTGTTAAACTTGAATTTCGTTCATTGCATAAAATTACTGTAATAGAGAACGAAGGTGAATAGATTATTTAATTTAATAAAGAAATCAAAATCGCATTTGCAAATGTTCAAAGGTTTTATGCTTGTGAGAAATTTTTAAGACTCAAGGAAATTAAGGTCGAGTAGAAAAAAAAATTGCTTTATGTTAAGTAATGGCACTACCCATTAGTGAAATGCAAATGAAGGCAAATCACTCGCTATCATGCTGCTTTTAATCACAATTTACTGTACTTAACTTCACTTATCTATCGATATCTTACCTTTTAAAAATTGATTGTAGAGCAAATAAATATCAAATTAAGTTTACAAGTATGAGAAAAAAATGAAAGGAAAAAAAATGTCGAACAATATCGTTTGGAGCTGTTCTTAATGTTTTTAATGTGTTTTTATTAGATAATGCAATTTATTATAAATAAATATATGTGTTTTTAAAGAGCACAAATGAGTCGATTCGATTGTTGTTAAGCATGTGATTTATAGGATTAGGATTAGTTTAATATCAGATACTAATTTGAATAATTCAAGATCGACAGACTTATTGAAAGTCTAGGGGCTTTATAGTATACATTTCCGAAAATTGGAAATTCAAAAAAACACGTTATGGGCCGTTCACTAATGATGTCCGACTTTCTGACTTTCGGAGGGGAGGTCTGAAGCTGTTTGACAGTTTCAAAAAATGAAATTTTTTTGAATGAAAATTTTGTAAAAGGGGGGGGGGGAGTCTGAAAATCCATGTTTTTTGATGGATGTCATAAGTGAACGGCCCCTTACAACTTTTTGCAATTTTTCGAAATAATTTTAAAAACTTATCAATCTATCCACTTTATTAGTGTTAAATTAAATAAATTAAATATTCAAACATTTTCAGTGAGAAATTTCATTTTTTTTTTTTATTTTAAGTTTTTTGAATTTTCAAAGGATGTTAAACTCTAAATTTAGGTATTTAATAAATTGAATTTTGCAAAAAAAACCCTGTACTTCTAATTTTGAATCAATTTGATTTGTAATCCTTAATCAAAGTTTTTATCATCAAAAGTTCAATTCTCTTCGATTCTCATTAAAATTTCCTATAAAAAAAATCAAATCATTTTCATATAAAGTCTCTCAACTGATATTTAAAGCCATATAATATTACAGAGTAGATTGTAAACTGTAAACACTTGCACTACAATCTAATTTGATTACTAAGGTTTTTGTTTCTATTTCATGCATTGGTATGTGTAATTAGTCCGGTTGTATAATTAATTTATAATTATTTATGCTTAAGGGAATTAACAAAACAGCTCCAAAAGCGCATAATTTGCTTCCGACTGTCAACCTTCTTCATCGAAAAACATTGCGTGGTGTTACTACATGTCACAAATTTTCTATTATTTTGTAAGGCAACTAGTAAAGACCCTCCACAAAATGTGGCACAAATTGTTTCAAATCGACGTCATAATTAGTCTTGCATTTTTTTATGTGCGTGCTTCCACATGTCTTGCGCATGCAATAATTCAATAATCCAATTTTGTTTTAAATTGCCAAAAAAATAAAAATTATTATAAAAAATAAAGAATTGCATCAGAAATTTGCAGAAATAAAGCTTTGTTTGTGTAAATTTGAAGAATGTTTATTTTTTCTCGAAATCGACCTTCAAAGGCCTTCACGGATAACTAAAGTTTCTAATAATATTTTTTTTTTTTTGCTGCTCATTGTTGATTGAAAAAAAAGGCAGTAAATTCATTATTACTGCAATATCTATGTAGCTAGCAATAAATTCTTTAATATCTAGATTTCACATTTTTATTATAATTCATTCATTAAAAAAGAGTCTTGAAGTTTCGAATCACGATACGAGCTCGTGGCTATTTGCAACTTATATCAAGCATGATAAAAAAAAGTCGAGCAGTTGTAGTCAAAGCAACCAGTAACTGCCGCAATGAGTAAATAGAATAAATTATCAAGGACGTAAGAAGCTGTGAAGGAAAACAATCTAGTTTATTTTTTTTTTTTTCTAACAAATTCTTGTTACACATTCAAACGATATACACAGTCAGCAACAAAAATTTATTTAATTGTAGAAAAAAACTAGTAATGAAGCGGATCACGCTTCATGGGTATATTCACACCACCAGTAGAATTTCTTTTTGTAAAAATTTGTCAGCTTCGCTCAACCAAGTACATAATGAACAATAGTTTTGACGACAAGTCATTCAAAACTCAAAACACAAGAAATTGGCTATGTCCTATTGACTGGAACTGACCAAAAAAATTTTTATTTCATTTCTGGACGTTTCAGGACATTTTAGAGAGGGGGTCCAAATCCTTGTGACCAAGCTCTTCCGCTACATCCAACATGTTTAATAAGATTCTAAATTTTTGCTTAATTCATGCAGAAATTTGTATGAGAATCAGCAAATAAATTGGTTTAGAGAAAAAACTCAAGAGTAAACTTAGTAATCATTGTACTCATTGAAAAATAAAAACTCGGAATTTTTTTTTTTATTTTTTTATAAAATTCGGTCTCTGTTTAAAACCCTACATCAGTTCAACGCATTTAATAATATTTTATAAATTTTGTAAAATTTGCTAATTTTCTAAAGGTTTATTTAAATTCAAAGAAAACAACGATTTATTCAAATTTAAATAATATAATCCAATATCAATCATGTTTTCAAAAGAAATGTAAAAGCTGAAATATTTCAAAAACTAAAGAATATTTTTATAAATAAGAGGTTATATTTGCTTAGCTTTTAACCTTAATATATAATACAAAAATTAGAAACTCTAATATACCATAGTTTCAAAGTTATTGGTGTTTTTCTTATTTATTCTGTAATTTTTTCGTGGATAAACTAGTTGAGTCAAACCCATTATCGTTATAGATGCGTTTTTTTGCGATTTCTCTTAACTGTAAGCACCAAATGAGATGCGGTTTTCACTGTTAGATTGGTATTTTCAGGCACAAACTTTCCACCATAGACAGTATGAGTTAAAAATGTAATCCTGAAGCAGCAAGTTAGAAAATGTGGTTTTCAGTTTTACTCAAAAGCAATATATTCACCCAAATTGAAAATTTGGTGTGAATATGATAAAGTATGGTTTCGGGTTTTTTGATAGAATTCGATGTATTTGGATGTTTTTAGGTCCTAGAACACTGAATATGCTAAAAAAATTTCATGATATATGCATTAAGGGGGTATATTTAGGCAAAAATTCAAATTGACCTAGTACTCATAGGTTTCATTTTTATGAGCTGAAACTTTGCATATACATTCTGTGCATCTATATCTCTAGACGTTTTTGGAATTATTTCATTTGGACTTAATATTGAGGAGAACGAGATAATTTTGTGTCAAAACACGTAAATTTTTTCGATTTTTCAAATTTTTTGTTACACTGCGCATGAAAATTTTTTGTCATTATAGTGTGAATTATACCTTAAATAATGCTTAATCTAACACCGAAAATTTCAAAACATTTGGTTAAGTTATGTCTGAGATATTAAAGAAAATGTAAAATTTTTTGCATATTTTGGTCAAAAATGGCACATTTTCGTCCATTGTGCCTCACAGGAAGCAGCTCATGACTCCAAAAACTATACCGGTTTTCCTTGGGCTAATATTAATCAAATGCAAAAAACCCGAAGTCTTAACATTTCGTTAAAAATGAGTTATCGCAGAATCTAACTAACTAACTAACTAACTAACTAACTAACTAACTAACTAACTAAATGACAGAATGCGTTTTTTTGCGATTTCTCTTGACTGTAAGCACCAAATGAGATGCGGTTTTCACTGTTAGATTGGTATTTTCAGGCACAAACTTTCCACCATAGACAGTATGAGTTAAAAATGTAATCCTGAAGCAGCAAGTTAGAAAATGTGGTTTTCAGTTTTACTCAAAAGCAATATATTCACCCAAATTGAAAATTTGGTGTGAATATGATTTAAAATTGCATGACATCAAAATCTGCAGGAGCGCCACAAACAAAAATGCGAAAACTAATCACTTATTCTATGTATCTAACCGACATTTAATTTATTTTTAATTAAATGCTGTCTTGTTTCATTGTTAACAATTATTGTTCTACACGTGGTGCTGCTGCTGCTGCTTAATAAATTACATGTTTCACTTTCCTCTAGGAAGTTCCTTTAATGTAAAATGTCTCAATTTTTAGACTTGTGTGTAGGAAAAGACAATTTTACATTTATTGAATGACTCACAGTCTATCTAATTCATTAACCATATCTTGCTCTTTTAAAATGAATTGAAATTCTTATTGCACCCACTGCCTTAATGTCTTATTTCTTTTTTATATTGAATTTTATGAAAATTTTTATTATTCTCTGTAATATCTCGCATTTTGTAAACAGAATAAAGAACCTTGAACAAGTCAAAGCCGGAACCATTACTTAATTGTATTTATCGCGCTATAAAATAAAATATATATTTTTTGAACTATATTTCATGCCTTAAAGCACCACCTCAAACTATCTGTCCCGCATTTATCTACATTCACATGAACTAATTCACATATGTAGTGTCTTGTTAAGATTTTCAACAAAAGAGAATTTAATTAAAGCTGTTCAACTCTATAATCACTTTGTAATGCCTTAATAAATGAAGCATGATCGTATAGATGCTGACCCAAGTATCCTTCCAAAAAAAAAATAAAAGAGAGAACAAAAATATTTTTTGGTGCCTTTGGGACTGTTTTTGTATTCAGACTCATTCATGCAAAATTACGGATATGTAATGAATAGAGCGAGAATTAATGGAGAGGTCTGTAGGTACGCGGAATTGGTTGAATAGCATTTTTGTCATGGGAATGGAATTGGCTTTATAATTTACATATTTAAGGAATTCATGATGATTGATCGAATTAAATTAATGGGATTTTAAAGAATATTGGAGATTGATCTGGTCAGTTATAGAATGATCATGAATTTTTTAATTTTGTGGATTAGAGGATTGAGATATTTTAGAAAATATTTCACAAAACGTTCAGTTAATCTGGGTCTTTAAATATTAGCTTGATTCTTGTTAAAAAGGATTCAAACCTCTAGAAAATTAATTTTGAAGCAGCTGTCAAAAATCCTCAATAACATTCCAACCCCAAAAAACATTCTCTTTCTCCAAATATCACAACCTAGATTCGATTACTCCGCCATAAGATATCAATGGAGTGTTTAAAGCAATCTATACCATTTATTATGTGTGCATTAAAAATTGTGTGGAAAATCACTGTAATTTGAGTCAGAAGAAACAGGAAATTATAACAAGAAAAATGTAGATACTTAAGAATTACTCGGCATAAATTTTTTTTTGCGCTTTGTTTTGCGCCTTTATTATGTTAGAGTACACTCATAAACCACGCAAATCGTGATATTTGAGGCGATCTAATTTCACACGCCAAACAGTTGCTCGATATTATGTTTTTAAAAAAGGCTATAAAGGCCTTGAGATGATCATTTACGTATCGCATTGGTTCTATGATCGATTGGCGCTATTTTAGCGTATTTTTTTCAGATCATCTACTTCAGATCATGCACGCAAAGAGATTGGAAAGAAAATTATCTTAAATTCCTGTTGTTAACAGTAGGGAGGATTGAAAACAGAACTGCAAATCGAACAGTATGGACACTTTATGGACTATCATTAACTAGCAATAAATAAAAATTAATGAAGGAAATTTATTGTAGAGTAAATATTTGAAGTCATTTCGCGTACTCTTAATATTTATCATGTTAAATATTTAATAGGAATACTTTTTCACATGCCACTTATTTAAACGACAAGTATGAATCTCAAGTAGCTATAGTAATGCACACAAGTCCAAAATCCTATTAATTTTATTCGTGAATTGAGTGGGACTGTTATCATCACGACTTTACCATAAACAAAGCACCACAGAAAAACAAATCATTATCGAAATGAATTGAAAGGCTAGAGCAGAGAAAAAAAAACAAATATCCACCATAATTGCGATAAAAGCTCACTTCTTACTGTTAAGCATGGCATTTATCATACTTAATATTATATTATATAAAGCAGAGTTAAGAAAATATAGAGCATTACTATATGCAGTGCAATGCCATTATGCAATTCTTTTTGGTGCATTTTTTTATGTCTTTCAAAATCATGGCACACGCCTGCATTCATTTCTCGTGAATATAATGAAATTATATTCAATCTATTAATAATAACGACTTTTTTTCATAACTTACGTCAATTTTTCTTAGACAGAGTTGGTATATTTTTTGGGTGGGAATGGTGAGTCATTTCAAAGGATTAATGTATAAGGTATCGTTCATTTATTACGTAACAAAATAACGGTCATATTTCAAAAAAGAACAATGAAATTCTCAGAAATTCTATTGTTCTCCTCTCGACCCCCCCCCCCCCCTTGCGTTACGTAATAAGTGAACGAGCCCTAAGTTATTCTATGATTTTTTACTAGATCAATATTCATGAACAAAGTTTACAATTTCTTGAATTCCTCAACTTTACATTTTCAAACGCAATTCATACCTAATAATTCATCATAAAATATTTAACACTGCCATACATTCCATCCATGTCACCCAAGCGCACAAATATTTTCATATCATTAAATACAGATTTATGGATATTAATAAATTGCTGAAAAAAAAATTCTTCCTTACACACACGATCGGATCGTTCCACAAAGCTATTCATCATAGGTTAATGAAGTGACTGAATAATGAGCACTTTTAGATTGTCTCAAAAAAAAAATCTCAACATTACTCACATTCTTTTCACAATTGACAATCGTCAACATCTCTAAGGTTAAAGTAGCACCTTTGAATACGTACTGTCCGTATATTTCTTGCATTAGTCATCAATCATACACCAACAAAGTATGAGAAATAATATGGAATGTAATCTTGGTATGAATAATCAGTATAGTCGAACATAAAAACTCGTTGAACTGCAATTATTTACAAGAAAAACAACGGAAAAAAATATATAACAAAAGCTATATCCCAAAATAAGACCGTAGGCTAAACAGCAACACTATTTGGGTAAAAAGTAGTCACATTGAAGGTTTTTTAGTATGCAAAGTGAGAAACATTGATGGGATCTATTTTAATGGTATTCTTGTAAGTAATATTAGCTCTTTGGAATGCAGTTTGTGACATAATATAACGACCGCAAAATTGGCAATAAAAAAATAGAAGGAAGAAAAAAGTTATTAGAGATTAGGGGGAATATACGATTAATAGTCGCAATTACCTCAAAGACTGAACTTTTTGTGAGCTGTTAATGTCTTCATATTACTGCCATAAATCTTCTTTTCCTCTCTTTAGTTTTTGTTTAACGTATTTAGAGTGATGCTTAGTGATTAACAAAGAAATCATTAAAAATCTCTTGTAAGTGCTTTGGATATTAAATATTCTAATTCGTCATTTTAAAAGTTCAAAGGATTGCAGACTTTAGTGCCAATTGAGTTGAGTGCTAAATGATGCAATCACGAGATGCTAATAAAGAATTGTTTTGCAGACGATTAATTAAGTAGAATTGTCTAGAGCTTGAAATTCTGAAGTATTATTCTCAATAATTCAAGTAACGATCACTTCTGATGAGGATTGATCTTGTCGAATTAGTTATTATGATTGGACATGCAATTTTTAAATATTGTAGAAGTTACTTAATTCTATGTGAGATAAAGCTGATTTTAATTTTTTTTTGTGGTTTCATTTTTTGAGAATTTAAAACCACAATTTGACAATTTTGATAACAGATTCATTAAATCTTTCCAACCAAAAAAAATCATATTTAGTAGATATTTAAACTTTCTACGATGAAGTTCTCAATACTTTTATTTATTTTCGCATTTAATTCAGTTAATTCTTTGGAAGTTACTGGAACTTACAGTTTAACAACTTGGGAATATTTACCAAATCATTATCGATGCTATCCGATCACCGACATCAAAATTTTAGAACCTAAACAATTTATTGGCAACATTAAAGGAGAACATATGAGTGGTTACTCAAATTTTGATGTCAAAACTTTTGCAATCTCATCACAAACTGTGCATTACATGCCAATTGGAATAACGAAAATCTTTCCAAATATTGAGGCTTTTCAAATAGGTAGTTGTGATTTGAAACATTTAGACCGCTTAGACTTTATAGAGTACAAAAATGTTCATTCGATGTACTTTAATAAAAATAAGCTTACAGTATTAGAAGCTGGACTGTTTGACTTTACACCGAAATTGTGGCATTTAGATTTCTCATACAACAAGATCCGTCATGTTGATCCAGCAATATTTGATGGAATTGAAAATCTTAAGCATTTAAATTTCAATTTTAATACATGCACAGGAGCTTTTGGAGCACAAGATGGAGCTGATAACGTCAAATATGTAATGGAAAAATATTTGCTTGAAAAATGTCAAAACAGACCGGATATGATATGTGATTGTGGCTGTTCTAAACCACAAATGTGTAGTTCTGAGAGAGCAAATCATGTTAATGAATTTGACTTGAAAAAGAAGCTGGGAATTCGCGATTAGACTTACTATGAATTTACTTTGATTAATAATTTGTCGCTTACGAAAATTGCCTAAAATTGACGAATGAAACAATAAAAAATTAATTGATATAAGAATTGCAAAAATTCATCAGCACTTAACCATTAGCTAAAGTTTCAAATCTTTTCAGAGTTAAAATTGAAACTTCACACTAACTAAGATTTAAAATTTTCAAATGTACCTTAATCAGAGCATTCAAACATGAAATATTCAGCCTTTAAATTCCATAAATTCCTTTTAATTATTTCAATTATCTCAGATTAAACCTGACTGAACTCAAAAATTGATATTGCACACATATTTGGCAACAAACATATTTAATCGATTTGTTATTTAATTTTTTTTTTTTAATATAAAATCTCGTTTATTTAGGTTAACAGATCAAATAATATATCGAATTATGGGCGATATGGTATGTTGAAATAAATTAAATATCAAGCTTGTAATTCAGTCAGCATAAACATAATTTATCGGTATGATCAAGACAATTTTTAAAAGGCTTACAACATTATCAATTAAACTTGAAAGTTTTCAGTGTAGGAGATTTTGTCCTTGACCTTTGTATCTACTGTTAACAGGGATATCAATCATGTGACTTGAAAGTTATTATTTTGTAGGAACTAGCATAAAAATTGACTTAATACTCATTACACATATAATTGAAAATTTCCTAGCAGACCCACCCTCAATTGACTCATAGTCAAGGTTCCAATAAGCAGCAACTTCAACCACACCACAAATTTCTCATAACGACCCATAAGCTAAGCCCTTCACCTTAATCTTAATTTCCCTTTAACATAACATTACCACAATAATAATAAAGCTATTTAAAAATATGTACAGTAGCTTCAACAACATGTTTAATCATTCAAAACAAATTGATTTATCTGCACTTACTCAACATACAAACAAGTATGATCTGATATATATATTTTTTTAAACAAATTAAACATTTAAATTGCAGCATAAATAAATAACACCAAAAAAAAAACTCAATCTATATAAGGACATGACGGCAGTTAAAAAATTGGGCAATTTCATGTATAATAATAGCATTTAACACCATTAATATTATTAAACTAGAAATAGATTCAGAAAAAAAATGTCTGTAAGACAAACACTTGAAATATTTGTTAATATGTGATAATAGCATACTAATTAATGGTATAAAAATTATTTTCAAATTTTTTTTTTTTGATTGATGGCCTTGTCGTAGCCATATAAACGATGGCAATCAAATATTTCACGCAAAGTCGATTTTGTAAACGACGCATAGCTAAAAGTAATGTAAAAAATCGAAAGTGCTCTTTTTTGTTTCCGAAAATTCCTAAATGGAATAATTATATTTTGGGTCGGTTATGATTTTCAATTCATTATTATTTATGATTGAATTAGTTTGATCGTATTTGCCATTCTTTATTGAATTATACAACACCTCAAAAAATGATAGTGTGACGCCTATGCGATTTATTTAAAATGACGACAAGTCAGGATTATGATTTTGATCGAAACATAACAAGCGTGCAATGCTGGTAGCTCAAATTAATTATTAAATAATAGGTTTATGCTGGTTAATCATTTTTCATAAGCTTTATCATCGATTTTAACGGAAAAAATCTTGGGGTGTGTCTCTATAAATCGCATTATATCAACAGCTTATGTTAATTGCATCATATTAAATAATATCGATTGAATAAGTGCTTAAAATTGTTTTTCTTGTGACTAAATGCAAATTTAGAAATTCATGGCTTGAGGGAAAATCAGAAGCTGATGGAATTGAGAAAGGTTTGAGGCTGATGTTGAATAAGTACGCATTCAACACTTAAAGGTTTGGAAGCTTAATTTAAGAGCAAATAAGACCAAAAATTTAATATGGCCAAAAGTTCTATCAGACTAGCAGTCACACATACAAACATACTAACAAGTTTCAAACTAATCATTCAACATAAGTGCTGTAAAATATGCACAAACTACTTTGTTAAGCAATAGATTAAAACTTGATTAAAACTTTATCCGATTTTGCACTACATTAATTGAACTAGAGTATGAAGTATGAAGTGTCTATCAAAACCAGCAACTAAGGAAGTAATATTTCATATTTAGCTGTCTATATGTTTTGAATTTTTTGCATTTCAAATTGCATAACAAACATTTTATTTACATTTTTGTGGAGTAATTAAATTATAGAAGAATGTTGAAACTCAGTTGTAGAACTAATTTGATAATTATAGCAAGCAAATTTACAATTCATAAGTTTAAGTGCACAAAAAAAATATGTATGATTAATTAATTTAAATCGCCCCTATTTAAATTGCTCTAATCATATCTCGAGACACTGTGTTTAGACGTAATTATAAAATTAAAAAGGCAAAAGTTTTGCAAATTCTTTATGATTGTTCCCACCTGAAAATAAATCAATGGGAATTTGCCTTAATAAACCTAATATGTATATGCTGCTAAGGTGTGGTTACATTACCACTTTTAGATATTTTTTTCATTATTCAATATTATTATTTTATATTCAAGACAGAGAATTAATTGTAGATAAATCAAGGAATAGAATTTAAAATGATTTTAATTGTTCTAATTCTCTGCGAGACTTCCATGGACATTGATTGAAATAATTTTCTTACATTTTTATAATAATTTATTGTATGTGTATCACTTTAGGCAGTCACTCGTAGCGGTTGCAATTTATTTATTTCATTTTTCTTCATTCTACTTCGCATTCAAGTCTCAAACCAGTTTATTACAAATCATTAAAATCTGTATTACCTTCAAGGTCGAATTGTGACTGTCGTTGAAAAAAAAACTCTTTTTTCAGCTCCACTTAAACTGTTTAAATCATTTTGTGATGACGAATTTCCTGTGTTCAATTTCTACTCTTAATAAAGAAATTTAAAATATTTTTTACGTGCATGCCAAACTAAATCTTTCAATTTTAATCTATGCCAAAATATCCACACACAAAAAAAACTTGATTTTATTTGACTAAGAAACTACAATTCAAATATTTGATCTAAACAAATCAAATATGCTTTACATTCAGTTCCGTCATTACGACATGTCTCAGTCATTGATTTAATTTTTATTTATTTATTTTTTCTTTATCCAAAGCCCCGGCACGTGAGATTAACAATCTTGTTGATTTATTTATTTTATTGAGCAAGCAGCAATAAAGTAAAAGGTGAATGTGAAAATGATTTAGAGTTGCAGAATTTATTCACAATAATCAAATTACTGCAGAAAATAAAATGAATTATTGTGATAGAGTCGAGTAACCACAATCGTCATGCTGAATTGAGGGTGCATGTGAATTTATTTTCAGCTATTCATTTTATGCAAATTATCTTGGTGTTATGAGATGTTGGTAAATTTTTTGTAATTTAGTCAAGGATTTTGCATGGAAAGTCTAGAGATAATTTATACAAAAATTGTCACCTGAAATGATTGATTATAGTCATTTGATTGCCTTAATGTGCTTGATTATGTCATTTGAATTTTCCAAGAAATTTCAAATATGCTCAAAAATTCATTATGGATTACTAATCAACAAAATTTCTTTAAAAATTTCTTAAACAGCACCTTTAAATTATCAAGAACCATTGCATAACACATCTTACTTCCATAAATTTCTATATTCTCATACAAATTCCAATACTCTTAATCAACTTACTCTATTTTGTTGGATTAACTAAAGATGAAGTGTAAATACAACATTTTATGGATGTTCATGGATTAAGAAAAATGGAAGTCATAAACACCACTAATCCTCGTAGATAAAGTAAAATTTTTATTGCTGACTTATGCTTATCGCACCCTATTAAGACATCATAACTTATACTTAGTTGCTTAAATAAACAGCAAAGTATTAAGTGAGAAAAGAATTGCTGCAGGTGAAAATGAGCAACGTTGTAAGTAAGTAGCATGCTACTGTTATTGTTATGTTAATAATTTACATAAGTTTCATTCAAAAATTGTTTGTCGGTATTGTTTTAAGTTGATTTCTATTGTTACAGCATAAGAAGATTTTTGGATATTTGAGTTCATAAATAGGAAATATTTGAAATGATTTGGAACAAAAATTTTGAGCTTGGGGGGAAATAAAGAGTTTGGGGTCCACTAAAGAAAACTTTATTCCTAAAAGAAGATCGCTACAAAAAATTTTTATCATCAAAAGTCAAAATTTTGCGACAACAACCTTGACCTGTCGACCACAATATCTTTCACTGTAATTCCATTCCATTTATGTCTCTCATTCATCAACCAACAGACTTCAGTCCAGTTCAGTCCATTTGTCCAATCTGAATATAAATGAAAAAATAATTATGTCGTGTTGTATTCTGTTATAGTCATAATTAGGCTAGACGTGTGCATATTTTAAAGCTCATTTCGGCTTTAAATTTACACAGAAGAAAGACTTTTTATGCATACATGATGTAATGACTTCCCAGCCTCTCAGTTCAATTAGTTTTAAAATGATCTACATGTTCAAGAAAAAGTTGTAGAAAAGTCTTTAAATAGACACAAAACACAACAAGATCAAGAAATTGCAGCTTGCAACTTTGTAGTATTTAAAAACATCGATTTCGAGATTCAAATTAATGTCAATTTTAAGACATAAAGTCACATTGCATCACAAACGCCATAAATATTCATTAATCCTTTTTTTCCAAATAATTAATTGTCTGGCAAAACTAATTCCAATATGGTCCGCAAAAAATGTTTAATTTATGATTTCTCAATAAAGTTCCACATGTCACATTATTTCAAGGCGTACACACTCAGGAAATTTCCTGTATTTCCGGAAATTTCCTGCATTTCCGGAAATCGGGAAATATCAGGAAATTTTTAGATTCAGGTCTTAAACTGCAAGGTTTTGGAGAAAAATTAGTGCAAAATAGTATTTTTGATGTCTAAATACACTATGAATGATTAAAAATTGTTTTTAAAATTTTTTTGAAAAATGTTGAAAATTTTCTGGTTTTTAAAAAATTTTAGCCATGAAAATTATAATTTGAATTGTAACCAAACAAAAAAATTTCATAACATTTTTTGTGCATGAAATCATCAGAAATACTGTTCTATACAATATTTCCTGCATTTGCAGTCCATTCAGATGTTTAGTGAAGAGATTTCCTGTTTTTCCTGTATTTCCGGAAATTTCCTGAGATTTCCCGAGTGTGTACTCCTTGCATTATTTACAGTTGATCATAACTAACAGAATTCCAAATGATTTCCCAACACTCCTCAATGAGAAATCTCAATTATCATGACATCAAGCATGAAGTGAAAATTTGACAAAAATTATATGCCTGTCATTTTTTGCGACACATTTTGGTAGCAATTGCGGCACTGAATGTCATAAGATGGAGAAAATAGCAAGAAATAAATAAATAAAAAAATATGTTATCGCTGCTTCATTAAATTTCCAGTTTGTAGACTTGTGGAGTTGTCAAATCATATATAAAGTTTATTTTTTTTTTCTTTCTTCAATTCCTTACGGCACCTCCTACAAATTTTCTGCTCTGTTTAACCATAACATTAACATATTGGCGAAAAATCTGAAATGGCAGTAAAATGCGCATGAGTAATGCTTGGTATGTTCACATAGGCAATCAAAATATTAGTTGATGTCGTAAATCACAAATTTCCATGTTGGTCAATTTCTTCAATTTAATGTTGGATTCAATGTTAATGTCTAAAACAAATAGAAAAAAAGAGCAAATGACTTTAATGGTTTTGGTTACAGTTTATTAAGCATTTTTGCATTGATTACAATTTTTCAAACTTCCTTTTATGCAACATCTGTAGGTGAGCATTCTCAAAATGGTTTATCTTGAAAAAAATATCAAAGGTAAATCAATTTGTGAAGGAATGTAAACATGACTTATTCCGTTCATCGTGTGTGGCTAAATATCATTAATCTAATATTTAATTTTTTTAACATTAAATCATTATAAACCTAATGTGCGACAAATGTCAGCTACAAAATACTTTTAAATTAAAATCTACAACCTGAAACTTTATGAGTATATTGAATTGCGTTCTAGCTTGTTGGTCATTTCAACACACTAAGCTATTGCATATCGAACACATAAATAAAAAATTTTATGGCTAATTAAATTCTACATTGAACTTATGATTTTTAATAATTTTTATTGGCTTATGAAGAAAAAATATATAATTCATGTTTTATGAGTAATGAAATGTGCCAATGGTATCATTTGAAAGTTTAAGTGCCTTGTTATGGTATGTTAGTGGTAAAGTAAATTAGACTATTTTGAAGGAATATTGCAGAAAACTTTGTGAATGCTAATTATATGGCAATAAAAATTCTAATTGAACATATTATGTTTCTAACCTCAAAAGTAACAGAACAGAATTTTTGTGATTTTCTCGGCTATATCAAATTGAATTTGAAGTTTTAGAATTAGTAATACAGTGGATCCACGATTTGAACAGTTGTTTTGTTCCAGAAAAATCTTAGCTGTGTCGAAACGTATGAAAAATGACCGTTCAAATTAAAAACTTAAAATTTTGTATGAGAAATTTTTGATGATTCAAATCAAAGTGAGGACTCCCTATATTTGATATTTTTTCATGAATTTTAAGATAATGATCCTTAAATTACATAAGACTAGAATTTTCATAATTTCAACTTCGATACTTAGTCACAGTCTAATCAAATTATTTAATCTTAATTGCATTTTTAAGAATTGTGTTTAGAAATCTTTGAAAATCATTTAGTATCAAATCAATCTCCAGTTACAAAACCATTCCGTATTCACATCCGAAAATCTAGCTCCTCCATCTCAGCAACAATGTTAATATCCATTCCGACATACTGAAAATATTTAAGCTATGCATTCCCCATTGTAATCTACTTCCTTCTTTCGTACCCGAACAACATAATTACCTTTTTAAACGCTATGCAGAATCGTTAATTACTTCACGCCACTGATTTATGTTGAAGACGCAAACTTTTGCTTCATTGGACTGAAAATAGCAATTTATGACTTAAGTACATGCTGCATAAATACTAATTAATATTCCTTTCCGTTTTTAAAAGACGCATTATTTCCGATTAAAGATGAAAGTAAAAAAGAATTATAGATTAAATGTCTGTTATTAAATCTATGTGATCTACTTTTATCCAGCATTAGATCTGGAAAAAATTTATTTGCATTGTATTTAAATTGGAAGTTTTACTTTCTTCTATTCAAATGCGTTCGGTTACTTTCAATAATTTTTTTAATCTATAATAGAAATGAGTTTAATCTCATCTCAATCGTTTATGCTGCCTCACTTTCTGTTTATTTCCTTTCAAAATTATTTGAATTGAAACAAATTTTTTGATAAGCGTGAAGTTTTGTTTTTTGTTCCTTCCTTTAATTCTTCTTCTTCATCTTGAATTTTTTCAGCTTAATTAAATATTCATAAATCATTGTGGTATGCAAAAAAAGAGCTACTGCTGTTGTTCATTGTTTGGAACTTCTTCGTACATGCATGAATTTTTTAACTTTTTATTTTAAATTTATGGCAATTCGCAGTTTGTGTAAAATATGATAAAAATGATAACCATAATCAGCTATAATCATGACAAAATTGACATCAACACTGCAATTACTAAAAATTCATGGAATAAAGTCAGTCATTCATTATTAATTAAATTGTAGCCTGAATTGTCCACAAATATGTCTGAATTCTACATGTACGGAAAATAATTCATTTATTTCCTTTGTTACATGCCATATGGATCTTGTAAGGCGTAAAATCATGGAAGAAGAATTTCATAATAATTACATTGGTAGCATTGAACTGACCTTGCTACACATGCCCAGTAAAAAATGAATTATTGAAAGTGAAAAGAATTTTTTTCTTCATTTCTGTTGTGTGTCTTTATTGCCTTAGTCTTCATTGCTCTGTCATAAAGAAGGTGGACATGAAAAGAACTTGAACTGAATGAGAAATTGTGGACGCAACGAATTGAAATGACACAAAGAACTCAAAATAGGCAAATAATTATGATCATTAACTAAAAAGTTCAATAACCATGAACTACATACTTCCATTATTCAAATATGAAAATATGAGTCACAAATTCATGACTCAATCACCTACTTACTGTGAGTTTATCTTTATTAGGTGATTGTGACTTCCTCCTTTCTTCTCAACTTGACTCACTTGCTTATATCTTGGAAGCACAAGTTCCATTGCTAATCATATTGATTATCCTATTTAGTAAATTATATGCTGCCACAGAAGTTTCAAAGCATCACAAGTCAAACCAATAAAGATCATGATTTGATGTACATCTTTGGCAAATGAAGTTTGTTTATTGCTACTTATTGTTGTGGTGATGTTGATGAATGCGAAGCATCAATTTTGGAATTTTCGTGATCTGTGTAATAAAAATATTAATTTCACGTTCCTTAAAAACATCTTTTTGACATAAATATTTCAGTTTTGCTTCCTGATCTCGTTACATGATCTTCTTTCTCGAATTATGATGCAATTCTATGCTTTGCACTGCGGTTGCATCAAAAACTGCACACAAAATATTATTTTCTTCCAATTTCAAACATTTTTGCTTTTTTTTTGTGTGAGAAAATTGTGAGACTTTTGTGTTGTCAATTATTTGCTTCAACAGTTTTACTTGATGATGAGCTTGAGAACTTTTCTTCTTTGCATTTAATTTTAAGACTTTGGTGTAAGATGTGTGAGGTAACTGAGTTTATTTTTATGGTGCAAGCAATAATAATGCCTGCCTGTCTATAGTACTTTTTCATGTGCTTCGTTCCCACATTGCACATATTTTTGTTTCTAGCAACACAACAAGCAATATTGAAAAAATACATATAATTTCTAGCAGAAAATTAAAGTCACTAACAGACACAAACAAAGGAAAGGGAAAATTTTTTTGTTTTGTTTTGCTGAGCTTTTTTGAGGCAAAAGCCACCACGCAATTATTGGCAATAACACGATAATAGTAACATGACCTCATTTTATTATATAATCTTTTCAATATATATATTGAACATCAATTATTATGAGAACTTCCTTTTATTTCCGCTGTCTGTGCAATCAGCATGTGTGGTTTTGGAAAATTATTTTTGCTGGAATTTGATTTGCAATTTTATTTTTGATTAATTCCAAACAAAACTTCTAATATGACACATCTGCAGACCACCCAATATCTTAAATGTTGCAAGTAATGTATGGACTTGGTGCAAACATTCTTCAATTAAATTCCTAAACAAAGAAAAATTGAACAAAATAGACAATAAGAAATTCCAGCACTGCACTTAATCCCAAATAAATCTTCAATTAACAAAAAATCATTAACAATAAATACTTAAAGGAATTTTAATTAAACATGTTAAGCTGATGCCTCATTAAAATAGCATTTAAGCATCAATGCATCGCTTCATTTTACTTGTTACACATGTAACACACACACATTCTCTGCTTCTTTTCTTTCTCCGCCTGCCTCTATCGTAAATCATGCTGATGTTACAATTGAGATGATGTTTAGTGCAAAAATTGCAGTTTAATGTAATGCTAACGAGAAAGTGAATTCAGAGCAATTTTTAATGCGCTTTAGTGGATGGAATAAAGTCAATGGATGAATGAAAGTTATGTAATTCATATTAAACGAAAAAAAAAGTATGAAAAAAATCAGTTCACATAATTTTATGGCAACAGCAGCACCACAAAGAAAAGTCATTTACTTGATGATCATTTTTCAGTTATAATAATAATTAAGTAAGCAACTGTTGATGAAGTCCTTTTGTAGTTTAGCTGAAGGGTTGGGCGTCAACAACAATGTGATGAATTAAGAAATGTCGTCCGTGTCAGAATCAAGTTATGCTGTACATGAATAATAATTATTTTAACAACTTTAAATGACAATTTAAGTCTTGAGCGATTTTTTTGATCTTGATGATTTAATTTCTTGATCGTAAGTCAGGCATTTTGGCATATCTCGGTTAATCCATTAACAGTCATTGGAACATTGAGTTTTAATGAAAGCAGTGAAATGTCTTGTTGCAAAATAATCGATCTAAAATATAATTGTATCACATGTATTTACAAAATAAATTGATTGTGCATACATTTTATGTAATTATTACTTACACCGACCTGCTGCCTTAAATAAAAAACTTTTCTGTTTGTCAATGCTAATAAATTTTATTAAAGCGATATTAATTTCCTGCTTTTACTTTGACTTGAGTAAATACTATACGATAATAATAATAAAGCATTTCGTACGTGCTTGCATACCTTAAGATTTATTTTGTGTCAACCTAATTCATTTGCATAAGCTTTGATGTCCATTTGAGACAGCTTGAGACAATAAAAAATCAATTTTTCATAGATTCAAAAATTTCTTCGAGACTTTTTCAAATGTTTTGTAATTCTCACAATAAAAAATAGTTAGTGCCAGAAAAACTGAACAAGATTGAAAATTCAATTGGACATTTTTGAAGTCGTCCGGAATTTTTGATCTAAAATGTCCTTCAACTTCTTACTGCTATGAATATGTTATGTATATGAGTAATCAACATCAACATTCATCAATGAAATCATTGTACAAACAGCAGTATGCTACCAACATTAGATATAGATGTGGCAAGCATGTATATGCACAATTTATGATCATTTATCAATTTAACTTACAAAACTTGTCAAAATCTTGAATTGAATTGAGATGGAGAAAATGAAGCATTTCTGATCGATTTTCATTTCAATTGCATGGATTTCATTAATTGCTTTAACTTTTGCAGTTCGAGTTCCATTTGACAACTTCTGCTTCCATTTCAATCAATTTTTTTGTGTATTTTCAATTCAATAAAATTATAACAAAAAAAGTTTAGAGTAAACAGTTTAAAATGCACAGCAATTGTGACTGAATGAGGAACATGATTTATGAAATAATGACTAGATATAAAATACAATGTATGCATTGTAGGAGAAAGAAAGCAGTTCAATATTCATGTAATGTATTTAAAAATTTATATCAGATACGTGATTAAGGCACACGCTAAGTAGCATCAGTGTAAGTCAGTTAAATTTCATAATTTCTGCATTTTCATCTCCAATTATTTATGGAAGTTATTAGAATTAATTGGCATTTCTGTGTGGATACTTATGTAATCTAATACGTTCAATTAATTAGCAGTAGCATTAATCAACAGATTTTCTACATCTAAGTCCAAGTCAAGTGAAGAAAGAAAAAAAATTTTCACTTCCATTTGTGGTTTTAAAGTTGTACGATCTAAATTTTTTCTAGTCGACTTCTTAAACCATTTTCATATTAAATTAATTAATGACCATGATTGTTACTGTCAACCGCCATGCATGGAGAAATTGTAAGCTCTAGAAATGCCATTTTTTATTGCATAATTTTTATTTTATATTTGATATTAAACAATAACTGCAAATCCACTTCGAACTTCTCATTCCATTAAATCATTGTTCATTACTTGCTGCTTATTTCTGTTAATCATTGATTAAAAATATTTTTTTTTGTGGAATTAAATGATGTCATATTGCAACACATTTCCATTTCTTTTGTTGTCCACTTTGAATCGCCAATTATTGAGGAAGGGAAACGACTTTCTTTTGGAAGTAAGAAGAACAAAATAAAAAATCGTGAACTTCATTTCAATTTTAATTTTTGTGCTTTTTTGCATTCTTCTTGTTCTTCATACTTGAATGAAAAAAAAAATCCAATTTTTTATAGCAGTTCCTTTTGTCCCTCGATGTATTTGTTTTCTAAAGCAGTGCAGAAGTGGTCATACTTTATTCTTAAAATAATTTTAAAATATTTTTTCAAAACATTCCAAGACACTAAGTTTGACCATCACTGCACCGCACAGAAACTAATCAAAAAGAAAAAAAAAATTAGAGCAAAAAGAAAATGTTTTTAATGTTTGAAGTAGAAAATAATTGTTTAATTTATCTCAGAATCGTGACATAAAATATCTCAAAATCAAACATTTCAATCGCCTCATTTGACAAAACTCTTTTCATACTCGAAGCGCATTGAACAAAATGCTATCGATGTATTATGTTTTATTTTTTTTTTTTTGCCGATGGACTTGAAAGTGAACAAATGCAAAACAACATTTTAGTATTTTAGTAGCGCCACATAAATATCGATATGATTAAATCAGATTATATGTAACTAAATGAGTGCAAACAACGCTTCATTTGAATACGTGACTGAGAATATCATCGAATTTATATTGAATAAAAATATAAGGTAAAGATAGAGCAAGGCGTTTATCTGTTTATAATACATACTTTATATGATCGTTGAATTGATATTCTGAAAATGTATATCCATTGCATGCAGGAGATACTTACAATTTATGAGTACGTCAATGAGAAAAAAACGTGAGTGATCGGAAAACAGAGCTAATTTTGGTCAGCATAGCAAATATGTGTGTCTATTTCTCTCTAATTATTTCATATCATGCCTCAACAATTATTTAAAAATAGTGCTGTAACACCATATGAGGGATAGACCTTTAAGACAATTTTCCACACTATTTTTCCTTTATCAATAATTTTGAGATCTTATTTACAAAGTTACAGCGTAACATTACAGCATTGCCACGGCTGATCGAATAAATTAATAAAACAGTCAACATATGTATCATGTTACAGTTACAATGAGAGCATAATTATAATTTAGTAAGTGTTCATAGTAAAAGCTGTGAGATGAAAACGCGTGAACGTCGTGTGTACAACATTACATAAATTCGACACATGAATGCAGACAAGAATGTGCAAATTAATTTCAACTTTTCACTGCAAATATTGCGAGACTTGTCACTTTACCCAACTTTAATGCTTGAAAATCAACAATTGTCGAAAAAGAAATAAATAATTATAAATCGGGATTATGCTACCGATTCATGCACTTAGCTACGAGACTTTTTCTCTTATTTACTGACTCACTTGCATAACCTCAGCTAATAACATAAAATTTTATATTTTTTTTTTACTTTAGCATTAACAAGTAAAACATAAACCATGTTTATTTGTTGCAATAAAATAAATTTTAAAAAAATCTACATCAAAAAACATGAATTAAAAAAATTTCATTACAATTTTGCCCTCATCAATTACGAAGAGTTAATATACGTGACTAGAGGGGTGGTTGGTTATTCAAATATTTTGATTGTTGACCATTAAAAATTGCAGATTCAAGGCTGGTTGGTATTGTACTTTTTTCTAAAAATTTGAAAAATTATAAAGTAAAAGTGCTTGAAGTATGAGATTGGGGGCGTAGCTAGAAATTGTTTCTAAGGGGTTCAATTTTTTTTTGTATGAAAGAAAAATTTTAGGGGTTCTAAAGCTTTTTGTCTCGAAAAAAAACTCTACCAAAATTAATTAATTTCTCGTCAAAGGGGAGGATTCAGGACACCTTAGACCAGTGATGGCTGGTGTGCCGCGGCACACTATTGTGCCGAATTAATTTTCGAAAAATACCATGAGCCGTGTTCCACATGCGGTTTTGGTCATGAATTGTTCACAAGGTGGCACAAAAAAAGTTGGTCAGCACTGCCTCAGACCTCCAATTCCTTTGGCTACGTCCCTTTATGAGATGTTGAACTTGAAAAATCATCTCTGTCAGAAGAGTTTTTTCCTGTCTCAACACTCTTTAATTCAACACAATTTAATTTTTATTAATTTTTTCACATATGTACCTACTCAAATATAATGTCTAATTCTTAATTAAATCGTCCTACCTTTAACTTGAAAAAATAATCTAACAATTCAAAATCCCATCCATGAAATTAAACTCTATTCAGTCCAATTCATCATTTTCAGGGTGCATTTCATGAAGCAACAACCAATAGCATCTCTTTCTAAAGAATTTGCCATGCAAATTAAAACTCCTTAATATTTTTTTTTACAGCAGTTCAAAGCCTTCTCCTGAAAAAATAGTGACACGAATGACCTAAAAATTTAAATCGTTACTATTAACACTTACTGGCGGTGCTTTAAGCACATTTTCACTTTTTTTTTACAGCTTCAAATGATTGACCTTTTTTGTTTAAAAGAACTGCTATAGGTGATTTCACAGTTTATATATTTCATTTCTTGCTTTTTTCCATTATTATTGTTCCATAACTGCAATAAAGGTGTGCAAAAGAGAAAAAAAAATTCTACACTGAATTCAGATGTCAATAAGTCAAATGAGAGGAGCTGAATCCGACAGTTAACAGCAATAATTCTCTTAAAAAAGCCCAGTAAATCAAAGGTTATGCGGTTGTTGAATTATTGCAGCTGCATAATAAATAAGAATAAATTCAACAGCATCTGAGGCACGAGTTCAGGGTGACGTCGTCAATACCAAAGATTTATACATGCTTTAAGTAAATGAATACTGAAATAAAAAATCTTGTTTTGCATTTCCGTTGCACAGAATTTTTTACAAGGTCATCGATTGATTCATTTTTGCTTCTCTTCCCTCCTTTATGTCTCGATTTCATTTTCTTCTTAAATTGGCAATCACAATGTTATTAATGGAACAGTTTTTTTTCATGCACATAATATCATGTGTGCATGCATGCTTATGAGTTGGATACAAGTAACTCGAACAGATTGAATTTTAATGAGTTTGCTGAAACTGAGTAAATTGTCCTTGCTGATTTAAGAATAAAAAAAAATTACTTTCACTGTAAATAACTTTTTGTTTCTGTTGAGGAACTGTACGTAAATGATGTCTATGGAATAAGAATTTTCTAGGTTAAGGGTCGTTCATAAATGACGTTCGAAATTAACGGTCATTTTTCAAAATTCTATTGTTCGCGACCTCAACCCCCCCCCCCCCCTTAGATGTCATTTATGAACGACCCCTTAGGGACAAGCAATTTTTTAAAAGGCAATATACCCATTTAAAAAAATCTGATTTATTGTTTTCATCTCTTATCTTAAATCATGTCGCATCACTTACGAACAAAGTCACAGCATTTTGCGGTTTGTTCAAGAGACTTGAATTTGCTCGATATCTCACAAAAATACGCAACATATCAATTTCAGATTTTTTTTTTCTCAGACGATAATTAATATATTGCATAATGTAGAGCAATAATAAATACTTGGACATTGACAGGAAACATAATGTGGTTTCTGCTTAAATTTATGAGCTTAAAAATCATAAATGTAATTAACAATAAGAAAAAATTTAATTGAAGGTGTTGTTAAGCTATTAAAAATTAAATTATACAGATTCTGGAAATTTGAGACCGTATTTAAGTTGATTACATTTTATGTGTTTACATTCATGAGATAATAATCTTGATTGCGATAATAATTATGAAATTTTATCGAACTATAAATTAAAAGGAATTTATAATTCTGAAATTTGATATAAAATGCGTACTCTTATTATTACATAATATGTTTTCAGTGAACTTCCAATTTATTATTAAAAACTGCTAAAAATAATGAAGGACTTGGAGGCATTTATTGAGAATCAAATTGAGATTTTAAATTTTTTATTTGTTACGCTTCATATAAAATTTTTCAAATACCCCATTATACGACCAGGGGGGGGGGGGAGGTTCAAAATGGCCATTTTTAGCATTACGAATTTTACGAACGATGTCTAATCAAAAATTTCTCAATAAAAATTCAAATTTTCATTTTTAACGGTTATTTTTCATTTGAGTAAATTCGATTTTGAGTAGTGATCTAGCGAACCCTTAACTATGGATCGAAACTATGGATCTAACAGGTCTGCAAAGTTATGATGATGATGATGAAATTCGATTTTAATGAAATTTCTCCGGAGCAAAACAACTATTTAAATTGAGGACCCCCTACACTACATATCAAGTCCACCAAGTTATTCCATTTAATTACAGCATCAGGAAGAAGAATATATTCTGATGCTAAAAACCATAAATATAATTAAATTAACAGCTTTCATACCACTCAATACCTATCATTTCCTCGCAAAGAAAGCTAATAAAACAAAATAATACCACACATCAATCATCAGCTGTTTATGGTGCGTTAAGAAGATATCTGATCTGAAAATATTAAAATGTGTGAAATTTATATTTTCACAGCTCACATCAGCCAGAAAAGGGAATGCAGGATGAAACATGCCAATAAATATTTCCATCTGCACGAAATCAATACCTTTAATATGAATTCTCATTTTTCATTCATAAATAATAAACTTTCACGATTAAGGACCATTAAAAGTTTCACAAAGGAAATGAATTATTATTTTAAGCTTCACTGCTACTGAAATTCCTTTTAAGGTAGCTAGCTCATCGTAAAAAAATAAACATTAAGGTAATTAAAACAGAATCAATGACAAAAAATTATTTATGTTCCATATTTTTTTGTAATTCGATATTATGTATACAGCAATGTAACTGCTCAACAAGACAAGTCGATGGAATTGAACAAATTATTCAATATAGCCAAATGCATCTTTCAGCACGAAAACGTAGTCTAATATTCTATATCCTATAGAATCAAGTAACTCTGGAAAACTAAAAGACTTTCAAGAAATTCAATGATGTCGTATACTTAGTTAAGTTGCTAAAATCACAGTTCATTCACCCAAATTCGCAACAACTAATAAAACACAGTAGCTCTTAAATCATCTGCATATTGAGCATCCACACCTCGAATCTCAATTTAAGTTGACCAACTTATGCAAAAAAGCTTGTTGTCTTGTTTCCATTACGAGATTTATGATTATTGAATTTTTTTTCTTTTTTTTCTTTTTTTTTTTTTTTTTTTGTTTAGGTATAAGAAAATTAGTTCATCGAGAAAATGAGTCAGTAAAGGCGAATAACTTAAATCAATTGGATGTGCTTTGAATAACGACAAAAAATGTCAGACAGAAGAGATGAATGATGAAATACTTTCAGTTATGACATGCTTTTCGTGGTCGAAAAAAAAAATAAAATAAAATTGTAACAAGATTCTCCGTAATTTATTTTTCAAATGCAAATCTCGTCGAGGAATCATCCTCGATTTTTTTATTTATAATCTGCTTTCAATTGCATAATATAAGTATAGCTTTCACCTAACTACCACCTTCTTGGATGGATCAAAAAATAAATAAAAGATCGTGGGCTCATTAACCATCGAAACTGATTTAACAGCAAATAAATCTACTAATAATAAAATTGGATTACATTGACATGTCAAATTGTCTTATTGCATTGTGTAGTCATAAGTTAATGAAGTTTATTTTCGTTGCCACACAATACAATGTGACTGCTTTCTTTTTGAATAATAATCTTCACGATATAATTTCTTCTTCAACTTCCCTTAGAGATTGCATAAAGTACCGTTGCATTCTGCAATAAGGAAGAGATTTTTTTATTATTATGCAAGAATGAATTCCTAATATGCCATTATAAATGAATTTCTTAATCAATTTAGAATACATTGGAACTTATGGACTTATATAGTAATTCTGTAATATAATGCAGTCACTTAAATCCGTGAAGTCTCTTAGTATGACTTTAAGATCCTCTGTAGATCGTATTTTATTGCGCTGTGTCGAAAGGAATATGGCAAGTCATTTCTCAAGAGATGATTGACTTTGAGAAGTGCGTTGGAGCTAAAAAAATAAGATTGGACGTCAAGAATTGTGCTAAGTAGAACAATAATCTCGTCTTCTTAAGACTTCTTGAATTTATTACTAAAAGTTGGAAGTCATTCTGTTTAGCAGTTCATTTGGAAGAATAGACTCTAAAGCTAAATTGTAATTCCGTTGAATGCTTAACTTGGATATTAATAAAATTAGAACTATTGAATTTTATTTAATAATCCCTTTTATTTACTTTATTATTAAGTCATATTAAAAGATTTGACTTCTTTGGCAATTCTAGATCTAATCACTTCCATATGAAATTCAACAATTAATTTATCTCATTTAATTTTATTCAAAGTTACCATAATTGTCTCTTAAACCTTAGTCATGAACTGCTTAGAATTTTTATTACATATTCTATATAAAAGATACTTTAAATAGCCATAAATACACTCTAACCATCTGCATGTAATAATTTTTCCCACTATCATCTAGTTCTGCATTAATAAAGTGCCTTTTTTCTTAGTTCAACTTTAAATGACTGTACTTTAATCTTATTGAGAGTGGAAACGAGTTTCTTCACATTGAACAAATTATAAATGTCATTCTAATACAATTGTCATGAGTTCATTAGAATGCATTAAGGCAAGTAGCAGTAATAATAATAAATATTTAAATCAAAAGAAGAAATATAAAACAAAGAGTGTGAGAAGGTTGCTCTTTAACAGAAAATAAATATATCGTGAGTAGTTTATTGCTAGACTTTTTGACAGCAATAGCAAATTTTATGACAGTTCTTTTTGGCACAAATATGATTTTTTCTTCTTCGTGTTGCTAGAGTTTGGGGTTGTTTAAATATTTTGTCAATAAAAGTGTAGAATATTCATCATTAGGGTCAGTTCACTTAATATGTTCCCTTGTTAGGGGGGAGGTGGTCTAGAATTTTGCAACAGGCCAAAAAAAATCATACAAAGAGCGTAACGAAAAGGTGAGGGGAGGGTATGTTAATATAGTACCCCATAGTACCATAATCCAGAAAAATCTAGATCTGATCTACAATAGATCTTTCATACATTCAATCTAGATCTTTGGGGTCGTTCACTTATGATATCCGATTTTTAAGGGGGGAGGGGGGTCTGAAGTTGTGTGACAGTTTTAAACAATAGAATTTTTTGAATAAAGATTTTGTGACAGAAGGGGTGGGGGGAGGGGGGTCTAAAAATCCATGTTTTTTGATGGATGTCATAAGTGAACGGCCCCTTTATTGATAAGGGGTAAATTTATGATACATATTTAAATTCATAATGAGCCTAGACCAAACTTTGACTGTAACATTCAATTTAAACAATCCCATTAACAGGTTTTGCATATGTTGCAAAATATTTTTAATTACTGCCACCGGAACGAGAAAGAATTCTTCTTGCTGTTCGACTTTTTCTCTGTCTCTATAAATGGGCATAAAACCTTCAGCAATTCACTTTTAAAACAAAGAGCATATATATCCATCAAAATAATTCACACGACTTAACAGACCAGCATTTTTATTTTACTTTTTTTTTGTAGATTATTTCTTTAAAATCTCATTCCTTAAAGACAAGAAATTGCGAAAGCTAACTGCTACTTAATAATAGTAGCTTAATTGAACCTGTTAATTGGTTTCTTTTTCAGTTTTCCATTGTATCTCAATTACGTTTATTACCAGCATAGAGAATGAAATGTCTAGCAACCGTCTGTACGATGATAAATTGGTTTCGCATATATTATCAGCATCCATTAATAGAATGACATGAATGAACATCCATTATTGATAGGTTTTTAAGCTGAGCTAGCTCAGAAAAAAAAAAACAGATTACAAATTCAATATTTAGAGAATATATTACAAAGTCAATAAAGCATGATTAGTGAAAATGTCAATAAAGACTACCACATTGTTGTGCATCAATCTTCTGATATATTATGCCATAGCCTATCGAATTTTGCAAATTACTATCAAATCGTTTTATTATTAATATTTATACATCCTAAAAATGTCAATGGAATCGGTTTGAGATAAAAGCTTGCATGTAGAATCTCCAAAATACTGTCAACATTTAAAATTTCTAAGGTCTTTGATTTAAAAAAAAAAAAAAAAAACTCCTCATACAAAATAGTGTTCAAAATACTCTTAAACTTTTCAAGGAGTAAAATTCAAAAGAGTTTTTAATTTTCAAAAACTCCTAAGATTTTTTTCCTCAAGAGCAAAATTGATCAATTTTCATTTTTCTCTTGAGAGCAAAATTTTTAATTTTCCTCCTGAATAATTTTGCTCTCAAAATTGGGAGGAAAATTAAAAATTTTCCTCTTGAAAAAAAGAGCAAAATTATTTTACTCCTCAAGGAAAGGAGTAAAATCAAAATGTATAGGAAAATCTTCATGAACATCATTTAAAGCGTTCTGATCATTTCCAGTGCCAAAAATGATACAAATTTGTGACATTTGCTTTGAAACTGTAAACAAGACATGAAAAAGTTTCTTTAAACAATAGTAGGCAGTTCCATTTCATGAAATTTGTTTCCAAATTCTCAATTTCTTTGAAAAGCCGTGGTGAGGATGAAAACATTGATGAAAGTGATGTGCCATTGAAAAGTTTACTTGGGAAAGGATAGAAATGAGCATTTGAGAGTGAGGAACTGACTATATCCAGTGCCAAAAACTTCAAAAAACTTTTTTTCTTTAATTTTTGGTCCTGATTCCATTTTTAAACATTTGCAAAAAATGTGTGGAACCGACCATTTCCAGTGCTTCTATCGTCATTTTTATGGCTTTTATCAACATTAGAAGGTTTCAAAGCCCCAATGGCCCTATAAAATATTCAAAAGATCACAGTATCCTTTGTCAAAATTTATTTTCAACTTCCATTATGATATTAAGAAAATGATTGTTGCAATTTTACAGAAAGTTGCTGACTTTTTGAAAATTTTAAATTCAAAAAATTATAAAAAAGTTTTTTGAAGTTTTTGGCACTGGATATAGTCAGTTCCTCACTCTCAAATGCTCATTTCTATCCTTTCCCAAGTAAACTTTTCAATGGCACATCACTTTCATCAATGTTTTCATCCTCACCACGGCTTTTCAAAGAAATTGAGAATTTGGAAACAAATTTCATGAAATGGAACTGCCTACTATTGTTTAAAGAAACTTTTTCATGTCTTGTTTACAGTTTCAAAGCAAATGTCACAAATTTGTATCATTTTTGGCACTGGAAATGATCAGAACGCTTTAAATGATGTTCATGAAGATTTTCCTATACATTTTGATTTTACTCCTTTCCTTGAGGAGTAAAATAATTTTGCTCTTTTTTTCAAGAGGAAAATTTTTAATTTTCCTCCCAATTTTGAGAGCAAAATTATTCAGGAGGAAAATTAAAAATTTTGCTCTCAAGAGAAAAATGAAAATTGATCAATTTTGCTCTTGAGGAAAAAAATCTTAGGAGTTTTTGAAAATTAAAAACTCTTTTGAATTTTACTCCTTGAAAATTTTAAGAGTATTTTGAACACTAATACAAAACTATGAAAAAGATATATTATACATTAAGACATTAATAAATCATCATAATGGAATCACATATGATGAGATTATGGCACAAAATTACAGGTTTATAAATAAATTTTATTTGATATTAATCTAATGACAAAATTATAAATTCCTCAAATGTTTCTTTTTCGAAAGATATTCGTAAAATTTCAATAACATCAAGAGATACAGTAACAAGCATATATTTTGTATAAACATGATTTTTAGAGAGGTTCAATAGATTTAAATCATTGTTAGTTTTAGTGTGAGCCAATAGACTGCTTTGATGTATTTTTTACAGATTTTTTGTGAAATCTGAATTGATGAACTTTTTATGAACCGTTAAAAAAAATCAATTTGTTATGGGGACACTTATGATACTCAAATTGAGACCCGTCCAGTAGTTCTAATAAGGATTTATTTATTTCATTTGGTTTTACCGAACTCTGAGGTTTTAAATTTGAATAAGAGCAAGTTCATAACTTTAAGCCTTGTGTAAGGCAAATTCGTAGCTTTTGACCCCTTGAACAAGCGCGTAGACACGGGAACTGATTAATTAAATCGTTCTTTTCCACGTCAGCTTTTGACCGAGTCGGACGTCTCAGCAAGTTGTCTTAGATCCATTGCTGATACTTTTAATAATCACGTTTAATCTTTGAATTTTACATTTTTAAATACCAACCCCCCCCCCCCCGTTACAAATGGTTACATTTTTTAAAATTTTTCAAACTCCCCTCCCCTCTAAAATGCGAACGTGAACAGCCCCAAACCCATTGGCACACTGTATATTAAAAATACATATTGACATTATTACAATATGTAATAATAAAATTTGTTTAAGAAAATAAATAAATATAATAGATTCTTCTCAATGCATTATATTGCGATCATCTCGATGATCATCATCATGCATCTTCGATGTTAAATTATTGTAAAATATATTGATGATTCTTGTAGTTAAAAGATAATCAAGTGCATTTTCGTAACAATTAATAAACCTAAACAATGCACTTATTTCATTTCATCTTCATTTTTAATGCCTTTAAACCGTGATTGAACTAAATTCCAGTGCCCTTCCATTCATATTTTTTTTCTTTATATTGAATTGAGAAAAAATGAATTGTTTAACATTATTAGAAGAAGAAAAGTTAGAAATATGCAGCTCGAGAAACATCAACATTATTCATTTTCATTACAAGCCTTTAAAAGAATGCATAATTGCATAAGAAATGCAACGAACTTCAATTATTGTACTTATACTTAAGTTGAACGAAATGAGAAAGAGAAACAAAAAAAATGCTTTAATGACATACATACAATATAAATGATCTTACCTGATCTTACAAGAAAAAATTTTTGTATGATTTACATCGAATTCTATGGAAATATTGCATAGCTTCTTTTGTAGTGTTTATGTGTGCTTGCTTGATGCTGAATTTGAAGCTGTTAAATTTGACTCTTTGTCTATTGATATCTTGACTTTAGATGTTGAAAGAAAGCAATTATTTTTGGATGAAAAAGGAAGAAATTGGATCTTAATTTGACTTTCATCTTATTTGGTTCATTTATTGACGACATACAGTCCGGACGGGTTAATTTATTACATTTTGTAGGATCAAGAATATAATTTTCGAATCTAAGTTCTGAATAAACTAAGGCTCTCATTCCGATTTACTTTGGATACGGCTTGATACTTTTAGGTCCGTTCTAACAATATTCCAATAATGTAGTAATCTTGAAAGCTCTAGTCCTGATTTTTCCATTTAAGCTTCAATTTCTTGACCCGTTCCTCAATCTAACGTTGCCCAGAGGTCCCATTATCACTTGTATTATTATATACATTAAGTTGTCGAAATCTCTAAACTTCAGAAAAAGACAAATTTTGCTCTAATCCACAATAATCTAGATCTGATCTAGATCTGCGTTGATTAGGATTAGAAATAGCTGAATTTGAACCAACGACCTTAAAAATCTAGCCTAACCAAATTTAAGTTAAGAGCCTTACCGATTATTCTCCTGAGACACTTAACTGCTATGCAAGTGAAAATGCAAATATGTACACTTACTTGCATTCCTTACTTCTAACAAAAACTCTTGTCTATTGTTCATTTGAATAAAGCAGTTAGCTGTTAACATTTGACCTCTCCATGTTTATGCAAAAAAAAATTGTATTCGCAGCTTTAACCTGGAACTCAAGGAATGCACGACACAATAAAAGTAATAATAAAAAGACACATTTGAATTTGAAGTTTTTCTAAAATAAAATTGCTTATCGTTTTTCTTCATCTTTTTTTAAATTTATTAATCCTTAATTTTTTTTTCATGTACGTTTCATCTTTTTTTCATTTAATAAAATTCTGAAGACATATTACATAAGTGCAAATAATTATTTATCGTCAATAAAGTTCACTTCCATTTCTTCAAATGAAGAATAAAGCAATTCTCCCAATTGTTTTAAAAAGTCCAATTCAAAAAAACCATTTTTTTTTATTTAAGTCATCAAAAATTTTCTAAGGACATCGCCATGAGATTCCATTCTTAAATTTAATTTTTTTAATTTTAATTATTTTTTGTCTTAGGTTTTTTTTAAAATCGTTTAACGCTTTTTTTATGTTCATACATATCATTTAAATGTAACGCTATCACAACCTGAAACCTAATTTTGTGTTTTTTCCTTCTCATTTTTTTTTTTTTTAATATTTTTCAATTTCAATGATTTTAAAAATTGTATTACTTGAGCGCTACGATTTCTTGGAAGAGATTTGTCCTATTCTTGACTTTTTTATTTGCCTTTAATCTACAAGAATATTACCGAAATTTCCATGAAATTATAAATTTCCTTTTTTTTTAAATTTAGTACAATTTCGAGAACCATTAAAAGTTTGATTTTCTTTGAAAGTTTGTTCACAAATAATTTGCAAATAATTTAATTTTTTTTTTATTCAGAAAGTATTTGGATTTATTTTTCATTTACTAGGTATTTAAAGTTAAAGCTTTAAACCAAATTTTTTTTAAAAAAAAAAAAAAACAATTTTAATGATTTTTAAAAATTTAAAATTAATTTTGATGCTTAAATTTGAGCCTAATTTATTAAATCAAGAAATTTTAAACATTATTTGTGAACAATCTTTTCGTATTCTTTTCATTTTTTATAGTCATCAAAAGTTAAAATCTTTTTTTATTATGAAATTTAATCCTTTATTTATCAAACAACAAATTTTGTTTGCAATCCTTCAAAAAAATTGTTTAGATCTTCATTTTTAAATTTTTATTATTTTTATTATTTTTACTTTTTGACTGAGAAAAGGGAAATTTTTGGTTTTTTTTTTTTTTTATATTTCGAGAGTTTTTACATTTCATCATTCTACAATTCGCAAAATGACTATTTGAGCAAAAAAGTAGGTTTTTATTTATTATTTTATTTTTTTGTCTTCTTGATTTCTCATTATTAAACTTTGATTATAGGGGGGATAAATGCATGTGAAAGATAGAAGAGAGAAAAAGTTAAATATAGTAAAATTTACTAATCTAAAGAATCTTTTTTGCTTCTCTTTTAATGTAAGTGATCATTAATTTGTGAGGATGAATTTGACAGGAAGGAATTTAAATTCTGTTAATTTGCTTGTGTCTGATTTTTTTTTAATTTTAGGGATTAGTTAATTTAAATTTTAAGATTTGAACTTTAGGGTCAAAATTTTTGGTGTTAGGGTTGTTTAATTGAAATATGACACAAAAATGACTAGATTAGAGAATCACAGAATTTTAATATTTTTGTATCCAAAATTTTTAACTTAAGTTTTAAGAAAATAAACATGACACAAACTTATTAACGTAAAGATTTTGTAATTAGAATTTTAAATTTTAAAAATTCATTTCATACTTCAAAATTGATGGATAATCTTGAATTGAACTTTTAATAGAATTTATTTATTCCAGAATTAAAGTTCAAAATTTATCCTTGATTCGTTTTTGGTCAAAATATTTGAATATATCAAAATTTCATATCAAAATTTACATTTTAACAAATCAAAATTTAAATTTTAACAAATCAAAATTTAAATTTTAACACATCAAAATTTAAATTTTAACAAATCAAAATTTAAATTTTATCAAATCAAAATTTAAATTCAAACAAATCAAAATTTAAATTTTAACAAATCAAAATTTAAATTTTATCAAATCAAAATTTAAATTCGAACAAATCAAAATTTAAATTTGAACAAATTAAAATTTAAATTTAGAATTTTAAAAAATCAATATTTTTAATTTTAATAAATCAAAAATTTTTAATTTTTGTCAAATCAATTTTAATTTCAAATTCATTCCCACAAATCAAAGATAATTAACAAATCACTTCGTGTGAGTAATTAAAGAATTTGTTTGATTATATTGATAATATCTCGGGGGCCACTTTTACTTCTTAAAAAGAGATAAAATTGTAAGTATTACTTTTTAAGTTATTATGATCAATAAAGGAACTATAAAAATTTTCCATCAGAAAAATTTTTCTCTAGACTTTTTTTTGTTGTAAAATTGTTGATAAAAGTTTTTCATTTTCGTATTTTTAAAGTCAAAACTAAAATAAATAAATAACTATGAAATTTCATAAAAATCATTCAAAATTTTTGTAGATTTTCGAGTATTTATGTGGATTTAAAGTACGTGCATAAAAATAAATAATATTTTAGATTTGTACATATTAATACATGAGATTCAAAATCAATTCAGAACTAAAGCTGAATTTTTAACGAGGTAGTGCAGAATATACTTAAGTACGGAAAAGTAGTTTAATTGGGTATGTTAATAGACACATAACAAACAAAAAAAAGACATAAGTGATGCTCACAAAATAATAATTAATATCATAGAAAAATAAAATCCACAAAAAATTTTGAATAAATTTTTATGAGAAATCCGCTAAGAAATAAGGAACTTAAAATTATATATTTTTTTATATGATATAATATAATTTAATATAATATAGAAAGAGAGAAAGAGATCTATGTTGAATACGCTATTTAAGATGTAATGTAAGAATTTAATTTAATTATTTTTAAATGTAATTTTCTATTGTGTTTATACGGAGCATAAAATATTATAGCTTTTTAAAATTATTTAAAGAATGGATTAAAATTCATAAAAATTGTAAATTTCAAAAATTTTTATATAATATTGGTTTATATGGAGAGATTAAAAGTTTTTTTTTTCAAATTTAATTTTTTTTATAATCCTAAAGTCTAATAATGGAAGCTGTCTTTTTTCAGGTTTCAAATATCTTTTTTTTTATCCTCGTCATCTGTTTATTAATTGTATCACAGAAAACCTTTAATTCAATTTGAATTCATTATTAATTTTTTTTTCTATTCAAAAATTGACAAATTTTGATTTTGCACATTTTTTTTTTAATATCCCAAAAATTCAAAGAAGTATTTTCATCATTTTTTTTTTAATTTAATTAATAATATCGCTATACACATTATTATTGCTATCATCTATCTACTATCAACGATACTTTTTATTTATGTAATAAGTATATATTATTAGTAAATTCAAGTATCATGAAAAACATAATGAAAAATGGAAAAATATTAACAGCTAAAAATTGCCATCTTCGTATTCATCGTTAGTATTTTTTTTTTTAAGTAAAGATCCTAAAATACGCACTTAAAGAATCACATTTGTTAGTATTTTTTATATCCAATCAATCAACCAACATTCCTTTACCATCCACTACGTCATCCTTTCAACTACATAATAACAATAAATTTTCCATTTTCCCATCTTTTCTTTTCTTTTCTTTCTTGTTGTCAAATTCTAGGCCACTGTGATACAATCAACGTAGATGTACACTGAAAATTTTTGCTTCACATTTTTTTTGCATTTTAATCTATTCTAATAAATAACTTGATAAAGCTAATTTTATGCGAGAAATATTATTGTTACAATTACTTGTTTTTGTTAAGAGCATTAAAGAGGAAAGAAAATGTCTAATAATAAAAATCGTAAAATTCTTATTGTGCTTTCTAACAATAATCATTTTGTTGTTGTTGTTGTTGTTGTTATCGTTTCGGCTTTTGTTGATCAATATTATAATAATAATAAAGAAGAGATAAGTAACAAGAATGTGCAAATTATCAATAAAAATTAGTCATTTCTCGTTTAAGATCAATGGAAATTGATCTTGTTCAATTGGCTTTTTTAGCCAATTACCCAACTCTTCACGTTGAAATGCTGCGATCAGTTCGCTTTTTGCTTGCTATATATTGTTTCATTGTTTATGTGAAAATAGAGGAAGATAATAAAATAAATTATGTAGTAAAATGAGATGGAAAGAAGTAATTTGATTTTTTTTTTTAGCGCATTTTTGAAAACTTGTTTTCAAAAAGGAAGCTCAATCATGCACTTTGATCGGTCGTTCGGTCGTTCGGTCGTTCGGTCGTTCGGTCGTTCGGTCGTTCGGTCGTTCGGTCGTTCGGTCGTTCGGTCGTTCGGTCGTTCGGTCGTTCGGGTCCCAATTATCTCTTGATCTAGACTTCGTAGCAAGCTCGGAATTGTTTTAATAGCTTCATTGAATGTTTTTATTCCCGCCGTTTATATTGAAAAATCAAAAAACACTCATTAAATAGCTTAATTCATCGATTTTATATTTCAAAAAAATATGTAAACAATGCAGGGCAAAGCTATGCTGATGAGAAATTTGAATTTTTTCTAACCGTTAAAAAATTTGAAATTTTTTTGACCGTTATTTCGGATTAAATTTTTTTCTTTTATACACCTTAATTAATTAACATTTAATTTTTTCATAAAAAACAAATATAAGTGCGTTTAGAAATATGAAAAATAATGGATGTGTTCAGAAATTTGAATTTTTTGCTAACGGAAAATTTTGAATTTCAAAAAACCGTTAAATCGTAAAGCTATTTTTTGCATTGAACATTATAAAAATCAATTTTAAAGGAATTTTGATCTTTAGTTTTAAACTTATTATTGAAATGAATTATGACTAAAGAAACAGCAATAGAGTTTTAAAACTCGACATTCTTTTCTATTTAATCAGTTGCTAATCGCTGCGTCAAAAATGCGCTGAAGTCCCTCGATAAAACACGAGGACTTTTGTAATTTTTTTTTTTTTTTTTTGTTATACATTGTGTGATTTATTATGGCGCATTCTTTGAGGCTACTTTTGAATATGATTCAGTTTGATTCTTACTAATTCTCAAAAGAATTTTGATTTTTTTTCGAAGGTAAAACAACATGGTGGAGAAAAATTTTTTTCATCAAAAATTTTTTTCGTCAAAAAAAATTTTCCACCAACCATAAATATTGCAAAATCTCCAAGATATTAAATTTTTATGTCGGTGGAAAATAGGTCAAAGTTCTTATATTTAGAGTCTTCATTAGACTACATCAAAATTTTAATCCTAGATGCAGTCTTAAAAAAATTTTGGTGGAAAATTTTTGAAATTTCTAAAATTTTCCACCGTGTTGTTGTTCTCTCGATTTTTTTTTAAAATCCAACAGGGGGTCCTCGATTTAAATACACAAAATTTTCCCACACAAAAACTCAAATTTTTTAATTTAACGGAAATTTTTCAAACGTTTCCATTCCACTTGAAAATGATTTTTCTGGAACAAAACAACTATTCAAATTGAGGACCCCCACTGTAATTGTTTTTTTTTTGGCGGTTCACTGATTTGTAACTGACTAAATGATAATTTTTAAAATTTTCAAAAGGAAAGAAGACGAATTAAAGTTTAAATTAAATTTCGTAAATATTTTATATCTTTAAAATCTATGCAGATTGAACTTAATAGTCACTAACTATACAATTCTTAAAACCGTATAATTCCTTCTTCTTCTTCTTCTTCTTAATTATCTTTATTAAGGTCCTTTTTAATAAATTTTAAATTTTAAGACCATTTTCAATTCTAATTAATGTTTACAATAATTTTAATTTTTAATTTTAATTTTTAAATACGAACTACAGGGTTGGGCAGTGTATGTTTTGGTGCTATATTTTATCGTATAAATTGATTTCTTTTAAAAATTCTAAAATTTTGTCTGTAATATTTTTGTCCTCACTTGAAAGTGAAAGATAATTTATGTTATGTTTAGCTATAGCAGTTTGGTTGCTTGTGCATTCAAAAATATGTTTGACTGTTAGTGATTGATTGCATGTGCATGTGGGAGGGGGGTTTCTTTCGATTAGATGAATGTGTGTAAGATTAGTATGTCCAATTCTAAGTCTGGTAAGTACTGTTTGATCCTTTCTGTTGTAAAAGTTAATGTTAGTCCATTTATTAATAGTTTTTTTAATGTTACCTAATTTATTGCCAGTCCCGATTTCCTTGTCCCATTCCATTTGCCATAGTTTCATGACGTAATCTTTTATATGTTTAGTTATGTCTTCTGTTGTGATTTCGTAATTAGAATAATGATTTTGTTTCGTAGCCTCTTTTGCATTTATGTCAGCTTTTTCATTTCCTATAATTCCAGTATGACTTGGTATCCACATTATTATTGTTTGTGTGTTAGGCTCTCTTAATTTGTCTTGTATTTGTTGTACCATATTGTTATTTGGATGTAAGTTTTTTAATGCGTTGACAGCACTGAGAGAATCAGTGCAAATTAGTGTTTTATTGGACGATCTATGTTTTATGGCTTTTAATAGTGCGAAAAGTTCTGTGCTGTACACTGAAGAGTATTCGTGACATTTGTATTTGTGTACTCTATCTTTTGTTACTACCGCTGCTCCGTATCCATGTTCTGTTTTTGATCCATCTGTGTAAATGACTTCAAATCCTTTTTGTGCATATGTGCTTAATGTCTCATTAAATTTCCTTTTGATTGTTTCGTGTGATGTTGTTTCCTTATTGTATTGTGTCATTGTTAAATTTATCTTGAAATTGGATTTTCTCCAGAATGGATTAGTTGCTTTTCTTGCTGTGCATAGTTTAGTGTCATTATTAATGTTTAGTTTTTGCAGTTCTTGTCTCATTATGTACGTGATAGGTGGATTTGCTGATTGTTGATATTTGTGGTCTTTCGTGTTGTCTTCCAAGCTCGAATGTAGGATATTGTTTTTGTTCTTTTTTATTTTACATGCATATTTGATTAATTGTACTTTACGTTGATATTTAAGGGGAATAATGCCTGATTCAGAATGTACACTTGTGTTTGGTGACGTGACAAATGCTCCTATGGCGTATTTTGTGCATCTCGTATGTATAGTATTAAGTTTTCTGTCGTCTTTTTTGGTGAGTTTTGTGAATATCTGTGCAGAATAATTGTGAATTGATGTTGTAATTGCTTCGTGTATACGTAAAAGTGTTTCTCTTTCTCCTCCATATTTTGTGTGCGATAACATTTTAATTAGATTGACATTTTTGGTAGTTTTAGAATGTAACTCGTTGATTTGATCCGTCCACTTAAGTTTGTTGTTGAATACGACTCCAAGGAATTTGTAGTTATTAACATGTTCAATATCTTGTCCATCTAATTGTATGCGTGGTTTCTGTATGTTGTTTTTACGTTGATTACTGAAATGTATTATTTTAGTTTTATTCAATGATATTTCAAGGCCATTTCTGTTCATTTGTAAGTTCGTTTCATTTAATATTCTTTGAAGAGTAGTTTCTGTAGATTTAGTGTCTTTTCCAGTTTTGAAAATGACTAAATCGTCTGCATATGCGCAGCATTGTGTTTGTGCGTCTATGTGGTTCAATACATCGTCGAACACTATATTAAATAGTGTGCACGATAGCACCGATCCCTGAGGAATTCCATTTTCCATAAATCCAACATCAGATTTTATGTTACCTAGTTGTATGTTAAATGTTCTGTTTTGTAAAAAGCTGTGTATGTATTTAATTATTCGTCCTTTAAATCCAAGTCTTATCATGTGATCTGTTACTTTGTGTGTCCAAACTCTATCGTAAGCGTTTTTTAGGTCAATGAAGATAGCCGTTGTTTGTTGTTGCTCTGCAAATCCTTTTTGTATGCTGTCAACTAAGAATGTAATATTGTCTGTTGTGCTTTTTCCTTTTGTAAAACCAGATTGATTGTTATTTAATAGATTTTTGTTTTCCAATGTCCACTGGATTCGTCTATTAATTATTTTCTCCATCAATTTACATGTACAACTTGTGAGTGCAATTGGTCTGTAACTTGTTGCCTGTCTTTGGTCTTTTCCTGGTTTTTTAATGGGTATTATTAGTGAGTGTTTCCAGTTTTGTGGTAGTTCATCGTTTAGTGCTTTGTTGTATAGTTCCAGCAGAACACATTTTCCTTCATGTGTTAAATTTTTTAACATATCGTAGTGAATTCTGTCAGGACCTGGGGAGGAACCATTTGTTTGTTCTATTGCGTCTTCTAATTCCTTCATTGTGATGTTATCATTGTAGGGTTCATTATTTGTGTCTTCAGGGAATATTTCATTTGTTATTGATTGTTGTTTAAGGTTACTAAGATTCGTGTTCATGTTATTGTTACTATAAATATATTCAAATGTGTTTTTAATGGTGTTGGCAATTTCCGTTTGATTTGTTGTTGATGTACCGTCTATTTTGTTAATACTTTTAATTTCTGTATTTTTGCTTTTACCACTTAATGTTCGTACCTTATCGTAGACTTCTTTTGTGCTTACTTTATGGTTAATCGTTGAGGTGTATTGTCTCCAACTTTCTGTTTTAGCTTTAGTTATTAACTGTCGTATTTCTTTAGTAAGTTCTGTAATTTTATTGCGATTTTGAGGGTTCAATGTGTTTTTGTATAGACGTATGTTCTTTTTTCGTTCGATTATTTTTCCCTTGATGTCATCGTTCCAAAAAGGTAATTTTCTTTTGCCTCTGAAAGGTTTTATGACTGGGATTGATTTGTTAGCTGCTTGTATTATTCTTTCTGTAAAGTCTTTCTCCATGTTGTTTATATTTGTTGTGTTTATGTTTTCAAAATTGAGGTGTCTTTTAAATTTATTCCAATCTGCTTTTTTGATATTGTATGTGAGTCTGTTTGTCTGTGTATGTTGTGCAAATGGGAAGGAAATAAGGAGTGGAAAGTGATCGCTTCCATGAAGATCGTCTAGTACTGTCCAATCTGTAAAAGAAACTAAGTTTTGTGTGCAAATTGTTAAGTCTATGCTTGTTAATCTACCGTTAGTGGCAATATGTGTAGGAAGTTTTTCGTTTAGTATTGTTAGTGAGTGTGATTCTGTGATTTCTTTTATTATATTTCCTCTTCTATCTGTTTTATGTGATCCCCACAAAATATTGTGCGAATTGAAGTCTCCTGTCAGTATGAATGAGTGTCCTAATTGACTTATTAAACTTTCAAGTTCGTCTTTAAAGATTTGTGAGGATATATTATGATCTACATATAAATTACAAATAATAAATTCAAAAGGGTAATATAATTTAACTGCTATAGCTTGTAGATTTGTATTTAATTGAAAATTAAGGGAATGTAAATTTGAATTGACTAGTGTCATGACACCTCCACATGCATTAATGCCCTGTGAAAATGGTTTATTTTTGATATAAGATTTATAATTATTTATGTGTGCTTCAATATTTAGTTTTGTCTCTTGTAATGTAATAAAAAGAGGTTTAAATTCATTAATTAGTACCTGTAGTTCGTATTTATTCGTAAAAAAGCCTCTTATATTCCAATTTAGTAATGTTGTTGTATTATTCATCATGTGATCATATCTTCGTCTTCCATGTCTTCAAGTTCAGTTGTGTTCACTTTCATCTTCTTTGTAGATTCTTCATCTGTTGACTGTTCAAGATTGTTTTTGTTATGTTCTCTCAATCTTTTATTAATATTCGTGTCTATTTCTTTTTTGTTGTTAGATGACTTTTCTGGATTAATGTTATTTGTTGTTGGTTCTTTTTTATTATGGTAAATGCAGTGCTGGCACTTGCATGATGCTTCTGTTTGAGTTGTTGTTATTTTAGCATATGATGTTCTTTTAAGATTTGACCTCTTTACTGCTTCAGCAAGTGAAACATTTTGTGTTACTTTTATTGTCTGGATGTCTATTTGTCGTTTGTATTCTGAGCAATTTCTGTTGTAGCTATTATGTCCAGTTTCGTTGCAGTTCACACAGACTGCTTGATTTGTACATTTGTCTTCTTTGTTATGTATGTGCTTATCGTTGTTGCAGTTATAACATTTTGGGCTCTCTTTTGTGTTACAATATTTTGATGTGTGTCCATATTTGTGGCATGAAAAACAGCGCATAGGTGTGGGGATGTAAGGTCTTACCCGCAGACGTAATAATCCAACTGTCATGAATTCTGGTAGTATGTTGACTCCAAAAGTAACAAAAACAAGACCAGTGTTAAATGTCTTTCCGTTGATTGTTTTTTGGTGCATGTTAACTTCTATTACATTTTGTGAGTGTAAGTATTCTAATAGTGTGTCACTAGTTTCGTTTTTTAGTTCATAAGCACTAATGACACCTTTGCAGCTATTCTTTGTTTTATGTTCTGTGACTTCAATCGTGGCGTCTAGGATTCTGTTGAGTTTTATTAAGTTCTTTGCTTGTCTAACATTTTGTGTTTTGATTAAAATGTCTCCACTTTTCAAAAACTTACTTTCTGTTTTGCCGTTAATTGCTACGTTTTTAATGACTGTTTCCAATAAAATGGGTGAAAAGTCTTTCATCGTCTTGTTTTCGTCAACTCTGTGCATGATTAAATATTTTTCTCCTTCAGTATCAATTGTTAAAGTTCTTGTTGGATCGAAATCGACATTTCCTTTCTGTTTCGTTAATGTCTGTTCTGCCTGTGTTTTCTGAATCTTTTCCAGCATGGCTGGTGAAGCTTTACTTGTACTTTTGTTGTTTCTTCGTCCACTCATCTCGCTAATTCCGGCTGAGCCGGGGACTGACACTTTCGATTCACTTATTTTGTTTTTTTTTTTTTGTTTTTGTTTTATTTATTTGAATATTTATGTATTTACTCGTACTTGAAGTTTATTGTGTAGTTTAATGTCTTATCTTCACGTTGTACTTGTTTGTTATAGTTAAAATTGTTGTTTTAAGACTAAATTTGTCTTCAATAAATTTTAATTTGTTCACTCTTCGAGGGTCAAACAACTTTTTTACCGTATAATTCCATGTTAATTTGTTAGGTTTTGGCAGAATTTGTAAGGTTTTCCAATAAAAATTTATTTTAGAATTAGAAAAACAAAACCTTACAAATTCGATCAAAACCTTACAAATTATCAAGGAATTGTACGGTTCTCATCTGTTTACAGATATCTGATTGCAACTCTGTCTGTATCGCAACGTTGCCCATAACGCAGCTTACAATGTCGCTAATAATCACAAAATCATCCACAATGTTATTTGTTTATGCTTAAAAAAATAAATATTAGAAAAAATTAAGACTTACCTGATAATCATAAACTAATCCTTTCTCATCACCATAGTCTTTTGAAATTGAACGATTTGTAATATTTGGCAATTGACTAACAATTCGTGAAAAACGATGAAACATGTTTTGTTTTGTGAGTCGACTGTATTTATTGCATACTGTCTTTCCAGTAAACGAGTTAATTATCTCAATCTGATTTTGTCCAATGGTCCAATTAATGCTATAATTTGGGGGTTTTAATTGGCAACGAGCCTCAGATGAAGTAACAAGTGCTAATTTTGGAATATTTAAACGATAAGGCGGTGGTAATCCCTTAATAGACTTCTCTAAACGTCCAGCAATTGCTCTGTATAGAAATTTTCAATATCATCATTATTTGATTATTCAATAAAACATTAAAATTAAAATTGAATTTAAAAAAAAAATCAATAAAAGTCCATCAATCATACCTGTACATGTGATTCGGATGAAGCAGAGATCCCAAAACAATGCTATGCAGATAAATAGGTTGTACGATAGACGAGAGTAAAGCACCTTGCAATCCCAATACATTCCATCGTGCAATTTTATCTGAACATGACATTGTCAGAAGACGTTGACCCTAATTCATTTGGAATAGAACAAATGAATTTAAATAATTAGAATTTTTTTTCTTGAATGTTCTTTAAATTAAAAAAAAAAAAGGAAAAAGAAAAAAAAATTCATTTCTAAAAAATTTACATTCAATATTCCATCCCAGCATTGAATTGAATCACAATTTTTTACGGGAATTGTGCCTTCACCCGATTCAACTTTTGTTCGTAATTGTCCACGTGCCTTCCGATTTGGATGCTTATCAAGGGCTTGATCATTTTCGTGAGGCGAAAAAACTCTAGCATCACCACACGGTGCTGTATTTATATATAAGTGAACTTGTATATTGTCTTTCAATCGATATAAATAACTGCCATCTAATGGCTTTTCGAAAACAGAATCTTTGGCCGTTTCAGGTTTTAAATGTAATTCGAGTTGATCGTAAACAAATGTCATGAAGCATCTTCGAGCGACGATTTCTGTGTTTGAAGAGGATGAATTTTATTATGATTATTTTATGAAGTTTACTTTTAGAAAATTCCAGCATTGCGATACAGGCACAATCTCGCTTGTGGACAGGTGAAAACCATTCAATTTCTTGATAATTTGTATGGTTTTAGCAGAATTTGTATGGTTTTATTAGTAAATCCTTACAAATTATCAAGGAATTGTATGGTTCTCAGAAGTCCACAGGCGAGATTGAGCCTGTGTCGCAATCCAATAAAATTTGAGACATACCAGCGTGCGAGTCATTTACAGCAAGTCCATGTTCGCTAATGTATTCACCACTTATGCATTTAGTTCCAGTTGTAACAGATATAACTTTAGCTGTCTTAATATCACTTCCAATTGTTAAAACAATACCAGCCAAAACCTTACGTCGTGCATAAACTTCATTTCCAACCATTAACTCTTCGTATTTGGTAGATACCAATCTTCCAATAACATCAGCAAATGTTTGAGGCAATTCAACATTATTTTGATTATTTCCTTTTGCATCATTACTCAAGCTGTCGTTGGAATCACCATTCATGTTACTTCCAGGCAACAAAATACCTTTCTGATTAAGAGGACTGAAGGATATATTGCAGAGTGATGCAAGGGCGGCTTTGGCTGCTGCATTCTTCGAGAGTTTCTTTGATGGACCTATTAATCATGAAAACATTAGTTTATGAACCTTCAAAATAATAATAATGAAAAAGACTTACCAGTTCCTTCAAATTGTTGGCATCCATTAACAGTAACAATAGTCTTGAATTTAGCATGCTGTGGCCCGACTGTCTGAGTACAATTAAAAGTGATATCCGTAAATAACTCATAAAGGAGCATTACTGGTCCTTTTTCTGTTGTTATCTTATTTTGACTATTCGCTGTTACTATCGATTTAGTGATTTCTATTATAGTTATGTATTATTTGTTATAAAATAACATCCACGATGAGTTTTAGTTATTTTTTATAATTTTGGGGGGAAATTGATATAAAAAAAAAAAAACAAGGAAAGAAGGTAGAGAAGAGAGATTGAGAGAGAGAAAAAAAAAATTTAAATTAGTCATGAGTGATTAATGATGGAATTATGATCAAGCACAAAACAGTTTGCCAAAAACCATTAGCTATAAATAGGAGCCGTTCGTTAATGACGTCTAACTAAATTTTTATTTTAAATCCAAAATTTTTTAGTTTTAGTAAAAATTTAAAGCAAAAAAGAGGAGCGGTCAAAAAAATTCAACGTTTGTATCGTCATTATTTACGAATGACTCCCATTAATGGAGTATACATATTTATCATATATCATCATATTATGTGTGTATTATGTGTAATTGTAATTTTGTTTTGTGTGTAAGGATAAGGAGGAACGGAAAAGAAGATGTACAAAATTTAGCACAGCCCAATACATTTTATCAATCAATTAGTTTGCAGCATGCGACAATACAACGATTAACAGATATGTGTTCCGAGATGTACATGAATTTTGACTATTTAAGATTAATTTTTGGTGATGTTTGAATCATTTTTTTTTTTTAAACACAGCAAATGTTGTGATTTGAAACTTTACAAATGTTTTAATTTGTATGGTTTTTATTTTTTTAAATATCAAATGACCGTTAATTTTGCAAAAACCTTACAACAGATATTTGAAAACCTTTTAAATGTTTTAGTGTAATTTGTAAGGTTTTGAATTTAAAATTTTCCTAAAACTGCCAATTAAACAGCGATATCACCAAAAAGCATTTTTTTTCATACAGTCTACCTTTTGTGTACTGCTCGGAACACGGTATAATGATTAAAAAAAAAATAATAAGGAAAAAGATAAGTATAATGATGATGTTGATGATGATATGGACATGATAATAAATCTTAGTCTAAATGCATGTAATCTCTGTGTGTGACTGACTGACTGTGTGGTACGAAACAGATAGCATTTTCATCCTTTTTCCTTTTCTTATAATTTTTTTTTTTTTTCTCATCGAATAACAAACATAGCCACGAACAAATTAAATCATGAGCACAAACATAGCATCATGATATGCGTCAACATAACAAATCATAAAAATAATTTTTTTTTCTTTTTTTTTAAATACCAGAAAAGAAAAATAAATAAAATACTTGCTTTGAAGTCGATTGACCCATGCAATGTTTTCTGTTTTGGATTTTTTGAAACATTCTAAACTTTGTTGAATTTTTTTAACTAAATTTTCATCCTCTAGTGTGTGGTTTTGATTATAATAATTATTAATTGAATTGACTGTGTCATTATCTTTTTTAATGTTTGAGTTATTGGAATTCAATATACCGGTATTTTCAATATGATCATCGCTTGTGAAATCATAATCGTAATTGTTATTTAAAGCATTATTTGTATTGGCTGCTTGCACGACTCGTCCGCACATCATTCCAATCACACCATTCTTTATTTGTTGGTCTTTAAATTGTATGAAATCTCTCAATGCACACGTTGCTGCGTCTATTCGTGCGAGTTTCTTCGACTTTCCTTGTCCAATATATTTTTGTCCGTCAACCTAGCATGTTAACAATTTTTTTTAAATAAATTATTAGGCTTTAGCATGAATTCAATTAAATTCTTTATTTTTTTAAAAAAATAATAATAATAATTAAAGCTTATCTTACCAAAACAGACATAGTAAATACAGGTGCATGATAAGGACCTTCTTGTGACTCCAACTCATACACAAGATTTTTCTTCAACTCGTTTAATATTGCAACTGCATTTTTTGGCTGTGGATCTTGCTGATTATTGGTAGATCCTTTACGTCGCTTTCGAGACGATGCTAATTTTTTTCATATGAAAGAAAAATTTTTGGCACAAATTAATTAAAATCCAATTATTGACAATAATTAAAAATTTCACAAATATGATCCATGAAATAAAATTTCAAATGTCTACAGACTATAGACATGCATCTACTCACTTTTGATTGATTGCTCTGCAGATCTTTTTTTCCTTCCTGATGCCGCCGTTAAATTCGTTGTTCCATTACTTACATTATCGACACCCTCAGCTTTATTCATCGTTATTTGCTGCTTATCAGCATTCTCGGATTTCATCTGGATCATTTTTGGTCAGATTATTGGTTTTTAAAAAAGCAGTTTCGTTATGCAAAAAAAAAAATGACAAAAAAAATCAATAAAGGAGAAAATTTTTTTTAAAAAAATCAATAAACATTAATTTCGCATGATTTAAATCCAATTTAATATAACATTCAATATCCACTAACAACTTATCACTTTATATTCCCAAATTAACTGTTATTTACTGCATTTAGACTATATAAATGAATTTTTTTTCTGCTTTACAATTTGTTTAAGATATTCGAGAAAAAAAAAATATTTTTTTTTAACAATTCAAATTTTTAGAAACCGTTAAAATAATTGCAAATTTTAATCATTATTTAAGGATTTTTGTGGACTTTTATTGACTCTATTTCATAATTTTATTAAGTATATGCTGTAATTTAGTGATTTGAACTGTTAAAATGTGAGATATATGAAGATTCTTGAAGTTTCTTAAATTTTAGCATGTTTTTGTGCAAAAGATGTCTTAGATTGTCACATTGACCATTAAATTGATCATGAACTACTCATTAATTACAGATATTCAGCTTAAAACTCATAATTAAATTTTAAATGTTACATATCGTAACTCTAAAAAGTTATTAATTGAAGAAATTCTGAACAAATTAAATGCGTCTCTGACTGACCTTACTCGTAATGAATTTTCATACTTAATTCAAAAAGTCTGTTAAGAGCAAAAACATTCGTTGAAAAGAGAAGTTGATAAAAAGTTTAATTATTAAAAAATCTAGTGATTATTATTATATTATGGCATTCTTAATGGATTATTGGGATACATTAGATATTGGAAGACCTGAATTGAATCATTCTCAGGGATTTTTTAGTGAGTTTTATGAATTTAATGAAAAATCTGATCTCAAAAAAAATATATCTTTGATCTAATTCTATCATTTATTTATAAATTGCCGATTCATTTCAACAGGACGAACACATTCATTGCATGAAAAAGAAGCTGATTTTGAGGAAAAGAAGGTCAAAGTGCCTCAAAAGTCATCACTGGCAATCACCAAAGATCCAGCAAAAGGTCAGTTAACTCGAACATTAAAAAATATTCAAAAAAAAAAACACCTTTTTAGACCGTATTAACATAATCGCACTTATGTATATATATTTTATTCCTTCCGACCTAAATTCATTCATTTTCTCACCCCCAAAAGAAACTAATTGATTTATATTTTTTTGCATGTTTTTCTCTCTCGTTTTTATATTCGTACACATTAACACCTCTTAGCGACGGGCAAAAGTGACGTTCCAAAACAAAACAAAGCAAACAGCAATAAAGAGAATGTCCCGATTAATAAACCGGCACAACAGCAACAACAACAGCAGACAAATCGAGCAATTTTGGCAGTTTCGATTGTCAAAAAGTCAAATCTTCAAAATCAAGTCACATCCAATAATGCAGCTAAGCCTTCACAAACAGTCAACAAGGCTTCAACATCAGCAAAATTACCTGTAAAACAGCCAAAAGCTCCTTTAAAAAAGTCAACATCCGTATCATCATCGTCAACTAATTTAGCTAAGAAGGATGAGAACAAGAAAGTATTGACCAAGAGTGTCTCACATCAAAAGCTGAATACAAAAATTGACAAGCTTTATGAGCAAGCTGAAATTCAAAAGAAGCGTAAAGAAGTCCTCGCAAAGAAAATTAAGGCAGAAGAAGAGAAGGAATTGAAATTTAAATTTCAGGCAAAACCAGTTCCGAAATTTGTCAAAACGGCACCGTCATTGCAAGCTATAATGACTAAGCAGCAAATAGCAAAGCAAAATTCACAAGATGAAAAGAAGAAGCTAGTCAAGCAGCAATCAATGCCTAACATCTCAACAATACATCATAAGAAGTCATGTCCACAAGCAGGAAATAGTATTGTTCCAAGCTGCGGAAATCCAGAAAGAATTAAAGCAATGCAGGAACATAAGAAGCAATTGATTGAAAAGTATAAGCCTGAAAATGTCCATTTTAAAGCTAAGCCAGCTGTTGTCCTACAAAAGCCAATTTTTCAACCAAAACATAATTTTAAAGCATTAGATGCAAAACCATTTAAGTTAATTTTGACACAACGAATGATGCAACGGTCGACTTTCGATAGACAATTACAGGAAGCAATGGCTATTAAGGAAAAGCAACAAGAAATTTTGAAGCGACAAAATGATTTGGAAGAACGTAAGATTATGCGACAAAAGACAGAATTTCGTGCTCGACCAAATCCATTTGGTCGTTATTAAGTTTAAAAAATGACTCTATTAATTACCTACTGTTTTTCTATTTTTAACATTACGTTTATCAAATTAAAAACATTATTATTATTATTAACACAAAAAAAATCATGAAAAAATATGTAACGGTTAAAAAATATTTGAATTGTTTTGCAAAAACAAATATTCAGCCATATTCAGCTTGTTAGAAATTTTTGGATAAATTTAAGATTTTTTTTTACATCATTTGAAATTAAAATATTAAAGAATCCAGACAAGATATTTGTTAAAACATTGATCTAAACAAACATTTAATATATTTAGTAATTGAGGAACTTCAAATCAAGTTGTTTTAATAGTGAAAAGTTAGAGAAAAAGATCAAAAATGAGTGAGTAAAAAATAATATTTTGAAACTTCCAGAAAACCTTGCAAAATTTCCATTAATTTAATAATAATTGCTAATTGATGATAATTTTTATCTCCAACAGCCTCAAAATACGATCAGAGACCTTACAGTTCATCAGGTTCCAACTTTAACAGCTCGGAATGGAACAATTACAAGACACAAGATGATTTTGTACCAAATTTTGGATTTACAAAAACATCCATTCGAAATGGCTTTATACAGAAGGTTTTCTCAATTGTCTCGGTAAATATGCATAATCATTTATGAATCTTATCAGTTTTTCACATACACAATAGTAAATTCGCGAAATAGTCATAAATTTCATTAATACTTGTAACTATTTCGTATCAGGATTACGTGTCTCTTATATACACAGCAAGCAACAACAACAACATGAATAATAATAATGTTTTTGTATCTTCTCTGTTACTTGTTACTATTTAGGCTCAATTGACATTTACTGTCGCGATGATTGCTTTATTCCAATTTCATGAAGGAGCTTTGAGCTTTGCATATAGAAACACATGGATGCTTAATGTAGCAATGTTTTCGACACTTGGACTCAGTTTATTAATGAGCTTCTCAACATCAATTCGCCGAACAGCACCATTGAATTTAATCATTCTTGGATGTTATACAGTTTGTCAAGGATTCCTTGTTGCATTAATTTCAAGTTTCTATGAAGTCGAAGAAGTCTTTTATGCTGTTGGATTAACAGCTGCAATTGTTTTTGGAATGGCTATTTATGCATCATCAACAAAGGAAGATTTTACAATGTAAGTGATTAATATTAAATATTGAAGAATGTCCCAGAGAAAAACGGTCATTTGGAATTTGAAAATAGTTGACCGATTTTTACAAAACAAATCATTAAAAAATGTTGTTCTTTCATTTCATTACTATTTAATTAGCATTTTAAATTGCTATTTTAACATTATTAAAATGTTAGAAAGTGAAATTTGCTGTGAAAACAATATTTTTTTAACTATGTATTTTGTAAAAATCGGTCAATTATTTTTGAATTTGAAATGACCGTTTTTTCCGAGTCATTCTTCTTTATGACATCATTCAGTAATTTCTGGAATATTGCTTATAATAATGAACTTCTATTGGATATTATAGGAAAGGAGGAATGTTTGCATCAGCATTAATGGCTTTGATGCTCGGATCATTAGTTTCAATCTTTTATCGTGGTGAATTCTTTAACTTCATGCTTGCTGTTGGCGGTGCTGCAATATTCTCAATGTACATCGTCTATGATCTTCAATTAATTATGGGCGATAAGACTCTTTCAATCTCACCCGAAGAATACATTTTTGCCAGCTTGAATCTTTATATTGACATTATGCGAATCTTTTTGGAATTGCTCAAAATTCTTCGTTATTTGAATGAAAATTCAAATCAAAATCAACGTGAAAAGAAACGCAGAAATTAAATGATTTAATAAAAATTTATTTATATTTTTTTGGAAGAGACTTGATGATGATGAAAATTAAGAAGAAGAAGATGAAAAATCTATTTAGTGTTAAGGATATCTTTATATATATGTTCACATAACTCATCACGTGTAAAATTTTAGGTGTTTGAATGTTAAAAACCAGAGAAATATGGATTAATAAAAGTAATATTTTGAAGAGAATCTTAACGGTTTATTTAAATTTGAAAAATAGGGGGAAAACTATTCGATGTATTGTTTGCGAATTTCATCATTAAAAAAAATTTCTGGAAAAATACATAAAACGAAAATCTTTAATAAACGTAAAAATAAGCCAGATCTAAATCAATAAAAAGTGTTAACAGTTAATTAAGCCATTCAAGAGTGTTAATAGAACTTTATACCACTAAAATAACATCAAATTAGGACAGAAAAAGAAACTTTTTAAAAATGTCTGCTCCATGTAAGTATTTCTAATTAGCGATAAAAAAAGAATAAAAGAACTTTGTTCAAGTATCTGATAAGTGCATCTTCATGTCACATATGCTGTATATTATTACGAAATTGATGATTTTTAATATATTACTTTAATTACAGATAACAAAAGAAGTAATAACTTTTGTTATTGTAATTTTTGCTGTCACAGTGATGATTCATAACATCAATCAATTTAATAAAATAAAATCAGTACACAGCTAATGTCTTATTATGGGAATTTCCTAATTGTGGCAATTTCCTTATCAGTTGAAACTTAAAAAATAATTTATTATAAATTTTATTCATTTCTAGACCCAACAAATGATCCAAACAATCCTTATGGAACTGGATATCCACCATATCCTCCACCAAATCAATGGGGACAGCCTCAACCAGGCTATCAACAGCCACCACAATACCCTCCAAATCCAGGTTTTCAACCGCCACCAAATGTTGGTTTTCAAATGCCTTCTGGCCCTGGATTTGCAAATCCATCGTATCCACAACCAAGTCAACCGTATTATCCTCCACCACAGGTATGCATTTCACCATCAGCTGTTATACATTACAAATATTATAAGCAGTGCGGTACCTTTTGTAATTGAATTTGAACTTGTAGAAATCTGATTTAAAAGTTTTAGACACATGATTCAAATGCTAAGTGCCTCAGTAAATATTAATACTTTTTTTTTTCTTAGAAATTAAGGATTGCAATTCGATAAATTTCTATGAAAAAATTTCGATGCAAAAATTTACTTGCATGTCTATTTATAGACATAAGCCTTGAACCGCAACTGTAATAATGATTTTAGGTTTTGAATTATTTAATTAAACAATTGCAAACTTTATCATTTGACTGTTGCTAATAGCGATAAAAATATTATGAATTTGGACACTTGTTATTGAGTCTCAAAGTCGTTGCTTACACCTACATATATGAAGCAGAATGATAGAATTTATAATTATTTACTAATTTTATTAAATTTAATAACCAGAAATTTTAAAAGCAAGTTTAAAGCAAGCTTAAAACTAACTTTATTTAGAAAGACTAGCTAAAAGTTAGCTAAGAACCAGCTTTTAACTAACTTTGAAATTTTCTGGTTATTGGGGAAAGTTTAGATTAAGCAGAGTTCACGAGGCAGGCACCTATATAACCTTTATATAGGCGAGAACCGTACAATTCCTTAATAATTTGTAAGGTTTTTCTTATAAAACTATATAAATTCCAACAAAACCTTACAAATAATCAGGAAATTGTACGGTTCTCGCCTATATAAAGGTTATATAGGTGCCTGCCTCGTGAACTCTGGATTTAAGTCTTTGGAATTAAATTATAAATCCCGAAAAAATTCAAAAATCATAACAATTTATTTTATTTTTTTTAGCAACCATCTGGATACGATCCATCAAAACCAATGAATCCACCATATATGGAAGGAGATGATCCAAACTATCATGGCATCGGATTTAGTGACAAATCAATTCGTGCAGGCTTCATTCGTCGTGTTTATTCCATTTTATCTGTAAGTAATTTTGTTGACTTTAAATAGGAAAAATAATATCTCTGTGTGACTATGAATAAGAAGAAGAAGGAAAGAGTTGTGAATAATAACAAACAAACGAACATTCTGTTGATATTAAGCACCTGGAAAATTTAGTAAAAATTTTCATCTTCTCCTGAAAAATCAGTCATAGTTTGGAATTCAATAAGAAATAAGGAAAATAATGTGAATTATTTCATATTTTTTCAGGTTCAATTACTTGTCACGTTGGGATTTGTCTGTCTTTTTGTTCTTAATGAAGATGTCAAGCTTTATGCTCACAGAAATCCACAACTAATGATTATTCCCATGATTGGAACGATTGCATTGGTCTGCGTTATTGCATGTTCTGAATCAGCACGTAGATCATCACCAACTAACATCATTTTACTTGGACTGTTTACATTCTTCGAATCTCTTTTGGTTGGCTTCATCAGCAGTACTTATGCACCAAAAATTGTAAGTAACTTTTGCTTTATTTTTAATTTTAATGAAATTTGATTAATTTTTGATATTTTTTTATAGGTTTTGATGGCTGTTGGCCTAACTGCTTTTATCGTAATTTGCTTAACATGCTTCGCTTTCCAAACCAAATATGACTTTACTACGTAAGTATTCCTTATATTAATCTACATTTTCAACTTTTTAATAATCCTTTTCATCCATAATAGATGCGGAGGCTTCCTATACATTTGTCTTATGTTGCTGACTGTTGGTAGTTTGATTGGAGCACTTTTCTTCAGAAATGACCTTGGAAACTTCATTATTGCTTGTGCTGGTGCTGCGATATTCTCAATGTATATTGTTTATGACACGCAAATTATGATGGGTGGTGAAAAGAGTTACAGCCTATCGCCAGAAGAATACATCTTTGCTGCATGTAAGATAGTTTTGAATTTGTAACTGATGAATTTAAAATTAATTTAAATTTTCAAATTTCAGTGAATCTTTACATGGACATTATCCAACTTTTCATTTATATGCTGAGAATCTTGAAGTATCTGAACCAAGATTAAGGACAATTATGTCTTCAACGAATGAACGAAGTTTTTTTTTGATTCTGATATTTATTTATTTTCATGTACTAGTTCTCCAAAAAAAAAAAAATCTTTAATATGATTACGAAGTTTGATATTGCCTTTCCAAAAAGATAAAGATATACATAAACTCAAAAATAATGTCATATTTAACTGAATTTATGCAAAAAATAATAATAATAATTAATTCAAAATTATTACAAGTTAAAGTATGTTGTATGTCATTTATTCTGCTTCTAATGTAAATGTTTTGACCATAAATTACTCTTCATTACATATTTATACATGGAATATTGTTCAGTGTCAGGGAAATTTTTCCATTGAAGCATAAAACATTAATTGGCATATATACTGTATTATTAAAAATCTATACATTCTCAAAAACCAAACAATACAATAAAAATATACAATCAATGTCAAAAAGGATTTTGTGGATTCTTGTGTTAATTTAATTATTATTTTGTGAATTAAATCAGTTTTAATTTTACAGATAACAACATATCGGAATTTTAACGGTTTCAAATTCATAACGGTTTTTGTAAAATTTAAAAATTTACAACAAAATCTACAACTGTTTGTTTATAAAAATACACATAGTAGTGTTGGTGTCACGCACACTAATATAAGTACATGTGAATTTTGAATATTATTAAAATTAATTACAATCCCCATCAAATATGAGTTATAGATCGATGACACTGCTTAGATTTTGTTCGCCAATTGTAATTCAGGCACGACATGGCCATCGAATGAGAGGAAAGGCACCAGATGTTGCAAAATCATTAAAAGAACGATTAGGTAAAAATATTATTGTGAAAAATTTAAAGATTCTGTTAATTTACTACTTAATTCAATTACAGCACCTGTGATTCTTGATGAGGAAGTTGTTAAACGTCATGATATTGGATTTCCTTACGAAAAACCACCTAGATCAGCTGAATTCAATAAACGATTTGATCATTTGAAAAAACAAAGATCAGATGTAAGTTTAGAAAAAGCTGCAAGAACTGCTAAATGTAAGTTACAGCTTAATGTCCATTAGTACTATGCAACTAATCATTATAAATTCTAGTGGAAGTAAATTTAGATGAAGTAAAAGTCGATTGGTTCAAAACAGCTGGACCATTCCATATTCGTAATATTGCTGAACATTATGGAATCTATGATGATCTTTTTGGAAAGTATGCATACTTTGTACCAAGAGTTTTCCTTGACATTAAGGTAAATTATCTAAATTAATCAGCATAACACATTACTCAAAATTTAATCACTTCCAGTTTCCTGTAAACGAAGATACAGTTTGTCCAGTTTATAGTGGCAATAAAGTACAACCAATGCAGGCTAAATCAGTTCCGGAAGTATCATTTGAACACAAGTTTGCCTTATCATATTCTCAAAAGCCAGAAGAGAACACATTATGGACATTAGTTCTAACAAATCCAGATGGTCACTTAACAAAAGAAAATAGCGAATACGTACATTGGATGGTGTAAGAAACATGCTTAATTCTAAAAGATGTAGTCTCTTTTATTTATGATAATTTAATTACAGGTCCAACATACCAAACAATGACATCTCAAAAGGAGACCAACTTGTTCCTTATTTGCAGCCAATCCCACCAAAAGGAACTGGATATCATCGATACATTTTCGTTCTTTACAAACAAGACAAGAAACTTGATTTATCGTCTATGAAAGTGACTGACTTGAAGGATTTGGAAAAGAGGACATTCAGTACATTTGATTTCTATAAAAAGTATGAAGACAGCATAACTCCATCAGGTTTAGCATTTTTCCAATCAAAATGGGACGAGAGTGTACGAGATGTGTACCATAAAGAATTTAGTAAGTCACAAAATAATTTTTTGAAACTTAAATTCTTATCTAATCAAATTTCATAAAACAGGCATGAAGCAACCAATTTTCGAGTACGATTTTCCAAAAGCCTACCTCAACTATCAGAAGCATTTCCCATTAAAACAGCCATTCAACTTATACCTTGACCGATATGCTGATCCAAAAGATGTAAATAAGAGATATTTAGAGGAACGATTAGCCAAAACGCATCCATTTGATGGACCAGAAAAAGAACTTCAATTTCCAAATGCACATGAACTAAAAAAGCATATTCCATCATGGAAAAAGACGGAAATTAGAAAAGAGAGATTAGGTCGTGGTAGAATTAATGATGCTGTATAGAGTAAGGCATAAAATGTTTACATAGAAATAAAATGATAACTTAATGAAAAAAAAAAAAAAAACATAACAAGACAATGATTTATGCTACAACTACATGAAAAGCAGGCATTTATTTGCTCTTCCACGGGTCACCGACATTTGCCCACACACATTTGCCCATTCGACATTTGCCCATTGACATTTTCCCAATGGTACATTTGCCCACTGGTACATTTGCCAATTAGTACTTTTCCCCACTAGTATTTTTCCCCACTAGTATTTTTGCCCATTAGTATATTTGACCATTTAAATTTTCCCATTGATACAAAAATATACCCACTTAAAAAGTTTTTAATTTTTGGTATTTTACAAAACTTAATTATCAACATTTATGGTCAAAATCGATTTAAATTTTCAAAAACTGAAAATGAGCATGTATTTAAATGACAGTTTTAATGCTTAAACCATTGCTTTATACATTTTCATTGCATATTTGTTAAAACCTCTTAGAGATATTAAGATTTGAAAAACACATGAATTTTTTTTAGGAAACTCCCGGATAGGTGGTTGTTTTAACATTGAAGCCATTTTTTTTTGTTATGTTTCTTACATGTGCGATAAAAACTTTTATTTTATGTTGTAGCCAGAGTTTTAAACTTTCCACACATAATCCCACCAAAAAATTATAAAATCCTACAATAATAGAAGAGATATCGCCATATTTCAATGATATCAAGAGAATTTGTCATTTTTATTTTTAATAACTGCATTTTAAACACGATAAAAGAGGAAAGTAAAGTGTATGTAAAAACAATAATAAGCAATTGTCTGGATATTTTAAAAGCGGAAATTTTTGGAATGAAAGTTTGCAGTTCCAAATTTTGAAATAGTGTACGCTTAGAAAAAGACAAATATTTTGTTAATTAAGGCATGTAGCAACAAGATATAAATTCAAGATTAAATTCAAATTTGCTTCGAATTCAAAATTTTTGCAAATTTCTATTTGTGGAAACGCCCATGAATAATTTCTAGAAAACTAAAATATTCAAAAATTTTCTCATTGGTCATTCATTTCCAAGAAAATTTATTCCAAAAATTTCCTTTCCATAAAATTATTTTCCAAAAAGTTTCATTCTAGAAAAATACTTTCTAAAAGAATATGCTTCCCAACTTTGTTTAGTAATATGCAACTCAAATTAGTTATTAGTAAATACCAAAAATTAAAAACTTTTTAAGTGGGTATATGTATGTATCAATGGGAAAATTTAAATGGTCAAATATACTAATGGGTAAAAATACTAGTGGGGAAAAATACTAGTGGGGAAAAGTACCGATTGGCAAATGTACCAGTGGGCAAATGTATCAGTGGGCAAATGTACCATTGGGAAAATGTCAATGGGGAAATGTCGAGTGGGCAAATGTTTGTGGGCAAATGTCCCAAACCCTCTTCCACTGATAAGAAAAAGAAGGTGCAGTAGAATCGTTATTTATGCCCATATATGGAAGAAAAAATGTATGGAATGATGAAAAATACATTTATATGCTTTGCTCATCATTTTGCACATACACAAGCATTTTATGTGTGAGGTAATCGTCAGTTAATGTTTATGAGTTTCGATGGAATTTTTTTTTTGCGTTCGTCAGAAGTTTTACATTTTTGATCAATTATTAATATTTGAGCCAGAGTTGCCTTTACATAGGTGAGAACCTTACAATTCCTTGATAATTTGTATGATTTTGATAGAATTTGTAAGGTTTTATTGGAAAAACCTTACAAATTATGAAGGAATTGTACGGTTCTTAAATTTTTTAACGATTATTGAAATTTTGAATTTAATGAAAATCACGTTAGCAGTTGATTTCCCCTTTATTAAGTCTGTTGAGAGTCAATTTCCTGAAATTACCGATTCAGCCATGACCAAGCGCACTAATGAACTTGAAGGAAAATAAATAATTAATCATGAGAAATTTTGTGCATCAATTTTATCGACTTTCATTGATTTTATTATCAATGTCAGTGATTCAAGATTAATTAAAAGTTATTATTCATTAAAAAATAAAGCTCATCAAATTACTCAGAGGCTATAATTACTCAGAGTGTAATTAAATACAAGATACAAGCTGTTTTTTTTTTGTGCTGCGATAACAATTCAAAGTTATGTATGTAAATTATTTGACAACGTAGGTACAAATCACAAATTGCTCATTCGCCTGTACGAAAAAAGTATAAATTTCATTTACAATCAAATGCAATAACTGTGAAGTTATACTTTATAGCTTCGCCTACTCTAATGCTTTATTAATGCATAAGATTTTCACTTTATAAAGAAATGCATTAATTTATTTCATTATTTTTTTTTTTGTTAGTAATTTAATAGAATAATTACTATAATTAATTATTTTCATTCTAGCGTGAAAAGTTTATAAACGCGAAATCAAAAAAAAAAGTAAAAAGTGCGCACGATGATCATCAAGTGTGAATATTGGGATGATTTATAAATATTTAATTATATTATCGTTGTTAAACATGGATTAAGCGAGATTTGCTCTTTTATTTATTTTGGAGAAATTAAAACTCGATCTTATCGCATTCCAACAAAATAAAATGTAATTAAACACGATCAGTAGCTGCAATTCCAAATAAGAAGTTACTACTCAATTATATTTTATATTGTACTTGAATCTGCACATTATAAATGAAGACTGACTACAAAAAAAATGTATTTATAATCGTTTATTGGCCCCAATTTATGAGAATTGTTCCAATTTTTCTTATATTTTTTTCGCTTATATAACAGCTCTTTAATTTCCACATAACGGATACTATCAGTGTTTGCTGCTAACATTGCTGATCAATTCACATCTCAAAACGAGAGAAAACATAAGAAAGCATCATAAAAATACATAAGAAAGAGATATAATTTTGTATAATTTATCAAAAGAAAAGCAAATATTATTTCCCGTTTAACTTTAACTAACATCAACACTCTCTTTTTTTTTGATATTTATAGAATAATAAATAAATTTTTTTGATGTTTTATAGACGTGGAAAATATGAGCTTATTGAACTCAAATAAGCAATTTGGAATGTTGAGGAAAGGCTTGCTAAAAATGTTGATAAGTGACGGTTGTTAAATTATTAAAACGCATTTTATTTATTTCAGCAGGAATAATTGATTGAGTTTTGAATTTATTTAAGCTTGTAAACTTGAATCTAATTTTTAATGATTCTTAATTTGTTAAATTGTTAAAATTTTGAAAAATGTGAACAATTTTAATTTAGAGCAGAGTTGCAACGCAGGCGGCCTGCACAGGCGAAAACCGTACAAATTCTCGATAATTTGTACGGTTTTGATAGAAAAACCTTACAAATTATGAAGAATTTGTACGGTTTTCGCCTGCATAGGCCGCCTGCGTTGCAACTCTGATCTAGAGCAATCTAGAGTTGCGATACAGCACATGTGTGCAGGTAAGAAGCTTACAATTCCTTGATAATTTGAAAGGTTTTTTAGAATTTTTATGTTTTTATTAGAAAAACCTTACAAATTATCATGGAATTATACGGTTCTCATCTGTGCACAGGTCTAATGAAACCATACAAATTCTAACAAAACCTGTGTGAACGCCCCCACCCTTCCCCCTAAGTAACGTTTTTAACACAAAAGAATCACGTATTTTGTGTTTTACCACCCCCCTCCCCCTCAGAGCGTTACGTAATACGTGAACCCCTGTGTCTTACTTGTGAACCAGGTGCTGTATCGCAACCCTGAAATCCAGTCGAACACTTTTCTAGAGTCTAGGATTGTGTCTTGTCTAAAATCTAGAACTTGAAAAAAATTGAAAAATCCGTTACAAATTCTTCAAAAAGATTTTTAAATTCAACCATTTCATTTAGTACTTTAAGCTGTACTTAACTTTTCTCCAAAACTAACAATATAATTCCTGTAATTTCTTTTATTTAATTCTAATTTACCTCCCCAACCCCTGAACGTAGTTAGTACACGACCCATTCGCGTATTTATTTTATTAACACTGTCAAAATCAACTGGGTGAAAGAAACTAGTACCAATCATACATATTAAGAGATCGATACGATTTATTCCATAAATTAATATTCTTTCACTTAATTCTTCTTCGTTTACTCCACCAACCAACCTTTATTTCACACTCGAGCAACAAAGTTGAATGAAAATTACCATGAACTTGAGCTAGATTTTAATATACTAATCATATCTTTCTATTTCTGTGTTTCTACGACTTACTGACTATAAATAAATAAAAACAGACATTCGTTCACATGTATCACTGTACAAACAATGAAAGAAAGAAGAAAAGGTAATTAGAGGTTTTTGTGCTATTACTTTCATCATAATCATCATCACACCATGGAATTAATGTGCAATACCATTTATGATAATGAAAATGTGTTATGGAAGGAAGGCTGACAGTGGAAGAGAGTGATAATGTTGAGGCCAATTAAAAAATAAAGTTACAACGTCGGAAGAACCTTAAATGGTATTCAATGAAAAATGAAATGCTTTTATACTTATATAGTCAGACAATGAACTTGCCACACTATATACTGTATTTATTTTTGTCAGCATTGCATTTTTATGAATGTATTCATGCTTGAGATTATCTTATTATTCCTGCACGCGTCATATTATGTGAATGTACATATAATTTTTATCATATTCTACTTCCGATGCAAGGGAAATGCTCCAGTCAGTCAACTACTAAGTTATGAGCATGTTTATACAAATATTTAAATTCCGATGACTTGTTAATTTCCATATAAGGACTTTCTTTATACTTTACACGCCCATTGATAACTAATTTGTCTCAGCCATTCCCCTTTTATAAATCTTATATCTTTTTGTTGCTTTTTTTTGTATCCCCACGCGCTCAATTATCATTCCAAAAATGTATAAATTATTCACTTAGTATCTTTACGGTTGGTTCCAGTGTCGATGAAATCTGATTTTTCATTTTCAATTTAATTTTGATGTAATTTTCTTGGTCTGATGGGATTTGTTCATTTGTAACGTCTAATTTTTGAATTTTCACATTTTGGACTTTAATATGAATACTTAGTTGAAATTAATTGACTTCTAGTAAGGTCCTCAATTTACATAACTGTTATGGACCAAAAAAATCTTACAAAAATCAAAATTATGCAAATCGAGGACCCCCTGTATTCTATATAAATAGTAATTCATAAAAATTGAATTCAGGAACTCAATAAGTTCATGAGTCACTTTTCAACAGCCTAAGAAGCTTCTTATGACACAAAATTCAAAATTCCACATTCTCAAATAACACAGAATGACGTCATTTACGGACAATGTTCTCATATCTGTCACGAGACATCAAATACATGTGAATAATGAGACTCAGTCAATTTGACGATGACACAAATTTCACTTCAAACTACTTCTTTTACAAATCCAATTATTATTTTGAAATGGAAAGCAAAAGCCAACAGCATGGTGGTATTTTGTTCTATTGTTCATTCTTTAAGCTAATTAAATGCCAAGCAACATAATTACTTCGAGAAATAAGTAAATAAGTTTGACTTACTTATCAGCAACAAAAGCATTAAATTTTTTTTTTTATTGAAATATTGTTTTTTTTCGAAAGCAATAAACTTTTTTATGTGGATGGTTTAAATTACTCAGTTATGGCAAGCATAAAATAAATTTTTTGTCAATTGACTCATGACCATAATTGAATATTTTTTTTGTTCATTATTCACAAATATTCCCAACACATTTTGCAAATAAAATTGATCATTTATGGGTATTTGGGGGTTTGACTGGGTTAATGGACTGATGATATGGCAATTTCCTTTGTGCTTTTTATCGATTATGATTGTCATAAAATAAAACAAAAAATATAAATTTTTATAGAATAATGCAAATATTTAATGTCTACACAACTTTCCCTTCGTCGCTGTATAATGAATGAAATGTATGCAAAAATGTATGAAAAATTGACTTAATTTAATTAAGTAATGAACATGAAGATCAAAGGCAATTTTGCCCTTAATTGAAATAACATATAGGAAGATATTTCTCTTTAATTAAATTACAGATGATACAGATCAATTAAGCACACTTTAGAGATAATCTTTATATAATTTTAACTTAATTAAATTAAGATGTGAAGCTACAGTGCAGAAACAATCAGATTATCAATAACTTTCTAATATTTAAATATTGAAGAAACTCTTTAAACTTTGGTATGAGAATCTGAAATCTTAAAAAAAAATAAACTTTAAAGGTTCGTTCACTTAGTATGTTATGCAAAAAAAGACTTTTTAGACCCCCCATCTCACCCTTGTTTCGTCTTTTGTATGAAAATTTCTTTTGTTTGACCTGTTACAAAAATCCTAGACCCCCCTTCCCCTCTGAAAAGCTAACGTATTAAGTGAACAACCCTTTATGACGTTCATCAAATTTTTTAGACCCCCTCCCTCATTCTGTCAGAAAACCTTTACACAAATTTCCTATTGTTTAAAACTGTCACAAAGCCTCAGACCCCCTCTCTCTGAAAAATTGAATGCCATAAGTGAAAAGCCCCCTTTTTTGAAACATAAATCTTCTTGCAAATCATCAAAATGACAGAAATTCCTCAGATAACATCTTCATTCCAAAGCTTAAGTCATCATTTTTCAAAGAATTCATCAAGCACTTCTCACAATGCCATAATAATCAATTGATCAATACGTAGTCACCTCTTAAAAAACAATATTTAAATAACAGAAGAAGATGAGTCACTTCTCAAGTCTCATAAGTAAATAATTTTTCTTTTCATTACATTCAATGGCTGATTCATTCTGAAGGTTAAATTGTTGTATGTATTTTGTAAAAAGTAAACATTTTCCATGATTGTTGAAGTTCATTGCTAAAACGTGTTCAATTAGCTATTGCAAATATCGTAAGCCGGCGTCTCATGTTATTCACATTTTTCCACAAAATCCAATGAGAAATAATAAACGAGAGAAGTTGAAAAAAATGCATGAGATATGAATATTGAAATATCTCGGTTCAGTAGTATGAAGTGTCAAATTACACATTGGATTTAAAACCGGCTTTTTTTCACTCTATTCTGCCCGCGCTACTCAACCACATAAATATTTTGTTTATAATCAAATAAACGGGAAAAACAACACCAAACCAAACACGCAATAATAATTTTGATGCAATTTAAAAATCACAAAAAAAAAATTGTTCATCGTAAAAAATTTGAAAAATTTCATTTGCATGTGGCGTTCACTTCCAACAGAGATTTCATGGGGGAAAAATATTAATCGATTCCATACATTTTTAAGCAGGTGAAATCATTGCCGGGTTTTTAAATCCGAATCAATCATTCCATAGACTGGCATATGGAGTTGTTCACTTGTTGTGTTTGCAATTTTTTAAGGGTACGGAAGCAAAGAAGGGGTCAACTAAACTTTTTGGATCTGCCAAATTATAAATTAATGATAAAAGCAAATGTGCGTCATATTTTGAGAAAAGTTTAATGTCTCTCACAAAACTGATGCACGATTTTACAAGAAAATCATGAAAAAGCAAAAGTTTAGATTGAGGAAGCTCAAAAACCATAAGTCATAATAAATGAATGACCCCTAGACCTGCCTGCATAATATGAAGACGTACTCTACAAGCTTCAGAGCATGTCTGTTTGCATTTTTGCATCGAGTTGAAAAATTTCATTTTGATGACTCACAAATAGTAGCGACAATGTTAAATCGTTAATGTGAAAAAATAAAACTGGATATAGTAACCGAGCATACGTCATCGTATGTGATATAAGCAATGCATGATATGAGAAAATGACTAAAATATTTTTTCAATATTTCTGTTGATGAAATCATGCTTTGATTATACATAAAGCTCATGAGTTGTTTTTAAAATAAATAAAAATAGTCATAAAATGAACTGATTTCAACTGCAAAAGATTTTATGTCTAAATTTGAAGATAATACTGCTGCTTAATAGGATTACTGTAAACCTTGAGAATTTGTAATACAATAAAACGGTGATTTGTTATGGAAAATAAACTTGTGTTGACAAAAATGGCAATTTCTAGTCGTTTGGTTGGAATCTCATTAAGAATTTGTATTTTATTTCAGGTGAAGAAGTAAAATTAATAGATTAATGATTTTAAAGAGTTTTGAGGATTTTTAAGCTTTTACAGATTCAAACTTTTGTAAATTTGAAATCTTATCTTTTTGAAAATTTTATCTGATAGGTATTATTAAATTTTCAAATGAATTCTAGCCGAAGAACCATTCAACTCCTAAAAACAGTTGTTGAAGATTCTAAGAAATTGTAAGGTTTTAGAACATAAGTGAAACGTAGAATTTTTCTAATAAAGCCTTACAAATTCTTTTTAATAGAAAAACCTTATAAATTCTACCAAAACCTTACAAATCATCATGGAATTGTACGGTTCTCACTTGCATACAGGCGTCTTTATCGCAACTCTGATATGCGCGTACGTGTCAAAAATTAATTCCAAAATTCAAAATTTTCTCCTCAATTCATAAATTTCAAAACGATTCTCGCTTCAAGGCAGTTTGCAAAAAAAAACTCTTTTCACTGCGCGAACTTCAAAACGCCTTTCAAGTTTCGTAGTACAAACAATTTTACCTATTGTATTTAAACACGATATGATGCAAGAAGAAGAAAATAGTTAAAAACTCTCATGGCAAATAACAATAAAAATAATAAGTATAGAGTATAAGTAATGACGAGTTCATACCAAAAATGAAAGTGAAATGAGCAACCATGCTTCAAAGGCCATCGATTTAAAAAAAAAGTTTTTTTTTTCTTACCTAAAATAGATAGATCAACGCGACCTATTATGGCAGTTCTCACATATGAACGTGTATATCTCTATCTATGATAATTAATAAATATAAATTTAACACATTCAAACGAGCTGTCATGTACCATGTGTACATTCCAAATTAAATTTTAATTTAGCAAGTTTGCCCGATGTTTATTAGAAGGGCATTTGTATGAAAATATTTATCAAAACATTAAAAGTATGTAAGGAAAAATGTAAACACGGCTATGTGAATGACCTGACAGCCAATTAAACATTTTTCTTCTTTCTCACTTCCATTTATACTTTTCTCTCCTCGTAACTCAATGCTTAATTGATTGTTAATATCCATCATTATTAGACTGCACTTCCATAAATGGCTTTAAAATAATATTTATTGTGCTTAATGTTCAAGCGTGTGATTAAATGCAAGGGCCAAGGACCATACTACACTTGCTACACTCTACTACACTTTTGCTACACTTAACTACACTTTACTACACTCACTAAACTTTTCTCCACCTTATTAAACTTTGCTACACTTTGCTACACTTTGCTACACTTTACTACACTTTGCTACACTTTGCTACACCTTGCTACACTTTACTACACTTTGCTACACTTTACTACACTTTGCTACACTTTGCTACACTTTACTACACTTTGCTAAACTTTGCTACACTTTGATAAAATGACTTTAAATTATATTATACTTGTTTTTTTAAAACAAATTTCAAGCTAGAAACAATTATAAACGTAAGTATGATGTATAAATACAAAAAAAAACTAGTAATGAAGCGGATCACGCTTCATTCATCCCGAAAAATCCCTAATTTCCTACAAAAATCCCGAAATCCCGAAAAATTCTGAAAAATCCCGAAAAATCCTGAAAAATCCCGAAAAATCCCGAAAAATCCTGAAAAATCCCAGGAAATCTCAAAACAATAAATTGATTAAAAATGGAAAGAAAATCTTTTTTCTCGTAACTTTTTCATAATTAAAAGCATGAAAATGTTAAAAAATGATATTTCGATGAGTTTCTTATCATAAATAAGATAAAAACCGAAGAATTTGGCATATTCTAGTGATTTTTCATCCGAACAAAGAAAATTTATGCGTAAAATCGCTCTTTCGACGAATTTTGCTTCCCAACTAAGAAAATCGATACCAAAAATCACTTTTAAGAAGAATTTTTCATCCCAACCAAGCAAATCGATGCAAAAAATCTCTTTTCCTAGGAATTTTCCGTCACAACTAAGAAAATCGATGCAAAAATTCGCTTTTCCGATGAATTTTTTATCCCATCTAAGAAAATTGATGTGAAATCGCTTTTCCTAAGAATTTTCCTTCCCGATTAAGAAAATCTATGCCAAAAATCACTTTTCTGAGGAAATTTTCATCCCAACTAAGAAAATCGATGTGAAAAATCGATTTTCCGAGGAATTTTTCATCCCATCTAAGAAAACCGATACCAAAAATCACTTTTCCGATGAATTTTTTATCCCATCTAAGAAAACCGATGAGAAAAATCGCGTTTCCAATGGGTTTTTCATCTCAAATAATAAAATGGAGCTTTTCCTTTAAATTTTTCACTTCAAATAGTTAATTAGTTGAGAAAATTTGCTTTTCTGAGATAATTTTTAACCTAAATACAAAAAATTTATGAGAAAAGTCACTTTTCCGAGAGATATTTCCCATAAAATATGTATTCCTTACTGCTAAAATTCATAAATTTTAATATAAAATTTTAAAGCTTCTAAAATTTTTTCAAAAATCCTTAAAAAATCCTGAAAAGTCCCGAAAAATCCTGAAAAATCCCGTGGGAAAAAAAGAGTGTTAACGCCTTGGATTTATTGCTCAAAAAAATTTTGATTAAGCACCAACAGCAAAATCAAATTCTGAAATTTGGGAAGAAAAACAAATAACTAGAGGAGATTACGTATTATTGGTAAAGAACCACAAGATTTGGATTGGATGTTGTTTGAACTTTATATTTTATAAAGAGGAATACAAGAAAAATAGAACTTTTTATGGAGCAGCAGTTAATTTGAAATCGAAAAATCTTGATGATATAGAAATTATTCTCTCTCCAATTTTCTTAATACACAATTTTAATAAAATTCAGTATAAACTTGTTAATTTTAAATTTACATGTAATGATTACAAGTACAACGTTAAAGAAAATATTGATTTAACAAATTCTTCAAATAAGAAAATAATTAACTCAATAATATCTGCAATGAACTGAATTTTTCAATCTTTATTGATCATTCTTAATTTGTGAACAAACATTTGAATTTATAAGTTCTTAAGAATTTTTGAATAAAATTTTTACCTGATTATCAAAATATTTCTTTAATAAGAAACCTTTAATACCGTAATATAAATAATTTACTTAAAAAAATAAAATTTTGCTACACTTGCTACACTCTACTACACTTTTGCTACACTTTGCTACACTTGCTACACTCTACTACACTTTTGCTACACTTTGCTACACTTTGCTACACTTTACTACACTTTGCTACACTTTGCTACACTTTGCTACACTTTACTACACTTTTCTTTGGGTTCCTAGCCCTTGGCTTTAACAATAATAAAAAGTCAAAAATATATTCAAATTCCACAAAATATCAAGAAAAAGTTTTACAATATTTATTGTTGATTTAACAATTTTTCTTGTAAAGTCCTCAACAATAAAAATTGTTAAAATTTTTTTTTTCATGCAAAATCAACAATTTTCTTGTTAACATAAAAAAAAATAATTTAACCAGAAAAATTGTTAAGTTTTTTCTAAGAGTGTAGGAATGGAAAAAAAAATTGCCGGGTGAACAGTACACAAACAAATCTAAAGCAATTAAATATTGATTTTTCTTTTCTTTTTGATTCTCGAATGGATGATATATTCGTAAAATAATAATATCCTAAAATTAAATTATGCACAGCACACGACTGTCTGAATAATCCATCTCTTGAGACTTTCAAATAATGAATTGAATCAATTGCTGTACATGGAAAATTCATTTTAATGGAATCAGAAGTAGAAATAAATTTCCAAGTTTTAACGGCATGAGACTCATGTGTGTTGTTTTATGAGGACATCAACACGTGGTGAAAAGAGAATACGCATGTCTGCAAAGTATCTACTTTTTTTTGCAGACAACCAAAATTTTTATGAGGCTGCTGTGCTCTCTCGATGTGTGTCTAAAAAATCACTAATACCATACCAAATAAGTTAACGACATTGCTACTTACGTGCTTACTATACTTCTTGTTATAGAGCATAACAGAAGAAGAAAATCAAGAAAGCGAAAATTAAATGGAATAGAGGAGTAGGAAGCTGAATGAAAATAAAGTAAAATTAATGCAAATCCCTTAAATGTTTAATTCGATTTTAAATGTGGATTATGATAAATAAATATTATAGCATATACAAAACATTTTTGCTGTACAAAGAGAAATGTTGATTACGCTGCACATTGTGTTGACGATAATCCGCGCGACATAGTTATGAATATATAAATATTTGTACTTTTTTTTTAAAAAAACCGCAAAGTCAATGAAATGAAGGAAAGAGGCTATTTTGGAGCATATGAGTCAGCATCAGGGAGAGATGTTTTAATTCGATGTAATAAATAAAGGGTCGTTCACTTATTACGTCCAATTTTTAAGGGTCATTAAAAAAAAATTAAATTTATTTGGTTACAAAAATTATCGACATGTGAAAATTTATTGTCTGACTTTGGAAAAATAGAATTTTTTATTCGTTAGATTTTTTATCTTTCAAATATTTCGAGACACACCTGTTTATTTTTAAAAATGATTAAATTATGAATTTGCAAAAAGGTTGTCTTATTCGAGTTCGTTCACTTTTTTAAGTTAACGACATAATTTTCAATATCTTATAATAATAATTAAACAAATCATAAAAAATGTAGGCGATTAAACTTTTTGTTAAACTTACCCAGATTTTCTGCAATATTTTTTTGTATTCAAAATTTGGTATAAAAGCAAACTGAAACAGCTCAGAAAAGCACAGTCTAAAATACCTTTTAGAAAATTCAAAACAAGGAACAAAACTTGATAAGATCATGGATTCTATAAAGAAGAGAGAACCTAATAAGCAGTATGATGAAGTTACAACAGTTGAGAATAACTCGGAACAAACTCAAAGTAAGAACTTTGATAAGACTTAATGAAATTTAAAAAAAATCCAAATATTTATATTTTCTAGATACTGATTCTGGCACCATTGAAGAAGGAATCGCAATAGCTACTGATAACGGTAATGCACCTGCTAGTTCTTTCTTGGTGGACAAACCAAATAATTTTCCTCCACTTGTTGGGCGTCCACGCAATCCAGTTTCCACTGAACAAACTAATACCCAGACTAATACTACTGATGTCACAGGAGCTTAATTTCACGAGAGCTTAATACGGATTTGAAGCATGGATTTTTTTTACAAAATGGTTTTAATTTCTTTTATCCATTTTGAATGGATAAAAAATAGTGACTGCTATACCTAATATGCGAACGTAAAAAAGGCCAATTTTGTATAATATTCTAGATAAAACAGATATAAATTAATTTTGAAGTTTTCAGTTCAGGTGTCTTTTTAAATTACTAATAAACATTCACGATTTACTCCGCAAATTTTAAAAGTATTTTCTTTTTAATAATATTGCAGTCACCAAACTTAATTCCAATTGTAAAGATCGACTTTTAATCCAGAAAATAGTTATTTCTTGAAAATTATTTAAACGAATAATATGGCTGAAGAAGAAATTTCGGCATTGGTCATTGATAATGGATCTGGAAGTTAGTGAATATTAAAGCTTTAAATTGAGTTAAAATAACTATTTTATTCTCATTTCAAAAAGTTTCAAAAACAGATCCTCCACCAAGAGCTGATCCATTAGTTGGCAGTGGTGCTGCAATTTGCAATCCAAATTTCGCTACAACAATTCATTTGGGATTACTTACTTCATTTATGACATTTTTAATTGTCAAAAAGTTCATCAACTTTGCTTTTTATCAAAGTGCAAAAAATCCTTGAAAGTTGTTTGAAAAAAGATCTGATTCAATTTATCTGATGTCTTTGGGGGCCGTTCACTTAGGACGTTACGCAAAAAAACGACTTTTTAGACCCCCTTCTCCCTTTGTTACGTTTTTTGTATGAAAAGTTTCTTCTTTTGTTTGACCTGTTACAAAATCCTAGACCCCCCGCTACCCCCTAAAAAGCGAACGTACTTTGTGAACGGCCCCTTGGATAAATTTGGATGAAACATTTGAAAATAAAATGGACTTAAATTTATCAAAAAATTTAAGCAAAAATTAAAAATTGAAAAAAAAAAATCGCCAATAGTGTTTAATAACATTTAATCAAGGGCTAGGAACCCAAAGAAAAGTGTAGTAAAGTGTAGCAAAGTGTAGCAAAGTGTAGCAAAGTGTAGTAAAGTGTAGCAAAGTGTAGCAAAGTGTAGCAAAAGTGTAGTAGAGTGTAGCAAGTGTAGCAAAGTGTAGCAAAAGTGTAGTAGAGTGTAGCAAGTGTAGCAAAATTTTATTTTTTTAAGTAAATTATTTATATTACGGTATTAAAGGTTTCTTATTAAAGAAATATTTTGATAATCAGGTAAAAATTTTATTCAAAAATTCTTAAGAACTTATAAATTCAAATGTTTGTTCACAAATTAAGAATGATCAATAAAGATTGAAAAATTCAGTTCATTGCAGATATTATTGAGTTAATTATTTTCTTATTTGAAGAATTTGTTAAATCAATATTTTCTTTAACGTTGTACTTGTAATCATTACATGTAAATTTAAAATTAACAAGTTTATACTGAATTTTATTAAAATTGTGTATTAAGAAAATTGGAGAGAGAATAATTTCTATATCATCAAGATTTTTCGATTTCAAATTAACTGCTGCTCCATAAAAAGTTCTATTTTTCTTGTATTCCTCTTTATAAAATATAAAGTTCAAACAACATCCAATCCAAATCTTGTGGTTCTTTACCAATAATACGTAATCTCCTCTAGTTATTTGTTTTTCTTCCCAAATTTCAGAATTTGATTTTGCTGTTGGTGCTTAATCAAAATTTTTTTGAGCAATAAATCCAAGGCGTTAACACTCTTTTTTTCCCACGGGATTTTTCAGGATTTTTCGGGACTTTTCAGGATTTTTTAAGGATTTTTGAAAAAATTTTAGAAGCTTTAAAATTTTATATTAAAATTTATGAATTTTAGCAGTAAGGAATACATATTTTATGGGAAATATCTCTCGGAAAAGTGACTTTTCTCATAAATTTTTTGTATTTAGGTTAAAAATTATCTCAGAAAAGCAAATTTTCTCAACTAATTAACTATTTGAAGTGAAAAATTTAAAGGAAAAGCTCCATTTTATTATTTGAGATGAAAAACCCATTGGAAACGCGATTTTTCTCATCGGTTTTCTTAGATGGGATAAAAAATTCATCGGAAAAGTGATTTTTGGTATCGGTTTTCTTAGATGGGATGAAAAATTCCTCGGAAAATCGATTTTTCACATCGATTTTCTTAGTTGGGATGAAAATTTCCTCAGAAAAGTGATTTTTGGCATAGATTTTCTTAATCGGGAAGGAAAATTCTTAGGAAAAGCGATTTCACATCAATTTTCTTAGATGGGATAAAAAATTCATCGGAAAAGCGAATTTTTGCATCGATTTTCTTAGTTGTGACGGAAAATTCCTAGGAAAAGAGATTTTTTGCATCGATTTGCTTGGTTGGGATGAAAAATTCTTCTTAAAAGTGATTTTTGGTATCGATTTTCTTAGTTGGGAAGCAAAATTCGTCGAAAGAGCGATTTTACGCATAAATTTTCTTTGTTCGGATGAAAAATCACTAGAATATGCCAAATTCTTCGGTTTTTATCTTATTTATGATAAGAAACTCATCGAAATATCATTTTTTAACATTTTCATGCTTTTAATTATGAAAAAGTTACGAGAAAAAAGATTTTCTTTCCATTTTTAATCAATTTATTGTTTTGAGATTTCCTGGGATTTTTCAGGATTTTTCGGGATTTTTCGGGATTTTTCAGGATTTTTCGGGATTTTTCAGAATTTTTCGGGATTTCGGGATTTTTGTAGGAAATTAGGGATTTTTCGGGATGAATGAAGCGTGATCCGCTTCATTACTAGTTTTTTTTTGTATTTATACATCATACTTACGTTTATAATTGTTTCTAGCTTGAAATTTGTTTTAAAAAAACAAGTATAATATAATTTAAAGTCATTTTATCAAAGTGTAGCAAAGTTTAGCAAAGTGTAGTAAAGTGTAGCAAAGTGTAGCAAAGTGTAGTAAAGTGTAGCAAAGTGTAGTAAAGTGTAGCAAGGTGTAGCAAAGTGTAGCAAAGTGTAGTAAAGTGTAGCAAAGTGTAGCAAAGTGTAGCAAAGTTTAATAAGGTGGAGAAAAGTTTAGTGAGTGTAGTAAAGTGTAGTTAAGTGTAGCAAAAGTGTAGTAGAGTGTAGCAAGTGTAGTATGGTCCTTGGCCCTTGGTTAAAGCTATCATAAGACTTGATTTTATCATAATTAATCATTTAAATTAAGAAATTAAATAAAAAGTGGTCAACAATTTTTATTGTTAAATTCAACAAAAAAATTGTTAAATATTTAATGAGATCTTTCCTTATAATTACATTTTTATATCAAAATTTAAATTCGTCATTTTCATACTTTTAATATGTTTCTGCTGATGAACGTTTTTAGAAATTTAAAAAATTAAATTTCGAATTATTAAAAATAAATTCATTTAAATTGGTGAAAAATTCAAATTAATGTTATAAAATAATTCACAAGGAGGAGCAAAGGATCATCAGCAAGGCCACGGAAGTTAAGCAACACAAAATTGTTTTTAGTAATTGGATGGGTGACCAAAATTTAAAAACTTTCTTGTTAAAATTAACCAGAAAATTGTAAAAAATATTTTTTTCGAAAATTTTTAAAATTAACAAGAAAAATTGTTAAAATAACAATTTTCTTGTTAACAATTTTGGTAACAATTTTTCTTGTTAAAATAACAATTTTTCTTGTTAACACTATTTTAACAAGAGTCTTGTTAAAATTTTCATACAATTTACAACATTCTTGTAAATTTTTTTCTAAGAGTGTATCTACTCGTTCTCCATCTCCGTTCATCTCTACATCATATCGGAATAAAAGGGAAGTTCAAGTGAGTCATCAACCCACGCATAGAACATTGAATCCTTGAACTCTCTCACAATCATACACAAATTGCAATGCGAAAATTTTCCATACATAGACATGAAATAATTCGGAGGGGTCAATGGAATTTCTTTCTCACAGAAAAAAACAAAAAGTAACACAAAATTGATATGCACCGGCAACGTTGATGAATCATCACATAAGAAAAGAAAAAGAAAAAAATCAGTCTTCCTTTGACGACATAAAACTATTTATTTATATAAAGTAGGGAGCACATACATTGCATATTAAATTTTTAAAAAGAAATAAGGGAAAAGGAAATTGCAAAAATGAGTCAGGTGGTCCCTTACAAGTTTTGCTTTCATATTTGTTAATATGATTTAAATTCATTGTTGTTGTCTAGGCTGAACACGTAGGATGATAAATATTGTCAGACAATAATATAATTTTGTAGAAAGTATTGAATGGAAACATAAATTGCTTTTAAGGCTCTGAATATTTTATGGAGCCTATTTGAAGCATTCGCTACATCCTAAAATTAAATTTTTCATCCAGACAGTCTATCTAAAAACATTCAGTCTGATTACCAACCTAGCTCAAATTTCATCGCCAAAAATCGATTGAGTTTAAAAACAATAAAGATTTAAAAAAGATTGATGACGAGGTTGGTCAAAAATAAAAAAAGACGACAATAAAGAGGAGAATTTAGAACAAAATGTGGCTATTAGCTTACTGCTAAGTTATTGATCTGCACATTTTACATGTAAAAAGATACGTTAACTGACATAAATGAACTAAATACAAAATTTTTCTTTTTCTCGCATTAAGCTTTTGCTTTGAGCATTTCTTTTATCTGCTTTGTATATGCTGCATTGCCAAATTTTCCTATAAAATTCAAGTAGTAACAAACGAGATGATTTTTTTATTTTGAACATATTTTTTGAGAATTTCAATTGCCGCATTACAACAAAAAAAAATGAATGAATGAAGAAAAAAACAATTTCAATAGAATCTATAGAGTAAAAGTTCAATACCAATTTCCTGACATTTCAATCATCAATTGTGATGAAGCTTCGCATAATTGTCTAATTCTACTGTAAAAAAAAATATCATTGACCAATTAATGACATAAAAGTCAATCTCATTTTATATGAGAGCAAATTTATTGCCTTATATGGTCATATTTGGGAACGAAATACAATTGACAATTGTAGAGGTAGAAAAAAAATCGTAAGGTGTTTGTTGATAAGCATGCTGGGTGTGTTGAACGGTTAAAAAATTCAATTGTTAGAATTTTTTATGCATCAATTTTAAAACATTGAATTTTTTATTTCTTTGTAAGTATGCGAGGATTATCGAGTGCCTCCTTTAAACACACCAACAAACTCATTCTTCATACTTAATTGTTCTTATCACATATCGAATAAATTTCATAAAAACAACACGTTAATCACGAGTTATGTTGAAAATTATATCATTCTTGCTGATAACGCACACCATTTAGGTAAAATGTGACGTTGCGAAACTGATAACAATACTGCTGATAAAGATAGCAGAAAAATATTCGTGCACATAAATTAGACTGCAGGTGTGATTTTCAATTCAATTCTAGTTTTTCATCGGTTAGTGGCTTATCTAAAGTCAACGCTTTGAGTTATTTATCATCTGAAAAAAAAATTATAATTTAAAAAAAGTAAGTTTGTTGTTATTTGCATAATTTTGTGCTGAAAATAAAAGTTGCGGTGGTCATTTGTGAATCTCAATGGTGCCAAAAAAAAAAATAAAAAATAAAATAAATGTTATGCCAAAATATGGATTTAGGGCAGTAAAGTTCATTACAATTGTGGATTATGTAATATCGAACGATCTAGCAGTTTCTATGACTAATTAACCAACGCCCTAAAATGATAAAAATTACCCAACTTGCTAATTCATACTAATTTCTTGCTATTTGTTCTTCTAATTAGCTGCCAAAATGTGTGATGAAGAAGTTGCCGCATTAGTTGTTGACAATGGCTCAGGAATGTGCAAAGCCGGTTTCGCTGGTGATGATGCACCAAGAGCTGTTTTCCCATCAATTGTTGGACGTCCACGTCATCAAGGTGTCATGGTCGGTATGGGACAAAAGGATTCATATGTTGGTGATGAAGCTCAAAGCAAACGTGGTATTCTCACCTTGAAATACCCAATTGAACACGGTATTGTCACTAACTGGGATGATATGGAAAAAATCTGGCATCACACATTCTATAATGAACTTCGTGTTGCACCAGAAGAACATCCAGTTCTTCTTACTGAAGCTCCATTAAATCCAAAAGCCAACAGAGAGAAGATGACACAAATTATGTTTGAAACCTTCAACACACCAGCCATGTATGTCTCAATTCAAGCTGTCCTTTCATTGTATGCATCAGGTCGTACCACTGGTATTGTCTTGGATTCAGGAGATGGTGTCTCACACACAGTTCCAATTTATGAAGGTTATGCCCTTCCACACGCCATCCTTCGTCTCGATTTGGCAGGACGTGACTTAACCGATTTCCTCATGAAAATTTTAACAGAACGTGGTTATACCTTCACAACCACAGCCGAACGTGAAATTGTTCGTGACATCAAGGAAAAATTGTGCTATGTTGCTTTGGACTTTGAACAAGAAATGGCAACAGCTGCCTCATCAAGCTCATTGGAAAAATCATATGAATTGCCTGATGGACAAGTCATCACAATTGGAAACGAGAGATTCCGTTGCCCAGAAACTCTCTTCCAACCATCATACATTGGTATGGAATCCAATGGAATCCATGAAACAACATACAATTCAATCATGAAGTGCGATGTTGATATTCGTAAGGACTTGTATGCCAACACTGTTCTCTCAGGTGGTTCCACAATGTTCCCAGGTATTGCTGACCGTATGCAAAAGGAAATCACAGCTCTTGCTCCATCAACCATGAAAATCAAGATCATTGCCCCACCAGAACGTAAATACTCTGTCTGGATCGGAGGTTCAATCTTGGCTTCACTCTCAACCTTCCAACAAATGTGGATCAGCAAACAAGAATATGATGAATCTGGCCCATCAATTGTCCACAGAAAATGCTTCTAAATTAACACATTTTAAATTTTTATTATATTTTTTCATCGTTACATCTTCAAAGACTGTTTTAATTGTTAACTGCAGTCTTTAATAAAGTACTTTATTAAAACTGATACCAAAAATATTTTATTGTGTTCATTTTTTTGACATGCCTGTTTCTTTCATTTCTGGTTTCATTAACATTGTGAAAAGAAATTATAATAATCATCAGCGAAGATGAGAGAGAAGAATCATTATTAAAATTATGTAGTAGTCATAATCATAAGCTCCATAATCATTTGAAATGCAACGTTATAAAATGCCGATTGAAGAAAAAATATGTGTAAATGTGTATATGAAATCTTTAAGAAAAAAAAAAAGTCTGAATGAGATCCAGTAGCACCAACAACAACAAAATTTACCGTATTCTTCACTTTGAAGTTAAATAATATGCTGTTTGCTACTGCCCACAATTATGGGAATGAAAAAAAAGTGAGCTGGTAAATCGAGAAACTGTGAGGAATTCTGCCGTAGAGTATGCATAAGAAATAAATGAAATGTAATGGATTTACTCGTAAATGACGTTCGAAACCTAAGAGTAACCTTTTCATTGAAAAGTTTGAAGATTATAATCGAACCAAGAAGACAAAACCTTGCTTGATTGAATATTTTGTTTGGATAGGTTCCATTTCTTTTTTCATTGAATTTACATCATCTAAATACAACCCGTAATGAGAAGAAGAAGAGATTATATGAGTTGAGCAACTTATAGTTTTCTTCCTCTTTTACTCATGGCACAAACACTGCGTTAAGTACTTTTCTTTTTCTTATGTTAACATCATCATCGTTCCTGTATATATTGATACAGAAAAAAACCCATAACTTTGCAAAAAGAACTAGTTTTGCTGCATAAAACTCTTCATATCTAAATTTAGTTTTATGCTTTATGCAGTCCAATGTAATATTAAATGCTTTTTCATATCTGTATAGTAAAGAGCTATAAAAATTGATCCCATTTAAAATATGTATTTACAATGAGAAGCAATGAGATACATTCAAGTACAACACAAAAAATGATTAACATAAACATTGCTATGCATCAATAGAGTCACAAGTATAATGGAAATTAAGTACAGGGAGTGTATGATAGAGAATATGAAGTAACCAAAAAAAATTGAAAAAATGTGAATATAATGAGTAAAACACAATAAGTGCTTTGACAAAAGATCGTTTTATTTCCTCTACATCCATAAAGATAAAGATTAAATTCCATGCGGGTCTCGACGGAAAAATAATGTTGGAGTTTAAAATTTTTAAAAATTGACTTTTGATGATTTTAAATATATATGATCGATATTTACAACTATAGTTGTAATCTACTGAAAGTTCCTGATTTAGCTCTTTCTAAAAATCCTTTTTTATGATGATGATTTAATGCATTAAGCTAGAAAGATTAGAAATTGACGTTTTGGCAATGATTCATTGAAATTTTTGATAAATTTTATCTGAGAACGTGTAAAATGATAATGCTGAAAAATACTTTTAGAAATGACGTTAATTTAATCACATCTTATAAGAATATCTTAAAATTACTTACCTGAAAGTCATTCAATTATTACACGAATATTTTTTTAATCTCTGATTTATTAGGGAAGGAAAGGTTTGTGTGATTTGCTCAATTTAAAATATTTTGAGAATTATTAGAATATAAGGGTAAAGACCCTTTGATAATATTATTTTGTTGGTTTAATAAGAATTCGTTAGCATTTTGGAATAAATAATTATTTAAGCTAACATGTTCAGGGACGTAGATTTTTTAAAAATTTAATTTTAAAAAATATATTCATAAATGAGTGGACCCTAGAATTTTATGATCTAATCAAATATCTAACTCAACAATTTTTCTAAAAATTGTAATATTTGTCATCTAATAATACAATTTCGATCTAGAGTCTAGACCCAAAAACTTGCTCAAAAACATAATAAATCAAGAACGCTAGTGAATCACAAAAAAAAAAAAAAAAAAAAAATCTATCACTGCGACTCACTGAGTCATATATTAATATGTTTGAAAACAAAACATTTTGGAACATCGTCAGTGATTTAATCTAATCTAGGTTAATGACCATAAGCTGCTGTATTATGCATCATAACATATTGAGATAATGACTTTGTGTATCATATCAACAAATTCGCAGAAAATCATCAAGCTTGTTTTGCAATACAAAATTTTGTATGACATGGAATGTTTTCTAGATGTAAGAAATTCAAATATTCTATTAACCTTAAAGGTCAAGTTCAATTGAATGTGAGAGAGAAAAAAATCCCATGCTTTGAATGTAGAGGAAAAAACCTACCTTAACTAACAAACAAAACAATATTGTCGATTCCCATTTAAAAAAAAAATCATTAAAAGAATTCCACAGACGAGTCGAATGTTGTCAAAAAACTCATTAGTTCTATTGCCGTTTAATGTCAATTCATCACTTGTTTCCACATACTTGGCCGATGATAGAAATAAAAATTGTATCACTGAATAATGTTTACAAACAATTATCATGCGTACAAAAAACTTGAAGTATGCATATCAGTAGCAATGAATAATTTTTCCTCATTAATTTAGATACAACAAATAAGCACTGAATAATGAAAATTTAAAAGCTTTTTAGGTCAGAGTTGGGGTATAGGCGCCTGTACATAAATGAGAACCGTACAATTCCATTTAAGTTTGTAAGGTTTTTCTAATCTAGTTAGAACCGTACGATTCCTTGAAAATTAGTAAGGTTTTGTTAGAATTTGTAAGGTTTTGGTAGAATTTGTAAGGTTTTGGTAGAATTTGTAAGATTTTGGTAGAATTTGTAAGGTTTTGTTAGAATGTGTAAGTTTTTGTGGAATTTGTAAGGTTTTATTAGAAAAAAAAACCCAACAAATTATTAAGGAATTGTACGGTTTTCACTTCTGTACAGACAACTGCATCGCAACTCTGATTTAGACAACAAATTTATTGTGTCAACCAAAAATACAAAACAAAACATATTTTTGACAGAAATAAAGCATTACGAAAAGTTCTAAATTTACATGCCTTACTCATTCCCTTATCAGAAGCTCCATACAGTATTGTGGCCTATGACAATGAGCTGCCGGAGAGGAGAAAAAACGAAAAATTCTATGTTGCCAGTTTGAGTCAGTCTGTCTATCATACAGACAATATATTCATCGTAATGTCATGCACATATACACAAATACATACTGTAGATGAGATGAAATGAGATGAAAGAGTCATATAAGTAAGCTCATTTTATGACAATACAGGAGAACATTACTAAATGTTATTGTCGCACTAGTTTTGGCTATGCTCATATTTAGATGAAAGTATAGTTTTCATGATTCATGCCCAGTAATTTTTATGAGAAATATGAATGTGTCATGATATCAAAAAAGCTGTCTAGCGAGCACGTTGTAGTAGTAAAAAAAACTAAAGAGTATTGGAAAGAGCAAAAAATACTGGAAAACAATTCCATATATGGTAAAGTTGTTTTCTTGAATAAATTTTTATACACTCCAATACAACCGTGAGCGGCAACAGACATGTGCAGCAAATGTAAAAAACGATATGCCGTATTTGTAGTAGGGGAGTATTTAAAATAAAGCGGTCTTCGACTGAAACTTATCAATGAAAGTCTGAAAGTCTAGCTGTATAGTAGCATAAAATAAATACGAGTATCTCGTACAAAAAAAAATATATTAAATTAAAGCTAAGGAGCTAAAAAAAAGGATTAAATTAAGCAAAAACTTAATAATAAGCTAGATTTTCGTTAAACTAAATAGTTTAGTGCATTAATTTATTTTATAAACCCCATTTTATAGTAAACCAAAAAAATGTAAGTAGTGATTAAAAAGTGATTCAATCTTATCTTATCAATCTTATCGTATCGGCAAATGTGTGTGATAAAAATGTCAAAAAAAAAGTGTGAAAACAAAAAATAAATAAACAAAACAGAACATTGGATTACATTGCTATAAATTTGAGAAATTGATGAAAAGGACAATTTAATTATGATAAATTGATTATAAAATGTGTTAAATTGAATGATGAGAAAAAAAAAGAATGACTCAGACTACTAGTGACACGTGATTTGACATTTTTATTGCTCCATGCACACAAGTTCAATTGGAATAACCAAAATTATAAAGTCAGGGCAGGCACTTAAAATCGAGAAGAAATTAAGAGAAATATGAATCAAATAGAGCAGAGATTATGCAGATCTATTGAAACGGTTTCATGATTTACTTCCACATCTTTTGTTGGATTAAATCCGTTAAAAGACATTGTACTCGATAAAAAAAAAGTATATTGAGCTTCTTTCCATTATCTAGACTAGATTGTTGAGCATATATCCAACAAAAGATATTTAGGAAGTCAATTAAGTAAGATTTATCTCAACACTTCTGCCTACCTTAAAAAATTCCTTCTTATTCTACCAATACATATCTGCATTTGACCGTTGAGAAATAATTTTAAACTGAAAAACAGAAAGTAACCGTCTTATAAGAATTTCCCCTTATTTTTTTCCATAAAAAATTAATTGAATAATAATTCACAGAATTCTCAATGAAATCATGATGAAAGCGATAAGAAAGTAATGAAAACCAACAATAATTAATATTTCCAAAAGTCTCCTTCATTCATTTAATAGAAAATGCAGCTAAAAATCCATAAAAATTGCACAAAAAGAATCAAAGAAAAAAATTATTATTTTACTATTTTTTGCGGCTATTCTCCACTAATACAGCCATACAGCACGTTCGGAGCTTCAAAATTTCCTTTTATGGTAACAAAATTTGTGTAACGAACGTATGGAGGGGATGAGAAAAAAAAGAATTGTCGAAGTGGAGAAAGATATTCAAGCTCACTTTGATTCGGATGTTTGAAGTGTTCAGACGTTAAATTTTCTGTGAACAAAAAAAAAAAAAATCTTGGTTAATTTTTTCACCAAAAAAAAAAGTTTAATTAAACATAAAGTGCTGTGTTTTAATTGCTGAAAATTATTTTCAATCACCAATTAAGTCTTTCTCGTGAATTTTAAGGATTAAAAGAAGGTATTAAATTGTCTATTTTATGCGAAATTAAGCAAAAATGAAGGGCGTTGGCCGGCTTTTATTAATCATCAATTTCTCGCAAATTCTATTGCAATTTATTAGTCTGTATATCGATTAATAGTTTCGATACGATTTATATTATCCTTTTCAATTAATTCTAATTGAATTAATGCATTAATTTAATCAATATTTTGTGATTTCTTTAACAAAGCCGATAAAGCCACATTTTTTCCTTAGAAAAATTTTCTTTGTATTAGTGTCAATGGAAGAAAGAAAAAAAAACTTGTTTCTTTGCTCTTTTTGTGTCCATTTCGGCATCTTCAGTTTTTTTTAATAACGGATATACGGAAAGAAAAATATGTAAGAAGCCAATTTTAGAATCAGAAGAGAAAAAAAAGAATAATGAAAAAAAAAAATTAACATCTTCTTGTGTGCCTGAACATCCTTTTAAGTATTTTTTTTTTCCATTTTAAAATTATCTTCATTCGCACACACAGACAAGCATACATGCGTTGAGAGAAAAAAAAATCAGATACAGACATGATGCAAAGTGGTTGATTTTTTTTCCCGTCTATATATAGATTTTAAAAGAATTTCAAAGTAATTCCATAAATAGCATAGAAACGAACGAAAAAGTAAAGCTTCCTAAAACTTTTTCTCTCTTTTAATTTTTTTTTTGTGTTCGGCATATTTCTTCTATTTTACTCGATTTATAGTGCGTGGGAACTTGAGTGTTCGTTTTCTAACGAAAGTTTATACCTTAGTGGAAAAAAGAAATTTCTAATAATTAATGTTTAATGTCTATTGTTTCTTGCAGAAATCAAAATGTGTGAAGAAGAAGTTGCCGCATTAGTCGTTGACAATGGTTCAGGAATGTGCAAAGCCGGTTTCGCTGGTGATGATGCACCAAGAGCTGTTTTCCCATCAATTGTTGGACGTCCACGTCATCAAGGTGTCATGGTCGGTATGGGACAAAAGGATTCATATGTTGGTGATGAAGCTCAAAGCAAACGTGGTATCCTCACCTTGAAATACCCAATTGAACACGGTATTGTCACTAACTGGGATGATATGGAAAAAATCTGGCATCACACATTCTATAATGAACTTCGTGTTGCACCAGAAGAGCATCCAGTTCTTCTTACTGAAGCTCCATTAAATCCAAAAGCCAACAGAGAGAAGATGACACAAATTATGTTTGAAACATTCAATACACCAGCAATGTACGTTGCCATCCAAGCTGTCCTTTCATTGTATGCATCAGGTCGTACCACTGGTATTGTCTTGGATTCAGGAGATGGTGTCTCACATACAGTTCCAATTTATGAAGGTTATGCCCTTCCACACGCCATCCTTCGTCTCGATTTGGCAGGACGTGATTTGACTGATTATTTGATGAAAATCTTAACTGAACGTGGCTATTCATTCACAACCACAGCCGAACGTGAAATTGTTCGTGATATCAAAGAAAAATTATGCTATGTTGCATTAGATTTCGAACAAGAAATGGCCACAGCTGCCTCATCAAGCTCATTGGAGAAGTCATATGAATTGCCTGATGGACAAGTCATCACAATTGGAAACGAGAGATTCCGTTGTCCAGAAGCACTTTTCCAACCATCATTCTTGGGTATGGAAGCTTGCGGTATCCATGAAACAACATACAATTCAATCATGAAGTGCGATGTTGATATTCGTAAGGACTTGTATGCCAACACTGTTCTCTCAGGAGGTACCACAATGTATCCAGGTATTGCTGATCGTATGCAAAAGGAAATTACAGCACTCGCACCATCAACAATGAAGATTAAGATCATTGCACCACCAGAACGTAAATACTCTGTCTGGATCGGAGGTTCAATTTTGGCTTCACTCTCAACCTTCCAACAAATGTGGATCAGCAAACAAGAATATGATGAATCTGGCCCATCAATTGTCCACAGAAAATGCTTCTAAATTAATTATATTTGTAATCAATTAATTACCACCTTCCAAGTAATAAAAAGAATCAAGATCTACGAACACAGAAACTCAAGCAAATGGAGATCACGAACATCAATTAAAAGAATCTCATCATTTCAACATCTTAAAAAAAGTAAAGAAGAATATCTAAAATTTAGCAATTTTAGTTGAATCTGAAATTTGCACAAAATTTAAAAATGAAAAAAATACATAAACTCATCTCAGTTAAATATTACATTTACATCTCTTATAATATAATTGGATTTATGATACATTCTCTTTCGGTCGCGCATTATAAAAACCATGCAAGTTTAAATATGAATGAATGAAAAAAATTTAACATAAAAAGACACAAGACATTCTCATAAAAAAAAAAAACTTTTCACATTGCATTTCACAGTTGAATTTTTCCATTCATTACATTCCACCAAGAAGAAAACAAAACAAAAAAAAAAAATTGTCAAAAATATTTAATTTTTGCTCCTCTTTTTTTATATACATTTAAATTTAATTTAATTATTATTACATTACTTTCTTAAAGATATGAATTTATCATTCCAAAAAAAAAAAAAATATTGCAGAAAAATGAATAAAAATGAAAAATGCTTCGATTTGAATTCATTTAAGAAAAAAAATACAAGTATTTAATGTTTTTTCTTCTACAAGACATATTTAAAACTACTTAAAGTATTTGAATGTTTGCATGAACCTACATAAAAAAAAGATTGCTGTTTGTGTAATTTTCAGAATGCAACACTTACTAAAAATAAAGACATTTTCATTAAATATACATTTTAAAAGACTTTTTCATGCTTCTTTAATGTGATAAGAATCTTAATTGTTTTGATACTTTTATATATACCTAGAAAATATGCTAATTTAATAAAAATAAAAGGCTTAAGTGTTAATTGAATTATTCATGCTGTTCGTTAATTTGTTTTTTGAATTTTTACAATTTTCTAACGGTTTTTGTAAAATTTGAAATTTTTCAGACTTTTTTACAATCTCGTTCGGATTATTTAGTTCGAACAGTGTGTAAACCAAAACAAAAGTCACATGTAATTTAATTCCTTCAAAATTAATTAATTTACTCAAAATGACATTTGAAGCGAGCAGAAAGAAGCAACTTCTGGTTTTGCAACCTAAAGGCAAGCCACTCTATGAAAGTAAGTTCTTAAAAAGTTGCTATAATTGAGTGAATTAATGACAAAATTTATTTTAGACGATGATACTTCATCTTTTGGCTTAAAAATGCTTCAATCAATGGGTTGGAAGAAAGGAAATGGATTAGGAAAAAGTCAACAAGGTAATCTAGACTTTATTCAAGTGCGTTATAAGAATAATGCTAATGGATTAGGATTTAATGGACTTCAAGATGATCAATGGACACAAAATGAGGCAAATTTTGATTCACTGCTGAAAAATCTTAATTCACAGTCAAATTCTAATTCAAATAGTGGCGATGACACTGAACAAAAGAAGGCCACAAAATCATTGGAAGAAATGTCAAAACAGTCAAGAGCTAGAGTTCATTACAAAAAGTTTACAAAAGGAAAGGATGTCTACAAATACAGTGAGAAGGATTTGGCTAATATTCTAGGCAAAAAGTCACTTAAGGAATCAGAACAAAAAGAGGAGGAAGTAGCTAAACCTATCGAGGATGAAAAGTAAATTGTCATACTTTAATTCTATGCCAATTTTTTAATGAGATTAATTTTAACATTACAGACCAGAAACATATAAAAGTGACTTGATCATCAACACAGGAGTATCCATTACTGATTATTTCCAACAAAAGAGAAAAGAAAAGATTGAAAATATGAATGGAACTAAGCGTAGACATAGAAAAGATTCACAAAAGTTTATTGAGGAGGATATAGAACCTGAAATCATCCAAGAAGTGCAAGAAGTAACTGAAAAATCCAAGAAAAAAAAGAAGAATAAATGTAATGGCAATGACCAAGAAATAGCACCAATTATTGAAGTTAATGCCAATGAAAATAGCGAAGAATTAAATACGAAAAAAAGGAAAAAGAAAAAGTCAGATTTAAAAGAACCTGTTGAGGAAGAACAAGAAATTCCTGCCAAAAAGAAAAAAAAGTCAAAAGTCATTGAAGAGTCACTTCCAACAGAGGAACTACCAGATGTAAAAATCAATAAAAAGAAAAATAAGAAGAAGAAGTCACAACTGGAAGATTCTGAGGAACCAGCACAAGCAGTGAGTAATCAAATCTCAGAATCACTACAAAATAATAAGAAAAATTCAAATTTGGATGTTGACAGGCCAAGAGGTGCTAATGCTGTATATTCAACAGACGTTATTTTAATTCCATCACATGTAGCACATAAAATGGGAAATGTGCTAATCAATAAATTTAATCATTCAAATATTGGAGATATTGTTGGATATGGCATGACAGATGATGTTGAAATAAAAGTGTTCGAAACGAAAATGGGAAATAAAGATTCGATAAATAATGATAAGTATGCATTGTACAATATGGACAGAATAGCAAGAGAGAGAATTAATCCAAGAAAGATTCTTACAAAGATTAAAAAGACCAAGAAGAGCATACAAGTAATTTGAAATAAATTTCCATTATCAAATAGTAACATATTGGTTTCCATTTTTATTTAATAATAACTTTCAAAATTTCAAGCACATTTTCACAGAAATTATTTCTACATAACGTTGGGAATCATTTATAAATAACGTATCATAATTGTATGTAATTTATGAATGATCCACTTCGTGTGTGTTGTGTACATTTATGAAATATATATATAAAGACATTTTAATAGAATATAAATCAGTTACGACGAGAATTTGATGCCGTGGCAAGTCTTTGAGCGATTCTTCTGGATCGTCTTAATGGCGGTGCAACATCCATAAGATCTTGATTCTCATCTAAATAGTCAGCAGTTGGTGGATTTCTCGATCGCTTTTTCTCTGTCAATTTATCTTGGAATGTGTTAATATTGACAGAATAATCCCAAGAACTTGTAAGAATTTCATTTCTCTTTGGATGCCAATCTGCATCACGTATTATGTCTTTATGACCTTCAATATTCTGCACCATCTTTCCAGTCAAAATGTCATAAACTAAAATGGAAAATCAAAAAAATAGAAAATGCCATTTAGGTCATGAAAATCGTGCCAAAACTTACTTATGAGACGACCAGTTGCACAACCTGTATAAATATATCTCTGGCCAGTTGTTGCTGCTGGTGAAAATTTAGCTCGTATCAAGCTTTTTTGAATGCGATGTCCTTTAAACGTCACGATTGAGGTATCACCGGTAATTGGCTTTGTGACGTTGTAATCTAATGTTTGGAATGAGTTAGATAAGATAAAGAATTATCAGTTTTATGGATTTAAAGGTATCTTATTTAACGACTTAAAAATATTTAAATTTTAACGATTATATATTTTTTGAATATTAACGGCTTGAAAATATTTAAATTTTAACGACTGAAAATTTTTTGAATTTTAACGGTTTAAAAATATTTAAATTTTATGAAAATTTGTCAAAATTTTTAATCCAAGATTAAAAACCTAAATCCAGGATTTAAATTAATCTTATCGAAAAAGATCTAGTTACTTACATGTTTTTGGAACCTTATCCCATCGATAATCCCAATGTCTAGTTTGAAGACTTGCTCTAATATTTGTCTCAGCTTCTCGAGGTGAAAATGCTCTCATATCCCACAATTTTATAGACTGATCTTTAGAATTTGACAATAAATATCGTCCATCATTCTTTGAATCAATGTAGGTAATTCCGTCTATATGTCCAAGAAGACATCCAGATGGTTCTGGACTATTTTCATTTAAGCACCGTCTATCCCAAACTCTTATACATGCATCATCACTACCTGAGTAGAATAAATGATAAGCGTCATCGACAAATCCTACTGAATTGACATCTGTAATATGTCCATCACTACGAACTGGTATTCTTAACGTCCTTTCATTACGTTCTCTGTCGAAAATGTATACACTTGTATCGGAACCACCACAAATAATTTCATTGCCATTACTTGAAAACGCAAGAGCAAAGGCTAAAAAAAAAATTAAAAATTGGGTTAATTACAGACATGCTAAGCTATTCATAGATTAATAAATAAATAAATATTTACCTCCGAATCGATTTACATTTGTATTTAAATTCAAGCAACGTACATCCTCATCATTACCATCCATTGGACAAATGTGAAGACATTCTGACCATGTTGAATATGCAAAATATTGACTACAAGGACTAAATGCAATATCCAAAATACACCATGATACATGCTTTGCATTAACATGATTTAATGATTTATAATTTGATGTGGACGAATCAAAAATTCTTATTTCTTGATCTTGTGAGCCTGTAACAAATCTCCTTCCATCACGTGTAAAACTTCCACAAAATACTTTCGATCCAAATGATCCTAGACGACGTTCATATTGATTCGGAAGATATACATTATTAATTTTACATTTTTCATTCCTTAAAAATTTTCCATTATTCTGACGAGAATTAATAAGATTCACAAGTGACCATTTATAATCTTGTGTCTCATCGACTTTTTTGCCAAAACCTGAAGCACTTTTGATTTGATTATACATCTCAGTTGCCTATAGATACAGCAAGTAAAGAGAAAGAAAAAATATGTGTTACTCAATACATTCTCATTATTCACAAGACAATTTACTTTTAATTTTTCCATATTTGGACCTTTTGATATCTTCGGTAATTGTCCATCTCGAGTCTCATTATGTGATAACAAATGAATTTCTCCGCTATTAATGAATGAATTTATAAAAAATAGAGAATTAGAACAAAATCAATGCTAATTATAAACTATAAATCATTAATATGCGTTGTTGGCTTCATACCTGTCAATTAATTGTCTCAATATTATGACCAAATAATGCTCTGACAAGTCATCATCCTGAATATTTTGGAACAAATCGTCATCTGAGTCACTAACAGGTTCCAAATGCTCTTCATTATCCATGTTTGAGAAATAACTGCCCATACAAAGTCTCTTTTTTTTTAGTCCAATTCTTTTGTTGTTGGCTAAATTCTGTCTTATTATCCAAAAATTTTACACTTTATACATAAAATCTTTCAAAATTAACACCACGACGTACTTAATGGATGCTTTAAATAGTCTATAAATCTATAGAATATCTTAAATACTTCATTAATATGACCGAATTTTAAAGCTTATTAATAAGTTGCGAAATAAAAATATTTGTTGTAGAATAAACAATATTGACGTTCCAAAATCGGCAAATGACCCTAATTTTAGGGTTGATTCCTCTATTATTCGTTATTATTAATAAAAATATTTTATTTTAAATTTCTTAATTCTTTTATTTAACATCCTAAACTAATATACAATCATATTCTATTCCCATTTTTCAGCTACACGCAAATGATTTAGACGATCCTCAATCTTTACGTGTGGCTTCATTGGCTGCTTTACGGGATTATCGTACCAAAATTTAATTTTTGCGGCTGTTTTATTTAGTTCCTTTGCATGTCCTGCTGATTGTTCCTGTAAATTGACATTATTATATCGATTATCATTGAATACTAGATTAATTATGCTTGGTACTTACAGCTGTTAAGTATGGATTCATTAACAAACTCATATTTCTTTCTTGTTGTTGAAAATCATCCAATTTCTTTTTAATATGCCTGAATTTAATTTCTCTGACTAATCGTCTCTTTCCTCTAAATATATGTCCTGGGACGGTATTTTTAAATAAGTTAATTAGCGTCAATTGCATGACTTTTCAGTGATTTTTAAGAATTTTTATTTAATGTTTTGAAGCACACCAAAATAGGAGTCCTCGATTTGTATAACTTCAATATGTATGTAAATTTCTTTGTTTGTGAATGTGCGATTAACGTTAATGTATTGGTGAAAAAATAATAGTTGATTTCCCTTTCAATTTGAATTTTTAAAATACGTTGGTTTTGAAAATTTGACCGTTAAAATGTGACCTATTAATAATTTTTAATTTATTGATAATTAAGTGAAATTTATTTTATCGTCACTAGTTTTATCGACATTTTTTTAATCGCTCAAATAAAATGTTAAATGAATCAAAAATGTTAATTTAAATTATGCGTACATCAAAATTAGAGAAAATATGAATATTTTTAAAGAAAATTTAGTTCCTCTAATATTTCACAATGCTGGTGATTAGTACTCGAATTATTAGCTATAAATTTGCACTAATTAAGATACACAGTTGTTAGCACTTTATGGCTCATCATATAAATTTTCAACACATTTCTTTCAAGCACTAGTGCCGAATATAAAAGAACGATATAGAAGTGCTGAAAAAAATGAAGCATGTAAACATGAGTGTCATTTTACAAACATACAAAAGGAATTTTATTTTTTTTTTTCTTGAGATGATGAATCAAATAAGATTTCATCTCCTCTTCTTCGTCCAAAAAAAAAAGTAAGATGAGATCAAATGAAACAAAAACACAAAATTAAGACAAGCATTAACCTTCATAAAAAATAAATCTCAGAGCACAATACTCATAATACATGCTGCAGACACGAAATAATTCATCAATCAAAAATTTTTTTTTTACGATTTTTCTTCTCTTTCCTACTGAAATTATTGCGTCATTTGATACATTCCAACTAAATACTTTTTTTTATAACTTCCGTGAAATTCTTCTTCCAAGTTTTTTGACTTTATCTTGCATATTCCCATGCTGTATATTTTTTTAAAGAGAGGTACTGGGACAGGGTGTGTCAAAGGATGGATAAAGTTTGAAAATTTGAAGATTCTTTAATCCCCAACAAAGGACAAGGTTAGCTTTTTCCGTTATTTTTTCAGAAATTTTGAATTTTTCGGAACATTTCCGAGTGTGTTCAGAAAATTTTTTTTTGTTCGAAAATTCGAAATTTTGAAATTGATTAATATTTAGTTAGGTATTTAAAAAATTTCAACAATCGTAAATGGTTTTAAATGATCTAATTTTAATCAATTAATCAAAATCCTTTCATTAAATTGGTAAATATTGTGAGATTAAATCAAAATTTGAAACCAAAAATTTCATAAAAAAATGTAAACAAACAATTTTTGAACAAAAATTTTCCCGCGTTCGAAAATAAAGCACCGTTGTCCTTTGTTGGTTTAATGGTTTAATCCATAAATATTAATTTGAAACTCAATTCTAATTGACCGAAATTTGTTCATCCTTAAAGTTCAAAGTTACTTAAAAGTGATTTATTATGTAGTTCACCTCTGCGGAGGGGCCGTTCGTAAAATTCGTAACGCTTGGGGAGGAAAGAGGGCTCTAAGATTTTGTAACACTCCATACAAAATTGTCCGAAATCCCATACAAAATTTAATACGACTTGGTATGGGTTGGTCAAAAATGGTAATTTTTAGTATTACAAATTTTACAAACGATCCCAGAGCTCTGTAAGGAATGTCTCAAAAAATACTTAAAATATTTTTAAAAAAATTTCCTTCAACAAAAAAAAAAGTTTCAACATCTCAAAATCCAATATTATGATTATGAGTGGCCTTAAATACGACGTTGACACTTGATACAAATTGAGATAATATCATACAAAATAATGATTTTTAAAGAAAGAAAAATAAAAAAACATGTGTTTTGTCTGCACAAATGATTATGATCAATGAGTGTGCACCGGCGGCGTATAAATGAATAATTGAATTAATAACTCTTTTTAATACGATTGACATGTTGCTTTATGACTGTGGGATATATTCCTTGTATACATACATTTTGGCACCTTTACAATTTAACCGAGAAATTATCTATGTGCGTACATTGAGCATCATGTACATCTCTATGGATACATACATTTTTTTGCGCGTTCCATAATAGGATTTATTTACAAATATTCATCTTGATGATACGCTCTAGCACGTGCGCTGTCTATTCTGTTCTTCTACAATTTTCCATCCGTAACATAGCAAAGAGCAATTTTCTCATTTAATCAGAAAAGGTAAATTATCTACGATGAGAATATGTAAAAAAAAAACGCAAAATTACTTTTATAATGAGGCGTGTGTGTGTTAAAACCTTTCGTATTTCGATGTCCTGGAAATAAGTAAGAATTGGTGTTGGATGTTAATTTTTATGGCGCATGTATTTCGATTAGAAATTTTTGGGAAAATTTTTCAATTTTTTTTTTTTTTGCATTTTTGGTTAGGATGTGAAAATGATAATTAAATGGATCAAAAATGGTCAAAATTGGCCAAAAATAAATTTGATCAGTTTTATCTCCTGGATTTTTGGCTTCTAAATTTGAAAACATTAATTTTTTGATTTTTTTTAATGATTTTTATTTAGTACCATTCTACACTTTCAGAAATTTTTTCCAGGGGGGGGGGGGGGTCAAAAAAAATTTTTTTTTGTATGGAAGAAAAAGTTTTAGGTGGGCTCAAATACTTTTTCCTCAAAAAACCCTATCAAAATGAAGAAATTTTTCCTCAAAGGGAGGGAATCGGACCTTGAACCCTCCCCTGGCTTTGCCTAAGCTTTGCCTCTGTACACTTTACTACATTTTTCTTTGGGTCCCTAGCCCTTGACCTACCTGATTAAAAAAAAAATTTTTTGAAAATGTGAGCTTTTTGGTTCAAAAAATTTCGTTGGGGGGTCAAATCTTCCTGGCTACACACCTGACGTCCAGATTTTAAAGACATGGGATTTCTTAGGATCAATAGGTTTAGAGGGGGTCCGTCAAAACCTTTATTAGACCCTTTATCAAAACATTCATAAGAATTTGAAGAAAAAATTAAAACAAACTCGACAAACTGACCTAAATCGTTCTCATCCATTCCACAAAAAAATTGACTCTCTTAGCAATATTTCACTGTACATCCTTTTGCATAGCACACACAACACAACAAAAAAATCCCATTTAATTAATTGTTATCAAAAAATAATAATAATGAAAGTCCACTTCATTATATTCAGCCGCTTACCCCAATTGTAATGAATAAATTATATAACATCATATCCTAACCGAAGCGTATCAAGGATGTGTTGAAAAGCAAATTGAATCAAGTTCTGTAGATAACAAACGTATTGAATGGATTATATACAGTCGGTAGGGTGACGACGTTGTTAAAGTCTAAAAACAAAATTTATTGACTTTCCCTTGAGATCAAATTAAGAATGAAAATTTTTCACTTAAACATATCATTAGGGACGAGATCGGGAAGGAGGAATACAAAAAAAAATTTAATTATGACACCAGACAAGTGATGGAAAAAACCGATAATTTAAAATGATAAATTTCACAAAATAAAATTAATTCACTTTATGAGCATGACAGTCAATTAAAATTGCACTTTAAATTTAAAATTAAAAAAAAAAACTAAAGTGAGGAACAAAAAGCATTAAAAATGTTGAGAAAATTGAAGTGTACTTACTAACAGCACTTTTTATTCAAGTATTATTGCAATCAAGTCTTATTAAATTCAACAAACATATGTTCCTGAACCACTCACTCTATTCCCTTTTATTTTTGCCCAACAACTCTGAAGGCGTAACGGTTTTCCTTATTTTAGTACAAAATTTGAAATAAGGAATTTTTAGCATTCCTTATTTTAGTACATCTTGTCCGTTAAATTTTTAGTAAAGAAATTGCTGAAAATCTCGTTTAATTCTGCATTAAGTAATGTGCAAAGATAATTAAGGTAAAGAAAAACTATATTTTGAGAAAATAAGCAATTATTAGCAGTTAAAAGCAGGAATAGAAGTGTTTAATTTAATCAAGATAAAATTTAATTTCTTTTAACTGTATTAGTGTGTCATTGTATTTGTAATTTTCCTAGAATTCAGTATTGAAGTTTTAGTTGAATTACATGATTCTAGTAATTTAAAATGAAAGAATGCTTAAAGTTAAAGCATAATAATTAAGAATTTCGTAACATAACTCCTTAAAATTAATAAAATTTTGTATTTTGATTCAAAAATTTTTACTTGTGTGTGTAAATTTTTCGAACACGCAAGTAATTCAAATTCAAAACTTTGAACTAAATAACAGAAGTTTTTGCTCTTCAGAGTTGTTAGATTTTTGCCTGCCTCATTGTATATCGCTTTTGATTTTTATCTTATAACATTCAAGAGTGTAAGGAAGCTATTTAATATAATAACGAGTAGTAACATCGACCTAAAAATGAACATTAATTTGAGGGGATTGCTTTGAGGGTTGTATAAAATAACAAATAACAATAAGAAAATTCCTCTCATGCTGCTTATTGTTTCTATACCAGCCAGCTTTTCACATCCCCAGGAAAAAAAAGGAAAAATTGGAAATTTGTTGTTGTTGCCATTGTTAAGGTACTTGAATACCAAATAAAAGTCAGATTAACGACACTTTTCTTTCCATTTCCTTTGATCCAAATAAATTGTTATAAAACAAATTCGAGTCTATTTTTGCTAGCGAATGGAAACTTTTTTCGTGGATGGATTAGTTCTTTTGTAACGTCTAAAATTTGAAATTTTTTTAAAGTCCTTCAAATTTGATCAAATTTAATATAAAGTCATATAAAGTTTTCAATTGATTTTCTGAATGGAACCTTTAAACCTTTGCAAAATATAACGGATTTTCTGACCAGTTTATAATATTATGCCAGGTACCTATGGCGAAAGTACCCTATTTTAACCATTAAAAGTTAGTAAAGAGTTAGATTTAAGCTAGAGTATCTGTAGATAGCTGTGAGATAAACTATCTGAACACTAACTTTTAAAATTTCTGGTTATTGGGGGTGCTATTCGGGTCTTCAACAGGATCTTCAAGAATGTTCATTTAGAAAAAAAAATATCCTAAGAAAAACGGTCATTTCGAAATTGAATATGATTGGCCGATTTTCAAACTCCTAACTAAAAATTTGATCTAATTATTCTGATTTTTAAGATATTTTGCTTTGAAAATATGTACCATAGTAGTGTTAGTGAACTAAAAAAAAATTTCAAATATTTCAAATTTTAACGGCAAGATAGTTTTTCGCCATACCTGGATATTATAAATGTTAAAATGTTACGTAACCATTAAAAACCCCCAATAATACAATAAAATGTTGAAAAACCCTCGAAATGACGGCAATGTTAAAATAAAAACATAAAAGTGCGTTGTATTTAAGGATGAAAATAAAAATTTTCTGTTGAAAAAGTGCTTCCTGATTATGAGAAATTTGATACCGAAATAAAAACGAACAAAAAAAAGAGAGAGAAAAAAAGAGTCCCGCATAGCATCATCAGCTGCACATATTCACTGAATTGTTTTATTTGATGTTCTTCTTACTACATACAATCTAGTTTATATTTAAATATGAAAAATAAAAGAGTTATGTTAGATCCTTAATTGTGTATACATACACTTAAGTGTATATAAAGCATAAACACAAGTCCTTGTGAAACATCCATCCATCCATCCATCGCCTTCCTTCAAAAGAATTTAAACAAGTGGCATTTTCCACTTTAAATGAAATCAAATCCATCTCAGACATAACATTCAAAGTGATTAACTGCTCATAAAAATGTGCACACACACTTTTATTTTATTGTGCGAGGAATTAAAAGACACCATACGAAAATATCAAATTTTACTTTTTCTTCCTCGTTTAATGTTACACCCAAAAAAATAATATATTTCTCTTTCTTTTAATTTTTAAATGCTAATGACATGTCAAAACATGTAAAATCACCGTTCAATTATTGTGTGATATTTTTTTTTACTTCATATGTGACGATCAACTCATTCACAGATTTAGAATTTGATGAAAGGATGGAATTTGATCGATTGACTTGCAATGATACATTTTTTGAGTTCTTAGAATCTTGGCAAATTGGATTCTTGATCATTCATGGATCCTAATTAATAGCTCAGTGAATTCTTAGCATTATCAACATCAACAAAAAAAAAAATTAAAGAATCCATTAAAATTTCAGTTACCTTCAAAAAGTTCTGAAGCTTCACCTTTACCTAATTTTTCCCAGAATACATTTTTCCACTCAACTCACTGGTTTCAGATGAATTTGTAGAAATTTTTTCACAATATATCCAAGGGGCTATTCTCTAAGTGCGTTACCCAAAAAAATGAACTTTTAAGAAAGGTATTAACACTCTTTTAAATCTATGAAATTTCTCGGATTTTCTTGGGATTTTCCCCCGGATTTTCCTAGGTGGTTGGATTACAAAATCGGACTACTTTGATCGCTTTTTTTTTTAAATTGGATTCCAGAAAAAATAATTCAAATGAGATGAGTCGTTTATAAAATTTGTAACGCCTAAAATGACCATTTCGACCTTCCCCCCTCCCCCCGATCATAAAAAATTTTGTATTAAGTTTTTTAAAAAAAAAATGCATAGCCCGTATAACATAAATCGGTTAATCGAGAGGAAAAACTAAGCTTGGACGACGTGAAGTCGATCTGGCGGCGAATTTTTCGTTGTGACACATTTTTTGCCGTCAGGTCGACTTCACGTCGTCCCAGCGTGGTTTTTCCTCTCGATTAACCGACTTGTGTTATACGGGTAGAGCATAGCAAAACCTCCCTCCCCCTTTAATAAAAGTAAGAAAGGATACCATGAATCAAAATTTAATTTTATTCCTAGACCCTCCTTCCCCCTCTAAAAAGCGGACATACTACTTGAACAGCCCCCAAATTATATCATGAAATAACAAAAAAAATTTTTTTTGAAGAAAAAGTAACAAAACTAATCAAGTAGATAAACGACATGATGTTAAAGAAGGTTTTTATCGATACATCCATTCATACAGATTGCGCATCGTTGGTCTTCAAAAGGAATATATTCAAAATTATTAATTCAAATAAAACATATTATGAAGAATATAAATTGCAGGATGGAGATGGGCATATGATGTGTTAAGTCATTCGAAACTTGTTAATAGAATATTGGATCAAACCACTGTGCCCTGATCGGTCTGTCAGTAAACATACGTGTATAATAATTATAATCCTATCGTTATACTTTTCATATTCTTCATGTCTCATGTATGTATGCATGAGGCAGTCATATGGAGACCCAGACGATTAAATTTTCGATTGATTAGGTTTTATGTCACTTTCAATTAACATTCGAGACTTTCATTCACTTCTTATTTTTATTTTCAGTACAATTCATGCGAAAGTTTTTCAAAGGATATTTTTTTTAGCGTACCTCTTATAATTATTATGAAATTTATGGCGAATATAATTAAAAAGCGATTAAGAGACAATAATTACGATTGTAGATACTCAAGACATACAACAATAAATTAAAAATGACATAAAAATGCAGAGATAACATTTTGCTTATTTTTTTATTACTCCAATCTCACTGAATTTTTATATTAAAACGAGCTGAATGGCAAGAGAGCAAGAGTTCTTTTTTTTTGTTGCTGCTGTCTTATCTTGATTCTGCAATCTCAAATTCATTTTTTTTGTCTCTTAAATACTCACCCATAATGTTTAAATAAAATGAGTAAAGAGGAATAAAAATAAAAAAAATTTAAATGCGCTCATTCAAATTTTACTTCTTATAATTTATCTATCGAAATGACAATAAATTTTCATGTGGAAAGGAATTAAGTTTTGTTTGTTGCTTTGGGTGATAAAGACGCTTTTTGATTCTTATTAGCAGAGTTGATACCTAGCATATGCCTTTAAAAAGGTGGGCCAAGGCGTAGGCAACTTGAAATCAAAGGCACATGCCTTTGCCTTTGTCAAAGGCAGAAAAAATTGCCTTTACCTTTGATGTGCCTTTGCAAAGGCAAAACTCTGCTAGATAAAAGGTAGTACCTAAGCTCAGGCACCTTTGTATTAACCCTGCTTATTAGCTTTTTAGTATGAAATTGGGCAAAAAATTAGCTTTCCAGATTTAGTTTGATTACTTGGAAATCGAAGAGATTTGAAAAATTGTTCGATTCCGGAAAAATCTACTCGGAACTACTCTAATCGAAATGTATGGAAAATGATCGTTAAAAAATTAAAATTTGAATTTTTGTATGAAGTTACATACTAGGTGTGGTACAATAAATTCAGTCCTAATTGAATTGCAGTGCTTTTAGTACAAAAAGCTGGACTCTTATCCTCAGTTTATTTACTATGGGGACCCTTCAATTAATTAAATCGAGGCCCCCACAATATCTAGCTCTTTACATAGTTTTCAATGCAGATAATTTCATCTCAAAATAGAAGTCACGTAATTAAATTTAAAAGAAATCAGACAAATTGCAAAACATCCATTTCATCCATCAGTCCAAAAAACGTGCAAAAGAACCATAAAATTTATATCATTGAAAAGAAAAACCTCATTAAAAATTATTAAGTGGGAAAAGTGGAGTCATAATAAAGTATGATATATAATTGACCGGATTTGATAACGATATGTGGATAATAAATAAATCACAAGTTTATGCGAAGAAGAACACACATAGAAGGGAATTTTATAGTTGCTTCTGCCTGTTTGTCTCACACTGATCAATAATATACTTTTTATCATTATGACAGCTCTTGTTTTATTTATTTTGTGTGTGTGTAGAAGGAGGAAAAGCAGCAACAAATTTTCAAGCTGATGGTATCATGTATCAAAATCTCATAAAATCATTAAACTGTGTGTTTCGTTAAATCATGATGTTTAAAATGATGATTTTTTTTTGTTATTTTCTTCTTCTTTTTCCCCAAAAAACACGTGTGTGGGCAATGTGAATATGTGTAATAAAAATTTTTCTTCTTTTTAATTCTCTCCTTCTCTCTCATGCACAATAAAAAAAATGATGAAAAAAAAACAAAATCTCTTTGGTTATAACAAGATTATTTCAAATGGAGAACGATTTGAGTAAATTGTTATGTAAATGACTCTTCATTTATATTGAAACTGGCGCCTATATTGCAAATGAAAAGAAAATCTTAATATTTATGACAGTTGTAATCCCCAATAACAAACATATTGTAATCCTTTTTGATGATGCTAATTTAATTTGTTCAATGATTTCTTAATTTTCTTTGATTCGTGAGAGTTTTTAAATTGTGAGGAATATTTTTCTAGAATTTTTTAAACTTTTTGATAATAAAATTGTTATTTTTTGTTGATTAGGTTGAATTTAAAATCTTTTAATTTAAAAGGAAAATAATTTAAAAAGAAATTTTTGGAAATTTGATACTAAATTAATATTCAGATTTAAAACTCAGATTTTAATTTAATATCAAATTTTCGAAAATTTCAAACATTTAAAACCTTGCTTTTAGAAAACAAAGCAAAATTTTAAAAATTTGAAAAATCAATTTTGAATTTTCTTGTTTTTAACAAAAATCTTGCAAAAATCTTTTTTTTTTAAAATTTTTTTCAAATGTTATTTTAAAAAAGTTTAATCATTAAATGAATTTTTAACAAATCAAATTCTTTTTTAATTCTTAAATTTCAATTAATAAATATCTATTTCTAAAGAAATTTAAAATCTCTTAAAAAATTCAATAAAAAAAAATATTTTAAATTTCTCTCGAAAAGATTGTAAAATTCCTTTTTTTTAAAAAAAAAAATGTTTTTCTTCAATTGAAAAATTCTTGAGAATTTCTCATTCAATCTATCTATCACTTTGAAAGCATTCACCAAATGTTTCTCTTGATGAGTTGAAATGAAATAAAAAAAAAATTGTTGTTGAGCACTTACGAATGAAAAACAAAATTGTTTAGTACCATAGAAATAATAAAAAAAAGAAAGAAAAAATTGCTGTTAAACTCGAAAGCAGTATGAGAGAAGAAACGAATGATATTCTAAATGAAAAGTTTTATTTTTTTACGAATAAGGGAAAAAGATACAAGAAGAAACGACGTGGTATAAAATCGAGTTATCTCTTTCTGTCTCATTGTTGCTACAAATCTAAATGGGCGTTCTCATGTTAACATTAATCTCTTTTTTCCAGCTACGCCAATCGCATTTTTCTTATTTTTATTGAATCGCTCAAAAACGCATTCTTTCTTGGGGTGGAAAAAAATTGTTTACGACTTTGTATTATCTCGGGTGCGTTTGTATGTGAACGATAAAAATATTAAAAATATTTCGCTCGACATTTATTACAGTTGAAAATTAAATCATAGAAAATTCATTTCATTACCAGAACATTTCAAACGATCAAAATGAAATGAAGCTGCTAATAAATTATGCAGAAAATCAAATATATATCTTATATAATTTAAATTAACAAGTGTTGAAGTTATTGCTGAACTAAAATTTATCATCATCGTGACAACAAAAAAATAAAATAAAATAAAATAAAATAAAAAAATTGTAAAATGTAATGTGAGAGTTTTGACTATAAAATTATTTTATTAAACGAGTAAAAAAAGAAAGAATTAAATTTAACAGGTTGATTTTCACTTCCAAGTCACTCGATATGTTTAAAATTTATTACAGTCGTGGCAAAATGCTTTAAATTTTCTTTTTAATTGTTGAGTTTTATATTTCTGTAATAATGTAAATGTAACGGCTCCTGAAATTTTAAATCTTATTAAATAATCATAATTTTATTATTAAAATGCAGTAAAAGTTTTAATAATTCTATAATTTATTGTGTTAAAGGATCATTTAACAGTTTCAATTTATTATTTTAATAAATTTATTCAATTTCAAAATTGAAAATCCAACGGTCAAATTAATTTTAAATTTTAAAAACCTCAAAAGTTACAGACCCCTTTTAATTATAAACAAATTTTAAAGTTCTGTAAATATTTTTTGATAAAAACATTAACAATTTAGGTAATTCAATTTTTTTAAGATCAAATCTGATCAAATTCACTTTAATTTAATTATTAGACATTACATTGAACCAAAGAACAAAAACTTTTTTAAAAACATTAAATTTTAGCTTAAAAGTTTTTATAAACAATTCATAATAAATTTGATATTGTCAGACATGATTCCTCGTCAATATGTTATCTAGATTCAATTTAAATCCCGAAAGACGAGCAACCTTATCCGATTTGACAAATTCACACATTCCAAACAAGAATAAAAGCGTTTTTAAAATTAAATTTTCGAAAAATTTGTCAACATAACTCAAATCCATACGTCACATTGTGTACGATGATGATGGCAATAACTCAATTTATCATGAATATAAAAAAAGTCAAAAAAATAATGATGATACGAGAATGTTGATGCGAAATGATCATCACAGAATGTGTCATTTTAAACACATATATAAGCGTTATTATCTCTCTTGTGACTTTTGTTACGAAAAAAAAATGAAAAAAAGAAGAAAAATGTAAAGCAAATAAAAATGAAGAGAAATGGTAACAGGTTGTAAAGAGCTCTCGCTGTCGAGTCACACACATAATGGAAATGAGAAGTGTTCTTTTTTATTAGCTGATGGGTGGGCATAAAATTGAATAATTTACGACTGTTGAAAAATTGAATTATAAGCACTGCGTGAATCAATGTGACACTGAAAACAAATAAAATTGTCAAACATTTCGTGGTGTGTTTATGATGATGATTCTTTATGGCACCATACGAGAACCTTATTTTTTTTTCTATAATATAGAAATATTTTTTCTCTAAACTAAAATAATATGAAATTAATGAAAAATTTTTATTGAGGTATTTCTAACGAGAATTGCTGATGATATTTTGCTAGAAGGGACTTAAAAAAATTAAAAATTTTAAAATTTTGATATGTCGATGAAAGGAAGAAAGTAAAGTTCATTAAAAAACTATTATAACAGATTTGTCTCCTTTTCAATTCTACTGACAACACGTCTCACAAAAAAAAGAACATTGGAACATGTCATTGTAGCTTGTTGACAAGTCTATCATCTTTTCATTCATGTTAATCACAGTAAAAAAATGACAAAAAAATTTTTTGGGACAAATTTTTTTGTTGTAATTCCTTTAAAAAAAATGCATTCAATGGGACTGAAAAGAAGTAGAAAGGGCCATAAATGAGGATGTTTTCAAATAAAAGGAAGTAAGTAGTTCTTTATAGACATGTAACAAACAACAGATTACAATGATAAAATCTCTTAATGATGTGCTTTAAATTCATTCTTCTGAGGATTTTTTTTCTTTATTTATGATTTTTATGAAAAGGATTTCGAGAAATTATTATTTCATTTTTTATGTCAAAAATAAGAGCAAGAAGCATCTTATAAAGTCAAGAGGAAGATCGACCTGTATGATGCATCAAATAAATTTCGTCACATACGTAAATTGTGATGTAACTCGATATGTTAAGGATTACTGAATGAAGGAAATTTTCTTCTTTTCAGACTTAATGAAGACAGCTATCTACCGATACATCAATGAATGAATTTTTATGCTGCTTTTACTTACTTTGTTGTATAATTTTTTTAGCGATTAAGACGTGAACTTGTAAAGTTTCAATTAATTTTTCACTTTTTTCATACATCCGGTCATTTATTCAGACATGAATGTGCGAAGGGATTAAAAATGAAATTTGAAAGGCTTCATTTTAAATTGTTGGTTGATATTCTTTAAAGTTAAATTATTTGTGGATTGCCATTCAAGGATCTTTGATTTTAGGAAAGGTAATCAAATTTATGAGAATCAAAAAGCTAAAATTTTTTTAATTTAAATCTTGATACTAAATCTTATTTTTTGTGCTTAATAAGAAAGAGACATTGAAATAAGATTTTTCAAAAAGTCAGGGACTTAGGGGTCGTTCACTTATAATGTCCAATTTTTAAGGGGGGAGGGGGATCTGAAGCTGTGTGACAGATTTAAACAATAGAATTTTTTTTTGTATGAATATTTTATGACAGAGGGGCGGAGGGGGTCTAAAAATCCAAGATTTTGATGGATAAGTAAACAGAAAGCCAGAAAACTTTCAGAAGGGGGCTCAAAATTTTCAAATCTTTAGTGTAGTAGTGATTTAAAAAACTAAGTAATCCTAAGCATATTTTTCAAACAAATTTTTTCGTGAAAAACTTTAGAAAAAAAATTGTACTGAGTAAAAAATCAGAAAGAAGACTCGAGATCCTAAATAAGTCACTCTGGCTACGCCTCTGTTATACGTTCTTAAAAACTTCCTTTATAGTGTAATTTCAAGAATTAATTTAACGATTTCATCCAAAATAAATTTCCATAGAATTAATTTAATTTTTTCCAATAATCTGTAAAATGCCATGTGTTGGCTAAATTGCCAAGTTTTTTAGTCAATTTATTTAAATATTTATAAATTTCGATCAATTTTCTATATTTTCAATTAACGATCATTTTTTGAATAATATTTGACTATATTTCGATGTTTTAAAGTAGTTTGCCCCTCGATCCGACATATTTTCTTTCTTTCCAATCAAACCTTTGAACCTGTCGGACGCATTTTATAATTTGCCCATTAAAAGTGAGATTTCATTCAATATTTTATATATTCACACCTTAACTAATCACATTTAAACTGTTAGGTGTTTGAATCCAAACAACCAGCCAACCAACCATACCAATCAACCAATCAACCAACCATCTTATTTTCATACCATACCAGCGTCAAATTATAATATTTATACAATAAATACGGAACAGATCAAATAAATAGGACATTTTGGATTTTTACACGAACAACAGGCATTTTATACACGATTCTCATTACAGGAAAGCATCATTTTTAAATAAGTCCGACATCATTCAAACACTTTTATAATAATCATTCAAACACTTTTAGAGTGCTTTGAAGTCAAGATTATTAAAAAACAATTAAAAGAATAAAAAACAATCAAAAAAGTGTCATAACCTTAAAACAATTAAATTAAAGTGTGTGCAAAAGTCAAATGATTAAAGTAGTGAATAGTCCGCGAGTTAAAATCGATTAAAATTAAGATTAAACAGTGAAATTAAGTTAAAATCATATATTTGGACAATAAGACAAAAAACAGTTAAAAAACAGAAGTGTCAAAAAAGAAGCTAAAATGAAAAGTCGCGAGTAAAATTGTCAAAAAGTAAAATTTATTAAAAATATTCAAATTAGACATTAAAAGGACAAACAAACGATCAGAAATGGTCAAGGAACAGTCAACTCATTAAAATATAATCGAGGAAGTCTACAGAGAAGACAAAATTAACATCCAGGAATAAAAATGCAACATCCAGTGATCAACGCGTGGAAAATTTGCAGACATGAAAAGGCAGCACAAATCCGTATGGAAACATATAAAGAATAGTCTAAAGGTAAAAATAACATCATTACAGTGAAGATAATAGTTCAGAAGTGAAATAATTGTCAAAATATAAAATTTACAAAAAGTCACAAATACAAACATAAAAATTTAAAAACCGTTAGGTCCAATTTTTTGAGACATTTAAATAAAAAATTTCATCGAGACGAGAAACGCTCAAAACCGGTAAGAAACTTGAAAAAATTTTGAGCCGATAGGCAGTAGGGGGTCTCAAGTTTGAATAATTTCATTTGAAACAAAAAGTGACATTCAATTAAAATACATTCAAATAAAATTAATTAGACACAAAATCTGAAATACATTAAAGACAATATAAATACAAAGCAGTGAATTGAAAAAAAAAATATAGTGACATTAAATTGAATTAAAGACAATAAAAAATAAAATAGACACACACGAGTTAAAATAAATAAATAGAAACGATTGAAAATAATTAACAAAAGACATTAAGTTAAAATTTAGTCAGTGAATTAAAATACAGAAATAAACAATTAAGACAATTGGATGAAACTGCTGTCAAGAAGATCTGACAAGTTGTGGACATCAAGACGAAAGACGATACAGACAAGATGAAGACACAACAAATGAGACGATCCAGTTAACCAAAAGCTACACAAAAGGACATGGTATGTCGAATTTACAATTATTTTTTGGACACAGATACGTCTGATGTCAACATTTATGATGCTTTATGCATACATATTAAAATTTGATTGAATAAATTCACGTAGATGAATAAAAATTTAGAAATTAATCCTAATGTGTTGCCATTATTTTGAAATAAATTAACTTAAAGTCTTAATTAAATATTTACAATTTCTTTAAACAAATTATAATTGAATTAATTGTATCCAACATCAACATGGATGATTTACATCCAGAATTGCCACAAGATCCAGAAGATATATCTGAGATCATTGAATTAAATCCATTTTCATATTTTGTATGTAAAGTATGCACGAAGTCATTCGATATTCTCGATCGTATAATTATTTGCCCCATGTGTAGGGAAATTTATCATTTAGATTGCATTGATAAAACAGATTATGCTTCAATAAAGAATAAATCATTTTCTTGTAAGACATGTAAGCAAGAAAAAGACAATAACGATAAAATTAAATCTAAATCTCGTAATAATAATAGACGTAAGAAGTTTAGCTCTTGTTCATCAATATCAATTAGTTCAGAAGATTCTTCATGCTCTAGTATTCCTATTCAGAATAAAAAGTCAAAAAAGAAATGCATTAAGTCATACAGTGATATTTCAATTTTAAGTGACAATGATGATGAAAGTATTTCAACATCAAAAGCCATACTAAATTTGTATAAGTTTACGCGACATGATCGCAAGAAGTCGAAGTTTGAATCATTGCCAATTGTTGATTGTATTGACACAAAGTGGTCAATATTTTTTGATCTTTTTAAGCAATCACGCAAATTATTTAGTGATGCTGAGAATGTTTTAAGAATCCAAAAATCAATTACATCAAAAGAGATTTTAGATATTGGTGGAATTAATTTATTTAATCCACTTACGTATTTTGAAACATTGAAACTTATTGATGAGAGAATTTGTCATTCAATTAATTTAATAAATAAAGAAACTAGACAGATTATTGAGTTGAGTAAATTAAATGATAATTGCGATAGTAAAGACATTTTGAATTTCATTAATAAAATTGTGAATTACAGTAATGTAGTTGAGAAATATGGCAAAAAGAAACATAAAATTGATGATAGAATAATATCACATATTGCTAATGTGATGCCTGATACATTGAATAAAGATTGGCATACACATAAATCAAAACTTGAGAAACATAATAAAGAAGTTTCAATCAAAGACATAGCTAATTATTTATCCAAGCAAGTCTCACATATTAATTCCAAGATTTTATCTGAAGAAATTGATCCATGGAAGGATGACAGCAACAATTCAACACAACAAGAAGATGAATATTCTAACCAAAGCTATTCACATTCATGTAGCTCCATCAATTCTCGAAAGTCATTTACTAAACATTCATTTTGTTGGTTGCATAAGACTAAAAATCATTCTTCATTTAAATGCAATAAGCTATGGTCAATAAATGGAAAAGAAGCAAGTAGATTAGCTAAAGTTAATAATATTTGTATATGCTGTGGTCAATCAGGACACAAGCAATGCCATAAATTTAAATGTAAAATAGAAGATTGTAATAAGAATCATCATATTTTATTCTGCCATAACAGAAAAGGTAGAAAGGTGAATGAAAGTAGCCAGAGTAGTTTCAATTCAGAAAATAGCAATGAAAATAACAAAAAATCTGATAATTTAAGTAATTTAATTAATTCAGTACAGAGAAATAGTCACATGAGAGGTGATACGATGTCATATAATAATTATATGAACAATATGCATACAGCTAATTTATTCCATCATAATCATTCTCATAACACACAACATAATAAGTCGAAATCTCAGATTCATCTATTGAAAGATGAAATCATCATCGAGAATCCAAGTACACTTAACAATGAAGAGAGAACGAAGGAAGTTCATCATCTTTCCGCATTGCCGGAGAAATATTGGCCTAGATTGCCCAATACACCAACTCATTTAATCCATAGAAATCAAATCTCGCTTAAAGACTTTCACATCAATCTCAATCATAATAAATTTTATAATCATTTGGCGCACATTTAAATCAATTTCACAAAATATGTGATAACATACACATATCATATTCAGAAGCTCAAAGCTCATCAACATATTCCAACGAGAATAGATTTCATAGTTCTAACCAGAACTTCCATGATTTGATTGTCGAAGAAGACAACGAGCAGTTATGACACGATATATTATGCATAGATACATGCAAAGATTTATATTTATAAATTATTAGAGGAATCAATTTCCAAACATCCACTGAGGAATCAATTTCCAAACATCCACTGAGGAATCAATTTCCAAACATCCACTGAGGAATTCATTTCCAACTAATCATTCATTAAGGAATCAACTTCCAACTAATCATTCATTAAGGAATCAACTTCCAACTAATCATTCATTAAGGAATCAACTTCCAACTAATTATTTATAAAGGAATCAACTTCCAGTTATTCACTAATATTTTGAGGAATCAACTTCCTATTCAGCAACATTTAGTTTGAATCAATTTCAACTTGCATTGATCCATTCATTAATTGATGGAAAATTTTTTGAAGTAATCAATTTACATTTATCACTGAAGTAATTAATTTACAATTTACATTTATCACTGATTAAAAATTATTCTTAGATCATCAACTGATCAGCATCATTATATTATTTACATTCATGATCAATGAATTGACATGAATTCTGTACATAGTAAATAATTTAAATCATAATTCAATTACATTCAAATTCAATTTGTGGGAATCATTTATTAAGATCCAGTGCAGATCATCATCCAATTATATATTGATCAATTCAATTAGACATTTGCATTCCCAACAAAATTTTCAAAAATATTTCTTGTGCATTGACACATTGTAAACAAATTGAAAAGAAACATTAGATCAGAAAGATCTCAAAACAAAATCCAAGATCAAAGAAGATCATAAAATTATAATCACAATAAGTTCCTATTATTTATCTCATTAGATATGAAGTTTTATTTAAGGGCACAAGTCTGAAGAAGTTACACCAGCAGATAATCGACAACATCACATCAAGATTCAACAACTCACATCAGAAGTCAGACACATCGAGTCATCATCAGAGATGTTTATCATCACTCATCTCTTTTTGTGTTGCCGGAGTGTTGGCTAAATTGCCAAGTTTTTTAGTCAATTTATTTAAATATTTATAAATTTCGATCAATTTTCTATATTTTCAATTAACGATCATTTTTTGAATAATATTTGACTATATTTCGATGTTTTAAAGTAGTTTGCCCCTCGATCCGACATATTTTCTTTCTTTCCAATCAAACCTTTGAACCTGTCGGACGCATTTTATAATTTGCCCATTAAAAGTGAGATTTCATTCAATATTTTATATATTCACACCTTAACTAATCACATTTAAACTGTTAGGTGTTTGAATCCAAACAACCAGCCAACCAACCATACCAATCAACCAATCAACCAACCATCTTATTTTCATACCATACCAGCGTCAAATTATAATATTTATACAATAAATACGGAACAGATCAAATAAATAGGACATTTTGGATTTTTACACGAACAACAGGCATTTTATACACGATTCTCATTACAGGAAAGCATCATTTTTAAATAAGTCCGACACCATGAATGGAATCATCACCAATGATGGTTCGTAGAAAAAACGCCATAAAATTTACAGCGTAAATGCTCAATTTTCATGATTAAACAATTAACAGCCAAATGCATTATACCACCATAATTTATTCCCTTTTTCAAAAAAAAAAAAACACACAGAACAGACATCGTGAAAGAACCATTATGAGGATAGACTGAACAATAAGATCACTTTTTCAAAAAAAATGAAAAGAAAAAAAAATATTCAGTTCAACCACGAGTGCGTTGAAATAAAGAATAAAGTAAAAACTGCTTTCATTCGTCTGATGTCATGCGCCACTAATTTTTGGTTCGTTTAATTTTTGACAGACACATGAAGAGGAGCTGAAAAGAAGGAGAAGTAATTTTCATTTTTAGAATCTCTTTTATAATGGAAAGTATTTTGTATGCATGCATAAAGACTTAAGTAAATGACGATGATCATGATTAAATCAAAATGCGCAAATCTTTTCATTTTATTGAGACTATAAATGAGAAGAAATTTCATTTATGTCTGTTCCTCAATAATACCGAATGTGAAAAATGAATAAAAATAAAATTCTTGTTTTGGTGATGAAGTGTCGGACAAATTTGATTAAATACGATAAATATAAATTTCATATATTTTTGACTAAATTATATATAAAAATCACCTCTTCGTAGAATCGATAAAATGTGTGATGAATGAGGCAAAGTAGAGTATGTGACTCTTAGGAGAGATTTCTCGCCTCTTTCTCTCAATATTTCGATGGGTCTGTTGGCTGTTTATTAATGACATTTAGTCGATGCCCAACGTTTATATATATAAATACCCGCTGTGTCATAGCACTGATTGATCAATTCATAAAGATTTAATCACGATATATACAAATACAAACCTAAACTGAGAATATGAAAAAAAGAGAGAGAAAAATTGTTATTTATGGATATTAATTTCTGTTAACTTTACTGTCACAATTAAAAATGATTTAAATTCTTCTCGTACTCAATAGGGAGTCATTTGTTAATGATGTCTGACTAGACAGAGATTCGAAGGGTTTGGGACATTTGCCCACAAACATTTGCCCACTCGACATTTCCCCATTGACATTTTCCCAATGGTACATTTGCCCACTGGTACATTTGCCAATTAGTACTTTTCCCCACTAGTATTTTTCCCCACTAGTATTTTTGCCCATTAGTATATTTGACCATTTAAATTTTCCCATTGATACATACTAGGGATTTCAATCCCGGTCTAATTTTTCAATCCCGGGATTACGGTATTGAAAAATCTTGAACCCGGGATCCCGGGTTCAAACCCGGGATTGAAATCAAACTAAAATTGGGTATAAAACCACTTTTTTGATGCATAAAAATGCAAAAAATTGGTGATTTGTATTGGTGCCTTGTAAAATCACAAAAGCCTAATAAGTAATTCCGCTGCATCGAGGCAAAAAAACTAAAATTATAAGAGCAAAATAAATCCTCTTATTAATCTAGAAGGAATTATTTTGGCACTGTGATTTTTGAATTCCAGAAATTATTTTGATTTCTAGTTTTTTATATCACTATGCTAAAATAATTCCTCTTGTATTTTCAAGCGGAATTATTTTGGTTTTGTGGAATATATTTCAAAGAAAATTTTGATAATTAGGTATAAAACATAAAACTAATAAAAAAATTCAAAACTTTCTGCAAGTAAGTTCAAAAAAGTTTTAAATTCTTTCAATTAATAAAAAATGACAAACGAACAAAAAAAAATTTGAAAATTTGACAAAATTTGAAATTTTTAAATTTCATTAAAATTAAAATTAATAAAAAGTTCAAAATTTTGACTACATTTAAGTTCAAAAAAGTTTTAAATACTTTTAAAAAATAAAAAATACAAAGACATGTTTTGATCTGGAAAATTTTTGACTACAAATCTTTTTAAATTTTATAGCTTAGTAATTGCAAGTTTTTAACTCATATCTTGGAAATTTCTAAACCAATTGCTACCAAAAGCTTACATGCACATCTTCAGACCAATACTAAGTTGTTAAAGGAAAATTGAAGCAAAAATTTATTTCCGTTGTAAAGTTATGCGACCGACAAAATGACCATTTTTAACCCTAAAATATAGCATTGTTTTTATCATATCACGAAAAATTTTTCACTAATCGTTACAAGAATTTTATATGCGCATCTTTATTAAAATACCAAACTTTCAAAACAAAAATTAAGTTTAAAGACGTCTTTATTGTCAAGTTATGCAACGGACAAGATAATTTTTGCTCTTAAAAATGAAGTATCAATCGAAAAACTTTCAATCCCTCGAAAATTTATAATTTTACCAAAAAAAAAATTCAAAACTTTCTGTAAATTTAAGTTCAAAAAAGTTTTAAATTCTTTCAATTAGTAAAAAATGACAAACGAACAAAAAAAAATGAAAATTTGACAAATTTTGAATATTTTAAATTTCATCATGAAATTCATAATAAATTTAAAATTGATAAAAAGTTCAAAATTTTGACTAAATTTAAGTTCAAAATGGTTTTAAATACTTTTAAGAAATTAAAAATTACATAAGAACAAACATTTTTGAAAATATCCAAGTGGATGATAGTTAAAAAACTGATTGAAATTGATTGATCTCCCACTGGGAGATAATTTTTAAATATTCAAATTTTCATAGATTTTTAGTTTTTTTGATCATTCTTTATTTCTAAAAAGTATTCAAATTTATTTTTAACTTAAATTTGTTGAAATTTTTAGAAATATTCAAAAATTAATATACCTATTTTTGATAAACTACAAAAATATAGAAAACTAAACATTTTTTTGACTTTATTTTTTTTAATTCAAGGAAAAATTTTTCAAAATGATTGAATACCGTAAACCCGGGATTGAGAATTTTTCAATCCCGGTATTACGGTATTGGAAAAGTTGGTCCGGACCCCGGGATCCCGGTTTTCGGGATCCCGGGTTTGAAATCCCTAATACATACATATACCCACTTAAAAAGTTTTTAATTTTTGATATTTATTAATAACTAATTTGAATTGCATATTACTAAACAAAGTTGGGAAGCATACTCTTTTAGAAAGTATTTTTCTAGAATGAAATTTTTTGGAAAATAATTTTATGGAAAGGAAATTTTTGGAATAAATTTTCTTGGAAATGAATGACCAATCAGAAAAATTTTGAGTATTTTTTAAATAGAAATTTGCAAAAATTTTAACTTCGAAGCAAATTTGAATTTAATTGAGCCATCTAGACAGTTAAATAACTAAATGTTATTAGGTAGAGCACTAAATTCTACATTGATGTCCTTATATCTTGTTGCTACATGCCTTAATTAACAAAATATTTGTCTTTTTCTGAGCACACACTATTTCAAAATTTGTAACTGTAAACTTTCATTCCAAAAATTTCCGTTTTTAAAATATCCATATACAAACTTATTATTGTTTTTACATCCATTTTACTCTCCTCTTTTACCGTGTTTAAAATGCAGTCATTAAAAAGAAAAATTCTCTTGATATCAGTGAAATAGAGCGACTGTCAATATATCTGCTATTATTGTAAGATTTCATAAAGTTGGTCGGATTATGAGTGGAAAGCTTAAAACTCTGGCTACAACATAAAATAAAAGTTTTTATCGTAATTGTAACAAACATAGAAAAAATGGCTTCAATGTGAAAACAACCACCTATCCGGGAGTTTCCTAAAAAAATTGATGTGTTTTTCAAATCTTAATATCTCTAAGAGGTTTTAACAAACATTTAATCAAAATGTATAAAGCAATGGTTTAAGCATTAAAACTGTCATTTAAATACACGCTCATTTTCAGTTTTCGAAAATTTAAATCGATTTTGACCATAAATGTTGAAAATTAAGTTTTGTAAAATACCAAAAATTAAAAACCTTTTAAGTGGGCATATGCATGTATTAATGGGAAAATGCAAATGGTCAAATATACTAATGGGCAAAAATACTAGTGGGGAAAAATACTAGTGGGGAAAAGTACCAATTGGCAAATGTACCAGTGGGCAAATGTACCATTGGGAAAATGTCAATGGGCAAATGTCGAATGGGCAAATGTGTGTGGGCAAATGTCGGTGACCCAGATTCGAATGATTTCAATGCTTGATTTAATATGGAATTCTAATTGAATGTTGTTCTGGTTGTTCTAGTTGAATGTTGAAAAATAGAATTGATGACCTTAATAAATGAATGATCCCCACATAAATTCATATCTTTTATCTCTCTCACCCACAATTCCTCTATCTCTCTCAGTCATTTTTAATTCCAATTTTAAAAGATTTTCTTGTTGTAAATTTGTCAAATTGAAATTTGATTTAAAAATCTTTTTTCACAATCATTAATCGCACAAGAAGATGAGAGTCTCGCGCAATGCGATAACATCAGTTCACTGTGTCTTTTGCTCTTCTTCTTGTCTTACCTTATTTTTTTTTTATTTTATTTTTGTCGAACTTTAAAATTTATTTAAAATCTGAAAATATTTCTTGCAAAATTATTAACGATCATGCAATATAAACAGGCCAGGGAGATTTCTTCGCATTAAAATAAAATGAAACTTACATTTTCACTTCTTCTCGCTGAGTATGGTCTTTTTTGCTGTATGTGCAATTATTTAGTTTATATGATTTTAATTAATTGAAGTTATAGCATTTTATGAAATCAAAAATGAAAGAAGTAAAAATAATCGAGATAAGAATCGCAAAGGAAAAGAAGTAAGTATATAAAATGCCAGCAATTCCATGATGATGTTTATAAACATTTCGTGATTCTGAGATGATAACAATCATCATTATATAAATTATATGCCAACTCAAAACTCTCCTCCTCTTCTCGTTCATTTGGACATCATTTTTAGCGAGTATTTTTGCGTGACTGCTTTGGATTGTGTTACTATAAACACTTTGGCTTCTTCTTGTTGAATTTTTTTTTTTAGAAATTTCAATCAGAGGATAATCAAGATTTTTATTAGGGTTTAAAATTGGAATTTACTAAAATCAGCTTCATAAATTGTCACAAAAATATAATCAAGCAATTCATTGTGACCTTTAAGATTTTTATTTCAAAGGTTAAGAAAAATTACCAATAATTTATGAAATGTCAAGGTAATTAATCAAGGTAACTTAACCTTTTCATAATTTTTTAACCCTTCAAAAATCAGTTCCGATTTTTCTCTAGACACCCCAAATAATTATTTTTTTTTATCTCAAAATTGAAGTATGAACATCTTAATAAGTCTGACTCAAGCAATTGCTGATTAAATTGCCACACTGAAGAAGTTGAGCAGTTAAAATTACTTACATAGCAGAATACATTGTAGATAATTCAGTTTATAGCCAGCAAATGTGATACTAAAATAATAAATATTCAATTTTAATTTCAATGTCAATAAGAATCGACTTGAAGGATCTCTACAAATAAATAAATGTATATTAATATCCAGAAATTATTTCTTTTGCGACAACAATTTTTATGAAAGATAAAATGCGTTGCAGACCATAAATTCTTTACTTATCATCATCTCCACATCTTACGTCTCTTCTTTTTTCATTTCTTTTGGACATTTTCTCAAGTCAATATGTGAAATGACATTCCATCCAATCTGAATGATATTAAAATTTGTATATTATTATGTTTGAAATTTTAATGTGTGAATTTTATGAGCGTTAATTAATTTTATGATTTTTGTGAGCTAAAATACAACCACAAAGAATAAAAACGATCTTTTTACTCCTTTTTTAGTGGCTGTTCCAGGTTGTTCTACAAATTAATTTGTGAGAAAATATTTTTTTTATTTAATATCAAATAGAAATCTAGAGTCTACACCACACTAAGGTCAATGTGGCAATAAATATATTGAAAGGGTTATTTTTTTTATAAGGTTTCACTCACGCAGACAAGAAGGTCTTAATGAATTTTTTTTCTGTAAAATTTTAAAATTTATTATTAAGGCAAAAGAAAATGCAATGCACTTATAAGACTGCAATTTATATTACACACTATTATTTTGTAAGCAAAAAAAGTAAAAATTTAAAAAAAAAATCATGCGAGGAGAAGAAGGAAGGAAAGTGAACAATGGAATTAAATTTGAGAGTCTCAGACGGGCTTAGAAATTATTCACATGGAAGAAATCAAGATAGGGTAGGTAAAAGTACAATTTTTCGATACCTTTTTGCAGTCTTTAGAAAGTAAAGTAAAAAAAATTGTTTGCAAAATAAAGGAATTTTATGGATTATCGTATAATGATGCTCTTAAGAGGATCGAACGTACAATGTGCATTTAAACTTGTGGAAAATGTAATTACGATAATCCTTAAAAAGAGATTTGCTGTTTTTTTTGCAATATATTGATAGAAAAGAACAACAAACAACAGGAACAAACCCAAAAGAAATCCAGGCAACAACACCAGAGTAAAAAAGAGTCAAGAATTGAGAAGGAGCCATAAAAATATTTTCTCGGATTATATTTGCTCCCCGCAGGATCTTAGCGGTTAGCATATACACAAAAACTAAAAATAAATCTTATGATCTGTGCATTGAAGAATCAAACCACCATGAAATTTGGATGAAAACTAAGAAGCTACTGAATTGAAAAAATCATTATTACATAGACTTTTGGAAGCATAAAAAGATCTTCAACATAATTAAATTTCTCATGAAAGAGAAATTTTTTTGAGTTTTTTTTTTAAAAAAATCGCCTTTATGCTTGTTGCTGTATGATGGTAAAAAGGTCGCTTATTGTTATGCGCTACTGATTTTTTATTCGTTAACGATATTCTTAACAAATTTTGATTGACGTAGGCCCTCTCAAAAATGAGAATAAAATGAACCTTCTGTTTAGTTTCAATGCATAGCCTTAATTTCTTTCTTCAATGTTGGTTCCTTTTTAGCGCATTTTCCTCTTGGGAAAAGGACGCTATTATCCGCACTTTGTCCGTCCGTCTGTCCGTCCGTCTGTCTGTCTGTCTGTCTGTCACCGCATCTCCTCCTCAGGGTTAAGCTTTTTTGATGCGTTTTTTGGCTTAAAATGTGTGTAGTATGTCTGGCTAGAGCTGGCGAAAAAATCAGCACGAATGGTCACTTCCTCTGCTGAAACCAGCGTAAAAAGTGCCAAAAATGCCATTTCTTTGTATGTATTAGTGTGGTCGAATGCACTAAAATGTTGACTTTTCAAAACCTTAGCTGTCCTCGGTTCAAATCCCACAGATGACAAATTTTTTTTTTTGCTTTTTTTGATACTTTTTTGATTTCTAATGACAATTAATGTTGAATTATGTCATAATTTTCCATTTCCACAATTTTCCCGAGTTTTTCCGAAGATTTTTGTTAAAATTTTCAATATTTTCATACAATTTTCATAGATAATTACTTTTTTCATATTTTTTGATATTTTTATTGTTTAATTTTCTATTTTCATGGATTTTTCATAGTTTTTCCGGAAAATTTTGTGAAAATTATAAAAATATACGTTTTTATAAAAAAAACTCATCAATATAAATAATCAAATTGTCAAGTGAATATTTCAAAAAAAATGAACAGAAGTAGCGTAATTGGAAGAGCGCGCGACTCCTAATTTGAAGGTCATGGGTTCGATCCTAGCCTGTAGCCGATTTTTTTGCTTGTTTTTATTTTTTTTTTTTTGAATTTTATGTCGCGTAATGATAACTTTTTATTAAAAATATTTTTTTTTTCCTCATGTTTGACACACATTTTTTCTGTAAATTTTAAATTTCTGGTAAATAAAGAATGGTTATAGTTAAATATTAGGCTTTATACTTTTAGGGTTTTAATTCTTTGTGTATTTACTGATCGCGGAAAATGCGCTTTCGTCGGTCACGAGTGACCACCGTTATACTAGTTTTTTTTTCTTTTCATAACTTTTTAGCGCATTTTCCCCTTGGGAAAAGGACGCTATTGTCCGCACTTTGTCTGTCTGTCTGTCTGTCCGTCCGTCTGTCTGTCATCGCATCTCCTCCTAGGGTTTAAGCTTTTTTGATGCGGTTTTTGGCTTAAAATGTGTGTAGTATGTCTGGCTAGAGCTGGCGAAAAAATCAGCACGAATGGTCACTTCCTCTGCTGGAACCAGCGTAAAAAGTGCCAAAATTGCATTTCTTTATATGTGTTAGTGTGGTAAAATACACTAAAATGTTGACTTTTTCAAAAATTCATCCTTCCTCGGTTCAAATCCCATCAGAGGTCTAATTCTTTTTTCGGTACTTTTTTGATTCCTTATGACTGGAACTGACTTTATGGCCATGAATGCTTACTGGATCTCACTTTATGGCCATGAATCCTTACTGGATCTCACTTTATGGCCATGAATGCTTACTGGATCTTACTTTATGGCCATGAATGCTTACTGGATCTTACTTTATGGCCATGAATCCTTACTGGATCTTACTTTATGGCCATAAATGCTTACTGGATCTCACTTTATGGCCATGAATGCTTACTGGATCTTACTTTATGGCCATGAATGCTTACTGGACCTCACTTTATGGCCATGAATGCTTACTGGATCTTACTTTATGGCCATGAATGCTTACTGGATCTCACTTTATGGCCATGAATGCTTACTGGATCTTACTTTATGGCCATGAATCCTTACTGGATCTTACTTTATGGCCATGAATGATTACTGGATCTTACTTTATGGCCATGAATGCTTACTGGATCTCACTTAATGGCCATGAATGCTTACTGGATCTCACTTTATGGCCATGAATGCTTACTGGATCTCACTTTATGGCCATGAATGCTTACTGGATCTTACTTTATGGCCATGAATCCTTACTGGATCTTACTTTATGGCCATGAATGCTTACTGGATCTTACTTTATGGCCATGAATGCTTACTGGATCTTACTTTATGGCCTTAAATCCTTGCTGGATCTTACTTTATGGCCTTAAATCCTTGCTGGATCTTACTTTATGGCCATGAATCCTTACTTTATCTTATTTTATGGCCATGAATGCTTACTGGATCTTATTTTATGGCCATGAATGCTTACTGGATCTCATTTTTTTAATTGTTTTAAATTTATTTCCGGTTTATTTACTATACGCGGAAAATGCGCTTTCGTCGGTCACGAGTGACCACGTTGATACTAGTTTTTAACTGCTCATACAAAGACTGATGTTCATTTTCCTCATCATTTTATGCTGCTCTACATAAATACATAAGGACATTAAATTTAGATTAAAACCACACACTTATTTGGTTCGCAATCAATCTATATTATGCTTCTTAGACTCTTGCTTCATTTTTTTGAGATTCTCAGAAATTTTTTTATGTGACTTTAAACTTTTTGGGTGAAAATGATTGAATAATGAGATTTTGAAGGGCAAGAAGTAGAAATTTTTTAATATTCATCAGAGATATGATTGGCATATGATTTATTTAGAAGATGTGTGATGGCATGGAATTAAATGGTTTAATTAACTATGAATAATGCTTGTTACGCAATTTACAATTAATGTTCCATGTCTCATACGGAATGAAATTAGTATGATGATCTTTAACATGCATAAAATACATGGGACATTAAATTGGTTTGGTTTGAGAAAGTTTGGAAGATTATGAAGCATTGGATGTTGCAATAAATTAAATTCAATTTAATTTTCATTTTAACGACATTTCAGAATTCAAATTGTCAATTTTTATTTGAATTTTCATAATTTCAACCCCTTCCCCTTTTTTTCCTAATTTGAATTTTTTTGTGATTTCCATATTTTGCAGCAATTTTCAGGTAAATTGTATCTAAGTCGCCACAATTCTTACAAATTAAGCAAAAATTTCGAGATAATTATGCAAAATTAATCTATTCAACGAACTAAACACAATATTGATTTTTGCTTAGGGCTGTATAAATTTCCATAAATTAGCACTTCCTGACCAATAAAATTTTCAATAATCTCCAAATTCCCATGTTATATAGCTTAGTGCTATCAAAAAATTTCCCTTATATGGCTACCGACATTAATTTTTATTTTCTAAACATAATAAAATGAAGAATTTTTTATGAGAATTTTCAATAATTTGTTTGCTTCATCATTATGAGGAGCCTCTTAAGTCTGTCTAAGACTGACAGCTGTAATTCAGTCATTATGATATTTACCATTAAGAAGAATTTTCTAATAAACTTAAGAGATCTCCATTATAAACATTTATGTCGGCTGTGATCATCTTTACATAATCACACGATTGCGAGAGAGATAAACTATTGAAAATCTTAACATAAACATTGAAATTAATATGGACATAAAGCACTGACTGAATATCTTTTTATTATCAATTTAGATTTATAAGGCATGCATACACACATACAAAAAGTTTGTATTTAATAGCCCACAGTTGAAATCTTTATTTTGCCACTATAACAAGTTTAAAAAAAATTGTTGAACTTGTCACACATGTTTGACAGACACATGGTCCATAAAAATGTTTTTCTACAGTCTTCATTTCTTTTCCTTATTCTCCTCTTTAGGTCTTGTCATAAACGTATGTTTTGGATCTCATGGTTGAGCAAATTTTTCCTTATTCATCTCTTTGTGGTGTTTTCTTGCCTTTCTCCCTTGTTTTGGACAGTACAGTGCATTTATGCAAACACATTTGAGAAATATGCACCAGAATACAGAAAAGGAGAATGAAGATTGAATGGAAACAGATTTCCTCTATTCTTTTATATATGTCAATATTTCAAACAAACAAAAAATCCTTTTCAAACAATTTTAAATATTTGCGTTGCTATTAAGTGTTCCTTCTTTCCATTTCACTTTATGCATTTTGAACGACTGACTTTGTTTTGTTTTAACGCCGGATTGTCCTTTTTTGTTTGATTCGTTTCCACTTTTTCTCTTTGCATCCTTTCTAGTGACTTTCTAGTGTGGGATATTTGATGTGTGTTTGTTTGAGTTGTTGACGACGAGTCTGTCTTGAGAAATTTTGAGAGAAATAAAAGGTTTTTTTGCGACTTTTTTTGAAATATATTTTGACTGTAAATTAAGAGTTGATTCAAATTAGGAAAATACCAACTTTAACTAAATTAAATTAATCAATAATTTCCATAATTTCAAGAACTATCATTAAAAGTTACTTAGAAAAGGTTCAAATCTTTAGGGCCGTTAACTAATGACGTCCATCAAAAACTTGGATTTTTAGACCCCCTCCGCCCCTCTGTCACAAAATCTTCATACGAAAAAAATCTATTGTTTAAAACTGTCACACATGCTCAGACCCCCCCCCCCCCTAAAAATCGGACGTAATAAGTGAACGACCCCTTAGATAATTAAATTTCTTCTTCTTTAAGATCACAAGAAAATAGTAAAGATTTTTTTTTTTATTTTGACTTTACACATTTTATTTTATTTTATTTTTATTTATTTCATAATATTTTTTATGTAAATAGTTACAGTAATTTTGAATTAATATATATTTTCATCGTTATTATAATTAATTAACTAAAATTTGGCTATTCAATCGATTCACTTTTTCTGTCACTTTCTTTATATACATAATATTGTTCATCATCCCCTTTACTTAACCTACATTTTGTTTCACTTAATATACTAAGTTTAATATGAAGAAAAGAAATTTTTGATTTTTTAGCAACTAGATTGATTAAATTTTAAAGCATATTTTTGAAAAGATTAGACTTCAAATCGAAATAAATTTTTTCAAGAATTGAATTTTTCATATTTTTTGAAAACTTAAAAAAAAAATTTATTGTAGGTAATTGTTAAAAAAACCATCACAATATGTTCTGCCCAAAAATCAAAAATTCCATTCCTTAAAATTATTTAATCATATTTATAATTTTTAAAGTGCTTCATTTTTTGTCTGATACAAGTAGAATTTTTTAATAGTGCTTTACAATAAGATTTCTTATTAAAATTTATTCACTGGGTTCACTATATTATTAGTTACTTATTAAAATGATTTAATTTACTTCACTTTCTCATGTTTTTGTATAAAAGTTAAATTATTTCTTTTCATCATCATTAATTCCATCAATTTCTAATTTTCTTATTTTCACTTTTTTGAGCATAATTTTCAAAACTAATTTGTTAACTTCCTTGGCAAATTGCTAGGAAGAGATGTCACACGTTGAGCGAAAAAGTGAAGAACTTGGCGAAAATTCAACTGATATGCCTGTTGTAGGTCTCGGGCCCTAGTATATGGGAAAAATAATCTTTTTTTAAAAAAAATTCAAATGTAGGGCTCAAGTCCTACAACATAGCACAATGGTCCAAAATGAAAATTTTCCGGAAATCGACCCTATTTTGGAAAAGTTTCACCATAAGTATTGGTGAATGTCTCATTTTAAAGCTGACATAGATACAGAACGATTCCCCAAGTTTCAGCTTTTTTCGTCCATCTAGAGCTGCATGGCAGGGCTTCAAAGTTGGGTATGGCAAAAATTCTCAATTTCATGATATGGTATTCAAACTCAATTTGCGCAAAATTTACTCAATTATATAATAAACGGTTTTCAGTTCCTTAAAGTTCATTATAATACCTTTAAAATGATGTATCATAAGGTCCATAAAGTATTGACCAATTGGTGTAGCGCTTGATTGAGTACAAAAAATAGGCAAAAATCGTACCATAATATTTCCCAGTAGCTGTAAAGTATGTTTGTTAATCGTCTACAAGAAGATATTACGTTTTTTAAATAGTACAGAACTCCATCTTTCCAAAAAGGTATCATATGATGGGTAATTTTTGCGGCCTGAGGCACCACAACTGCTCAAAGTTGGGTAAAATTTCAAAATATTTGTTTTTTGTGCTCAATATTGTATATCTTAGCTAAAAATGAACGAATTTTGAAGAAATTTTTGAAAAAAGTTAATTTTTACCACCCTGTGCTGGTTATCGACTTGGCTCATTATGCCTTCACTCAAATGACTACTGCTCTTACGTAACCTAATATTTTTCAATTCTGTTTTCGGATTATTATAGCTTATTGTCATACCTTTACAATGATATACAATACTTGACAGTTATGCTTAGTTTTGGTCATCAAAACGCTTGCTGTTCGTGACCAACAGTAATCGACCCCAAAATTGAAAATCTCAAAAATATGATTTCGAAAAATGAAGCCTAAAAATAAAAATAAATTGTGTTTTTGGGTTTTTTGTGCTGATTTATCATATCTGTGAGTGTTGAATCTCAAAAAATTAGATTTGAAAAGTTTTTGGTACCTTAGAGTAACCTCATAAAATCTACCCTGGTAGTCTCAATCAAGTGTACAATTTTTACCTGAGAAACTTTTTTTGAGACTTTTTTCGACTGATAATTGATTATTAAGAACTTTTATGCTGGAATAAATTGATTTTGTAGATTTTTGTCACTTTCATTGGGCAGCTCTACCCTTTTAATTATTGCATGGCACATTTGACATTGTTCAAATAATTTAATATAGAATTTTAAATTTTCTGTATGGAAATGACAGTAAAACTATTTATTCCAGCATAAAAGTTCTTAATAATCAATTATCAGTCGAAAAAAGTCTCAAAAAAAGTTTCTCAGGTAAAAATTGTACACTTGATTGAGACTACCAGGGTAGATTTTATGAGGTTACTCTGAGGTACCAAAAACTTTTTAAATATAATTTTTTGAGATTCTACAGTCACAAATATGATAAATCAACACAAAAAACCCAAAAACATAATTTATTTTTATTTTTAGGCTTCATTTTTCGAAATCATATTTTTGAGATTTTCAATTTTGGGGTCGATTACTGTTGGTCACGAACAGCAAGCGTTTTGATAACCAAAACTAAGCATAACTGCCAAGTATTGTATATCATTGTAAAGGTATGACAATAAGCTATAATAATCCGAAAACAGAATTGAAAAATATTAGGTTACGTAAGAGCAGTAGTCATTTGAGTGAAGGCATAATGAGCCAAGTCGATAACCAGCACAGGGTGGTAAAAATTAACTTTTCTCAAAAATTTCTTCAAAATTCGTTCATTTTTAGCTAAGATATACAATATTGAGCACAAAAAACAAAACTTGAGATTATTTTATCAAAAACTTGATTTTTTAAGTAAATTTTTTGAAATAAAATTTTTAATATTTTGAAATTTTACCCAACTTTGAGCAGTTGTGGTGCCTCAGGCCGCAAAAATTACCCATCATATGATACCTTTTTGGAAAGATGGAGTTCTGTACTATTTAAAAAACGTAATATCTTCTTGTAGACGGTTAACAAACATACTTTACAGCTACTGGGAAAAATTATGGTACGATTTTTGCCTATTTTTTGTACTCAATCAAGCGCTACACCAATTGGTCAATACTTTATGGACCTTATGATACATCATTTTAAAGGTATTATAATGAACTTTAAGGAACTGAAAACCGTTTATTATATAATTGAGTAAATTTTGCGCAAATTGAGTTTGAATACCATATCATGAAATTGAGAATTTTTGCCATATCCAACTTTGAAGCCCTGCCATGCAGCTCTAGATGGACGAAAAAAGCTGAAACTTGGGGAATAGTTCTGTATCTATGTCAGCTTTAAAATGAGACATTCACCAATACTTATGGTGAAACTTTTCCAAAATAGGGTTGATTTCCGGAAAATTTTCATTTTGGACCACTGTGCATAGGCATATCAGTTGAATTTTTGGCAAGTTTTTCACTTTTTCGCCCTAACGTCAATAAAATGAAAAATTTGTTATTAATTAAAATTACAAAATAAATGTGTCTACATGTTTTTTTGACTTAATACTGCATGATTCTGATTAAAATGGACATAAAGTTCACATTTCATAAGAAGCCCATTTCTAAAGCGGTATACAATGCCTTAATGTCTTTATGTGTTGATATTCTCCAAAATGGAAAGTTTAGATTCTTTGAGGCTTTCTCCTCGTCTGCTCCATCACCAATGACAACATACGTGCTTTTTCGTCCGAATCTTGTCACGATTCTCTCGAAACATGATTCCTTGCCTATTTTTGGGGATGATAAAATTGTCATGAATTATTTTAAGTGTTAATAATGTTTTATAAGACTTTAAAGACATCCAAAAATGGACATTGACACGTCAATAGCCAAATTTTCACTTACCAGTTTTGGTTGCACTGTAAATATTTTCTATTGGAAAGACACCGCCCAAATTAAACAATAAAACTTTTGCCAATGCTGGCACTAATTGTGTCGTTGTCACCAGAACATTAACACAATTTTCTCGTACAGAAATCATATTAAGACATGTGGCTACAAGTGTTGCCCAATTGTCAGTAATTAATTCAATTTCATTTCTAACTTGAAGCCATTGTTCACGTTTTGGACCGAGTAGACCACCAACACTGTAGGAAAAGATAGCAAATAGAATTTTAATAACTGACAATCAAGCATAATGTCTATTAATAAAACTTACTTATTTCTGTATGTATTATAAATTTCCTTAATTTTACGATAACGAAATGCAAGCTTTCTCATCCAATCAACACCACCACGAACTCCATTTGGCAAGCAAATATTTGGAGCTCCTGAAAAAAAAATGAAAGAAATAAAATGAAAAAATTTTCCATCTCCTCAATTCTATTTTATATGTTATTTTTAATGGCAAAATAAATATTTGAAGACGTTTTCATCATCAAACAACATTTTAAGGGAATGTCATGTTGAAATGTGTGCATAAGCAAGAGAAATAGACGAAATACATAAAAGGAACAGAGAGACAATTATTTAGGCGAGGGTGAAATGCGAAATGTTTATTTAGCAAAAGTCAAAATAAAAAGCATTTCATTAACCCTCAAATCAAATAGACAGAAAATTGAATGAAACAAAATGATGAGTTTGGGATGATCCATATGTTTTTTGAGTCATGACTACATCTTTTTGTCTAATATATGCTATTAAATGTTATTTTTGTTCATAACTTTTTATATTGAGTTTTGAACCTTGATATTTTTGGTTTATTGAGTACAATACTAGTCCAAACTGTCTTACAGTTTTCAAAACTCCAAAAGGTTGTTAAAGACAAGATACAACAGCTTTAGAAGCCATTTTGGAATTTTTAATTAAAATAGTCAGCAGTAGACTATAGATTTTTAATTGCTTTAAAAATCAATGGGGCTTCTATGACAATAAAATTCAGACATGTTCTATTTCAATGTTAACTGCTTAAAGTTCAGAAGTTCCTGTTTCAAAAAACTTAATTATTCATCCCTGTGAGCACTTAATTTATCCAAGCAAAAAAAGATTGAAATTCTTCATACCTTGAGCATTGCCAGTTTGAAAACCATCGGTAGCAAAATTGTAAGTACTTAAATCCTGTCCATTATCATCAGATGAAACATCATCAATATGAACTTGATCACATTCTTCGACATCGTTGAAAAAGAAGTGATTATCAGCCATTGTGAAAATCATTTCTTCCATTCGATAACCCATTTGAGCAGCTAGGTTTGGATCCTAATTAGATTTGAAAAATAATTAATAAACTGAATAAATTAAAACAAAAGCAGTAGTACAGACCTTATTGTATCGATTTGGATAGCTGCCAGTTAAAAGTGTATGAAAAATGATGATTGTCTCATCTAGATCCCATATAAAGACTCTTTCTGGCGGTTTAACATTCTCAACTGAGGGTGTATCATTCAATGTTGATCGCGTGGGACTCACATTTTGTTGTCTTCTGCCACGTGCCTTCCCTTTTGATGGCGTTGATTTTGTTGCTGTCGCATGATTAGATGTATTTGGTGATATTGATAATGGCGATTGTGGTGAATGTGCTAGACCTGATGGTGTTCCTGGCGTCTCTGATGGACTTTCTGGCATTGCTGCAATATGAAAATTTTGACTACTGCTTGATCCAGGTGAACTGACATAAGGTGAATAATTTGTATTGTAATATGTATTGTATTGATCATTATTAAGGTTGTAATATCCCGTGTAATCTTGTTGCGATGTTCCAAACTGTCCAAAATTGTTATAGCCATACGTGGAATATAATTGTGCTGAATTGTTATTTGTGGCGTAACTTGATGATAAATATGCAGCATTTGGAGATGGAATTTTTGATGATGGTCTTGTTGAATATGCGGAACCATATGCAGATGGATAGAATGGTGGTGTGTATTGTTGCATACTATATGATTCAAAATATATTATTAATTGTTATTGTGTACACAGATTTTAAAATGTCCATACATACCTGTTATAATAATTATAGTACTCTTGCTTGTGGTCATTAATATAAGCATTTGAACTTTGTGTAGCGTCTAAATTTATAGTATTTGTACAGAGAAATGTTGGATCTAAATGAGAAGGCGCTAGAGGAAGTGCGCTTGTTTCAACCAATGCTGCTGGACTCTTTATTTCTGTTTTTACTAAACATCAAAATTTAGCTCAATTAAAATTCATTCTTTAGCTGTGAAAAATTTGTAAAACTTACCAGAATTAGATGGTCCATCATTCAACCAATTTGACATTCCCAATTCTGATCCCAACGAATTAGAACTGCCACCACAAAGAGAATTGGTTGTTAAATGTAAAGCTGAGCTTCCAAGCGATGATAAAGCCGTCAAACCCTCAATTGGCGTGGGATGATGTGCTGTTATTGCTGTTGCTGCCCCGCTGCTTGTTGACGAATTGTTGTGTTTTGAATTGTGTACACTTCCAGATAAAGATGTTGTTGAATTAATATGATGATGATGATGATGCTGATATAAATGATTATTGTTATAAATATTATTATTATTGCTCAATGTTGTTATGGACGCACTGGTGGGTATTGATGATGATGACGATGATGAAGAAGACACATTCGTAGGTGGTGTCGATGCAGATGGTACAGTCGATGTTGATGATAAATTCAATCCACTTATTAATGATGGTGAATTTTGTTGTTGTTGCGTTGTTGTCGTTGACGACAAATTTCTATATTGATGATTATGCAGCAACGAATGATTTGATGGTGAATTTTGATGTAAATTGTATGACGACAGCAGTGGCGATACGTTACAATCACTTTGTGTTGAAATCTCTGAACTACATAATCTGTAAAGACAAAAAAAAAATTGAAAAATACGTTAAACTATTATCATTTCATTAGATTTACGCCCCTACACATGCTACATTAACAGGCGTGCCTTGCATGTGATTTTTTGCATGCTGATTCAGTTTTTGTGAGAGTATGGACCAGAATTATTAAAAAACATATGTGCCACAGATGTCCATATATTAGAAGTCTATTAAAGATTTCTAAACAAAAAGATTTTTGAACCAAAAATATTAAAATAAACTTTTGTGGGCTTGTGGATGCAATCAAGTCAATTTTTTTTTTCTTTCAAGTCCCAAAAATTCTCAGAAGACACAAAATAAATTTTTTAAGAAGAAGAAAAATTGAGTGGATCCTTCAATTATGTGTAAAATGCTTTAATGCAAGATGTTTAAAAAAACCCGAAAAAAATTGTCTAAAAAGGAGTCGAATTAAAAGAAATAACGGCAGTGAATGAGCACATCTTATTACACAGTCTAATTAGTCACAACTTTTCCTTTCTATCTCACATCATAATTAGTGTAACAACATTTTTAAAATAATTTATGAAAAATTTCTCTCCTTTCAAATAAATGAAGAGAAAAAGAAAAATTAAGGCAGAACGTTCTCCTTTGAACTTCTTTCTTCACATTCTTGACATCTCTTTAACGCATGGATGTCAGCAATTTGACAATCACTTATGGTATCTCGTATTATTCATTCATATGGAATGTTTATTTGACAAACAACGATGCATACTGCGACCACAAAACATGAACATAGTTTGAAGTTATTCAGGCTTGGAATCTTAACTAACTTTAAATTTTATGACTAATAAATGTAGAGTTTTAAATTTCTTGAATAAGTTTTTGAGTATCAAAGCCTAAGTCTGTCAATTCTAAGGAAAAAAAAAATCATTTCAATGAGGAATCATCATTTAGTGTAAATGTTTTTTATTCCTTTTTATTATATCTTTTTCCGTGAACAGACATAGTTGTGCCTTTGTAAATCATGAAATAAATCATGAAGCAACAAATGTGTCAAGTGTGCCTGTCTCTTTTTTCTTCTCATACTCAAAATAATTTGAAAAATTGACGAAGATATAAAAAATCTGTGAATGAATATTTTTTTCTATGTCCTTTTTTTCACAGAAATAAGAAGACCCAAAAAAAAGATGAGCATGCATGTGCATATGAATATTTTCAATATTTAAGGAAACAAGCAGAACAATATTGGAATGAAAATTTATGTGTCAAGTGTTTATTTTTATGTGAAGGCATAAAAATTTCTTATGAGAGGAGAAGCATGAAAATGAGTGTGCATGCTGGACGGATAATTAATGACTTGTTGCAATGTGCTAATTTTAAGAGAAAATATTTTCAGGCAAAAGCAATTAAGATAGGGAAAAACACGATCTTTATTTTCTTTAATGTAAATTTCATCTCTTCCTTTGCCTTTCTCGATGGTTCTCTCTTTGTTTGTTTTTTCATCTGCTGAATAAGAATTTATAAGTTGTTCATTTTTAAATCTATAACTTCTTCTGTTCTTTTGTTTTTATAACAATTCTGATTTAGAAAGCAAAATCAGCAAAACAAATAAATTGTGAATGAGATTTTATTCAAATTTAATGGCTAGCTTGTAAGTAGCAAGATTTTGAACAATCAGAACTGCAAGATATTGACAAAATTGTAAATTTATTAAAATTTAACCTTTTTTAATAAAAAAGATTTAAAAGACTTTGAGTACCATAACAAGTTTATGCCCCGCCTAGCTCTAAATCAAACAAGATCCAGAAACAATTCTAAATTTGATCACAACTTCGTTGAAAACGCCATTTAAATTACAATAAAAAAAAATCCATAATGCAATAAACAAAATTAACAAGTCATAAGGAGATTAATAAATAATCTCAATCTTTCACAATATGAAGCTTCATTAATTTCCATACGCTTCTCACAGCGAACAGCATAATGAAAAATTACATTAAGCTGACTAATTAAAACAAATCTTCATGACACTTTCATACAGAGAAGGAATTTACATGCATTTATGTCTGTTGTACTAGAGTGTATACTGTATAGTTAGAGGGGAAAATAACTATACAGTATGAAAAGGGGAAATCAACTAATTGTAGTTACAAATAAAATTTAAATATCAAACGACAGTTGACATATTCTCAACATAGTCTCATCTATTCCTCAAAAAATCAATTTAAAAGTACTCAATTTAATTTTAATATTCTTAATGAAAAAGCTTTCATACAAAGATAAATGCGCTACAACCATCCAGTTCCCCAAGAATCATCACCAATTAATTTTGTGAGTGCATTGCATCATGAAAGTAATTTGTTACAAAATGCACTTTTATTAATGTTTATTTGACGTAAAATTGATGTAAATTTTTATTTCTTGATCTCTAACTCATTTTTATTTATTTAACAAATAACATTCAATGTATGTAGGCAACAAATCATCGTTACTATGAAGAGCGTGAAATGTGAATGAGTTTATACATGCTGAGATTGCCTTCAATATCGGTAGAATTGTTTATTTAAGCATTTTAGAGATAACTTTCTTTACAGACTTCTATCTAATGACTCTATTTATTTACTTTAGAATGAAATTATCGCTGCGCGAATTTCCGAGAATTGTTTGTCCACAGTGGCATTTATTATTACAAAACATTCTCGATATTATGGCGAAAATCAGCCGCCGGCTTTTGAATCCAGAAATCTTCTTATTCCTCCATTCTCTGTTGCTTTTTTTGTTTTGTTCTCGGAATGTGTAATTTGATAAAATTTCATTTACTTTAATCCGAAATGATGAGATTTTCTCGGTCAAAAGCATAATCAGCAGTAGCATAGAATATGTTGTCAATTCATAAAAATATTCTGATGCGATAATCATCAACAGATGATGAGATATTGAATGAAAACATTTAGGGAGATGGAAAAAAGGTATCATAGGAAATTTGATTCCATATCCTCAAGGTATGAGCTGTTTTTTTTTTGTGTAAGTAAAAAGGCTAACTACATATTAAGCACACAATTTAACATACATAAAGAAATCTCTTAATCCAGAAATACATTTATTACATTCTTTTCCTTTTTTTGTCTCTTTTTTGTGGGTCCCAAACGAACAACTCGCAGGTGAACATGATGAGCATGAAGTTATCTAAGATTTACAGAATTTTTTTTTTGTTGTAAAATTTTCTCATTCATTTCATTTTGTGATTTTTTTCAAGATTTTTTAGAAAAAAAAATAAGGTCGTTCTTTTTGGATGGAAATTCGACACTTTCCATCATCCCCAAAAAGAATCTTTTTTCTTTGGAATTTTAGCAGAAAATTTGTCCATTTTATTATTGCTGCCTCAAAAGAACAGAAAGGAAGAAAAGATAAAACAAAAGAATTTTTTTCGTTATTGTCTGCACAGTCTTGTGCACATATAGACATCATGTCACTTTATGTGCATAATGAAATGAAATTATACCTTAAATATATGTTTAATTAAAAACATTTCGCACAAGTCACTTAAAATTTAAGATTATAAGAAAATTAACAGATGACCTTTAACCATGCCATTCTACAAAAACGACACAAAACAAGTCGTAAATAATTCTTTCTCTTCTCGTACATTGCAAATTGCTCTACCACGATCTGGTTAGGGGTTCTGTGGATATGGTTTTGAATTTTTTACTTAGTAAATTGTGAAAAGGATCTTTTGTAGCTTTAAATTTAAAATACCTTTAAAATCCAGGCCTAATAAAATATAGTAAGGAACATAAAAATCCCGGTAAAATTTACATAAAAGTGACCCTAACCTCTCACATGCACATTCTGTTCCATCCTCTACAGTGACAATTGTCTTAAATGGCTTCAATCTGTTGAATAGATAAAGACCACCCCGTGTGATGAAACAACACCAAAGAGAGAAATAAAAATGAAATGAAACAAAACAAAAATTATGCGTTGAGCATTCACTGTAATTATATGTTAAAATATCCCCAAAATCACGAAAACTCTCTCGCTCTGCTGTGAATTAAAATTTTTTTTTTAAAACAAACATCAGGCCACAACAAAATTCTTTTTCATACATCCAAAACAAATTTGTGTGAATCTAAAGCGTATTAACATAAAGTTTTATGTTCTGTCGTGTTCATTCTGATATCGTTTTTATGTTAACAGATGATATTTGTTGCCCAGCATTTCTTATGTAGATTTCTACTTTGTTTTATATACAAATAAATTTCCTTCGATATTATAACACGAGCAGAGGAGATCAACAGGAATGAGAAGAGAAAAAAAAAGACAAAGCGAGAGTGAGAAGAAAAAACTTTATCTTGTAATTTACTGAGGTGTCAATGATAAAATAAATTGTGTTGTTTTCATGTCGTTTTATATTAAAAAAACATTTATAAAATACCAAAAAAAAAGTAAATATATTTAAAAATGGAAATTGGAATCTTTCATTAACACGATAGACATGGTAATAATCGAAATAATGTGTATAGTGTGCATTTACATATTATTCATGCTGATGATTTTCTTTCTTGGATACTTTATTTGTTGTGTCTAATTCTTTTGTGACATTTTTTTTTTGTAAGTGGACATGAGCATTTTGTGGTCATTTGAATATACTTAGTGACTTTTAATAACTTATTGGTCTTTTTTTTCGGAAGATGAAAATTCAAGGATTTTTAACTTGATTGAATTTAGAAGTATTTATTAATTTTTTAGTCTTAAATGACAAAGTTTAATTTGTTATTGCTCTTGTTAAGAACTTGATAAGAACTCTTGGGTCCAGATCTCAAAAAAATATATTTTTTTTTGGAAAATTTGTAATTAAATCACAGCAATCACTGAACGATTAAAATTTAATTTTTTTAAAAAAATTTAACAGTTAAATCAATTTTTTAAAACAAAATCATTCTAACAAGAATTCAAACCAGGGGTTGACACGATTTCATCCGGATGAAATATTCAATTGTACCGGACGAAAAAGAATGAAAACGGATGAAAAATCCTTTTGTTCTGGATGAAGGTGTCAACCCCCGGGATTCAAATTCAATATTTTTTGCAAATCTATAGATTCAATGTTATATTTTAATCATGTTGCTTATCAAGTATATCAGCAAATCAATTATTAATAAATGCAAAATTAGGTATGAAAACAAAATTAACAAGATTAATAAAAGTCTTCTGTTTAACAAAATTCACAACACTAACTTCCTATAGAAATGCTTCTTCAAGTAAAATACAAAATAATTCAAAGTTCCCATTCAAAAGCAATTTTACAGTTGTTAAATTTCTCAAAAAGCTCATGAAATTTTTTTTTTGTCCATAATTCGAATATAAAATTAAGTTATTCAGCTTACCGATTAGTTTTATCACTTGTTTCTGACGGTTCTGTTTTTGCTCGTTTAACCTATAATAAAAACGAGATAGAGATAAAGAAAAAAAAATATTAGTTAGGAATGATATCATCACGAGTTCTTCTAATATAGAAATTGAAAGTGTGACGAAGTCAGTTAATTTCTTAGTCGATGTATAAATAAATATTTTATGCTACTTGGAACTGTTTATGTTCAATTCGAAAGAATTCAGTTGTGTAAACAAGCAACATTGGCGGTATAAATGACTTTTTATATGACGAATGTCTCAAGTGTGATGTGTCAGTGATTTTATATACACAAAATAGATTTATGTGAGAGTCAGCAACTTCCGACGTTGTCGATATTCTTAACGAAAATCTCTTAATCCTGTCATTAGTTTTTATGACATATTTAAAAGATTGAATATCGTGGAATAATTAGTTTCACTTGACAGCATGCATAAATTGCACACATTGGGTTTGGTGTACTGTATATTTCATACATACATTGAAATTTGACTCGATACACTGATTTTTTATGTGATTTATTGGAGATAATATAAATTATTTTAAAATGGCAATAAATTTTTTGATTAATAAACTTAGTATATCAATTAATAATAATGACTATTCGCGGAGTGAGAGACTATTGAATATAATAAATAAACTTATTTGATGAGACAGACTCCTGTGATTTTCTGGACTCTTAAAAAAATATTATTGATGATTAACTAATTAAAAAGTTTCATAAATTTCATACTAGCTAATAAATTTGAAAATTATTAAGAAAATTAGTCATTAGAAATTCCACGTAGCATATTTCAGTCATAATTTTTGTTTTATAGTCTTGTGCTCATTATTTCAAAATTAAGTAATTTCCTTTCTAATTTTAAATTTTTTTAATTTCTTGTGTATTTAAAAACTTAAATTTTAATGACTGCATTTAAAATAATTTGATCGTAAAAAATTTGCATTCAAAAAATTAGAAATTTTGGGTGGGTATTAAAAAATTTTTTTGAGAAATTTCATTGACATTTATTTACTTTTCTGTGACACTTCATAATTTTGCTGGAATTATCTCTTTGACACAGATTAGCAAATTTTTATAGCCATAAAATTGAACTTTTTTTGTTTGATAATCTCTTTCTATTCTGTGTTAATTAGGAGTATATGGAAATTTGTGGCTATTAAAGTTACACTTTTGATAAATAAATTAAATATTTTGGTCAAGTTTCTTATCTTTTCAACAATTTGATCTTAAATGTTTTAAACGAAATCAAAAATTCTTGAAATTCTGAAAGATTTAGCTTTTGCATATTTATGAATCTAACAAAGAATTTCTAGCAATTACTGACACACTTAATACATTTCAACTTAGTAATAAAAATCAACTTTAAATTTCTTTCAAATTAGAATATTTGATGAATTTTAAGTCTAGAAAATGATATATTAAACACCAATCATAACTTGAATTAAAAAGCATAAAAATTTAAATTATTCAAAAAAATTTATGTCACAATAAAAAAGTCCCAAATAAAAGCTGCAATATTTTATGAACATTTCTTTCATATTCTTGTGATAATTTTTCATAATTTCTAATTAATTACATTTCTGAAAAATTAATCAGACGATTTATTGAGTATAAAGTTAATAGAATAATCTAAAATTTAAAGAACTTCTTAATGAACTTGTTAGTTAGATATTATTGGTATCTTTAATAATGTAAAATGAGACATTAGCACTAATAAGTATCCAATTGCATATCTTGTGCCAAAATTATGGGTAGCTTTAATGAGAGAGAATTTATGGAATTTTTAAAACTCAAAATCATATTCACACCAAATTTTCAATTTGGGTGAATATATTGCTTTTGAGTAAAACTGAAAACCACATTTTCTAACTTGCTGCTTCAGGATTACAATTTTATCCCATATTGTCTATGGTGGAAAGTCTGTGCCTGAAAATACCAATCTAACAGTGAAAACCGCATCTCATTTGGTGCTTCCAGTCAAGAGAAATCGCAAAAAAACGCATTCTGTCATTTAGCAAGTTAGCAAGTTAGCAAGTTAGCAAGTTAGCAAGTTAGCAAGTTAGCAAGTTAGCAAGTTAGTTTCCGCGATAACTCAATTTTAACGAAACGTTAAGACTTCGGGTTTTTTGCATTTGATTAATATTGGCCCAAGGAAAACCGGTATAGTTTTTGGAGTCATGAGCTGCTTCCTGTGAGGCACAATGGACGAAAATGTGCCATTTTTGACCAAAATATGCAAAAAATTTTACATTTTCTTTAATATCTCAGACATAACTTAACCAAATGATTTGAAATTTTCGGTGTTAGATTAAGCATTATTTAAGGTATAATTCACACTATAATGACAAAAAAATTTTCATGCGTAGTGTAACAAAAAAGTTGAAAAATCGAAAAATTTTTCGTCGGCGCAGGCTGTACTTTAGTTATAGTGCTAAATGCGCGCTGAACAGATGTAGGGTTTTAAAACGATTAATTATGATGTAATCTATAAAAGCCGAAGCAAGTGAAGGTGTGATAATTTTCCCTAACTGTTCCCAGACTTTCGATTCATAAGATAATGAGAAAGTGAAAATGAAGAATATTTGCAAAGCTCAAATAACTCTTTTATATTATTCACTAAAAGTGAATAGAAAATTTCTTAATTATTTTTCGCAAATTTTTTAATTAGATTAGTTTTTTTGCGATTATAAATTAATCAGTAGATAAAGTATAATTATTTTTTTTTTCTCTAATTGAAATCAAAAGAAGTTCTACTGGTGGTGTGAATATACCCATGAAGCGTGACCCGCTTCATTACTAGTTTATGATTTTGAATATTTAAGGGCACATTTCTGATTCATCTCCCCAAATATGGATTATAAGCCACTCAAAAAAGATCAGTCGATAGCCAAATTTCAAAAATTAGTTCAATCTACTTGAAAAATCATCTCAAACACTTCCGCATATTTTCCTAAAAGCAATTATCCACAAAAATGTCTGATCTAATCGAACTTTTAAGTATTTTGTGAATTATGGAAATGGTCAAGAATAAAACTACCTAAAAAATATATCCACAAAGAGTAAAAACAATCCCAATATTCTCATCTCATTTCCCTCTCGTTTTGTATTTTTTTCGTTATCTAAACATCACAATCAGATTGTAAACCACAAGAAACCTGACTGACAAGATTCCTTTATAAAATTTTTTTTAAACGATCAGTAAAAAAAAAACGGAGTGAAAAATAAAAATTATGTCTAAAAAAATGTACCAACTCTCATGGTGTGTATTAAATATTCAGATGAAACTTTTGTCACTTTTTGGCTTAACACAGTCAGTTTAAGACAAGACAAAAAAAAAGATGAGAAAGAATGAAATAAAAGAAAATGAAAATTTATAACATCTCATTAGAAATCAATTAATAAAACCATAAAATTCACACATCACGCCAATAAATTATTCATGCTGTACGAAAACAAATTTTGTATTGAAAGGCACAACATGAGCAAAGAGAGAAACTAAATAAATAAAAACTAAAAACTAGTTATGAAGCGGATCACGCTTCATGGAGATATTCACACCGTTTCCAAATGACACTGATTAATTTGAAAACATCTTTTCTGTGTTATAAAACTGATAAAAACAGAAGATTAGAGCAAAAATTTCAGAATGCAGAGTACAGATTAACACTTGAGATAAAGTAATATCTGCTATTTTTTACTTCCGCTTCGCTCCAGTTGCTGCTCCGCGGCCAGTCTATTCTGTAGATCAGGGCTACATATATGTTGATCTTTTTGTTAGATCAGACTTTATCATAGATTACAGTCTCGATAGTTTTGCAACTTCCGCTTCGCTCCAGTTGCTGCTCCGCGGTCAGTCTATTCAATAGATCAGACTTTCATGTATGATTAACTTTGTTAGATAAGACTTTACCATAGCTTTCAGTCCCGATAGTTTTGCAACTTCCGCTTCGCTCCAGTTGCTGCTTCGCGGTCAGTCTATTCAATAGATCAGACTTTCATGTATGATTATCTTTGTTAGATAAGAGTTTACCATAGATTACAGCCTCGATAGTTTTGCAACTTCCGCTTCGCTCCAGTTGCTGTTCCGCGGTCAGTCTATTCAATAGATCAGACTTTCATGTATGATTATCTTTGTTAGATTAGACTTTACCATAGATTACAGTCTCGATAGTTTTGCAACTTCCGCTTCGCTCCAGTTGCTGTTCCGCGGTCAGTCTATTCTGTAGATCATACTTTTATGTATGATTATCTTTGTTAGATAAGCCTTTATCATAGATTACAGTCTCGATAGTTTTGCAACTCCCGCTTCGCTTCAGTTGCTGCTTCGCGGTCAGTCTATTCAATAGATCAGACTTTCATGTATGATTATCTTTGTTAGATAAGAGTTTACCATAGATTACAGTCTCGATAGTTTTGCAACTCCCGCTTCGCTCCAGTTGCTGCTTCGCGGTCAGTCTATTCAATAGATCAGACTTTCATGTATGATTATCTTTGTTAGATAAGAGTTTACCATAGATTACAGTCCCGATAGTTTTGCAACTTCAACTACGTTCAAACTTCACGTGTTCGAGCTTTGCTCGAACACTTTTACATTTTACCTTATGAATCCAAAGTCTGAGGACGTTTTATGAAAATTTTCACACCTTCACTCGCTTCGCTTCGTTCAGGATGTAAAAATTTGTGAGCTTCGCTCAACCTAGTTTGAACTGCGTTCAAACTTCATGTGCTCGAGCTTCGCTCGAACAGTTTTACATTTTTCCTTATGAATCCAAAGTCTGAGGACGTTTTTTGAAAATTTTCACACCTTCACTCGCTTCGCTTCGTTCAGGATGTAAAAATTTGTGAGCTTCGCTCAACCTAGTTTGAACTACGTTCAAACTTCATGTGTTCGAGCTTCGCTCGAACAATTTTACATTTTACCTTATGAATCCAAAGTCTGAGGACGTATTGGGAAAATTTTCACACCTTCACTCGCTTCGCTTCGTTTCGTTCGACTTTTATAGATTACAGGGGTGTCGAACTCCACTTCGCTTCGCTTCGTTCCGTTCGACTATTATAGATTACAGTAATGTCGAACTCCACTTCGCTTCGCTTCGTTCCGTTCGACTATTATAGATTACAGTAATGTCGAACTCCACTTCGCTTCGCTTCGTTCCGTTCGACTTCTATAGATTACAGGTGTGTCGAATTCCACTTCGCTTCGCTTCGTTCCGTTCGACTATTATAGATTACAGTAACTCCACTTCGCTTCGCTTCGTTCCGTTCGACTTTTATAGATTACAGGAGTGTCGAACTCCACTTCGCTTCGCTTCGTTCCGTTCGACTTTTATAGATTACAGGAGTGTCGAACTCCACTTCGCTTCGCTTCGTTCCGTTCGACTTTTATAGATTACAGGAGTGTCAAACTCCACTTCGCTTCGCTTCGTTCCGTTCGACTATTATAGATTACAATAATGTCGAACTCCACTTCGCTTCGTTCCGTTCGACTATAATAGATTACAGTAATGTCGAACTACACTTCGCTTCGCTTCGTTCCGTTCGACTTTTATAGATTACAGGAATGTCGAACTCCACTTCGCTTCGTTCCGTTCGACTTTTATAGATTACAGGAATGTCCAAATCCACTTCTCTTCGCTTCGTTCCATTCAACTGCTATAGATTACAGGAGTGTCGAACTCCACTTCGCTTCGCTTCGTTCCGTTCGACTTTTATAGATTACAGGAGTGTCGAACTCCACTTCGCTTCGCTTCGTTCCGTTCGACTTTTATAGATTACAGGAGTGTCAAACTCCACTTCGCTTCGCTTCGTTCCGTTCGACTATTATAGATTACAGTAATGTCGAACTCCACTTCGCTTCGCTTCGTTCCGTTCGACTATAATAGATTACAGTAATGTCGAACTCCACTTCGCTTCGCTTCGTTCCGTTCGACTTTTATAGATTACAGGAATGTCGAAATCCACTTCTCTTCGCTTCGTTCCATTCAACTGCTATAGATTGCAGGAGTGTCGAACTCCACTTCGCTTCGCTTCGTTCCGTTCGACTTTTATAGATTACAGGAGTGTCAAACTCCACTTCGCTTCGCTTCGTTCCGTTCGACTTTTATAGATTACAGGAGTGTCGAACTCCACTTCGCTTCTCTTCGTTTCGTTCGACTCTTAGAACCCTTGGATTCCACATATATCTCATGTTAAAGCATCGAAAATATAATGTCAATGCTTAACACCCTTCAATTTCACATATTTTCCATCTTAAAGCATTAAAAATTTAATATCAATGCTTAAAGCCTTTTAAATGTATGAATTTTCCATGTTAAAGCATTGAAATTCTATCATCAACATTTATAGCTCAGCATGATTCATTTTCACTTGATAAAACAATTATATATTGATACTAGTATAACGGTGATCACTCGTGACCGACTAAAGCGCATTTTCCGCGTTTAGTAAACCGACTAAAACTTAAAACCAAAGATTACAAAATCCTAAATTAGTAAATCGTCGGATTCAGCAAGCATTTATGCCCTTAAAATGAGATCCAGTAAGCATTCAAGGTCAATTAATGAGATCCAGTAAGCATTCATGGCCATAAAATGAGATCCAGTAAGCATTCAAGGTCAATTAATGAGATCCAGTAAGCATTTATGGCCATAAAATGAGATCCAGTAAGCATTCATGGCCATAAAGTGAGATCCAGTAAGCTTTGATGGCCATAAAGTGAGATCCAGTAAGCATTCAAGGTCAATTAATGAGATCCAGAAAGCATTTATGGCCATAAAATGAGATCCAGTAAGCATTCATGGCCATAAAGTGAGATCCAGTAAGCATTAATGGCCATAAAATGAGATCCAGTAAGCATTCATGGCCATAAAGTGAGATCCAGTAAGCATTCACGGCCATAAAGTGAGATCCAGTAAGCATTCATGGCCATAAAGTGAGATCCAGTAAGCATTCATGGCCATAAAATGAGATCCAGTAAGCATTTATGGCCATAAAGTGAGATCCAGTAAGCATTCATGGCCATAAAGTGAGATCCAGTAAGCATTCATGGCCATAAAATGAGATCCAGTAAGCATTCATGGCCATAAAATGAGATCCAGTAAGCATTCATGGCCATAAAATGAGATCCAGTAAGCATTTATGACCATAAAATGAGATCCAGTAAGCATTTATGGCCATAAAGTGAGATCCAGTAAGCATTCATGGCCATAAAATGAGATCCAGTAAGCATTCATGGCCATTAAGTATGATCCAGTAACTATTTATGGCTATAAAATGAGATCCAGTAAGTATTCATGGCCATAAAATGAGATCCAGTAAGCATTCATGGCCATAAAATGAGATCCAGTAAGCATTCATGGCCATAAAGTGAGATCCAGTAAGCATTCACGACCATAAAGTGAGATCCAGTAAGCATTCATGGCCATAAAGTGAGATCCAGTAAGCATTCATGGCCATAAAATGAGATCCAGTAAGCATTTATGACCATAAAATGAGATCCAGTAAGCATTTATCGCCATAAAGTGAGATCCAGTAAGCATTCAAGGTCAATTAATGAGATCCAGAAAGCATTTATGGCCATAAAATGAGATCCAGTAAGCATTCATGGCCATAAAATGAGATCCAGTAAGCATTCATGGCCATAAAATGAGATCCAGTAAGCATTCATGGCCATAAAATGAGATCCAGTAAGCATTCACGGCCATAAAGTGAGATCCAGTAAGCATTCATGGCCATAAAGTGAGATCCAGTAAGCATTCATGGCCATAAAATGAGATCCAGTAAGCATTTATGGCCATAAAGTGAGATCCAGTAAGCATTCATGGCCATAAAGTGAGATCCAGTAAGCATTCATGGCCATAAAATGAGATCCAGTAAGCATTCATGGCCATAAAATGAGATCCAGTAAGCATTCATGGCCATAAAATGAGATCCAGTAAGCATTTATGACCATAAAATGAGATCCAGTAAGCATTTATGGCCATAAAGTGAGATCCAGTAAGCATTCATGGCCATAAAATGAGATCCAGTAAGCATTCATGGCCATTAAGTATGATCCAGTAACTATTTATGGCTATAAAATGAGATCCAGTAAGTATTCATGGCCATAAAATGAGATCCAGTAAGCATTCATGGCCATAAAATGAGATCCAGTAAGCATTCATGGCCATAAAGTGAGATCCAGTAAGCATTCACGACCATAAAGTGAGATCCAGTAAGCATTCATGGCCATAAAGTGAGATCCAGTAAGCATTCATGGCCATAAAATGAGATCCAGTAAGCATTTATGACCATAAAATGAGATCCAGTAAGCATTTATCGCCATAAAGTGAGATCCAGTAAGCATTCAAGGTCAATTAATGAGATCCAGAAAGCATTTATGGCCATAAAATGAGATCCAGTAAGCATTCATGGCCATAAAATGAGATCCAGTAAGCATTCATGGCCATAAAATGAGATCCAGTAAGCATTCATGGCCATAAAATGAGATCCAGTAAGCATTCACGGCCATAAAGTGAGATCCAGTAAGCATTCATGGCCATAAAGTGAGATCCAGTAAGCATTCATGGCCATAAAATGAGATCCAGTAAGCATTTATGGCCATAAAGTGAGATCCAGTAAGCATTCATGGCCATAAAGTGAGATCCAGTAAGCATTCATGGCCATAAAATGAGATCCAGTAAGCATTCATGGCCATAAAATGAGATCCAGTAAGCATTCATGGCCATAAAATGAGATCCAGTAAGCATTTATGACCATAAAATGAGATCCAGTAAGCATTTATGGCCATAAAGTGAGATCCAGTAAGCATTCATGGCCATAAAATGAGATCCAGTAAGCATTCATGGCCATTAAGTATGATCCAGTAACTATTTATGGCTATAAAATGAGATCCAGTAAGTATTCATGGCCATAAAATGAGATCCAGTAAGCATTCATGGCCATAAAATGAGATCCAGTAAGCATTCATGGCCATAAAATGAGATCCAGTAAGCATTCATGACCATAAAGTAAGATCCAGAAAGCATTCATGGCCATAAAGTGAGATCCAGTAAGCATTCATGGCCATAAAGTCAGTTCCAGTAAGCATAAAATGAGATCCAGTAACTATTTATGGCCATAAAAAGAGATTTAGTAACTATTTGTAGCCATTTAATCAATTATTAATAAAATTATTGAAATTTTCATACAAAAATGTCTTTACGTAAAAAAATACGTATACGTAAAGAAAAATTTACGTAACGTAAAATTCTACGTTTTTCGGAAAAGTGTTATGCAATAATCGGCTATAATTTTTCAGTTTTTCGTTGATTTCTCCGGAACCACTGCATGAATCATTACCAAAAGTTTCGTGGCACCATCGGAGCCCAATACACACATTTTGGTCCATATTTGAAGTCCTAACTCGCTTCCGTTTTCCCGGAATTTGGCCGACTATAGTCCAAGCAGTGCTAACATCAACAGTTTTTCGCGATTTTCTCGAAAACAATGCAACCAATTTTCACGGGGTTTGCGGCATTTTGTAGAGAATTCCAAGGCCTAACTTTTATGTAATTAGGGTATAAAGCGTAAAAATGCTTAATTTAAGAGAAAAACGCAAAAAACGATTTTTGAGAGTGTAGTAAAAACAATATATTCACGCCGTGAAACGGTGTGAATATGATCAATTAATTTAACGAAAAAAAAAAAAAAAATTAGTAAATAAATGAAAAATATGTAAATTTATTTAAATTTGAATATTTATAACTGTTCACATGATATAATCTAGAAAATTTGTCACAATCGTTCCTTTCTGTCTGAGACAACCAACAAATTGTATGTAAGGTGAAAGAGTAAAAGAAGAGAGACAGTAGAAAGGTAAAAATTCCAAGAAGCTCCAAGAAGTCTTAACAGCTATCAAAGGCTATTCATCTAGGCAATTCCCTCGGACACATTTTTTTTTTTAATTTTATTTTTAAAAAATGAAAAATTAATTCGAAACGTGTTGGACGATAGAAATCATTAGAAAAAAAAAATATTTTTTTTATTTTATTTATTTTTATTGCGATTGAAACGATAGAGACGAGAAGGACTATGAAAATGATCATAGGTGGTATAAAGTCAATAAATGAATTGACAATAAATCTAATTATTGGAGACAGTTATGTTGATTTGAAAACGTCAATAATGAATTTCATTAGCATGTAATAAGGTAATGAGGATCGAGACTTTGATTAGCAATTCATCAGATTATCCAGACTAGACTTCAATTATTTATAGATGTATGAATTTTAATAATTAATGCGAATTTGATTTCAGATGAAATCAATAGGATTCCTTCGATTTTGTCAAATTCTTTGAATTTTTGCAATCGAATATAGCATGTCTGAATCATTTAATAGATGGAATATTTCGCTTAATAATTAAAACTTAGTGTTTAAAATGTTTCTTTAATTTTCATGAATCACACACACGTGACATCACGAAATTAACGAAATCACTTCAAACCATCAATTTTGAGCATCATAAATAATAATCAATAATAAAATCAAATTATCTGGCATCAAATTTGTCAAAAAAAAAGGTCCCAAATAAAAAGTCGTGTACACGATTAGCGGAAAATATGGTTTCTGAGTTGTATAAGTGAAAGCCTAGATTAAATGCTTCTGATATAGCAATTTTACCGTCAATTTAATGTGATTTGATAATCAATAACTTGTGTAACTTGAAACCTGTGCCTTAAGAATAAACATAAGAAGCTGTTATATTTTGGATACTATTAATGTTTGTATTTAGTCGGTAGTTTTGGTTAGTGTGAATTTTCGAGGTTCTAGAAGAAATATTTTGGCATTTTTTAAGCTTTTTTAATTTTTTGGAGTGATTTAGGTAGATCTTGATAATTTTTTTGAATCTTATTAGGATTAATTAGAGTTTGGCTTTGAAAATTAAATTTAAGCAATTTTTTTTAATTTCATCTTAAATTAAATCAATCTTTTTCAAGGTTTAATTTAAATTTGATCATAATAAAATAGAATAATTATAAACTTTTTGAACAAATCTCTCTAAGGTATTTTCTTGTCGTGATTTGGCGCCGGTAAATTATAAATCAGATTATTCTTACAGTAGTGTTAACAAATCGCAATGATGATTGAATCGGAGTGTCTTCAGCTCAAAAGACTGGGCCCTTACTCACAACTTTTTTTACCTCTTAGTCTTTCTATATAAAGTTAACTTTAAGCTTGCTTTAAACTAGCTTTTAAAATTTCTGTTTATTGGAAATAACTTTACTATGAAATACTTATTTTTTAAACAAACTTCATTTATGACCACAATATTGCTGTCTCTATCAAAAATATTTTAAAAAAACTATAATTAGAGAATTTTATATATATTTTTTTTGCTGACTTGAGTTTTTTAACAACGGAAATCGTCCATGAAAAGTTTTCAAGATTTATTCCTTTAAAACGATAGTAATAAAATAATTTAGAAACTGGTATAAAAACCGGAAAATTGTCAACAATAATGACGACATAATCAGTATGCATGATCACATTAATCATAATTTATGTTTTGTATTTTATTAATTTTAAGTTCCACTCCTCAAAATTCAAACAAATATATTTTAAACAATGACAAAATCAAGAATAAATGCAGCCTGACTTACTCACAACTGAACTACAAGATTATGCGAAAAACAGTTACTTTTAAAAAAATCTACATTTCTTAATCAAATTGCTTTCACTTCGATGTAAGATCAATGTGAATAAAAGCAGTATTTTTATGACTTTTGCACATCCAACAATCCAGTCATCGAGTAACACAGATCAGAAAAATAAGTAGTGAACAAAATAAATATTCACAATGACAAAAATTTTAATTAAAATTATTGTGTTGTTTTATTATAGTACCTTTGGTTCAATCTCTATCATTTTTTCAATCAGTCCTGCACAGCGGGGAGCAGCTGATAAATAACTACAAGGCATTAATGTCACCATTTCACATAAAACTTTTTTGTGTGTATAATAAATCGTTTTGCGTTTTTATATTTTTTTTCTTCCTCTTTTGCTCTTTTTTTTCACATACACACACACATTTGCTGGATCTGAATTTTTAACTCTGTCTCCATTAATTTTTTATTTTTGTCAATTATTCATTTTATTTGATTATCAATTATCAACACAAAATCTCGCTTTTTTATATTCTTTTATTTTTCTCTTCTTTTGCACATTTCAACACTCTTTTTTCATTTCATTTTTCATTTAATGCTCGGTGCTGTTTTTCTTCATTCAATAATTTCTCTTAATTATTTCCATCATATATAAATATGCAATTCCATTTGAATTGTTTCATTCATTAAACTTTCTTCCTCACTGCATTTGTTTGCAATTTCGTTTCATATCCGTGGCGTTAATTGCTAGAGAGAAATAATAATAATAATTTTTTTTTCTACAATTTGATATGCGTCATGTTAAATTAAAAATGATATCACTCATTGCAATTCATTAATTAAGTACACATATGTTACAAGCTAGTGTGTATATGAGGAGATTGTTCTCATTCAACTTTTTTTTTTACTTTATTTTATGAATGATTATTAGACTTTAGAGGAATTCTGATGGGTACCAAAAATTAAAAAAAAAGCATGCAAAAAAAACGATCGTCACTCCATGCATCAACGGATGTTCTTCTTGATTTTGTGTAGTTTTAGTTTAATCTACTTTATATACCTTTTTTAGGGTCAGTTCTTAGTTGATTAATTTTCTTTAAAATTTTATTGCAATAATCCACAATATAAGTTATTATTTATCACAGATATTCTCATATAGTTCAAAATTTGACACTTGATCCTTTTAGCACAAATTCAATTTTTCAAGTATATGGATTGTAATTCAATAGTTTCAATCAGTTTTTAAATGAAATTAATAACTAGCGGCTATTCTTTTTCCTTTAAATAACTTTTTTTTATATATATAACGAAATGAATATCACGAGCCGTCGTTGTTGCCGTCGTGTAGATTAAAAGTACACACTAATTCCTCGAGATCTCACAAAGAACTGAGCTCACTGGCTTTTTTTGTGTTGTTCAATATTGAATGAAAATCGTAAATGATGAAAGCATAACATTCGTTGTGTATGCGACTATATTTGTCTCATTTTAACATGCGGTATCTATGCTATGGTGCTGTCTCACATCGTGAATGATCAATTTGCTCTTCCCCATTTGAACAAAAAAGAAAACAAGAAAAGAGCATAAAAAAGAATTCGAAAAAAATATTTTTTTTAATTTTTTGCTGCTGCTGCTGCTGTTGCTTTGTTCGTGGGCCGATGCATAAAGAGAATGAGAGAAGCAAAGCATATAATTTTTTTTTGCTCTTTTCATGCATGTACATTGAATGTTCATTTTATGGAAAACTAAAAAAAATCATTCAAGTGAAAAAGTATTGTCAGGAAAAATAATTTATAGAAGGGAACATGCTCTGGATATATACATATTCCGTGGAACAGATTGTGAATGATTAAAGAAAGGAATACGGAGAGAGAGAAAAAGAGATGGAACTAAAACGGTACTGGCTGAAAATCGACCCTTTTATGATGGTTAATAATGTGTTCATTCAATTGAAATTCCCATTGTCATTTGGCATCGTCATATCTCTTCAATTCATTCATTCGAGTTCTTCTGCTTTTATGTGTGGTAAATGCAGACATTCAGGGATGCTTTTCAAAAAGATGGCTGTTCCACACATTGTTTTATATACATTTCTTTTACACATGTTGAATTCTATTAAATGCATTTGAAATGAGTAAAAAATATTCAAATTTGTGAGGTTATTAACTTCTGAATAGTTCCAGGAATTCTTTATAATGCAATTATGCTTTACTATCGTTCACTTTCGAAATAAGTATATATTGGAATTAGCACGTATTATGATGGTAAGCATGAATCGGAAGCGCAAATGTACAGCAAATAAAATTAAATGATTTATTTTGAAATAACAAAAAAAAAACTTTAAAGGCACAAACACCGACTGATCGTTAAGTCATGAAATTTGTATTGTTTCTTTTTTGCCTTATTTGTTTTGACTGAAGTACTATAATTATAATATTTATTTCATTCAGTTCTGAGGTTTAAAGGAAATGAAAAAAAGGAAAGTTAAAGATCGTTTTTTTATGCGTACTTGACTTTAAAAATTAAATAAACTTTGAAATGAACTGAAAAGTTTTGAGGAATTGCAATTCATTTATGTTATTGATTTTTAAATGGATTTCGATCTGGATTGGAAACTTGATTGGAAACTTGATTGGAAACTGATGGTTTTTTGGATTGAGAAATTTTAATTGAATTTTTTAAAAACTAAATTTCAAGTGATAAGAATTTGTTCAAATCATACAAAAACATTGATAAATGAATGAATGAACTTTGGAAGGGCCCAGCCTTTTTGAGCTGGAGGCACTGCTATTTTAAATCTATTTGCAAGATGCTCTAAAGAAATCATCCAAATACTTATATATCCTAGTAATGAAGTATCACAGACCACAAAACTACACCCAACACACGAACCGAGTTTGGTATCTAGAACGGTGAAATGGAAAAAGAGCTTCTAAAATTTTCTGACTTTGCCTGGGATTGAACCCAGGACCTGTGGCACCAAAGGCCAACGCTCTACCTCTAGGCTATTGATGTCATTTCACCACATTGATAAAGAAAACAGTAAAAAAAGCTTCAAGAACTTCATGATGCAATCACTTTTCATCATAAATGCTGATGTCAAGTAAATAACACAGCTCCTTTCCTAGACAGTGTAATATTCAATTGACTTAAATTTCATCATGCAAAATTAAAAGTAACAAAACAAATATGGATGAAAATATTTGCAAATTGCACAAAAAAAAAAATAGAAAATAAAATAATTTGATATTACATGACATTTCTGTAACGCTTCTTTTTGAAATTAGAACTCCGTCCATATTCATAATAGCTAGTAACTTTCTTCATGAAAAGAAAAGATAATTTTTTCAGTTGAAGTTGAAGTCGTTATTTAATATTTTTTCTAGGAATAATGAAAAGAGATAAAATGGAATAGAATAAATAATAAGAAATTGTCCAATGTGCTCCAATTGCACGCCACAATAGAGACAATTTCTTTCCTTTAATTTCTATAATTTTCTTTTACTGTTTATATATATTTTTTACTGATATCAAATTAATGCACGACAAGCAACAAAGTTGAAAAATAAGGTATGAAAAAATTTCTTTCATTTCACATTTTTATTTTACTGATATCGTATTTTACTGACAATAATATTCAGCAGTATGGATTCAAATTTGTCGACGATCATGCGATTATCATGAAATGCTCATGATATCAAATATGTCTTTCATGCTTGTCCTGCATAAAAAGAGAATGAAATGAAAATATCGACAAATAAATAAGAAATGAAATTCTAAAGACGTCTGCAAATTATGTCATGTATACGAGTTCTAAAAATTTTGTTGATACATTCCTTATCATCAATAGTAGTCATCACTTATAAACAGTCCTTCTAACAGAAATGTAAGCAATTTTTAGTAGCTTTTTTATGCCATTTGGCATTTCTATTTTTTAATAAAAAAAAACTATTTTTGCCACTTATCGGCACTCAAAAATCAGAGAACTCAGTAAAATGTAACAAGTGCCAATTACTTATCAAGGTCATTAATATCCGATCGTTGATATCAAATCACAACATATCGAATGACGTGAAAAAATAATTTTGTGTGTTTTTGCTACTCCCAATTATTTTTGATTATGAGCGAGAAAAAATATTTTGAAGCTAAAAAATCTCATTAATTTTTTCTTTCATTCTTTCTCCTGCTGCTGTGCTGCTGACGATATTTCTTTTGCCAAGCACAAAAAAAAAAAGTATCAAATTTATTTCATTTTATTTTCCTATTGAATAAGGGTTGAAGGTTGTTATTTTACGTCTAATTTTGTGAAATATGCAGACCTTTAGCGATAATCTTTGTATGTGTGGTGCGTATAGGGTTCAATAAAGCAGGCAATCGTAATAGTTAAAGGGTTATTCGAAGTGAAATTTTATATTTGATAAGAGGTCAACTTTAATTTAACCCTTTCAAGAATTTCTTTTTTTCATATTAAAGCTAATCAATGCTACGTGATTTATGAACTTTTTGTTTGGATCTAAGTTTTTTTTTTGCAAAGAAAAATTCGTTAAATAATCAAGAATAATTTCCTTAAGGGTCAATAAGAATAAATTTTTTTATTAATGTTGAGCAAAAAAAAAACCGTGAGAAATTCACAAAAAATTTCTTACAACGAATTTTTAAGCATAACAACATTCCTAAATTAAGTCGTTTATTGTAAAGTGAGCAAAAATTAAATTTTCAGTTGTAAAACTATTTGTAATGTCTGCAATAACAACCTCAGCTATTTTATTTCTAGGATTTTTTTTTCATTGCACATTTTTTTTCCATGTTTTACATGATTATAGTTTATTTCTTATACAGTCACAAGCTTGGACATTTTTCAATCTATGATTATTTTTTCTCTTTAATTTCTTTTATCGTGTCTGTGACATCTACAGCTTAGTTCTTTAGAATTTTTTGTTGTTCACTTTTAAAAGTAGATTTATGTGTTGATAATTTCAATATTTTAGTTTTGCACAAAAATGAAGAAGATTCTTCCGAAAAAAATAAACTACAATGTTCTTATCAAGATTTACAGCTTCAAAAAGAGGACAAAAAAGACAGAAAAAAAAGTTTCAAAATAATTTGATTTCTTGCTTATTTGAGCAGAGAATGTAAAATCGTGTTTGATGAATGCATTGGAATAGAAATAATAAAAAAATTTGAAATTAATTTTTGAGCAGCATAAGAAGCCATATACATGACTACCTACATTGCTTCTTACATTTTAAATTAATATAATTTTTTTTAAAATTCATATGAACATGTATTGTAAAGTTTGAAATATTAGACGTGAAATTTGAAAATGCATTCATAACTCAAAACATTAATTTTGACCGTATGTTATTATGATGAGTGTTGGATATGTTGATGAATGGTGGATGAGGAAAGTAGTTTTTTAAAATTTAACTTAATTTGATGATTAGATGAAAAGAGCGCATATGGGAATTACAAAGGCATCACAAAATGCGTATTTTGTCATAAAATGCAACTGTTTTAGGGATCATTCAATTATGATGTCCAATTTTTATGAGGAGAGGGGGTATGAGGCTTTGTGATAATCTTTAAAAAAATAGTTTTTCTTTATTTGAAGGTTTTGTGACAGAGGCTGGCGGGAGGGGGTCTAAAAATCCAAGTTTTTTATCAATTTTTTATGGACGTCATAAGTAAACGAACTCTTACTGACATTGGTCAAAATGAATCAAAATTAATGAATAAGTTGGTTTCTACAAGTTTAAGCTTTAAATAATTGTCATACAGGAGTCCTCGATTGGAATAACCAAATATTTCCCATACAAAAATTCAAATTTTAGTTTTTAACGGTCATTTTTCATACGTTTCGATTTGAATAGAAAAAATTCGGAATAAAACAACTGTTCAAATCGAGGACCCCTCTGTAATTTAAAGAAAATTTAAGTCATGATGTTAAACTGATAAAATTGATTTTTGATATTTTTTTAGCAACTTTTCATTAGTTTTAATCATTTTTGATCATTTTTGATTTAAGTCCAAAATGATCACATCAAAATTGTAAAACTATCAGAATTTAATGCTTATGAAGCAATAGTAGAAATTATTTTTTATATTTCAAAACACAAAAAAGTTGATGATTGTAGTATGAAAAAAGAAGCTACAAAAGTGAAAACAACATAGAGGGTAATTTGACCTCCCTTGGTATCATATGTGAGAATATACATACTTTAACAGAAAATTGTTCAATTTATCGATTAAAATTTTAGGATATGATATGATTATAATTTGATAGCACGTATGAATATGATAAAAATAAATTTCAAGGTCATTAAAGTATATAAAATCACTTGAATAAGTGTAGTGTATAAAGTGGCATGTACATGCATTAAAATAGTAGTAAGTTACACACAAAAGAAGGAGACACAAGTATCAATATCACAAAACAGAGCACAGAATAAAAAAAAATCATGAGTAGAATGTGTAGAATATCACATCGAATGAATGAATGTAGATCACTGAATAAAAAAGAAATTCAATAAATGCTAAACGATTAAATTACAACTTGTTTATGACTTTAAATTATATTACGTTGATATTCATCTAAATCTTTAGCGAATTATCTTCCTATAATATCGAAAATTTGAGAGTATTTGATATTATTGTTCTATTGTCTCTAAATTGTTGGCAATTTAGTTAGTTCGAGGTGGTTTCAATTTCCTTAAGTATTCATAAATTTTACTCGTCAGTCAAATAGACATCCAACAACATTATTTAAATAAAATATTACAACCGGAATGAAGCAGCATGATTGGATTAGGGGTTCTGAATATTTTCTAGTGTAATCTAATTTCGTTTAAATTTTAGATGCAAATTTTATCAGAATTATGAAACTACAGGGGGTGCTTGATTTGAACTTGGTAGTCAAAAATTTCCCACACAAAAATTCAATTTTCCATTTTAACGGTCATTTTTCATACGTTATGATTTGAGGGCAATTCTACAGATAAAAAATTACAATTTTTTTTCTTTGAATTGATTTTTCTTTTTAATTAGCTATCTAGAGGTTTTAAAGCTTGATGTAACTTATGCAAAACATTGAAATATAGCTATTCGATGTTGTTACACCAATCTAAATGCATTAATTAAGAAAATAATTTAATTTTTATGTGCGTCGCTCAGTCTTTTTTTGTGGAATTTTTCACTGTTGACAACATTCAAATGTAGTTTTCTGATGATTGATTCATTGTAGACACTTCTAACTTGAATTAAACTATCACGCAATTCAAAATTTATCAATTTTATTTGTTTCACTTGCGTATTATCCAGTTGTTTTGACAAAATTAATATTTTTCTTTAAAACAAGAAAAAAGACTGAGCGACGCAAAGCGCATATTCGGAAAACTCAAAATTCAAATTTTTAAAAAACGGTCAAATATAAACAAATTTTGGGAATTAAGCAATGAAATTTCAATTATTTAATTAAATTTTAGAAATTTAGATCTCGTATGTGCATTTTAAATGAACAAAAATAAGAAAAGTTGAGAATTGATCGAAAAATAAGAATATTTCTTAATTGTTTACACAAACAAGTAGAAGTTTACTTGTTAAGCGTTTTTGAGAATTCAACCAATCTGTAGAATTGCCCTTGAGTAACATTTCTTCGGAACACTACAACTGTTCAAATCGAGGACCCCCTGTATCTTAGAAACATGGATAAATTGAAGGATCAAATATTGGATCCTGTGCTACATCGATCTTTCAAAAATCATGAAAACTAAAACTCTAAAACACACAAATAGTAAGAAGAAGTAAATGTTTATTTGCCATTTGAAGTCAAAACATTTAATTGAATTAAAAAGAGATAAAGTAAAATGTTTTGTGAGCGTTAATTTATTAGACTTTAAAAATGTCAAATTGACAAAAAGGCATATTAGAACGCCTAAATGTGTCATCAGTAATCAATCTATCTATCTATTTTTTTTTTCTTACATATCAACATGTAGAAGTGTTTAGGTGAGGAAGATGGAAAGATATTTTAAAAATCAATCAACTGTAAATTAACTTAATGTCAATATTGTTATTTTTTTTGTCTTTTTCCTTCTCTTCGTCTCTGACGATATTTTTGTGTAGAGTTCCTCTTTTGCCAATAACCAAAAATGAATAATAACGAGAAAAAGTTTTTTTTTGTGGTTGTTTTGCCTTTCATGGGAAATTATTGACGTGAACTATTCTTGGAATCTACTCGTGTGTCCAACAATTATGCTGGGTGATGAACATCTTAGTTTTTAGCGCATTTTTGAAAACTTGTTTTCAAAAAGGAAGCTCAATCATGCACTTTGATCGGTTGTTCGGTCGTTCGGTCGTTCGGTCGTTCGGTCGTTCGGGTCCCAATTATCTCTTGATCTAGACTTCGTAGCAAGCTCGGAATTGTTTTAATAGCTTCATTGAATGTTTTTATTCCCGCCGTTTATATTGAAAAGTCAAAAAACACTCATTAAATAGCTTAATTCATCGATTTTTTATTTCAAAAAAATATGTAAACAATGCAGGGCAAAGCTATGCTGATGATAAGTTTGAATTTTTTCTAACCGTTAAAAAATTTGAAATTTTTTTGACCGTTATTTCGGATTAAATTTTTTTCTTTTACACACCTTAATTAATTAACATTTAATTTTTTGATACAAAACAAATATAAGAGCGTTTAGAAATTTGAAAAATAATGGATGTGTTCAGAAATTTAAATTTTTCGCTAATGGAAAATTTTGAATTTCAAAAAACCGGTAAATCGTAAAGCTATTATTTGCACTGAACATTATAAAAATCAATTTTAAAGGAATTTTGATCTTTAGTTTTAAACTTATTATTAAAATGCATTTTGATTAAAGAAACAGCAATAAAGTTTTAAAACTCGACATTTTTTTCTATTTAATCAATTGCTAATCGCTGCGTCAAAAATGCGCTGAAGTCCCTCGATATAAACGAGGACTTTTGTAATTTTTTTTTTCTAACATGGATGCAGAGGTGCTCAAACTATGGACTAGTGGAGTGTCATGAATGTGTTAAAAATTGTTTAAGGCAAATTAGTCTAAGTTCAACATATTTTTGTACTTAATACATAATTTCAACTAGTTCAATCCAAAACTTTAGCCACATTATTCCAATAGCTTAATACCTTCAACATCTAACACAATAATCATAATTTTGGACATTTTACTACATTTACATCAAATTCAATTTTGTATAAACGTAAATACTACTTTACCCTTGCTGTTCAAGGCACCACGTTTGGAATTGAATTTCATAAATGTGCCACAGACCAAAACAGTTTACACAATACTGTTCTATCAAATTGACAAGAAATATTATCATCCATAAAGAAAATGATGTTAATTTTAGCTCATTCGATGTATATCGAACGAAAAACAAAACTACGAGAGAATTTCGTGTGCATGTCTATTTTGTCTAGTGTCAAATTACCATGAATATACAATAATTTTAAAGGGAAGAGAAGAAAATTTCATTTTAATTCAATTTAATAACACAACAAGAATTTTTTTTAAAAAAAAAGTTTATTCTATGTTATTTTTATGTGCACCGTTCAAGATCATTCACAAATTGAATGTTTAAGAAATATGAGCTATCACGATGTAATGAATCATTCCATATATGTATGTGTTTATGCATTTGCTGCCTCGATTCGCTTTTATGGAATCATCTTTTAATCACGTCGAATATTGAGTATTTGGGAAGGTATAGGGTTCGACCACCTAGGATCCTCACTTTATGATTGAAATGATTCAGTTCTCTGAAATTTCGTATTCAAAATGGATTTTTATAAACAATTAAAAGAATACGTCATTTACGAATGACTTTAGCAACAGTAAGCAGGTTCTTCAGACGATGCAAAAATTATAATTAATCATGTTTTTATGTTATGATTTAGTGGCTGTATTAAAGGATTAAGTAATGCAATATACATGCATATGCATTCAGAACATGAAGAAACTATAACGAAATCAATAATTTCTCTGTTCATACATTAAAGTGGCGTAGATGCTTACATGCACACATCTTTTTTTTTTCTTTCGTTATATCTCTTTAAGAGATACAGCAACTTTTTTATTTCACGATTGGCTGAAAAGCAAGAAAATAAAAATGAAAAGGTGAACCGCCCCATAATAATTTCTTCTTTTTCGTCAGAACATGCGTATTACTGTTATCGATTTATTGTTATGCGTATCAATTCGAATAAAAAAAAAACATGACTTATGTAGTAAGTAACGAACTTCCACTCCACCTTAGTATAATTTGGAGTACATCCGTAAAAATTTTTTTATTTTAAATTTTTAATGCAATTTTCCCAACTTAAGATATTGCCTGAGAAATTGTTAACTCAAAAAGTTAAAATTCACTTGCCATATGCGTGGAAGTTAAAAGAAAATGTCTTACTGTGTAAATGTAAATGGAAAAAGCAAATAAATAAATTAAATGCGACATTACTAATGCGGTAATGTTTAGTTAATAAATGGCTTACATAAATCGATAAAATTTACATTTCGGTGTCAAATTGAATTTTGTTTTTCCAATTTTCTGTCTTTTCTTTTTGATTAATGCAATATTTAAAGTTTTTTCATGTTATTATGGCCAGGGATGGGGTCCAACCCTACCCCTGTAGTATAAATTATTTGAGTCACTTTGCTGGAGTTTTTCGAGGCAAAATTCATTCGAACCCCCTTTTTTATACTTAAAAAATTGAACACTTCTGGAAAAAATTTCTTGCTATGTCCTGATCTCTTCAAGGGGATGACACGACTTCATCCGGATGAAATATCCTATTTTTCCACATTTTTCCGAATGAAATTTTTTATTGTTCCGGATGAAATCAGATAAAAATCCTTTTGTTTTGGATGAAGATGTCAACCCATGGGATCTCTTTGCTACCAAAAAATAACAAGAATTTAATAAATTTCGATTGACTCTGTTACATGATGAAAATTTTATTTTTCTAGCGTTGTTATTGTAAATTGAGAATCAATGATGTTCCCCATTCATGCTACACCTTCTGATCTGTTATTTAATGAGTAATCGAAGAGAATCACAAGAATCATGCACAAGCACACTGGTGGTCCAACTTAGAGCTTCTTTTATCAGATGTAATAAATCATATTCATGAAGGCTGTAAATGCGTTTACCGAGAACATGTAGCAATATCAATATGGCAATAATTCATAAAAATATATGAAATACTCTCCTATCAATGACAAATCTTGGGTACGTCTGTGGGTTACTAGGATTTCCTGAAATTTCCAACCTTAAGATCAATTTTTATGGAAGGAAAAACAAATCTTGTGAGATGGAAACTTCCATTGTTTTCGTGGATAATATTTAGTTACAGAAAAACACAATAATTTAATATCGAGTATGCAGCACTCCTGTTTTGAAAAAAGGGTGGTGAATCAAAACAACTTTTGATGACTCAGGCGGAATTAGTATTGATTGTGCAAGATTATATCCTTAATTCTCAAAAACATCCATAATTATCTATATTTCTATTGCAACATTTTTACAGCCTCAGCCTCAATTTGAAGCTCAATTAATGAAATTCTCAAATTTCCTTAAAAAGTTTAAATCATTAAAATCTTAATAAACTTCTTGAAAGAAGCTAATTAATCAGACTTAATTTAAAAGTCAATCATAATTTCATAAAAATCAAGCAGTAAATTAAAATCTTCACAACATCAATCCATAATATTAGTCATAGTCCGTTTATTTATTTTGTTTAATTGATGGACACCTGAGACAAATCATTCTTATGCTATTAAATTTTCACTATATCCTGGTGAGTCCCGGATTAATTTCGAAAATATGTCGATTAATTAAAATTAAAATAAAACAAAAAATAATAATAATTGACACCCTAACCATAATGCAAATCGTGGTGGGTTACATTCATTTTATAGTCATTATTAACAAACCATTAATATCGAATTAAATGATTAAAGTTATAAGACATGCGTGGAATTAAGATTTAAATCCGTAAAAGAACCTCAGGCTGTTTTAAAGTTATGAATAATCTTTTAGGCCTATAAATTTTTATTTATTATTTAATAATGATCAATAATGATTATTAAAAGTTAGTTGAGTGATTCTGTTTTGACAATGATGGATTTTTGATGAGTTTTATAATTTTTCATTGTTTTTGAGTTTTGAGATACTATTTTAGAATTTTAGGATCCTTAAATACGGATCAATTAATCATATTAAGGGTCATTCACTTATGATCTCTATCAAAAATTTGAATTTTCTCTAACAAATAAAATCTTTATGTATAAGATTGTCACATGCAATATCAGACCCCTACCCCCTTAAAAATTAAGTCACAAATGAATAAATCCTTAAAGGACCACCTTAATTTTTTCTTTCCATTCAAAATTTTCATCCCCCCCCCCCTCCGAAAAATTTCTTGAAAAATTTATAATTTTAAATACAGTTAACATAAAAGCTTAATAGTTCAACCAACTTTAACATTGTGAAAAATCCAGAAATAAGAATTTAAAACACCTTTACCTTCAATCCAATAAAATTATCGATCCATTATTTGCCTCTAATCCACTAGATGACTTTTAAAGGTAAACAAACTTCCTTTGATGCTAAGCAAAATGTGTTGTTTTCTACATTTAGATGAAAAACAAACCCTAACACAAAGCAGAACAAAAGAATTTTTATTTACCTTTTGAGGATGAGAATGATGTTAAGTATCTCCTAGCAACACCCCTCAATCTTCTATCTTCTCGACATTTCTTTCACATTCATTACAGTAATTATAATTAAAAAAGTAGATGGAAAAATAAATAAATAATTGAAATTTTTTCTTGATTTTTATATAATGAAGACAAACTTTATATTTTTGAGAATAATGAACCAAAGTCATACTCATCACTCTTACTGTGAGGCTCATCGTTGTAGATAATTTATTTTCACTCAGTAGAAAGAAAAATGTGGAAAAAATTTTTATAAAAAATATAAAACAGAAGAAAAAAGTTATAATACATAAAAAAGAGTTTATCTTGTTCAAATCTCGAAAAATGCCACCTTTGAGTAAAGCATAAGAGAAGAACAGAGACAACAAGCAAGATAACAAACGAGAATGCTTAAATTTGTCACCTGAGCACAACATTAATAAATTCTTTTTTTCATTTTTTGTTTTTGTTTTTGTTTTAAGGCTGCTTCTTTTGGGCTAAAAGAGTGAAAAGAGAAAGAATTTATGAAATTCCAAAGTGATTTTCTTATAAATTTTAGGTATGTGCCTCGGGCAAAAGAAAATACTTAAATTTTTGCATGACACAAAGAATTCTTTCACTTCTTTTTTTTTCACTTGTAAATTAATTTTTTTTTTTACGATCTGAAATGAGCGAATCTTGACTCACTGTGATATTTGCTTATCTATGCAGAAAATCTTTTATTATTATAAATTTGACATTCTTTTGTGTGTCTTTTCGATATGCAAAATTAGAATTTTTGATTGGAAATTTTTTTGAAAATTCATAAAATGGATTTGACAAGAGGATTGTCACTTAGAATCAGTGATTTGGGAGGTTTCTGTATGTGATATCGTGTGAATCGGTAGTTCTACCAGTTGAGTAAAAAATTCAATAAAAATATAAAGGAACCGTTCATAAAATTCGTAACGATTAGAAGGGGTGGGGTGGGGTCAGCAAAGCACTCAATTTTGGCATTACAAATTCTACAAACGGCCTCAAAGATGACTTCTTTAGAATTTCAATTTATTTTCAATTTTAAAAAATTATAATACCTAATTCAAAACCCCCTGCAAGTTAGTCATCTTCGGAAAGGGGCCGTTCACTTATGATGTCCATCAAAAACATGAATTTTTAGACCTTCTCACCCCTCTGTCACAAAATCTTCATTCGAAAAAATCTACTGTTCAAAATGTCACACAGCTTCAGACCCCCTTCCCAACCCCCCCTCCCCCTAAAAATCGGACATCATAAGTGAATGACCCCAAAGATCTTCGAAGATTTTTATTAAAATTCAATGATAAAATTTGTGAAGTCATCAGACATTTCTAGCACTTTATTGTGTTGTTCTTAAAAATTATATCTTTAACTTATGCGCATGTTAATTGGTAGCATATGGAACAAGCAATCTGATAGGACTTGATCCGATCAATAATTAAATTGAAAGTTACTTAAAAATTGAGAATCAAAATGCGTTTAAAACTACAACTATGTATGAACAAGCTTGAATCCCTTTACGTCATCCATAAATTGGCGATTCACAATCCCTACCTTGAAACTCATAAGGCTTCATAAGATAATGATAACCATGATGCTGTGAAGTGACAGTATTCCATTCTCAGCACTAATTTTTGATTGAATTATTAGAAATAGTAAACGACCCTCACTGCGACCAAACAGCTGGACATTAAATATCCAATGTGGTTATCAAAAAAAAATACGTTTCTTTAAATTTTCTTAGCAATTTCTCATGACACAAAATTAAAGTTCTTCCCCTCTTCTTTAACCATTTAACAAATGTTACGGAAGTATTTACAAAACTTAGACATAACAACATTTCAGTACTTTTTCGGTATCAAATGACACTAATTTTTTTAAGTCTTTAAATTATTTCTTTTTTTTAATGAAATAAAATTTAAAGGAACAACAAAATGTTGTGTGAGGCAGACATGACGGAGATCGGAGGAACCAAAAACAATAAAATTTGATTGATGTCTTCATTTACTAAACTAAAACTAGAAATGTAGATAAAAAAAAGTTTAATTTATTTAATCTCAATTTACACATTTAAAAAAAAATGTTTGTATGACGCATAATCTGAGATCTAATTATAGCATTTAACAGTTTACATAAAAAATTTTATCGATAGCAATAATAACAATTAAATAATATGTTATGAATCAGTGTGGTGTGACATGCCATACATTTTTAAGGTGAATCACAAATTCTATTTTTATTACTCTCAATATATTAAATTTCACTATTTCACTATATTTTTTTCCTCGACATTATTTTTTTATTTTTTGGCTCTGCTTTTTTACTTTAAATTGAATAAAATGAAGTCAGTTATGGAAATTTATCGACACTCAATAGGTGGCCAACGAACAAATTAGAGATGAGATAGACTAGGACCTCAGTCACACATTTTATTTATATTCGTACATGTATTGACCAGCAGACCTGGTCATAAATTTATGATGCGTGAGAACTTTCAATCATGTCTTATAAATCAGTCACATTAAATATTTTTTTTTATATTCATTCGACACCAGCCAAAAAGATGTGAGAATAGGAATTGATTTATAAAAAAAAAATTGATGTGAGTGTTGTAAAAAAAATATATTGGCATCATTTGACCGTCGCAAAGGTAGTGACAGAGTTGGTAAGGTATATAAAATGTATTGATTGATTTTTTTAATCTTTTAAAGGTCAGATTTTTATTAAAACTAAACTTTGAGAATTTATTTACCTACTAGGTTAGAAAAATTATTACTAAAAAAAGAAAAAAAGAAAAATTATTACCTAATACGTTAAGATGATCCGAAATTTAAAAAAAAAAAAAAAACAATCAAATTCCTGGAATTTCCATAGTTTAATTAACAACCCCTCCTTCCCTCTAACTACTATCGAACATAGCAAATTTTATAAAATTTAAATAGGGGGCCGTTCACTTAGTACGCTACGCAAAAAAATGGCTTTTTATACCCCCCCCCCCTTTTATTACGTTTTTTGTATGAAATTTTTTTCTTTTGTTTGACCTGTTACAAAATCCTAGACCTCCCCCCTCCCCCCTAAAAAGCGATCGTAATAAGTGAACGGTTCCTAGGCAATTCGAATTATAACGTATTTTGTAGATTTTAAAAAATTACAAACAATTTTAAAATTTTTGGCAACTTTTTTTTGTGTCAGGCAATATTGTGCTGGAGGGCCTCGATTAGAGTAATTGCTTGGTTACGGAAAAAATCTACTCAAGTCTAAATATTTTAAATCAAAAGTATGAAAAATAACCGTTAAAAAATAAAATTTGAATTTTTGGATGGGGTCACTTTAAATACTTACACAAATTGAGGCCCCTTATTATTATGTAATCTTCTGGTTTTTACTTGTTTTATTCGAGAATTCAAAAATATCATCGAACATCCAACTCTGTCAAAATTTGCTATTAGAAGGGAGGAAACAAAACGTCTCAAAGACGAAAAACAGCAAAAAAAAAGTAGTTTCGTGTTCTTGTGTAGAGCAAATCTTATTGGAACTCGCATAACACCAAGGAATATAAATAATCATCATTTAAGATATAACTCGAACTACAAATTTATGCAAATTAAAAAATTATCACCATTATAAAATTTATTCCTTTTTTTCTCATAACATTTATTTCGACTCAGTCATGTCTCCTCGTTCTGTGCACCACAATGACGATGCTGATGAAGAGAAAGACAGAAAAGAAAGGAAGAAAAAAAAATTCTCACAAATAAAAAAGTTACATTTGCTTGGTTTGAATCAGTTTTATTGTTAACACATTACGATTTTATTCATTCTGTATTTCTGTATTTTATATCCAAAAACCTTGATTGTTATGAGTGAGTAAGCTTGTGCAAAAGAATATACATGTAAGAATTTCTCATATCAAAAATTAAATGGTTCAATCGACACATAAAAAAATTTATATTTTTCAATCTTTCCATCTCACTCTCATCTCGGTTCAGCTCATCATTGCTTATAAAGCACAAGAATCACACGAAAGAGAATGTGACAAATTAATGATCATAAAACAAAAATTTTTGAATTTGTTTG